>CM052438.1:144800929-144946216 GCA_028533085.1 Varecia variegata | reverse complement strand
AAAAAAAAAAAGGAAGCTGTTAGGTACTGGTGTTCAAGTGGTGGAAAAGGAGAGTGAAAACAGAGACTCTTCTCCTTAAGAACATGACCCTGTCTTCTTCATTTTTATAATACATCTCTAGACAGAGCAGAACAGCTGGTATATTGGAGGCCTCTGAATAGGCATTGAGTAAATAAATAAATGTGACATAGATACATAAATAAATATATTTAGTTTCTGGGACAAGTAATTAAAATTCGTCCCAAGTTAATACCATTTCCATAACCCACCCAGACAGAAACTCTTGGCAGATGTCTGCAGAGGAGAGTGGCTGGTCTTTCTCTCCCGTCTTTCTGAACAGTTACCCTCTGGGAAACAGCAGGCTTCAAACAGTGCTGGATTCCTGCGGCATTTTTATGGTTCGAATCTTTCATGTAGTTAATATTCTCTTCCCACCTACTAAGTATTTCTGTTCATTAGGTCTTGAGGGGTATACAATAGACAAGTCAGATAGTATATTTAATAATATTTCGGAACTTAGACTTAAAAAAGTTTTTTTTAATAGAGACAAGGTTTCTGTTTGTCACCCAGGCTGGAGTACAGTGGCACAATCATAGCTCACAATAGCCTTGAACTCTTAGACTCAAGCGATCCTCCTGCCTCAGCTTCCTGAGTAGCTAGGACTATAGGCACATACCACCAGACCCAGCTAATTTTTTTTTATTTTTTGTAAAGACGGGGTTTCCCTATATTGCTCAGGCTGATCTTGAATAACTGGGCTCAAGCAATCCTCCACCTTGGCCTCTCAAAGAGCTGGGACTACAGGCATGAGCCACCATGCCCAGCCAAAATGAGAATATTTAAAAGTAGCTGTATGATCTTGAACAAGTACTGTTTAGTATAGTATTAATATAATATAGTAGCGTAGAGTAGAGTAGAGGTGGGCAAGAGGAGAAGCAATGGTTAGCAATTCAATGATGCAACAATGTACTAAACCCTAACACACCAAGAACAAGTGCCAGGGAAGTGTGGAAACAAGGATGAGTTAGACAAGATGATAGACCTCAACAGATAGCTGGGACACAACAAGCATATAACTACAAAGAAACGTTACAAGCCTGCCCATTCAGAACCACTAACGGTTTGGTATGCCTCCTGGTATCCTTCCGTAATCAAACACACTCTCTTTACACATACAGTGCATCTTTTTCCCCACTACACAAATGGAATCATGATATATACCTAATTTTCTACAATCTTTCCACATCAAAACATTGTGAGCAATGTCATTCATTCTAAAGACTTTCCATGCCATTCATCCTTCAAATACTTCCTGGGTGTACCACGTACCAGACATGCTAGGTGTCATGTTGTAGGGAACAAAGCATAGTCTCTGCCATCAGGTATCTTAGAACATATGAATGTGCCATAATTCAGGAAATCATTTCTCTGTTGCTGAACATTTCAGTTGTAACACTTTTTCAGTTGGTGATGGTAGCTAAGATTTATTGAGCACCTACTATGGGCCAGGAAGTATGAGAGACATTTTATGTGGATTATTTCATTTAATCTTTGTAAACTAGCCTACTGTTGTAGGTCTATTTTAGATGAGGAAATGGAGGATAAGGGTTTAATAATTTACTCAAGGTCATGAAACTATTAAAGGGCAGAGCCACATTTCACACTCAGGCAGTATGACTTCAGGGCCAGTAGGAACTACAATGAATGTATTTGTTCACAATTCTTTTTAAATTTATGCAAACATTTCTGAAGAATAGATTCTTGGAATTGGTGTGTCAAAAGGTATGCAAATATTTTTCAATATGTTAAGAAAGAAATTAAAAGACCAGTTTTGTACCATTGAAAGCTCATTTTTGTGACTAACTGGCCCTGTGCCGTCCAATCGGGCAGGACCAGCCACATGTGGCCATCGCACATTTGACATGGGGTGAGTCCAAATTGAGATGTGCTCAAAGTATAAAACACACATGGGGTTTTGAAGACAGTATAAAAACAAAGAAAAAGGAATGTAAAGTATCTCACCTATAATTTTTATATTGATTACATATTGAAATGATAGTATTCTAGATCCATTATGTTAAATAAAATATATAATTAAAATATTATTGTGCCTGTTCTATTTTTCATTTAATGTGACTACTGGAAAATTTAAAATTACCTTTGCATTGGATGGTGCTGGATTCAAGACTGGAGCCAAGGGGGTGAGGAGCTGGAGACCCCTTTGGAAGAGTCCAGGCGGCAGGTGACGAGGACAGGCTTGGAGCAGAGGGGCTGCCCCAGCCAGGCAGTGGGGTTTTGAGCCTGGTACACAGGAAGATGGTGGATGTCAGACTCCTGGTTCCCTGCCCATGTAATCCCACCATTGCTACCCTTTTTTTCTTCCTCAGGCCCCTTCCTCCAAGCAGAAGCCACTGTCCCCACCTGCAAGGCTTGGCCAGTTTCCCAGTTTCCAAGTCCAGCCTTGATCTTTGTCGTACAGCCAAAGCAATGTACGACAAAGCTATCCCAGCTACCAGGAACTCGGCCTCTAGTTGCCTTCCCCCTGGCCCCCTCCCTTTTTTTAACCAGTTCAGAAACAGTTTTTCTCCAGGTCATAACTGCGCTTCTGCTGTGGTGTCTGGCCTTGAACTGCCTCTAGAGCAGCCCACCTAGAACCCAGTCCCTGGACACCTGTGTCCCCCGCAGGCCTCCTGCCCGCACTTCGGGGGAGACTCGCCCAGTGCGAGATGGTGCTGCTAGGCTGTGTCCTCCTATCATCTGAGTGTTGCAGGCCTGAAAAAGAGAAAATGCAAACAAGAAACGTGGGCTCCTTGGAACCAGCTGTGAGGGAAAGAGAATGTCCCCTTCTGCTTTCAGAAATTTTCTGTTCCCTGTTGCCCTCTCCTTGGGCTGACCCCCTGGCCCAGGCCCCTCAACCATCAGAGACCTGGAGCTCCCCTCTGGCCTCCAGGGACAGGCCCCATGGGAAGCCTGAGGAAGACCTGAAAACAGAGACGGCCGACTTGATCCAAATGTGGCTGGCAGCGTGTGTCTCTAAGGGATCCAGGGAAGGCTCATTTCTAAGTGACAGGACTTGTCAAAGAAAATTATTAGGAAACTATTGCTCTATGAAGGAAAAATAAAAAGCAATAATAGCCTCTAGACATTAGATTCTATTGCAGCAGAATTTCTGGGTGTGAAGATCCAGCATTGACAGCCTGAAAGCTTCCCAGAAAATTCTCCTGTGCACACAGTGTTGAGAAACACTGGCCAGAATCAGTATCAATGACTACGGCCACCACATATCTCCTGAATTTTCAATAAAACCTCCTCTCAATGGTGGATTCAAAAAAAAAAAAAGAGTTCCCTTTGGAAAAAAAAGTCACCATTTCTATTGTATCAGTTATCGTGAAGATTAGCAAAACCAAATGGCCTTTTATTTCTCTTCCTACGGAAATAAAACCTGTGCTCTTTCCCTTTTGGAATTAGCATGTTTACTATTTGCTTCTGATGTACAATTTTGGTCTAGAAGATAATTAAAATATAGTATTGGTAAAATTCTATTATATATGGTGAAAATGTAATAGAAACCCATGAAAAAGTAGTGTTATATTGTTTTCTTACTGTTTTCCCAAAAATTCATTGAATATATGCATTAAGATATGATTTCATTTCCATGAAATATTTGGAATCCACACTCATTGCACTTTACAGGGAGGAGGGGTGGTTTTGTTTGACAAGGCCTTAGTGTGACAACCAGGGAACTGGATAAGCCGTGAGCAGCAGGGAGGTTCCAACCACCAAATGGTTTCAATGCCATTTGGTGACCTACTCGAGCTGGGACCTCCAGACAGCAGGAATAGGGAAGGAATTCAGAATTCTGGTGGGGCCAAAGAGATTATTCACAACTAGATGATTCACAATTGGGTGGGAAAGAGCAAATGGAATGGCACCAAAGCTGAGGAGACATTGAAATATCTTGAGAACTGAAGAAAGGCAGACTTAAAGGGACACTTTTCAGTGTGTGGACTGTTCATACAAGACCACAGAACCAGTGTCCCCAGCCCAAGGCCACTAAAGGCTGTCATTCCCACTCTCAGTCACATTCCCAACAATCAGGGCTGGCGTCTGCAGCAGTGAGGGACGTTAGCTGCCATCTCAGTGGCCGGCTTCCAGTTTCCATGAGTAGACATAGTGTGTGCCATGGATCAATAAAATTCGAAAGATGCTTTATTCACACTTTGAATGAGACTGTGGGAAGGTTAATTGCCTATGCCTAAGAGCATTATTTTGGTTTAGGCTGGGCTTGGGGGTGGGAATGTTAAAGAACAGCAAGGCAGACCTTATTCGGGGGAACTATCGCCATAGGTATGGGGCTTGCTGCAGTGGGGGGAGAGGGACTGGGGTCAGCAAGCAAAAGTGGGAATTTATAGCCAAGGATCAGGGTGGGGGTCAGTGGATGGAAAATTATCAAGAGGAGACATCAGGAGTGAAGGGGATTCTGGCTAAACTACAGGTTTCTCGCTGAAGAAGGGCCAGGGATCAGGCATCACCTGGGGGCTGGTTGGGGATGCGGAACCCAATCAGACATGGATGGCGAGGGGTTGAGGCTAGAATGACTTAGCAGGATTCTTATTAAAATCGGACAACATGGAAACAAACACAGAAACCCAAGAGTCAGAGCCCAGTTGAGGACACCATTTAGAGGAGCTCGGCTAGACTTCCGTCAAGGAGTGAAGCTTTGTCAGTGGTGCGATCGAAGTTTTAGGATAGGCCTGAAGCACATCTCTGACTCCCACTCCTCACTGCCCACCAAAGTCACCTCTTGGCACTGCCATGTCTGGGAATATCTGAGTCTGTGATTACAGAGGAGGGACTGGGGAAGGGGGGACAGGACAGAGCCAGGCTGCGGAGGCAAGTTTGTTCTGTCTGAGCTCTGCCATCCAGTGCTGGATCACAGAACTAATTCATTTACTTTTTCCACATTTACCGGACAGTACTGTGTGCCACGCTTTCTGCTAAATGACAGCCTCGAGGACGCTAATTAGACAGGGCATGGGACATCCAGAGGCTCTCAGACAACGAGATGGAGGTGACCCTGTGAGTCCCAGTGCTGCACCAGCACACTGCAGCGGCTCCCAACCCAGGCTGGGAGCCCAGGGAGGGTGAAGGAAGGTCCAGGGAGACACCACGGAAAAAAAGAAAAAATACTTTTTGAGAGCTTTGGAGTGCTATTACGGAAAGAATCAGAACTTGTGTGTCCTTCTCAGTTCTTATTTTTAAACAGCTTGGTCCTATTTTTATTTGATTTGCATTGGGCAGGGGCACTATTATCCTCACCCAGCCCTGCCTCTCAAAGCTGGCATTCGGAAGGCTTAGGAACCGCCCCTCCTGCCCACCTCATCCCTCCCTATCCCGGTTTGCATAGCGATTTTTTTCTCTTAGTTAAGCAGAGCTAAGAATGTGAAGGAAAGAAGTCTACAAAGGTTTTCTCTCTGTGTTAGCTAGAACTCTTTAGTCCTAGTGATAACATAACGTATTTGAGCTAGTTGAACAAAAAGAAGAATTTATTATAAGGGTGCAGAAGTGCCTCAGGGACCCCAAGGATGCAGGAAGGCAGCTGACCTCCGGAGCCCGGGAACCAGGCCTCTGCTTCCCTTCGTGCGAGGGATTTGTTCTTGTCCTTTGCTGACTGGCTTTCTCAGTGTGCATGTGGCGAAACATGGGGCCTCCCCAACCTGAGTTCACAGCCACAAGCAGGAGGTCCCTTGGTTCCAGTGCTGAATTCCAGAAAGAGATTGCACCTGGCCTGCTTGGGGCCAGTGCCTGCCTAGGACCCAATCATGCAACAGCAGAGAGGCTGGTCACAGAGAGGTCTGCCCTGCTCAGTGGGCCATGCACAGCTCTCAAAGAAGGGGCAGACACCCTAAGTGGTTTCCCTTAAACTCTCTGAATCATCCCAAAGGTGGGGGATAACCCCCAAAGAAGTCGGTCAAGTTCTGACCTTAAGTCCAAACAAGAACCAACTTGTCTCTGGAGAACAGGAGGGCACGGGAATCTTTTTTTTTCAAATAACAACTTTTTTCTGAGATATAAGTCACATATCATACAATTCACCCATTTAAAGTGTACAACTCAATGGTTTTTAGTACACGTAGAGTTGTGCGGCCATCACCACAATCAATTTTACAACATTTTTGTCACCCTAAAAAGAAACCCCATATCCGTTAGCAGTCACACCCCATTGACCTTCAACCCCCATCCCCACCCCCAGCCCCTGGCAACTACTAATCTACTTTCTCGTCTCTATAAATTTGCCCATTCTGGACATTTCATATAAACAGAATCATACAATGTGTGGTCCCTTCTTATGGGCTTCGTTCACTTAGCATAAATGTTAGCATAACATTTTACTCAGCATAACGTTTATCCATCTTGTAGCATGTATCAAGACTTCATTTCTTTTTATTGTCAAATAATATTCCATTGTATGGACATACCCCATTGTGTGTATCCATTCAGCAGTTGGACATTTGGGTTGTTTCTACACTGTGGTTACTATGAGTAATGCTACTGTGAATTTTCATGTGCAAGCTTTTATATGGACATACATTTTCAGTTCTCTTAGGTAACTGTACTTAGATGATATGGCAACTCCAAGTTTAACCGTTGGAGGAACTGCCAGACTTTTCCAAAGCACTGGCACCATTTTGTCTTCCCACCAGCAGAGTGTGAGCGTTCCAGCTTTTCCCCATCCTCACCAACACTTGTCATGTGTTTTCTTGCTCACAGGTGCCCTCTTGTGAGGGCTCTGGTCAGAGGTTTTTTTCTGCTGGCTTCTGTGAGGCCAATGCAGGGAAGGGACTGCCAACAAGCAGGGAGAGAGGTGGCTCTTGGGGGGCTGCTCAGTGTCAATGTGGTCAGTGGTGGGGCCGGGGCTGCAGTCCATGGCTGACGTGGACCTGCCTCACCTGTGAATTACATGCATTGGCTAAGCATGACGATGGCCTCCTAACCTGTGTTTGCAGCTCCCAGTGGGTGGGGGACAGATGGGCAGCTGATAGAGCAGCCTAAGAGGCTGGGAAAGGTCAGACTCTAGAAGGATGGTTCTCTCAGGCAATGACCAGCAGGAAGGAGAGCTTGCATTTGCTAATTGTGATCCTTCTCGAGGTGCCTCAGCTTGGTGACTGCTTTACCTGCTCCAGCGTTTCTCAGCCTATTTTTTCTTTTTCTTTTTTATTATTTCTCCCCTAGGAACCTTTTTACATGTTGTTTTCTAACAGACCCTGCCCCATGCAACTTCAATGCACATTGAGTATCTGAGATGCTTGAGACCAGAAGTGTTTTGGATTTCAGATTTTGGAATATTTGCATTATACTTACCAGTTGAACATCCCTAATCCAAAAATCCAGAATCCAAAATGTTCCAATGAGCATTTCCTTTGAGCATCATGTCAGCATTCAGAAAGTTTCAGATTTTGAAGCATTTAGGATTTTGGGTTTTCAGATCACAGATGTTCAACCTGTACCACAGATGTACTGTGTATTTGTTTACAAGTTGTATGAACATCTGCTCCCTACACACCAAGACGGACGTATTTTTGCCCCCAACGAATGATTTCTTGGCCCCTCAGGGGTGACGTCACCCTATTGGGAAGGCCTGTGCACAGCTGGCTCTGGTAAATCAGGAGAGACACCTGCCTGCAAGAGGCTCATGGTCCAGTGGGGTGACAAAACATGTCTACAGATCAAGGGACAAAATGCTAAGTGCTGCGACATGGAGGAAAAACAGGAGCAGCCATTTCTGCTTGAAGCAAGAGCCAGACATGACAGCGGTCAGCAGGAGACATGGGCGGGTGGAACTCAGGGCAACTTTCCTATTATAATTCTCTCTGCCCTTCTCCTCAGCAGCTACTAAGAGCAGCAGCCTCTCTTTCAAGTGACTCCTGTGAAAGTGAATTAGCAGCAAAGCAGGAAGTGCAGGTGGCTGCGGAAACACAAGCCATGGGCGCATCTCACAACAGGGGGCATGGAATGGGCCTCTGTCCAGAAGGTGGCAGCCTGCAGAAGTCCCTCCCTGAACAACCAGGCTGGTCCTGCCGGCCCTCCAGGGCCTCCGCCTCCGTCTGCAGGAGTGCTGCCAGGCTGGGCAGCAAAGAAGGGCAAGCCCTTTAAACTCGAGTTGATTTTAGAGCAATGTTGGTTGGCTTTCTCAGTCTCTCTTAAAAATAATTCCATGTCTACCTGGCTGTGGTCTGGTTTGACTCCAGTGTACACTGGCAGCTTGGGACACTGGCTGTGGCCATCTCGCTCAGCCTTGGAGTGTATCACTGGGGTGTCTCTGATGCATGGCTTTGCTTTTGCCTTTGATATGCAAAACCTCAAGGGTCTTCCATCATTGAAAGCGAAATGCATAGATTTGGAAAGCAGCGTTCAAATCATGTTTTTCTTGCTCTTACTCTCTTCTTTCTTCTTTTAAGGATCTGGCAGATAACAACCTGTAGTACAATGGGAAATACATATTTGTCAGCTCCCAAAGCCCTTGTTATATCTAGAGTGGTAACAGTGTCTTTTGGATGCTAATGAGATGACTGGTGGCTGGGGCCACTGGGTAGCTTCAAGTCTGGTCACCGGAAAGGCTGGTACCTTGGTACGATTAAAGGGTTAGAACATTCAGAACAACCTCAGGCAAGACTAGAAGGGCTGGAGATTGAGCTCATCAGCAATGGCCAATAATTTCTTCATGTCTGTGTAATGGAACCTTCATTAAAATCCTAAGCAAGGAAATTTGGAGAGCTTCTGGGTTGGTGACCACACCTGTGCACCTGCCCCGGCACACCTGGCCCTGTGCATCTCTTCCGTTGAGCTGTTCCCGAGTTGTGTCCTTTATAATAAACTGATACGAGTAAAGCAGGGAACTTTTTTGTTAATAATAAGTTAAATAAAACAAACAGGTAATAATGAGTGCTTTTCTGCGAGCCTTTGTCGCAAACTACTGAACCTGAGGAGGGGTCATAGGAAGCCTCCATTTCCAGCCGACCGGTCAGATCACAGGGGACAACCTGGGACCTGCGATCGGCATCTGAAGTGGGGTCAGTCTTGTCGGGGAGCCTTTGACCCGAGGGGTCTGCGCTAGCTCTGCGTGATGAGCGTCAGAATTGAACTGACTTGTAGGACACGCTTCGGTGTCTGAAGAGTTTGAGAACTGGCTGCCGCTGGGGAAAAACCCACCTGTGCAGTGTCAGAAGTCACCCACAGCCACCCATTCAGCATTCGCCACACCCGAGCACTGCGCCCTTCACACCCACAGCCTCACTAGTGCACTGGACAACCCTGGGAACAGGTAGGATCCTGTCCCCATGGCACAGACGTGGGACCTGAGGCTGAGAGAGCTCAAGTCACACAAGGCCGTCAGCCGGGGAGCGGCACAGCTGGGACTGCAAAGCAGCCCTGACTCTGCAGTTAGCACCGGTTTTTAAAAACAAGTAATTGACTTACTTCTGTAATACATGCACATTTCACAAATTTCATCAAGCACAGAGAAGTAAACAGGGGAAACTCCACACAGACAGACACACGGAAATGTACGGCACATGCTGTTGTGCACCTTCTTTATTTTCGCCTCAGCAGTTTATCTTGGGCATCATTCCACTGCTAACTTTCTTTTTTTCTCCTAATAATTTATTGAGGGGAAATTGACATAGCATAAATCAACCACTTTAAAGTGAACAGTTCAATGGCACTTAGTACATTCACCATGTTGTGCACCTACCACCTGTCTTTAGTTTCAGAATACTTCCATCACTTCAGAGTACAGCCCCACCCCACTAAGTAAGCAGTTTCTCCCCCTCCCCTGCCACTCCCCTGCCCCAGCACAGAGCCATCGTGACGGATTTATCTACTGTGGATATTTCATGTAAATTAAATCATACAATATTTGTCTTTTTATGTGTGGCCTCTTTCACTCGGCATCATGTTTGGAGGTTCACCTATGATGTATCGTATATAGGTACCTCATTCTTTTTTATGGCTGGATAATATTCCATTGGGTGTATATACTACTACGTGTTTATCCATTCATCTGTTGATGGACATTTGGGCCATTTCCACCTTTTGGCTATTGTGAATAGTGCTACTGTGAACATGTGTGTATATGTACTTGTGTGAGTACCTGCGTTCAATTCTAGGAGTAGAACTTTATTTAGGCCATAGGGTAATTCTAGGTTTAACTTTTTGATGAACTGCCAAGCTGTTTTCCGCAGTGACTGAACCACTTTATTTTCCCAGCAGCAATGTATGAGGGTTCTAGTTTCTCCACATCCTCACCAACACTTGCTATTTTCCATTTCTTTTTTATTATAGTCATCCAGATGGGTGTGAAGTGACATCTCATTGTGGTTTTTATTTGCATTTCCCTGGTGACTAATGATGTTGAGTATCTTTTCATGTGCTTCTTGGCCATTTGTATATCTTTTTGGGGCAAATATCTATTCAAATCCTTTTCTCATTTTTAATTTTTTTGTGTTGTTATTGTGTTGTAAGAGTTCTTTGCCTGTTCTGAATATTACACCCTTATCAGATTCCATTCCTCACTTTCTTTAGGTCTCTGCTTAAATACCACCTTATCAGAAAAGTGTCTCCAAAGCACCACACACACACACACACACACACACACACAGGCACACACATATAAAGGCAACTTTCCTTTATTCTTCTTAGTCCCCTTTCTATTTTTTTCAGAAATATTATTTATTTCTGCATGTGTATGGTGGTAGTGGTGGTTTGGAGGTACCAAATCACCTCCAGAGAGAGAGAGAGACCGTAGAATGTACACAGGCCTTTGCTATTTTGTCTGTCTCTGTTCTAGCACCTACAACCTAGCACATGTAAGCCCCCAATAAATATTTGCGTAATGAATGAATGAGGATAGAGCTGCCTGTTTTGATAGGTGAAAATAGTATATCGTTATAGTTTTATAAAATGTGATTCTTTAAACACAATTTCTCTGCTCATCTAATGTTTAAGTTTTAAGAGATGTTCAGTTCTCCTTGATCCTTTAAACTACTAGCTTCCCCCTCTGGGATTTATCTAGACATCAGGTCATAAAGGCAGGCTGCTCTCCGACACCTGTCTACCCTTTACATACTGCTTGTCCTCACCTGCAGCAGGTGCCACATCCAAACTGGTGCCCAATCTGCTCACTTGTTATTGTCCCCCTGCTTCTGACCTCTCCTTGGCTTGGATGTGACACTCAGCATTGTTTTTTCAGTTCTTCCCTTTGAATATCAGTTGTGTTCTATAAACATCACTCTTTGTCCTCCTGGTTTCTGGGACCCTCTATATTGGTCCATTTTTTTTTGAGCAGATTTTTCACCAATTCCTCCTCCTCTCTTGGACCCATAACTTGAACCCAATCAAGCATGTCTAGTGGTAACTGCTGGCAGAAGGTAGGACGTAAAGCTTGGAAAACACCTCACTTTCCCCCTCAATTTTATCTATGTCATAATCGCTCATATTTGAGGAGGGTGCTGCCAGCAATGCTGGCCCTTCTCACCACCAGGTGAAGCCTGTTATTTCCCCAACAATCAAGAACAGAGGTTCTAAAGGTTTGGTCCCTGGACTAGTAGTATTAGGATCACCTGGGAACATGTTAGAGCTGCAAAATCTAGGGCCCCATCCAGAAGCCTGTGTTTAACACCCACGCCCTCTGCCCCAGGTGGTTCTGATGTGTGTTAATTAATGTTTGAGACCTACCAGCCTAGAAGCTCATGGATGTTGGTATGTGCTCCTGGTAATGCTGGGCAGTGGGTGAATTTCCACAGCAGCACCGCCAACAGGCACAGGGCTGTCATCTTGCAGAGATATTAAACAAATAGACACACTCAGAGGATCTGCCTTGGATCAAGAAGGAACAGACAGAGCATGACAATGACAGAGGAATCACAATGAGAAGATACAATTTTAGCAGTAACTATCCAGATTGCTCCAGTCCTGGGCAATCTCTCCTTTGTTAACCGTGGGGCTTTGGACAAGCCCCTTCATTTGAATCTGGTGCACATTTCATCAGAGAGCTGGATGGAAATCATATTGCAAGAATAAATGTGAAGATCGTGAGATTTGGAGAAAAGAACAGGAATCTTACAATACGAGAGCTCTGCAACAGGACCTAGGCGTGGATGGGAACGTGTTCTGGGTGCAGAGCATGTTTATTATGTGAACTTCTTCTGACCCAGCCGTCTTGGCAGCACTGTGTGCCGAGGCAGATAAAAGGTTTGCCTGCGTAAACAGAAAGAGCTGCCTGCTCCAAGACCCTCCATAACCCTTTGTGGGCTAAGCAAAATTGCTGTGGACACTCCCCTCACCCACCCTGCCTTCCCTGGAGCCCCAGCTGGGACACACAAAGAGAGCTCTGTTCCCTGCTCACTTTCCAAAGCTTTGCTGGCTGGGCCTCATAATGGTGTAGATGGTGATAATATAATAATAGCTAACACTGATGCTTACTACTTGCCAGGCATTTTGCTAAGTGCTTTAAGAAACTATTTCTTGTAAGACTCACAACAGTCCCATGAGACAGATACAGTTCCTGTCCTCCTTTTACAGCAGAGGAAAAATAGGGCTCAAAGAAGTGCAGAAACTCATCCAAGGCACCTGGGTAGTGAGTAACGCAGAGCTGGAGTTGCTCCCAAGCCCCTGATTTTACAATTAAATTGCAGTAACTCCCAACAAGGATTTTTCTAAAAGTAGGCTTTTATTATTCTCTTTTAACAAAGGAGAAACTACATAAAAGTTGAGAAAACTAAAGTTTAGAGAGTTTATCCAAGATTATAAATCTAGAAGGTGGCAAAACCATGACTAGAGCACAGTTCCTTGCCCACACTGCGATGCCTCCCCTGTTTGCTTCTTCCTCCGACACACCTGACCACAGACAAAGCCCGGTCTCCTGAGACGTGCCCCTTCTCACCTCTAGAGCTGATCCAGGTTTTCAAAGGATCAGTATTCAAGAGCAAAACACCCCTGTTTGAATCTCTGGTTCTGACCTTGGGCAAGTTACTTTACCTCTTTTTCCCCATTTTCTTTTAATTTGAGTATAATTTACGTACATTAAATTCAGTCTTTTGAGTGTGCAGTTCTATGAGTTTTGACAAATGTACAACAATGTCACGTACCTACCACGACAATCAAGGTATAGAATCCTCCAAATGTTCCCGGGCTCCTTTATAATCAGCGCTTCTCCAATCCCAGCCTCTGGCAACCAATGATCTGGGTGCAGTTCCTATGGTTTTGCCTTTTCTAGAACATTGTATAAATGGAATCAGTATGTAGCCTTTTGAATCTAGCTCCTCTCACTTAGCATAATGCTTTCAAGATGCAGCCATAGTGCTGTGTGTCTAACCACTTGATTCCTTTTTACTGCTGACCCGCAAGGATCTTAACACAGCCCAAACCAGCAGCAGCTGCCCCACTTCACTGGAAACAGCCCAGCTGAGAGTGGTACCTGTGCAGTCTGGCCTCGCCGGCTTCAAGAAGGCATAACTGTCTTGGAGTGAAGGTGGCTGGAAAGCAGGACTGAATCACAGAGGCACAAACACATCCCTTGGAGGCTACCGAGATGATCTGTGTGGCAGCTGGTGGGGTAGGGGACCTGTGGCTTGGGCGCTAGTGTGCCCAAGAGCTAGAGAACCCCAGGATAGTCAGCGCATGGCAGGTAGAGTCAGAGCCAGAACCCGAACCCAGGACTATCTAGTCCACATTCAGCCTTCTTTCCACTGCTCTGGCAGCTTCCAACCACATGCACAGGAAAGTAAGCCCTGCTGTGCCAACCGTGCTGTTCCGAAGTTTAGAGGAGAGCCTGATGGGATGGGAGGAGGGCTCTGCAGGGAGGCCTGAGGATAAGAGAATCCTCAGCAAATATCTGTCCTTGTGGCCTGCAGCAGCGGTCCCCAACCTTTTTGGCACCAGGGACTGGTTTCATGGAAGACATTTTTCCCACGGACGAGGGTGGGGGATGGTTACAGGATGATTCAAGCACATTACATTTATTGTGCACTTTATTTCTATTATTATTACACTGTACTATATAATGAAATAATTATACAACTTACCCTAATGCAGAATCAGTGGGAGCCCTGAGCTTGTTTTCCTGCAACTAGACGGTCCCATCGGGGGTGATGGGAAACAATAACACCCGAAGTGTGTTGCTGATGTCCAGTCTACTCCATAATCTTGTTTTGGTTGCTATCACTGCAGAAAACCCTGCTTCACAAAGATAGGATATTGGAAATGGAAGCAGGCTTCTCAGTGCGTTTGTGGCAATCTCAGGATATTCCGCCTTAACTTTAATCCAGAACATATGGAGATTCGAAGTTGTCTCAAACATACTTTTAAGGCCACCCTCATTTGCAATCCCAAACAGCTGATCCTCTTCTAGCACAAAGCTGATTCACCTGGTTTATTCACAAATGGGTTACGATCCATTCCTTCCCAGTTTGAGGGTCTTTTGTGGTTTGGAAGTAAAGCTCAAACTCTTTTGAAAGCTGAGATAGGTGATCATGCACCAGCTGGGAGAAAGGAGGGCCTGGCTCAGTCTCTTTCAAAATCTCTGCTAACGTTTGACACATGTCAAAATTCCCAATGTTCACGCCTCACCCCCATAATTCCAATTTGGCTTTGAATGCAGCTACTTTACCTGCCTACTTGAACACAGTTGTCATTCTCCCCTGAAGTGGCAGATTTAAGTTCATTGAGCAGGTTGAATGTGCTGCCAGTGGTGACTGTTTTTCTAAAAGCAACCTCTAGCGCGGCTCTCATAACTCAAAAACTCTGGCCAGTGACCTGCCTTTAGAAAGCCTCCTCACTTCTGTGTGTAAGAGAAGACGTGTGTGCTCTGTGTCCATTTCCTCACAGAACTGCATGAACAGACGTGAGTTAAGGGCATGTACTTTAATGTGGTTGATAATTTTAATCACATCCTGTAAAACGTAGTTTAGTTCAGGTGACATTTTTTGGCTAGCCAGCATTTCTCTATGGATGTCACAGTGTGTAGACTCACATTCAGAATTGACCTCCTTGACCGGAGTAGTGAAACCAGAAAGCCATCCGGTCATGTCAGCTGCTCCATCCGTGCACATACCGACACAAAATGACCAATTCAGTTTTCCTGATATGTAATCATTCACAGACTTGAACAGTTCTGCAACTCTGGTGTTGGCTGGCAACAAAAGTGCACATAACATATCCTCATGCACATCCTCCTGAAAAACATATCGCACAAAAACAAGTGTTGTTGCCTTGTTGTCAGCATCGGTAGATACGTCAACCTGGATAGCTTACCATGGCGACTCATTAATCTTCTCTAACAATTGTGCCTCAATATCCTCTGCTATTTCATCAATTCGTCTAGTTATGGTGCTAATCAAAAGAGGAACATGTACCACCTTTTGAACTGCAGCCTCTCCTAAAAGTTCACCGCAAATGTCCTTAGCAGCACGCAGGATCAACTCTTCACCAATACTAAAGGGCTTCTTAGCTCTAGCAATGCGGTTAGCCACTAGGAATGATGCTCTCAGTGCAGACATGTTTGATGAAGTGGTGGCCTTTGATAATTGCTTCTGTTCTTCGTGTTCACATTTTTTTCTTTTGAAAAACTCCAAAGGTTTGTCTTCTAATGCAAGGCGCTTGGTCTCCATGTGGTGAAGCAGTTTTGAAGGTTTCATGGCTTCGTTGAATAGCCAGTCGCCACCTATTATACAAAGTGGGCTTGGAGAGTGTGAATCACCTGTTGCAATGAACCCATTATTTAAGTAGGAATCTTGGGATTTTTTAAAAAATGCAGCTTTCATTTTGTTGGCAGTCTTGGAGTCTTCTGCTGTCTCATCATGGGGTCTTTCCCCCTTTTCAAAGCAGCTCTCCAGCGATGTTTGTTTTTTACTCATTTTTACTAGAGTCAGCTTGTGGGCTTACCAAAATGTGACTAAGACAAGCGTACAGTCTGGAAAGGAGACACGGATGGAAGTGGTAAATAAAATAATGGGCGGGCCATGCACAGACCAAAATAAGTGCGGATTCTTGCTTAAATCCTGCCACCAGGTACAGCTTAATTGTCACTTGCCACTCACTGATAGGGTTTTGATATGAGTCTGCAAGCAATTGATTTATTATGGTCTCTGTGCAGTCAAACCTCTCTGCTAATGATAATCTGTATTTGCAGCCACTCCCCAATGCTAGCATCACTACCTCAGGTCCACTTCAGATCGTCAGGCATTAGATTCTCATAAGGAGAATGCAACCTAGATCCCTCGCACGTGCAGTTTACAGTAGGGTTCGTGCTCCTATGAGAATCTAATGCCGCTGCTGATCTGACAGGAGGTGGAGCTTATGCAGTGATGCGAGTGATGGGGACTGGCTGTAAATACAGATGAAGCTTCGCTCCCTCAGCTGCTGCTCACTTCCTGCTGTGCAGCCCAGTTCCTAACAGGCCACGGACCCATACTGGTCCTCAGCCCAGAGCTTGGGGACCACAGGCCTGCAGAAGAAGAACTGGGTCATGGCTTTCAGGGGGCCCCCTCTTATACCTCCTGAATCAGCATCTCTAAATACAGCACCCAGGCACCTATTATTTTTTTTTTTTTTTGCAGACTACTAAAAAGGTGATTCTATTATGCAGCCAGCTTCAAAAACTGCTCAAGAGAAGAAATAAACACAGCACTCTGTCCCAAGCAGTGGAGAGAATTGGGTAGAAACACACTTCTAGATATTCTTCCTCCATAGTTGCCAAATACCATCAATTCTTTGCTCTTCGTCTTTTGGCACTGGTTCTTCCAGAATTCTCTCCCTCCTTAGTCATCCTCCACTTCAGACACATGTGCAAGAACATCCAGGGCACGTGGAGCCACCTGCTAAATAAGAAAAGCAAGACAGCCAGGCTTGAGGCTCCTCCCCCCGTGCCGTGTGCCAAGGGTGATGGCCAGAACATGGTCCTCTGAGTCTCTTTTGCTCACCCACCCACAGAAACTTGGAAAATTAAATGTATGTTTTGGATATTTGGTGGCTATTACTCATGGAAACCCTGAGTCCACGTGAACAGTCTTTCCAAAGCCAGATGGAGTTTCCACTCAGAAAAATCTTGGCACCAATTTCTACAGAACAATAGCAAATTACAGGCAGGAGCTGGGAAGGCTGCGTGACATTGGCGGGGCCAGGGGTTGGCTGACAAAGAGGAGGTGCTCCTGGTGACTTGTCCCTGTCAGCAGGGTGGCCCTCTGGCCCTCTGTTTCTTACTTGAAGATCTCGGGGAAGGGGGCAGTAACTTCCTCTAAAGCAGACCTTCCTTGAAGAGAATTGCCTCACTAAAATATAGGCTGCCCCAACCCAGACATTTGTAAGAATGGTTGGTGTCTAAGTTAAGGCAGTTTGATAGACAGTAATAGAAAGCTACTGAGCCTCGCTCAAACAGAAAGGGAAGTATATGAGAAGAATTAGAAAAAAAAAAAACTTACCATCTTACAGTGCAGACGGTGCAGCTGGATCTCAGAAGGGCTCATGAAAGACCAGAACCAACCAAGAACCAGAATGACATCGTGGAAGGAAGCACCTACTCTCTTCCTGTCACCCTCCCTACCCTCCAGGCTCATGGACTCTTCTCAAAGTTTCTCTCTTTCTCAGTTGAATGGTTTCTCCAGCCTCAACATCCAGGAAAGAATCTGATGGTTCAAGCTTTAATTAATGTCCATCCTTGGTCCAATTGGGCGGGGTGGTCGCTTATGCTGACACCACTTCAATTACAGTTCGCATCGTTAGTTAATCAGGCCAGGGATGAACACCCTTCCTGGGCATTCTGAAAAAAGTCGACTTTTATTCTTTTCTTCACTCTCCCTTTCTTTGGTTGCCACTTTCTCCTTGTCTTTTGCTCCATCTTACTGTCTTGTCCTTGTCTAGGCACCTGTTTCTTCACTGCACTTTCGATTCCTTGAGGGCTGGGACGTCAGCCCCAGCAGGCCTGCACCCACTTAGCTCGTCCTTACTGAGCGCTCATTCTCGGCAGGCCCTGGGCTGTCCTGGAGAGGGTCAAGGGGGCAAGCACCCTGCGCAATCCCACGTGGCCTGCATTCTAGCAGGGAAAACAGACCCCAGACGCTGTGCAGACACATTGTCTCTGATCACAACTCTTCACTTTTTTTTCCAAGTTACGGTCTGTGTAGTCTGTTTAAGAAGGAAAGGAGAGGAAAACAGAGAAGGAAATGTGTAATAAACCCTCCCCTTGTCTAAGTAAGTTTTCAGAATGGTTAAAGTTTTAAAAATCAGTCATCTGTCCAGATGCAGTTCCAGATATCTGAGGTTTCCTTGTTCGAGCGCCGTCCCCGCCCCTAGGGAGGAACTGCCAGGTCAGCCCCATGTCCCTGCCAGAGCCGGCTCCAACTCAGGGTGGGAAGGTGCCTCACCACTGAGGCAGACAGAGAAGACGCCCCTCCTGGGCGCACCCTGCTCTTCCCACACAGGAGTGGGGGCCGCTGCCGGGTCTCAGGGAGGTCAGCATCTCTCTCAAGACCAGATCTGAGAAAACAGTCTGCTCAGGTATAAGAGGTTCCATTTGGTTGTGTTTTTTGTTTTGTTTTGGGAGGGATGCCTTTTGCTTTGATTTATTAATTTATTCACTAAATATTTCAAATATACCAAAAATAATAAAAACAGATACACCCATACACGCTCATGTAATTAACCAACAGTGACGATTAAACAGAAGTGAGTATTTGGACACTTTTGCTTCAGAATTCCTCCAGGCTGGCACACTCTCGTTCTTAAAGAAATAAAATGTTATAAGTAACTATTACTATGACTAAAGGCATCCCCCATCTCCTTCCCTACCTCCACCTCAGAGGCAGCCTGCATATTTCTGTATTTTTTATTATATGTACAGCTAAACAGTATATCCTAAACAACATATGCCATTGTTTTATGCTTTTAAAATATGCAGAAATAGTAGCCTGTACATATCATTTTGCAAATTGCCTTTTCCATTCCATATTATGTTTTTGGGATGTAGTGGTCTTGTTGTCTATAAATATTGTGCATTATACTTTACCCGCAGTACTGTATTCTATTGCTTGTAGAAACCCCTGTTAATCCTTTCTCTTGCTGAAAAACACAGATAAGTGGTTTTCACATTTTTGCCATTGTAAATATTGCTTCAATAAACATCTTTATATGTGTCTCCCTAGGCACATGGTCATGAGTTTCTGGAGGATGGACAGCTAGATGTGAAACTGCTGTGTGGCCACTTTCTAGCCAGTTTTCAGCAAGTTCTGCTGCCACTTCCTCAACCATGAAATGGAACCCCAGTTTATGATTAGGTACGTACTGCATAGAGAAAATGTGAGAACTTAGAATTTTTAAATAACAATTCCAGAAAATGTTTCCAATACCCTAACAGAGAAAATAACAGATGCCCCTGATGGATACAGGGCTTAGCCAGTGATATAATGGAAATTGTGGAATTTTGGAATGTTCCTTGCTCTAGGGATGATTAACCTGGATGGCTCTGGACCCTCTGCCTGCTCTGTGTTCCTGGGCCCCTTACAAATGGCCATCCCGACTGTCACCCTTTCTCCAACCAGTCCCCAAATTCCGTGGGCTTCCCTCACCCCCACCCCAAGCCCTTTGGAGCCCACACCCTGTCTGGGTCTGGTTGGGGCCCATCTCTGCAGCGGGCACAGTGCCTTTCCTTATAGCCTGTGAGTGCCTCAGGCTGGTGACAGGATTGGCGTGACACTGGGTAGGGAGGGCACTTCTATTTGAGGCCTGTAGATTTTCTTACCTTTTCTTTTTTCCCCTTCCCCCCCCCCTTTATAGTTTCACTTAATAATGGAACTATTGATACATTCCTACATTTGGGAGTATGAAATTTACACTTCACGCATGAAAACAGCCCTTCACCTGGCACTTGGGGCAGCTCCACAAGTTTTTGTTTGTTTGTTTGTTTTTTCAGTTCAGTCTGAAAGTCCAGACCTCTGGAATCCATAGCAAAAGACCTAAGGCAGGAGACAAATTTTATCTGGAGGAAATTCCTGGTCTTTAAAGCCAGCAACACGGAGGACTGGAGGAGCATGGTGCGCTCGGTAAATCTGCACCTCTGTGGTTCCTGGCTTGGTCCCAAAATGTGCCCCCTGGCAATACCCTCCAGTCTAGCGTTAGTTTCTGGCCAATGTATACTGTGCTCGGAGTGACAAGCTGGGACATCTGGAGACTGAGTGCCAGGTTCGTTGCACAGGCTCAGCCACCCCCAGAGAGCTAATGAATGGCTGAGCCAGGGTGGCCAGAGCAAGGATGCTGGGGGCAGGGAGCTTACCTTGGAGAGCAGGAGGGCCCCACCTCGGAGGCCCAGACATTGAAGAGAACGCCGCTGGGAGTGCATCTTGGTGACACACAGGAATGTGGACAGCGCTGCAGAGAAAGGCAGTCATGAGGAGTAAGGCTTAAGAGCACAACTCTAGAGTCAGCTACATTCAGGGTCTACGTCCAGCCCTGCCACTTACCTGCTGTTTGGCCTGGTCACCTACTTCCCCAAGTCTCTATGTCCTCCTGTATGAAATGGGGCAATGGTCCCTCTCTCATACAGTTGTGGTGAGCACAGTGCCTGATGCCAACAAGGCCCCAAATATGCTTTCCCCACATTGACATTCTGCTGTGGACTCAGGTGTATGAATACGACAAAGTGGCCATGGTCCCCAGACACAGGTTTTCTGAGTGGTCACCTATGGAAATTGCTCATCTCATATTCCCAAGTTGACTCAGGCACCTCCCAGCCAGGGTTATCGCAGAAGAGTGTGACAGGTGCAGGTGAAGGCTCTGGAGCCAGACTCCTGTGTTCGAATCCCAGTTCAATCACTTACTAGCTGTGTGACCTTTGGAAAGTCCTAATCTATAAAACTGGGATAAAAGTAACAGTGCCAACCTCATAGGGCTGCTGAGAATTCAATGAGTTAATACCTGTGCCTGGCGCATAGTGAGTGCTCAGCAGTGCTGTTGATATATTGATATATCAATAGCCACTGATATAATGATCAGCCCATCCATGTCTCAGGGACCAAGTGTGTATGGTTGAGGCCCTGGTGACACAAAGGTGAGCAAATCAGTCCCTGCCTCCCAGGAGCTCCTGGTCCCTGGGGGAAACGGGCCAGTGAGGAGACACCACGGTCAGGGCTGTGATGGGGCAGCACACGGGACTAGGGGATCTGGTCTAGAGGGGAGACGGGGAGAAGAGGGGTAAGGTCAGGAGAGGTTCTGAATCCTGAGAAATGCGGAGGAGCTAGCCAGGCTGAGGGGACCAGGGAGGACTAGCCAGACAGAAAGAGGAATATGAGAAAATAGGAGAAGGTCTGAGAAAACAACTCGTTTATTTAAAATAATATCTGAGCAACCCTGTTCTAGGCACCCGAGAGACTGCTGTAAGACCAAGTTCTGCTTTCATGATGAAAGCTGTCACTTATATCCCATTGCCACGTGCCCACACTGCTCTGCATGCATTATGCTAACCGCAAGGTAGCACACCACTGTCACCTCCGTTTTACATCTGAGCTAACAACACAGACACTCCGGAACTTGGCGGGGGTGCGGAGGTAGGAAGGAGCAGAGCTGACTGCAGGTGTCTGGTCCTAACCACTGTGCTATGCCACCCTCAAGGAGCTTGCTGGCATTCTCGCGCCCCATTCCGGGAGCTGCAAATGGGTTAACCCTTAACCCGGCTGGAACACGGCGACAACCACGGCGAACAGAGGCCAGTTTGTGATGGTTCCAACGCTAGGCTGAGGGGTTGGGGTTTTCTCCTGCAGGGTTGCACGAGGCTGGCTTGGACAGGGCAAGGTGGTACTCAGGAAGACAGCCCCGCCCCCGCCCCGGTGGGCTGTTGCGGCACTGGAGGCTAGAGACGGCAGTGCCTGGGATGCGGCGGGGGCGGTGGGACGCAGGGAGGGAGATGGCCGTCCGCAGAGCCGGTCGCCGAGGCAGGAGAGGCCGGCGTGGGGCGTGAGGTCGCTGGCGCCCGGCTGGCCAATGGCCGGCGGCGGCCCCTCGGCGGGGCGGGAGCCTGGCGGGCAGGCGGGGCGCGGGCTGCGGGCTCGCTCGCTCGCTCGGGTACCAGCGCTGCCGCATCCCGCCGCGCGCCCGCCCCGCGGCCCGCCCACCGCCCGGCTCCTGCTCCCGCAGCCCCGCGCGGCCTCTGGGTGGGCGCAGACACATCCAGCCCGCAGCGCAGCACAGCGCAGTCGGCTCCAGGTGAGTGAGGGGCGCGGAGGGTTGGGGGCGGAGGAAGGGATGGCTCAGCTCAGCCTCGCCCCGGATGGGTGCGGGGCGGGGCGCTGACTCGGATCCGACCCCGAGGGGAGGGGGCTGACCTGTGCTCTTCCCACCCCAGATGGGGCTAGGAAAGGCTTGGGGTGGGAGTGAGGTGAGCACTCTGACCAGCTCGAGGAGGGGCCGGGGCTGGAACCCGGGACGCAGCTGGGGTAAGGGGGGCTGTGGGGACATTAGCGTGGGGGACCCGGGTTCCTTTGCTCTTGTGAGCAACAGTATTGCGGGCGAGGAGCGGAGCTCAGCTTGTGCTCGAGGATGAGGGTGGCGGGTACGGAGGCGATCGGGGCGCGGGGGCGCGGGGCTGGAGCGGGTGGGGGGCACCTCTGTTCCGGGGAGAAGAGCCGCGTCCTGAGGGGCCTGGGTTTCGTCCCATCTGGGGGCAGGGGAGGGAGAAAGGGGCGCCAGGGGCGGGCGGCGGGCGGGGCTGACGAGGGGGGTGGTCCGCGCGCCTCTGACTGTGTTCCGGGACACACAGGCGGCGGCTGCGGGCACAGAGCGGAGATGCGGCGACTCCGGGGCACCCTACTGTGCCTGCTGCTGGCGGCGGCGGTGCCCACGGCCCCCGCGCCCGCTCTGACGGCGACCTCGGCTCCCGTCGAGCCCGGTCCGGCTCTCAGCTACCCGCAAGAGGAGGCCACCCTCAACGAGATGTTCCGCGAGGTTGAGGAACTGATGGAGGACACGCAGCACAAATTGCGCAGCGCGGTGGAGGAGGTGGGTGCGCCCTGAGGGTGCCAGGCTCCGGGAAGCGTCAGGCTGGGGAGCAGGGGCTGGAGAGGCTGGCGGACTTGGGGCCAGCAGCAGACACGGGGTGACCTGTAGACAGTGCAGGGTGATCCCAACTCCCTACTCGTTCTGCCTCCCTGTCCAAAGGTCTGGATCGGAACCTGTGTACCGAGAGTCTCCGGCTGGACACTCCCTGGGTAGCTGGGGTCACCACCTGCCTGCAGGCTGCCTGCTACCACCCTGCAATTGTCTTCAAGCATGCAGTTGGCCTTCCCCTGTTATAAGCAGATGTTTGCAAGGCCCTTGAGATTCCGGCGCCCTGGTTTTGGAGAGAGCCTGAGGAAGCTCCAGGCATCTCCAAGTTCTAGCTTGTCTTTCGCGCTTTGAGCTTGTGCCATCTTCCCAAGATACAGTTAGGATAACATGTGGGGACAAAGAGTCAAAGAGCCCTGAGCTTTGCTGGCAATCTGTCTGGGCTGTCGTGCTTCTCCTAATGCCATGTGGGGGCAGAGAAGGAAGATTGAGATCAAAATCTCAAACCTCAGCTCTGCATGAGTGTAGGTGAGAATGTGAGAGGGAGGCAGCTCCACCTCCACCCAGGAGTGCTTTGGGGTCAGATTTGCCCAGTGTCACTCTTCTAGTGAGTGGCTCAGGTCCTCCTCTGCCACTCACTAGAAGGGTGACATCAGCCAAATCATTTAACATCCGAACCTGTTTCCTATGAGAATTAAATGCCACTGATGTTAAGTGTGAGCACCTGGCACGTTAATAGGTGTGCATATCTAGCAGCTATTTATTATCAGATACAAAGCTTGGCCTGGATTCTTCCTTCCATCCCCTTCCAGGTCCAAACACTGTGGATGGCATCCTGTTCTGTCCTCTATGGTGGGCAGCCAGGTGTGGTGAGGGCTGCCTGGGCAGAAGGTGCAGCTGGCCCAGCCCTCTCCATCCAGATGTGGGGAGCTGTCCCTGGTGCCTGGGGTGGGTAGGCATGGTTGCCATAGTCTGTCTTTGGAAAGGAGCCAGCAAGAGCCCAGATGACCAGGATGGCAGATCAGGCTTCTCCACATTCATGCTGTCTCCAACTTGGTAGCTTCCTTGAGCAAAGCCTTAAATGCTGGCTCTTATTTATGGGGAGAAGTTGCTTTCTCCCCTGAACCCTCTATAGTTTGGGGATATTTCCCCTTCTACCCCACAACAGTCAATCTGGTGGAGTGTGCGGTGAAGGGGACACTGGATTGGGAGGCAGCAACCTGGACAGCTCTACCTGAATATCCACTGGACAGGCCCTGATTCCAAGACCCAGGACCTTTCTGTTTCCTGTGATTGCAAAGCAGTCATGGCATGGAACAATTAAAAGGTGAAGGGAATCAGATAGGCGCCAATGTCTCTTAACCCTGCGGCTTCAAATTAAGTTAGGCTTGTGATTCTGTGGTTCTGGGGCTGGCCATTTGCTTTTCTTATCTGGGTTCTAGGACTTTCCCTTCTGCACATGGATTCCCTGTAAGGCTGACTAGGTCACCTCCATTTCTTTATTCACTGCTCAGAAAGTTTGCAGCGTGGTCCTCTGATGTTAGCTCCTGATGAGGGAGCAGGTGGAGCAGCAATGGCCTCTTCAGTCTCTTCATTGAACAGGGTAGTTGGGGGCCAGTGGGACCTTAGTGACAGGAGGTCACGGGAGTTATCCATGTTGGGTTTTTCCAGGATCCCAGCCTTCCTCGCTCCAGACATGGCTCTGCTTGAGTTGTATAGTTGGGCAGGCTGAAGTGTGCCATCAGGGGAGACATTGGCTGTCACATCTACCCCAGTCAGTGGTCACTTCCCAGAGTGTCCCTGCTGGCCGTGGATATAGGATGAGAGAGCTCCATGGCAGGAGAATGGACCAATCTTCATTCATCGAGTCCCATCTCTGCTACTTAGTAGCAATAGGATCCAGAGTCTGAAATGGAGAAAATGTCCACCCCTTAAGGTAAAGGGGGAAGTAAATGGGAGGATATGAATGAAGCAAGTTATCTGACCATTTAAACTGGAGTTAAGGAAAATAGGTATAAGTAACCTCCTCATGAGGTTGTTGTAAGGATTACGAGACTGTTGGCCCTCAATAATTAATAGTTGTCATTATCATCATGTTAGTAGTAGTAGAAAGAATAAGAAAACACCACCAGTATCTGATAGATTCTCAATAGAACCTATCTTTTAAAATGTCTTTTAAAATATTAAAAATTAATCCTAAAATATTAAAATATGTTTTAAAATATCTTCAAAAAATAGAATGTGACCATTAGTATTATTTTTTTAAGAGACCACCAGAAAGCCCCTTAAATCTCATAAACACAGGATAGTTGTTACTTAGTTATTGTCCAAGGGAAAAACCAAAAAGGACTTGGGCCAGATGTGTTAATTGTTTACATAGTTGTATCATGAATCTGCTTTCAAGTAACTTCCTGGCATTTTAAATATTCCAGCTGACCCAAGCTGTTGATGTTTCTTAACAGGAAAGACAGAGCAGTATTCTTGTAGAATCATTATTGGGAGCTGCAAATCTTCAAATGGCTTCTGTCTGACATATTCCAATTTTCCTGTTTTATTGTGTATGTTACTATAATAGTAAATGTATTTTGAGGATGAAATGCTGTCTCTCCTGCCCTCATTGCCAGGTCTGTAACTGGCATATTTTAGACTGTTTTTATTGCCTCACCTGTTTCTAGCAAGACCCCACTACCAAGCCTGCATTTATCTCTCCAATTTTTCCTACTATGCCCCTTTAACAGACACACAGAGTCAACCAACTATAAATGCTATTTTAAATAGCATTCACATTCCTCCTCTATGAAAAACAGCTCCCTTTGCTTCAGGCTTAAGTTTCTCTTGCTAGTGGTCGTAATAGTTGTGGTTGAAATTTCCACTGTAAACTGTACTTTTAGTTCATGGTGCCATTAAAGAACTGTTAGCTCATTCTGTTGAAATAACCACTGGCTGAGTTGGGGGAAGCTCTTATAAAACCCAGAGCGAACTCTGCATTTGATAGCTTGTCAATGATTTGAAAGCCAAATTGTAGGATTCAGATCCCGATGGAAATTTAAAATCATGAACATTCCCTTCTCCTTCTGGGTGGGTCCTCTCCAGCATCTTCAGTCGTCTCCTGTCAGCTCTATCTTTGTTGGCACTAACCCGAGTGGGAACTGGGGCAAGGGCTCTCACTTTAAAAAAAAAAAAAGTCCTTTTCTTGCCCATTCTTTCTCCTATCTTAGCTCCATTTCTTCTCCATTTTGTTGGCAAACTCTTCAAATGCATGATATCCACTGCCTGCTCTTCTCTCTTCTAACCATTCCCTCCAGGACTCTGGCAAACTGGCTTCTCCTGAAACTGCCTTCTTAAGGGACAATATTATGAAAGCAGCTGTGCGTTACATCTTTGCCTGTGGCAGGTAGTGTGCCAAGCACTTGGATTTCACGGTCCTTAATTCTTACATCCACTCAACAAAGTAGGACCATCCCCACTTTACATATGAGCACGGTGAGGCTTAGAGGCATTTAGTGTCTTGCCCAAGGTCACACGTGACAGAGCAGGACTTGAACCCACCTCTTGTGACTCCATCCTGGTACTTTCTACTGTGTCGCCCTCTGATGATGCTGGAGGCAACTACCTGTCTACGCCGGTGGCCACCTCTCAGTGGCTTGGTCCTTCTAGACTTATTTGCCACCTAGAGGGCCCCTCCTCAGATACAGCTGCCTTCTCCTAGACCTCCTTCTAGCTAGTTCCCTGACGCCCCCTCTTCCTTTCCTACTTTCTATATTATTTTCCAGCTAGTCTTCTAGAACTTGCTGTGCTTCCCTATTGCCTGAAGCAGAGATTCTTAACTGGGGGCAGCTGGAGGGGAGGGAAATCCTCAGATAATTCTGAGGATTTCCCTCATTGACATCTGCGGGGCCCATCTCCAGAAATTCCAATTCAGCAGGTCTAGGAAAGGGTCCAAAGGTGTATATTTTTTTAAGTTTTGGGCATGACTCTGTAATAACACCATCCTCGTAACATTGCTTTGAATTTTCACGGCATCTGGTGCAATGGCTCAGACATAGAGAATGCCCCAAACATGGGGGTTGTTATTATAATCATGAAGCCAGTGATCAAGTTTCAGACATCTCAGCAACCCTCTCAGAATAAGCACCGCACTGTGTACACAGCATCGCTGACCAAGTCCTTGTTTGATTAGCTGAGCCTCTGTGCCTACCCACCTTTCTTCACGCTCCTCCTTTAGTGCCCTTGTGCTGCATCGAGACGCGGGGATTCTTTCCTCGTATCCACCCCAGCTTGGCAAGTCTGGCTGGGGGAGGTGGAGGAAGAGGAGACTCATCTAGTACTAAAGGGGATAGAGGACAGTGATTTTTTAAAATAGGAAAATACTTTTTGAGGATTATTTTTAAAGGATAAAAATAGCCCAAAGATAGTAGTGTTGGAAAATTGCCAACTGTCAACTAGAACTTCTCTTTGTGTCTCTTATTTTAGATTCCTAGAGAGTATCTGATTGGCTCATCTGATTGGAATGATGTGGCCTCCCTTTGGGTCCAATCGGCTGTGAGCCGGTCACATTGTCAACTGGCCACTCATCAAGGCTAGGGCAGGGTGATAAATTTGGAAGGGCAAGATGGGCGCCTACATGAGTTGACTGTTATATCTGGTATAAATGACATGGGGGCTCATGAGACTAGAGGACTTGAGGACAGTGGCCTCAGAAACCTGACACGGGAGAAGGACATGTGTTTAAGGAGAGTCAGAGGGGTGAGGACCCAAGGAACTAGTCAGCTGACCCTCTACAAGGGTCCCTCTGCAAGGGTGTCCTACGAGGGCACCCAAGAGGTGGGGTAGGAAACAAGACACCTTACTCCCTGCAGGTACGGGTGCTCTACCTGCAGGGAAAAAGGAACTGTCTTAGTTTGTGTCCCCTGCCACCACCACCACCACAAGACACTGCAACCAAGGGAGGTGATCCCCGAAAACACTAGCAGGAAGTGGGAACATGAGATGAAAAGGAAGAAAGGCAAGAAAGGGTATGTTCATGAGCAAGTTATTGCTGTGGGCATCTAGGGCTTAGTCCCCCTGGGGGCCTCAGAGAGAAACTGCATAGATTCCACCTGCTTTAGAATTATCTTGCGAGGGGAGGAGAAGCTGGGGTGTTTACCTCCATAGCTTGTCCCTCCTAGCACTGGGGGCCTGTGCAGACCGGGCACACTTCTGTGGCCAGAGAACGCCCTCAGAGAGAGACAAAGTCAGTTTATGGCATGTATGGGAATTGGATGTAGGTGACCTCTGGGGCAGGCCACCAGGAGCGGGTAGGGCACTACCAGCATTTGCACAGGGGCCAAGGCTGTTTAATGTAAACATGTCCAAATCCCAACTCCACCCTTCACTGCGAGTCTTGGGAATTTATCTAGTCTTCCTGAGCCTCAGTTTCCCTATTTGTAAAATGATGACATTAACACCCACCTCCTAGGGAGGTTGTGAAATTTCAGGGCTATAATATATGTAAAACATTTAATATAATGTCTTGTCCTAGTGATTACTCAATTAATGGTAACTGTCATTATCACCACTCTCTGTAATTGCAGAAGAGGAAAAGAGAGATGGGGTTTTGTTTTCCTAATGAACTCTCATTTGTAACAAGAGGCAATAATTTTTCTCGTTAAATTCATTGATTTAATAGATGGAGGCAGAGGAAGCTGCTGCTAAAACGTCATCAGAAGTGAACCTGGCAAGCTTACCTCCCAGCTATCACAATGAAACCAACACAGACACCAAGATTGGAAACAACACCGTCCATGTGCACCGAGAAATTCACAAGGTAAGGGGAGTCATAGCCAGTACTTCCTCTTTACTGTAGCGCCCAGTCCCATCAGAGAACTAAGGTCTTATTTACATATTTGGTACACAAGCCCAAAATGCAAATGAGAATGGTCAAATACAGATTAAAAACCAGAGGGAGTGAGGGTACTGTTTAAAGTGGAGAGATATGTATCAGGAACCTAAATCGCTTTTGCATTTAAGCAATAGGTTTAATCCAAGGCTTGCTGCCAGTCCAATTGCAAAGAAATGTTCAGAGATTTTTGTCATTTGAAAAAAGGAAGCAAACGATGTCTAGAAAGATACTTTCCTAGTATTGAATTTGAGGAATTTGTCTCATAGGGTTTTATGTATGTCTCAGTAGAGAATTAAAATAGAGACCATGTTGTGATGAATTGATCCTCATGTTTTCTCAGGAGGAAGGTAAATATGAAATACTCCATTTTCAGAGGGAAAACCCTCTGTTGCCACAAGATTAAACATTTATTTGTTTGCTGGTTGTCTGCTCAAAATTCTATAGCATTTCCCACCCTACGACATGCCCACGTGTCTCTTGGTCTAGCAACCTCCCTGAGGAGGAAGTAGGTTCATTCTCAGTCTCACCTGATGAAGAAAACGTTGCAAATAGAAAGCAACATAGCATGCGCCTGCCCCTGGTGTGAGATGCCCCCGATGCGATTTGGCGGCAAGCTACGTGAGCCTGTGTTCTCTCTGCATCTGCCACGCAGAGATTCAGGGTCGTGGTTATGAGGCCGTAGAGCCGACGTGCTGTTGCGAATATCAAAGAGCTTCACCTGCAATTGCCTCTCAGCTCCTTTATGCAAGGCCACGATGGCTCTCGTGAAAGAGCCTTGTATTTGTTCAAATGCCCAGGTAATTACTTGGCTGAAACAATAGTGTTGCTGTGCCACAGAGCGTAATGGGGTCAGCTTTTATGTGCCATTGCCTTGTGGGGCACTTATCCCACTGTACAGTGACAGCTCAGCATCAGAGTCTGCCCCTCTGGATAAATGAATGAGTTCACCTGCTGAGCATAAACCTTTAGCATTACTCACCCGAAGACTGCAGAATGTTTCCAAAAGCAATGATTTTATTCTTGTCAAAACCAATATTATTAAGTCATCCTTTCTGACAATAATTAGCCAACAGATTTGGTTGCTTCTTGAAGTTGTTCTTTGTAGATGTCAGAATACCTGAGTGTGAGTCCTACCAGGAACTAGTGTGATTTTTGAAAAATTAGTAAAATTTACTGACTCTCACTAACTGCATTTATGAAATAGTGATGCCAACATCTACTCTGCCGTCCCGTGAGGGTCAAATGACCTAAAGTATAGGAAATCCCATTGTCAATTGTAAAGCACTGTGCAAAAGCAAGTGTTTTTGTTATTCTTGTTGCCATTATAATAAAGTTGTGCTACTACAATACAGTAGCTCTCAAGTGGGTTCCATGGTGTACCAGTCCTGTGCAATGCTTCAGGAAAGAGGGGTCAGTAGTGGTGAAACATATTTGGAAAACATTATATATATTCTCCCCCTAGAAATTAAAAAAAAAATGCATATTGGTATAATAAAGACTCTGAGAAGTCCCGCAACCCAGGCATATAGGCCTGGAGAATTTTTTAAAATATGACATTAGTTAATTCTGTGGAAAGTTAGTATAAAGGAAGACATTGTCTCTTTTCTGGGGACAGGAATTATTTAAAAAATTATTTAAAAATTCAAAAGCATGGTACTAAGGACATGGCCCTGACCTCCACAGAGCTGGAATTGGATCCCCTACTACAAATTAGGACAAGAGTTTCCACTTTGTCGTGGCTGCGGACGTCTGTGATATTAGAGCTGGCAGGGACTTTAAAGAAGATGTAGAAAAGAGCAAATTGTGAATCAGAGAAGAGAAATGACTTGTTCCAGGTGACATACTAGGTGGTTGTTGGAAACTGAGCCACAGCTCAAAGGACAACCTCCTAGCTCCAGGGCCTGCGTCTTTTCTCTGCTTCACCACCAGGCCAAACGTTAGACACGGCCCTTCACGGGGCAGGAATAGCCTGGGGTCCACATCATGCTTAGCTTTGAGGTGCCTGGTTAGGATATGATTTTGGTTTCTAGACGGAACAGATTTAAAGTGCTCCAGATCTAAGATTGTGTGGGGGCCTCATGAGAAATAAAGGGCCTGAGTAGAAGCCATGGGAAGGACAGGGCAGGGGAAGCAGAATTGGAGGCAGACACCGGAGGGAGGAATATGGGGACAAGTCTCCCACTGGACTTAAGCACTTTCTTCATGCAACTTCACCAGAATCAGGAGTAGGGCTGCTATAGCTAAAACCTGCTTGCTTGCTTTTCATGAAAGATGTGCATCTGGACGCCCAGACTCGAAATTTGTCAGAAAGAAAGTTGACATTGAGTTTCAAGGGATGAGCCCCAAGAGTGATAAAAATAGCAGATGTTGCTGAGCGTTTGCTGGGTGTCAGGCACTGTGCTGAGTGCTTTCCACGGATCACCTCATTTCCTGCTCCTGGCAACCCTGTGGTGCAGCTGTGTTAATACCTCTTATCTCTGCACGAGGGGAGCTTTCCATCCCCAGCTGCCGGTGGAACTGGAACGCAGGAAGAAAGGGGGGTGGGCATTCTGATGACTTTACTGGGTGATCCTTCTTCAAAAAATGAAAGGAAAAAAACATGTGGGATTTGCCCAGGCTTCCTTCTATTTAACTTTCACTGTGCCTGTTCCACTGTAGATAACCAACAACCAGACTGGACAGACCGTCTTTTCAGAGACCGTTATCACATCTGTGGGAGACGAGGAAGGCAGAAGGAGCCATGTAAGTTGTCACCTCCCCTGCGCTCACACCCCAAGGCACATGCACGTTGGTTTAACCTGCCAGCGGTGACCCAGCTGCAGACCGTGGGCAGAGGGAGCTGCCTCTCATGCACCTGTCCCGACTCATTTCTACCGAGTCCCCAGTGCCCACATTTATGAGCAGAGTGACGTAATCCGGAATGTAACGGCTCCATGCACTTGGCGTCAGAAACAACAGAGAAATTAAATTCAGTTGTCATTTGCCTAGCCCCATCTCAGCTTTGAAAGGGGACCAAGCAAGTACCGGGTGTACTGATGGGGACCCTGGTCACCCACCTGGTGCATCAGACGGTGAAATCCCCAAAGCCTCTGGGATGGCCTTTTGCATGGTCAGGGAGTTTGAGAGCGAGCACACCTTCCGTGGAGGCCAGGGGCGTGACGGGAAAGGCAGTCCTGTTCCAGCCTCTGGGCTCCGGTCACCCGTGATGGCTCCTGTCGGTTGCCTGTTGGATTTTATAGAATGACAGAGTCGTAAAGTTGGAAGGGGTGTGATTTCACAGAAGGCAAACCTGGGCTCAAGTCAGGGGATGTCCCAGTTGGAGTCACAAGTCTCCTATCTCCCAGGCCAGAGGTGACTCAACGGTGCTTTATCTTCTCAAAGAGATGGCTGCTTCAGACACACCTGCCTGTCGAGGTGTGGACAAGGAAGCTGTGACATGGACATGACCAGCGGGACAAATGTGCTTCCTTTGTGGAGGCTGCAGGGACCCAGCCTCTCTGTGCCCAGGTGGTTTATGCGTTCCTGGCCTACAAAGGGCATTGGGGATTTTTCCCCACCTCTTTTGGCCTTATTACTGGCAGAGAACCAGTGTATTGATAATAGTTAGGAAGGTTGTGTTGCCTTGGTTGGTAGTAGATGGACTTTTCTGTTTTGCTTGTTTTTGGCACAGTGCTCCAAAGTCGAGAGCTGGCTGACACTGACTGCAGGCTGGGGTCCGGTTGCTGTGTGTGATGGTGGTGACCCACCACTAAAACGGGCCTGGGAGTGGTGGGGAGGAACCGTGCCGTGAAATGCACAGGGTGCTGGCTGTGGAGTCTGGAAGGCTCAGTTTGTCACCTACAAGCTGGGGCATCTTGGTTTCTCCATCTTCAAGTGAGGGAACAATGTCCACCTCCTCTCCAAGCCTTGAAAGGACAGAAGCCGATGAAGCACAGACAAGGTTAACTAAGGCCAGGAAGGAAGAGAGGCCAGATTCCAAAGAGAGAGAGGGAAGTGAAATAAAAGCCACAGGATATGATTTTGGTTCCTAGAAGGAACAGATTTAGAGTGTTCCAGACCTAAGTCTGTGCTTGGGGCCTCATGAGAAATAAAGGGCCTGGGTACAAGCCATGGAATGGAAAGGGCAGGGGAAACAGAACTCACAGGGCTATGGATAAGGAAAAACAGTCTTTGTCCTCAAGTAAAAAAAAAAGTTAGTCCATCATTGCATGATGGCACAGCTTTGCTTCCGGGGCAGCAGCTACGCCTGTGAGCACACCTGCACCTGCTGGAGGCCCAGGTGCACACAGGGGGGCAACACGCACATCCCATGCTCCCCCCGACACCCCCCAAGGGAGCCAGCTGTGTCAGGTTTGGGCCTTGTGGTGGGGAGAACTGAGACCCCGAGAGTGGGGGCAGGTAAGAGACAAGATCTCGAAGATGCCAAGAGCATGCCTGGGGCAGGGACCAGTTGCTGCCTGCCAGTGAGTTTGCCAACTTCCGTGTCCCTGTATGTGTCCACATGTGTGCCTGTGTGTGTCCCTGCTTAAGGACTTGGCTGGAAAGCTCAGAATCTTTACACCTGCCCATGCCATGTCATATGGGAGCATGTGTGATGGAGGACAGGCCTGGGCACCCTTGTCCAGGGTACAACCTGAACCCTTGTGTATGACAGTCCTGAGGATGCAGGAGGTTGAGGGGCACGGTAGATCCAAGAAACCCAGACGGTGGAGGCTGACCAAGGCTTTCTTGATTCCTGCTCAGGCCCTTGGGATGTGAGCTCGTTGGGTTTCTCTAGGAGAATAAATTCCATTTTGATTGGCGGGAAGGGGGACCCAGGGCATCTGCTGCTTGACTGGCCAGTGTTGGCAGATCCCGCAGGGCGTTAGAGGACAAACTGGAGACTTGTCGAGCCCCCTGTGAAAGCGATGTCCTGTGGCAGAGATGGTGGCGCGTGTGCTCCCTGCAGAGCCTCGCTTGTCGTCACAGTGGCTTGCCAAGGGGCTGGGAAGCATGAGCGAGTTTCTCGTGCCCACAGAATTCTTCCACGCAACTACCCTTCCCTCCCCCGGCTCCCCAGCGTCCTGGCACATTGAGCTAGGGCTCCGGCGTCCTCTTTACGGAGACACGGAGCTCCTTTTCCTGAGTAGGAAGCTATGAAGACTAGAGTGCCGTCAAAGGAATGCAGAGAGTCGCGCATTGTCACCACTGTCCTGTTCCCTTGTTTGGGGATTTAATGATTTTTACAGTTGGCTTTGAAACGCATTACACTCTGCAGAAACTTTCTCTTAAAGGGAACAGGGAGATTTGCCATTCCAAAGGACAAAATCATAGGCTGTTCAAACCTTAAAATACTGTCAACAGGGGCTAAATTTTCAGGATTTAAAATACCCAGATGAATTCAATTAAAAATAATCACTGAGCACCCCCTACTTTCCCTTCTTCAGATGCTGGAATGTGTATTAATATGTATGGTAACCCAAGGAGGCTCACGGAGAGTTACAGACAGTAACTCTATATGCCTGTCTAGAAACTGCGCACAGTGTATGCGAGGGACTGGTCTGTTTTTACACTCAAATGTGAATGGGGAAAAGGACACCGTTGCTTGTTATTTCACCTGAGTGCCTCGGCTGACGGGGATGTGGTCTGACGTCTTTGTGGTGAGGCTTTTATGCTGCGCCCCTGGCCCGCCACACTTCACGGGCCAGTGGGCAGACACACTGACGCTGCACGCTTTTGTGCAGGGGGTTGGGACGAAAGCAGCATGTGGGAAGCTAGAGAATGGACCAGCCATTGTGCGGTAATAGGACACTCTTATTTATAGAATTGTGTCCCCGCATAGGAAGAGTCTGGCCCAATTAGCCAAGGCGCCATTTTGAAGGGGCATGTTCTCCAGTTAAAATACAGCTCACAGCTACTAAGCTTAGCACGTCCTGCATTTGCTATCTGTCTTGTTTCATACTAGAATATGACATTAGAAAGTGAGTCCGTTTGTTTTTTTCACCTGAACACACCTCATTGAAGCTACAGGTTCAGTTACGTAAACCAACCCCTAAGACCCTGGTCAAGACTTCTGAGGCCAGTAGGTGGACAAATTCACTACCAGAAGCATCCAGATCATAGGGGTTCGAGTGACCCAGCGACTTCCTTGTTCCAGAGAGTGACTGGTACTGATGCTGCCCTTTTGACTGGAGACCTAGACTGAGGGCAGTGACCGTGGAATTCTCTACAAGTGTGAAACCAGGTGCCTTTCTTGTGAGAATACTTTGTCTGCTGTCTGTGTTGGAGCCTGGGGACAGTGGGCTGTTAAACGGTGGCCACCTTTTCAAAGGCTTTTTGTTTGTTTGCTTCCATGGAGCAGTAACTAGGGTCTCATCACCTCACAGCCCAGAGAGACCACGAGAACGTGGGTGAGGAAAGTGTGTCAAATGACCTCTTTCTCCCTCCGGCCTCAAGTTCTTCCCTGCCCCTTCATTCATCTCAGAGTAGACAGTGGGGTGTGGTTTTGTCTCCTCCCATGTCCTGGTTTCTGTGTTGGACTCTATCCACTTAATGGCATGTTGGGGGTGCCATGATGACAGATCACTGGGGGGTTGTTTAAACAGAGTTGCACCAGGGGAGGGTGCAGGCCTCTAGAGGGACTTGATCAGTTCCCAGAGCATCTGCCACCTGGGGAGTCCTGCTGGGTCCAGGGAGGCTGGGGTGGCTGAGTCCCAGGAAGTGCAGCCCTTCTCCTCTGTCAGACTTGAGGCAGAAGGAAGACGCCTGAACCGTGTGAAGCAGACCAGGGTTCAAACCCTGCCCTGACCCTTACAAACTCTGCCCTCCGTGACTCAGTTTCTTCAACTGTCAACTGGGGCTAATAACCCCCCTATCACAGGATAGAGCGACTATCTAGTATGGCAAGGTTTATAAAAGCTCTTTGTGTGAGGTTCATTGTCACTGAAAAGTAATTAAAGCTGAGTTCTAATTGGCTTCTCTGGTTCCCGGCAACCTTACCGCAAAAAGAATGAAGTCAGACTGGGGGCTGAGGACATGCGTAAGGCTGCCACAGGTCTCTGCCCTGACGTTAGCCGTGGGCTCGTTTCCTTCTGCAGCGGCCTGCCTCGCTCCCTGAGTAATGAGCTGTGCCCGAGCTCTGTGCTCTAGGCACAGGGTTGACTCATCCTGCTGCTCTTCCTGTCCTTGCCTGTCCTGTGTCTGGCTGGATGTTGGGGGTTCAGACAGGGGAAGGCTGGGCCGTAAGGAACAGCAGGGGAATGGTCAGGTACTCACAAGTTCCGGGCCGGGGCCCTAGGTTGGCAGGGTGTAGCCTGGTTTCTGTAGAAGGAAACAGACTTCTTGTCCTAAGGGTGATGGCACAGGCTTGTGTCAATGTCCAGTTCCACAGTCTAGTCACCAGTAGAAAAAAATAGAGAAGAGAAATTGAAGAACTCTGTATCATTCTGAGAAATGGGTAAATCATCCCCAAATAAATAAAGTCGATATGGGTGAGCAATTTTTATGGGGTAGGCATTTTTGAGCTATAACTTGGTATATTAAGTAGTACTCTCCTTGACCTAAACATCCTCCAAGAAGGAATTTATTAAATATAAATGATTCCATATCCAAAATCAAAATACTATGTCATTAACCGATGGGTTTCATATAGGTTTCATATAAGTTGGTGTAAAAGGTTGTCTTCAGTAAAATGTTATGTAAAAAAAAATTGCTGAGCAGTATATATAATATATAAAATATACATGCATAGTATATACAAATATCTCATTTTTAGAAAAAAAGCATGCATAAAAAGCTTGGTAAATATATATTAAATCATTAACAGATATCTCTGGAGGAATTTAAGTTTGCAGAGACTTTATAGATTTTTATATTTTTGGAATACTTTTACAAGAGTTTGGGATTATTTACAATTTTGATATAAACATCTAGCTGTCTATATTTTTGAACAATTTTGCAAGTGTTTTCACTGTGTAAATCCTAGAAATTAAATTGCTAAGTCAAAGAGTGTGCATACCTAAAATTTTGAGAGATACTGCCAAATTTTCCACCAGAAAGGTTGTACTTGTTTTGTTCTCAGCAGCAGTTTCTGAGGCTGCATTTCACCAACTCTCACCTACAGTGGGTGTTAGAGTGGGTGATCATGTGATAGGCAAGGAAAAAAGATATCTTCTTTGTGTTTCTTTTTCTTTGATTATTAGTTCAAGGGCATGGCTGTTTGAGAATTGTACATTGTAGCCAATGCAGAGTCCTCCTCGAATTTATCACATTCCTTCCTCTCTTGGTCAGGGAGAAAGGTCAGCTTTGCATTCCAGGCTGTTCCCAAGACCAAACACCATCTGCTCCAGTGCGGGGCAGATTAGGGAGGTGGGAAGTCCCAGCAGGAACATCTGAGTGCTGAGTGTCTCTGTGAGGCTGCTGATGGGCTGAGTCACAGAGTGGGGTACATGACAGTGACAGGCAGGATACTGTCACCACCCCTGCAAATACAAACAAGGTTGAGATGACTTCTCATAGGAGAAGCACTTCAGGGGGTATTAACAGCTTGGGCACAGGAAGTCCAGTCCCATGGCGACTCTACTGCTTATTAGCCATGTGACTTTGAGTTCTCTAACTGCTCTAAGCCCTAGTTCTCCTGTATGTAAAATGAGGATAATAAAAGTACCTTCTCTATCGTATTGTCATGAGGATAAAATAGAATATATAGGTCAAAAACACCATACAGTGCCTGGAACTCATGAGGAAGAAGTCAATAGATGCCAGCCATTTGTTGTTATGATTTAGTTACCCCCAATCCACGGCTATCCAAATTCCCAATATTAATTATTCAGCTCATTCATTTATTTGCACATTCTTCTAGCATCTACTATGTTTCTGGCAGATAAGTGTAAATGGTACTCTAACATGAGAAAGCACCCAGGCCAGTAGTGGACCAAAACACTAAACAGATACTCACAAGATGGATGTCTTCTGATGCAGAGGTTGCACAGGGCATTGCGGGGGCAGGGCGCAGGGACCAGGTCAGGTAGCCAGGGAAGACGTTGTTCTTCGTGGGTTGCTCACGCTTCTGCTCATTTTATAAGCAAAGGCATCAATTGCCCTTTTGTTCCAGGCTGTCTTTTCAAGGATGTTGTACAGCCAATCCAATAGCCTTGGAAGACAGAGATAGCACTCCCCGCATGGCAGAGGCAGGTTTGCTGGCAGTCCGTTATCAAAGGTTTGGATTCTCTGGGCTTGGGATTACTTAGGTGTGATGCAAACCCACTACACACGTAGCATCCACCTGAGCTCCTGTGACACATGTGGGACTTGGGGAGCAAGGGGAACTGACACAGAGACATGAAGGTCATGCCACTTAGTGCTTCTAGAATAAAGTCCTTTGTCTCTGACCCAGAAGTCTCATGTCTTCTGCTAGCATCCATGGAATTGTTGCAGGCTCACTTGTCATCTTGCAAGTAGAGTAAGGAGAATCTCAGGCCCTTCATATTTCTTGACATACTCCCTGGAAGAGGTGGTGGTTGAGCTGTATTTTAAATGATGTCTAGGAATTCTCAGTGGTGGGAAAGAAGGGCATTCCTCGCAGAAGCATTTCTTGTTCAAAGTCAAGGAGGCACGTAGAAAGAACACGTTAGAGGAACACTAAATGTAATAGTTTAGAATGCCAGGGCTCGAGTTTTGCTTGGGGGAGCAGCCGATGAAGCTGGGGAGAGGCAGGAATGAGAACAGGGATGCCTTCGAGAGCCCAGCCAAGGAGCTGGGAATACGTGCTGAGTTGGGAGTACACCCTGCGTCTGCAGTGCCTTACCGCGCCTGTACTGTATACTGCAACAAGACTCCATTTGGTGCCCAGAGGAAAGAGCCAGGAAGACGTGATTTGGATGGCAGAGACATCGGTGGGGACAGGGCTTTGCTTAATTCTGCTGATACAAGAGGCTTGAGTCCCCTCTGGGCTGCAAAGCCTGTGCCCTGCAAAAAGCCTGGCTTCGGGCCTTGAAATCTGGAAGCTTTTATTATATTTAGAAATGGAGCAGTCTGTTTTTGTTTGGTGCCAGTAGATAGGCCAGATAAGTGACAGTGATTGAATTTGAGATCTCATTAGACTGATGGCATCGGCTGCGGAACAAGCTGATTTCTGTGGCTCTGAGTATCCTGAGTCTATCTGGGCCTGAACGGCTCCTCATGCAGGTGTGGGGCTATCCACTGCTGTCAGGACCTGGGATTCTTCCAGACTGGCCTGGACACATGTACCGGTCTTTGCATCCCAGCTTGGATATGTGGCCCTGTTCTTCCCTGCACTTTGGCAACATTCTGAAAAACTCACAAAACAAAAAAGCACATGAATCCATTTTGGTTTGTTTTTGAGATAATATCAAGGGCTGCAACATTCCCCAGTATTCATTTATTTAGTCAGGAAATGTGCCAGGGATCTGACTGGCATCCCCTCACATAAGCCACATGGCAACCATGTTGTATGACCCCATTTTACAGATGAAGTAACTGAGGTTCAGAGAAATTATACAACAGAGATAGTAGGTGGCTGAGCCAGTATTGCAAGAAAAAAATAAAATGAAATACTTAGGTCTTATTGATTCCAAAACTTCTCAAACCCATGTCCTTAATGGAACATTTTTTTAATTGTAATAAAATATATATGACAAAAAATTTACCATCTTAACAATTTTTAAATGTACAGTTCAGCAGAGTTCAGTACCTTCACACTATTCTGTGCAACCCATCTCCAGAACCCTTTTCTTTCTTTTTTTTTTTTTTTTTTTTGAGACAGAGTCTCACTCTGTTGCCCGGGCTAGAGTGAGTGCCGTGGCGTCAGCCTAGCTCACAGCAACCTCACACTCCTGGGCTTAAAGCAATCCTTCTGCCTCAGCCTCCCGAGTAGCTGGGACTACAGGCATGTGCCACCATGCCCAGCTAATTTTTTCTATATATATTTTTAGTTGGCCAGATAATTTGTTTCTATTTTTTAGTAGAGACGGGGTCTCGCTCTTGCTCAGGCTGGTCTCGAACTCCTGACCTTGAGCGATCCACCCGCCTCGGCCTCCCAGAGTGCTAGGATTACAGGCGTGAGCCACCGCGCCCGGCCTAGAACCCTTTTTGTCTTGCAAATCTGAAACTCTACCCATCAAACAACATTCCCCATTCCCCTCCTGCCCCCAACCCTTAGCAACCCCTATTCTGCTGTCTGTCCCTGTGATTTTGACTACGCTAAGTGCCTCATGTGAGTGGAATCATACCGTATGTCTTTTTGTGACTGGTGTATTTCACTTCGTATAACATCTTCAAGGTTCATCCATGTTGTAGCCTGTGTCAGAATCTCATTCCTTTTTAAGGCTGAATAACATTCCATTATATGCCTATAAATGTATGTCTCTGCTGCCCTAGGATAAGGCAGCACTTTCCCCGACACTGGTTCTAGAGGTTGCCTCTGCAGTGTCGCAGCCACAGCCTCAGGCTGTCTTGGAGGCATAACCGATGCCACTGCCCAGAGTGTGTTGCCCCACGCCCCTGGCCTCTAGCCGATGTGCTGAAAACTCCCCCCAGGCCTGGGTGGATGTAGGCTCAGGCTGCATCTTGGAGGTTATCGTCTCTGGGTTCCAGAGATGTGATTTTCTTGACCATTCAGGAATCTACACCTGCTCCACACCCTCCTTCATGAGACCCACCTCTAACCCCAGGGTCTCCTGAAAGAGTCCCCAGAGGCTGGAGGGGCCTCTAGCTAGACTCCTGGGGGGCTCACATGGGGACTCAGGCCTCTAAGGAGAAGGTTTGGTGGTGGTGGTGGTTGTTTTTTAATTCCCTCAATGGTAGGGAGAGCATTGTGGTAGGTGGGCCAGGGGACAGTGCCTGGCAGGGTCCTCTGCCAGGGTCAGAGGCAGGGACAGGGGAAGGGAACTGGGTCAGGATGGGGGAGGGGGACGCAAAAAGACACATTTACCGCTGTCAGGGCATTCAGTTGTGCTCCACATCTGATAAGATGAGCTGGTCCCCCAAATCAGGCAGGAAACCTCTACTCTGGGTCACATCTCCAGCAGACTGTGGGAAAAATGAAGATTGAGTCATTTAAACATGTGCGCATATCTCATTGCACTGTAGACCTACTGTCAGTTTCATTTTTCACATCCACCTCCTGGAAAAGAAAGAATAATCAAGTGATTTGGGTACATTTTAGGGGAGCACAGTAGGATAGAATCTGGAATCCCAACTGCTATAGGTTGGACTGTCTGAGCAGCTTCCCACATGGCTCTGGGCACTCATTCCTGCTCTGTGAAAGGAGGATTTGGTGGCTGCCCGAGAAGGTTGCTTTAGAAGTAGGAGGCAATGTATGGAAAATGTCTGGCACTTAATAGATGCCGAATAAGTGTAAATTCTACTTTCTGACCTAATTTTCTAGACCTCTTGGGGAAGGAAGCAGTAGGCTACTGAATATGAGTGCGATAAATCAGTAAACATATTTATTTTGTTGTAAGGTTGCAGTTACTTTAAACACAATAACTGAGAAGGTTTCTGAAAGGTGATGGTGGTTAAGACCAAACACGTGAAAAAGCTGTTGTGTATGAAGACAGGCCTCATGCCAAAGGTAAAGTAAAGCAATCTTTCACTGAGTCGTATAATTATAAATCGTAGAATTCACAGGGTCTGTTGAGTTCCTCAAGACCAGACATGAAAACTTGTGGCACTGACACTGCCATCCTCCCACTTCTTTGCCTATGGCAGACATTGCTAATCGATTGCAGAGTTATTTCCCTGTGAGCCCAGATAGAGTCTCAGCACTTAAGGCAGCACAGCACTTCCAGCAGCCACTGGCAATCACTTAGAAAGGACTGTGCTTGAAACCCATGTCACCCCTGTTCCACACCAAACCTCCCATTTTATAGATGAGAAAACAAATGGGAGGATACAATTTTTCTCCAAATCATGCAGTAGTCTAATCTAGAACTTCATTCCCAGTTCAGTGTAGACTGTGGACCTGGAGTTTCCTGTTGCAGGAAGCAGGGTCTCAGTGACCCTGTTTTTCTCATATCTCAGAGGATTAACTATAGGGAAGATGGGCTGTCTAATGCTGAGAAAGACGGTAAAAATCAATGGGTAAAGGGTTTTCTCAGGCTCAGGGAGAAAAACCAGAAGTTCATAAAGAATTGCGTAAGGATTGTGAGCTCTAGGAAGGTAGGGACTTCGTCTGTCCTGTGTCATCTCTGTATCCCTGTCATTGTGCTTGGCACGGGGTAGGCATCAGTGATTGAATGAACACGTTAAATAGATGAGAGCTGTATGACCCCAGCGTACATTGAGGAATATAAACAGAATATAAAATTCCATGAGGATAAGATTCAGTGAAGAGCTGTAAATATGTAAATGAGTTTAATTTGTTTGACAAACGAGCCTCTCTCTGTTTTTCTTGCCTTCGTTCATTCACCTACATTATTGAACAGTGTTTCCTGGGCTATATACTGGGTGTTTTACATGTTTTATTTTCTAATCCTTATAATACTATCAAGTAGATATTATTTTACACATGTGGGCACTGGAGTTTAGAGAAGTTAAATTCCAAAAGTCATGGTAGATTGTTAAATGGTAGAACTGGAATATGAACTCAGATGGAAATTTTGGCCATTTCAATAAAAAGATATATTTCTGATAGAAAAAGTCATGGGAGTTTGCAGCCATAATTTTGGGGTGGTTTTGATCATAAACCTTCCACCACTTGGTTACAACTTATATCATTTATACCAAGAGCCATTGAACAATCCCCACCCCAAAAGCCTGAAATGGAAGCGCAAAATCACAAAAGGACAACTCTGTGGCAACGAACACAGGGGTCTGCCCCTCCCAGGGATGGCAGAGCCCCTTGGGGTCAGGGGAGGACAGTTAGGGAACTATGGAATCTCTCACCCACTTTTTTTTTGTTCTTACCATTGACCGGATGTCAGACTTGCTGCCACTGAAGAGGAACATTCCAAACCACCAGTGAGGAGCATTTTAAGTGGGTGGCATGCTCGCGTGTCTGAAGAGGTTGGCCACTGACACATTTCAATGATGTGATGTGGAAAATACAGCCACAGGGAAAACAGCTTGAATTTTCCATAGTCTCATAATTCAGGGCCTCTGCAAAGAGGAAGCAGGTACAAAAGACAGAGGGAGTAGTGGTTAGGATGGAAAAACATCCTGGCTCGAAGATGGAGGAGGCCTGCTCCCCAGGCCAGGGGGTCCCCAGGTGGCCGGGTGGGCAGAGACCAACAGACTCCGTCCTTCTCAAGCCTGGGAAGCAGCAGAACTTAGGCTGAGCCCCACATGTACAGGTTTCCCCACCCATAGCCTTTTGCTGTTTCCATTGCTTCTGGGGTCCTGTTTTTCCTGGTGACGTCTATGGGGACCTCCTTCCCCAGAGAGAGCACACCATGTGGCAGAAAGGCCAAGTCAAAGGCTAGTAGTCGTACTCGGTGCCTGCCCTGGGCAGGGCTGCTCCTGCCCCCTCCCCACGCCTCCCACAGCTTTGCTGGGATTTGGAGGGTGAGAAAAGGAAAGAGAACTAATACTCTTGGGCACCTACTATGCGCCAGGTGCTGTGTGACCATTTCATAGAAGCTGTTTTCCTTTATTCTTACCAAACCCACCTACAGCAGGGGGTACCAGCCCCTAGTTAAAGATAAGGACTTAGGCCAGGCACAGTGGCTCACGTCTGTAATCCCAGCCTTCTGGGAGGAAACGTGGGAGGATTGCTTGAGCCCAGGCGTTTGAGGCTGTAGTGAGCTGTGATGACGCCACTGCACTCTAGCCTGGGCGACAGAACAAGACCCTATCTCTAAAAAGGAAAAGATAAGGAGTTAAAACACAGAGTGACTTGCCAAGGTCACCAGCTAGTGAACAGCAGAGTTGGAATTTGGAAATAAGTCTGCTTACTCCAAAGCCTAGACTCCTTCTAGTGCACAGTGCTACCTTACAGAAAGACCAAATGGGAAAGTTGCTACTAGTACTAGAATGTCTGGCGCATGCCGTGATATGTGGGCATGGTTATCATCCTTCATTTTTTTTAGCCACATAACTGGTCAGGTTTTATCATTCCCGTTTTACAGATAAGGCAACTGCGGCCCAGTGCAGTTAAATGACTTGCCCAGGCTTGCCCAGCAAGAACGGGAAGCAGGCTTGGGGAGCTCACCGTGGGGGCAGTGGGTCCTTTCAGAGCCCTCGGGCTGGGTCTGGCTGGGAGAGCTGGGGCAGCCCCCGAGACGTGGCTGTGCCTCGGTGCCAGCACACAGGAATCCCCCAGCCTTTCTGGGGCCGCTGTGAGGATCGGTGGCTCTAGGGTGTCGGGCAGGAAACCTGGGTGTGCCCAGACCACCTTCCCCAGGCCGTCTGCACACGGCCTCGCCCTTGGAGCTGAAGCTTCCCGTGTTTCCTGCCATCCCACGAAGGTGAAGCAGAATCCGATGTGGCCACATACGTGTCTTCATGACTGAAACATATTAAGGCTTTTTCTGGGCTCATTAGCTGAAATGATTCAACTTGAAAAGTTTAAAAAATTCCAGAAGCCCCTTTTTTGTCCTCACTGCGGAAGAACGTTGTGGGTAGAGAAAAAATAATGTCTCAGGGCAGGGAAGAGGCGGGTCGGAGGGGAAGGGAATGCCAGGCACCCCCGCCCCCACCCCCTGCCAGCGTGCTGGGGAAGTGACTTTTTCTGCCCATGGGACAACAACCTCGCTTTTGTTTTGTGTTGCTTTAAATTTTCTTCATCTTTTCCTAATCTTTTTTTAAAGGCAATTGAGGGAATTCTTTGAGCCATATTTTTAAAAGAGGCTGATGGATTGGAGACACTAAGGCAGTGGCTCTTAACCTTGGGTGTGCATCAGAATTACCTTCTCAATATGGCTAGAACTCACGGGAAGAGAAATGCATCTTTATTTTCACTTACTTTTAAATTACAGTGAGCACTTCCTTCCATCTTAAATGTAGACAACAAACTACAGTGGTATTAGCAGTGCCTTTATACCAACAGCAATCACAAATATTTTTATATTCTTACTGTTGTTGCATATATCTTGAAATAGCATTTACATTCATCACTACTTAGAAATGAAGATAGTTGCCAGACCTGCCACTTGATCTGGCTATACAGTCTGTTGATAAAGAAGCCCATAAAATACTGTATCTCAAAATATTTTGATAACTGTATTTCAGTGCAACCATTTTCCTTTGTGATGCTGTCTGTTTTCCTTTATTCATCTAAATGTGTTATTCTGAGGAGTTCGTAAGCTTCATCAAGCTGCCAAAGTGGGCCATGGCACAAAAAACATTGAGACACCTTATTTTAAAAAGGCCAGTGGCCAGTGTCCGCACGGGGGCCTGTTGGTCACTCAGGTATGGACATGGCCTCGCGGGCAGCGGGGGGGTTGTTGAAGGTCTCTGTCTGCTGCACGTGCTGGAGTGGAGGCCCCACTGTTGTAGGTTAGACTTGACCCCGTTTCCCCAAGTCACGCCAGCCTCCCCATTCAGGTGGTTTGAATCCTAAGGATTGTGAAGAACCATTTGCAGAAAACTGAAATTTGAAAAAATTCTGATCACCAGTATTGTGGGGAATCTTGAAAATGCTGGGGCTGGGGTCCATCTCAGATGCAGCAGTCCCCCAGATCTGCATTTGACACCAGTGTCAGTAGCCCGGCTGGGGAGCCCGAACAGACTCCTGCTGCTTGCAACAGCGACAGCAGGGAGGGTCAGTCTTCCTCTGAGAAGGCCCCGCCTCTGGCCGCAGCTTGGCAGCCTGACATGTCCTCTGGCCCCCTTCCCCTGCTGCGGTCCCCACGGCTCAGCCCGAGGACGCAGACATGACATCGGGGGAGATGTTTGATGTGTGGGGAGGGATCACATTCCACCGCCCCTGGAACCTTGTTCTTCCTTAGACAAGATGTCACCTGCCCCACGGAAGGCTCCAGCCTCAAGCCTTTGGGATGGACAAAGAAGAAAGGTGATCGAGTCCTAGGGACTGAGTCTCAGAAGTGCTGTCCCTGAGGAACTAGATACTGTCTGAGCACCGTCTCCCAGCGCTCAGAGTGGGGAGGGACATGGCACACTTATGACTTCCTGCCCAGGGCAAAGGAAAACCAGTCGTAAGAGACTGGCTCAGGCCGAGCCAGCTCACTGACGCACGTAAGCAGAGCAAACAAGAAACAGACCGAGTAAATACAGAGAAGCTCCGTCACCTGCAAGGCTGGAGGGCGTGTTCTGCGTGCAGCCGAGATGAAGCTGAGCAGCAAGAGCTCTCACACCCCGCTTGGCTTTTTGTAGTTACTTGAAGGCATACGCAGCCTCCTCCACCCTGTCCCTGAGGCTTGCCCTAGTCCTAATCCTCAGCCCCCAGCCAGGAGTCACACAGCCGGTCATGTGACCGATCCCCGGTTTAGCCCGGTGCGGGTGGACCATGTGACTGCGACAAACCCTCATCTTGTTCACTGCTGTGTGTGAGGGAAGGTGACTTCACTGGGGCCTGTGGAAGGCGTTTTCTGAGTGAGGGGAAACAAGCCGTGGCCACCCAGGAGGCCCTGCCTGGACCCCACACACTACAGTCCTGTTGGGACATCACCTGACTTGTGCCCGAGGCCTGGCCCTGGTGTCCCCTCATCCATGGAGGTGTCCAGGCCCAGGACACCGCTGCCGTGGCCATGGCTCTCCTGCCCTCCAGGGCTGGACAATGTTTGTCCGGGGCAGAGGCCGGCACTGCAGGGCCCTCCACTGCGGGGTGGGTCACAATGGCAGCCGAGCCTGCAGGACTAGAGGCGAGGATGTCAGCCACACAGCTGCTTTCGCCCTGAACTGGAAAAGGAGGAAGAAGGCGATGGAGATTTGCTGCAATTGAGAGGCCAGAGAGTGGAGCAGGTGCAGCCCTTCAGACCCCTGGCACGTGGCAGCTCGAGGGAAACGTCCCTGCTGTGGCTTCCTGGGGCGTGATGGCCCAGACTGTTCTCCCCTAGGAGGGTCCATCAACTCCCCTACAAGGGCCTGTCGCAGTCCCCTAGACGTGTCTCCTCCTGTGTTTCCTTCTGGGAGGGGAGGGCTGTCACCATGCCCCTGACACATCATGGTCAAGGAGCACTTGTGACTCCTCAGACCACACTGGAGGACCCACGTCACTCCCCATGATGGTTTCTGATGTCCACCGTTCATTGCCCGGAATGTTTATTTTAAAGAGCTAAAGCATAAAGGCCCTCACCTCGGACTTGCAGCATCACGGGGTCCAGGCTGGGATTGGGGGGTGGTCTCTTCCTCTGAGCCCACCCAGGACCCGAGGGAGCAGCCCCAGCAGCTGACCCAGGGACCGGGACATCAGCAAGGATTAGAGTCATATGAAAAATCACTCAGGTTTGTAGGATGCCAGCTCTGCCAGACCCTCGAACAGTGAGGGGAGCTGCCTGGCCAAGGAAAGTAGCACAAACTTGTTTGGCCTGGAGAGCAGCTAAGAAGGCTGGGGAGGCCCCAGCCTAGCCAAGCCCAGACAGGGTCACAGTGGGGACGAAAATGTTCGTGAAATCCGCCACAGAGCTATGAAGTGACCAAGCAGAGGGACGTGAAGACAGCCTCCTCTCTCTAGATGACTGCCTGCTCTTGTGCTCCTAGTTAGCCCACCTGCGGGGGAGCAACCCCCCACCCCCACCCCATAGCACTGGCAACACCTGCTGAGCCCTGGGACCTTAGCCGGTGCCGCCGGCCTCCCCATGGAGCCTGGACCTCCTCACAGCATGGTGGCTTGGTTCAGAGGGCAAGCATCTGACAAGGGAAAGAACGAAATGGAAGCTATATTACCTCTTATGTCCTAGGCTCGAAGTCATGCAGCGTTATTCCTCCACATTCAATTCATTAGAAGTGAGTCACTAGAGCTCCTGGGTGCGGAGGGATGGTTGAGGGGCAGGTACGCTGCCTTCCAATCCCCTCCTCTTTCCTGTTTCTAGACACGATCCCTGGGTCCACAGGTGTTGTAAGTGCTCTGGGTGGAGAAGAGGCCAGTGATTCCAGTGAAGGTCTCAGGGCAGGTCCACCTTGGGTTGCCTGGAGACACCAATGAGCAACCAACCAGGGGTCACCCCTCAGGGAGAAAAGCCAATAGTGGACACTCATAGCCCTCCCGACCTGCATCTTGGCATTCCCAGCGTGAGTCTTGGTGAATCTTACACACCTGTTGATCCTTTGAGCCCAAGTGTTCCTCTCTCCATCAGCTGGGCTGGATACCAGGGCTGGGCGCTCACTGCCCCGTGGGGAGAGTCAGGGAAGGCTTCACTGGGGAGGAGACGTTTGTGCTGCTCCTTAAAGATGAATTCCACAGGCCAGGGAGTAAGGGTGTTCTAGAAGCATGGGCCAAAATTTTGGTCCTGGGAGGTGAGAAAAACCAGGCTGGAAAGCAGGTTGGGAACTGACCTTTAAGAGCCCCGTGTGCCACGCAGAGTGTGGACTCCAGGTCATGGCTGGGGGGGAAGGTAGAGGCAGTCAGTCGCAAGGTAGAATATCCTCAGGGTACAGTCTTGTGGGGACTCACGACCTTGGCGAATTTGCTAGAGTTCAGGACCCTTGACCCTACAGATCCAGAATTGGACATTCTCAGCCCTCTCTCTAACTAAACTCAGACCTCACTAATGTATAAACCGAAAGGCCAGGTTATTAATTTGGGTGAGGAGCGTCTCTTTCCAGTGGCAGGAGTACTGGGATGTCATCCAGGACACCCACTGTCTGGTGTCTGTGTCCTGGGGGGGCAAAGTTGGTTGTCTGAAGGTGGGTGAGAATTAAAGCCAAGAGAGGTCGAGATTACCAAGGGGCACGCCGTGGGCTCCAGGCCCCTACCCCGTCACTCCCTGCTTGTCACTTTGTTTTATTCTGCCGGAATCACACGTGCAGGCTGACGCTCCCAGGGCCTGGAAGGTGGGCCGTCTCCTCCCATTACGTGTTGATTGAGTTATTCCAACCCTCAGCCTTCTCCAGGGCCCCTGTGCTGGAGCAGCTTTCAGAGCAATTACGGTCAGGGACGTGCACAGTCAGGTTTGTGTTCTGGGCAGATAACAGGGGCTGGGCGGGGGAGTCTGGGGAGAGGGAGACAGGCTGGTCTGGGGACTCTTGGCTGCCACGCTGTGCCGAGAATGATGGCCTTGAGGCAGAGGTGGGGCCCCCTTTCCCTGCCTGGGAGGAAACCCCATGAGAGTGAGCCCCAAACCACCAGAGCCCCTCCCCGCCACCCTCCCGGCCCTAGCAGGCGCTGGGCAGAAGCAGAGCTCTCTCAGGAGGGGAGAGGTGGAAAGGAGTGAAGCCAGCTCTGTTGCTCTCTGCCACTCAGCATCTTCTCCTGGGATCCAGGTCCGGATTCAGTTCCTGGGAACCTGGTGAGAACCTGGCTCTGGGCCAGTCACCGGAAGCATTTCTCCTGGAGTCACGTGGCTATGGCTGTCCTGTCCTGCACCCAGGCACTGTAGGCCAGTCTAGAGCAACCGGAAGGCCTGTGGGTCTCAAACCACGGAAACAGCAACAGCTGCGAGGGGACTGCTCCGGCCAAGGCACCGCCCAGCCCCCACGCCCCTGACACAAGGGGAATGCGGCTGGGGCTCCTTGTGGGTAGGGAGCACAGGCTGCACCCCTGAGTGGATGGGAGAAGACGAGCTGCCAGGGGGACATCAGGGGTTCTCACTCTTATGATTTGCACCTTTTGCTGTATTGGGGAGTCTGCCCCCCACTCCTACAGCTGCTCTTTTTAGCATGCATGGGACACTCAGCCAGGGGCATCTTCCTGGATCCTGGCCCGAATTTGCTGTCTGGGTTCACATCCCAGCTCCACCACTCACGAGCTGTGTGACTTTGGCAAGTTCCTTAGCCTCTCTGCCTCAGTTTCCTCATCTGTAAAATAGAAAGGAATAACCGCAGTCCTTTCTCAGTGGATAGTTTTGAAGATTACCTGAATTAATGCTTGGGATGTAGGACAGCTCTGGCACATAGGAAACATAACACACATATTGGCAACTGTGACTGTGACTGTTGCGTTACAACCACTGTCCTCTTACAGAATCCAGAGGCCTTTTCTCCTCGTGCAGAAGCGGCAGCTGCACACAGAAGACAGGCCAGGGTCTGGGGTGGCAGAGGGCGGGCAGCACTTCCTGGCCTCCTCCCTTGTAACTCTGAGGGCCAAGGTCAGGGCTCCCTGGTGGCCTTGCTGGCTTACCTTCCTGGGCGTCCCTCTTCCTGTGGCCACTGTCCTCCTCCTCATCCTCCCCTGCCCAAGGCCACCCCTCTCTCTCTTCCAAGGCACATACCTGCTGAATCATGCCCTGTGGAGCAGGTTGGCAGATAATATACAAGGCTCCCTGAATAACACTAAGATAATTTTTAGTATCAGTCTGTCCTGTGCAATAATTAGGGCATACTACACTAAAATATTATTCATTATTTATCTGAAATTCACACTTTACTGGGTGTCCTTTAATTTTATTTGCAAAATCTAGCAATCTTACTTTAAGGCCCCCAAACTAAGGGGTCCCATGCCACTGAGAACACAGAGATGTTGAAGGGGGGCAGGACTGGGTCCTTCCATGTGCTGGGAGACCTGGGAGTGCTGCAGGTTGGGGCGCTGTGACATTGCTGATGCTTTGGGGCCTGAAGTCCCCATATTCTGCATATGGAGCGCTAACCAGGTACTATGTGTGTCTGGGGAAGGACAGACACAGGCCAGGCCCAGGGAATTCCACGTGCCTTTGGAATGGGGGTGGGGGCTGTGCAGACCCAAAGACCCTGGAAAAGTGTTGATGGGGAGCGGGTAGAGAGGGCTTTCTCCACCGATGCTAACCCAGGCTGGGTGACAGGCACTCAGTTGCCTCGGGAACATGAAGAAGTTTCCTTTGGACTTCAATGAGGGTTTAAGCTCTCCAGAGGAAACGGCACTCAGGCTGAAAGAATGTGTTGGGAAGTTCTGCGAGTGGGGCTGGCTCTCTGTGGCCTGGCAGCAGGACAAGATCCCTGGAGGAGGGAACAAACTTTTCCAGGGGCTGATGGAGAGAGGAGGCTCCCAGAGGAGCCCTGGCTCTGGGCGCGGTGTATGTGGGAGAGGAGAGAAAGAACTCCAGGACAGGTTCTCGAGTGATCCAGGCACAACAGGCACTGAAGGGTCAGGAGCGGGCATTCTCCACGTCAAGCTGTGCCCAGCCCAGCCCAGCCAGAGTGCATTTTCCTCTTTCCTGGGCTGCGAGCGTGACTTGGGGAAGAAAGCATCGGCTGGAGCAGCCCCCGGTGGCCCAGGCTTTTGCAGACACTTGCACTGCAGGATAATAATAGCTGGCTCCCGCCTGGATCTTTCCACAGGGCAGTCTCTGCAGCGTGGGTCAGGCCAGAACCCCTTGGTGAGGCCTGGGCCTCCGCCACGCTGCGCAGGCTGGAAGTTTCCAGTGCGGCATCCAGGAAAGGCCGAGGCGCCCTGCTGTGCCCCAGACAATGTGCATCCTACAGGCTCCTCTGATTGGCCTGGTTTTAAGATCAAAAAAGGACTCCCAGGAATGGGAAAACCTGACTTGGAAATTCCACAGAATAAAGGGGAGGCTGCCTGCCACCCTCCCTCAGGGCACTGTTCCTAACCTCCAGTCACCTTGCCCAGGGCCAGCCTCGAGGACGCTGCCCTCTTGCAGAGGCACCGTGGTTACTCCCTCCCCCAGCTGGCGCTTCACTGCGGGCTGTCCCTGCTCAGGACGGTGCCTGGGCGGGGCTGCCTCCCACACCTGAGTCCAGGAAGGACATTCGTTTATCTCACAGATTGAACCACCTGCTCATCCTGGTCCTGGCACTCCCACCCCACCCCAGGGCCAGGAAATGGTCACCCACAGACAACATGCCCCACCCAAACCTCCAGGGACTGGAGCACGTGCAGGGCTGGGGTGCCAGAGCCTAGGACTCCCCGGTTGATCGTGGGCTCAGCCGGGAAACCCTGTTCTGGTTCGTGTGGTTCAAGCGCCTTCAGAATGCACTGGGGCCTCCCCACGGGCTACCACCTGTCACCTTCCAGCAGGGAGATGCTGAAAGCTCTGGAGCAGGCTGAATGTGTGTGGCAGATCCAGCACAGAGGAGCTCGGGTTGCTGGCGTGTTTGGTGGGGAGGGACGCCCATTTGTTTCTTAGGGCTGCCGTAACTTGTACCACAAACAGGATGACTTAGGAATTTGTCCCACAGCTCTGCAGGCTGGAGGTCCAAGGTCAGGTGTCAGCAGGCTTGTTCCTTTGGAGGGCCATGAGGGCGGGTGCATTCCAGGCCTCCTCCTTGGCTTGTAGGTGGCGTCTTCTCTCTGTGTCTGCACGTGGCCTTCCCTCCATGTCCACGTTTCCCCTTTATACCAGGACAGCAGTCATCCTGGATCAGCCTCGCCCTGATGACTCAGCTGAACTAATTGCATCTGCAGTGACCCTCTCTCCAAATACGGTCACATTCTGAGGTGCTGGGGGTTAGCACTTCAGCATATGAAATTGGGGGGACACAAATCCCTAACAGGGCATTTGGAGGCAACAGAGTACGGTGGGAGAAGTAAGCGATCTGTGCCTTTATTGCAGAGTGGGTCCGTTGTACAGGGTGAGTTTGGTCCTATTTCCTCTTGTCCTCTTGTTCCCCTTCTTCCTCCTGCCCATGGGTGACAAAGTAAGAAGTCCCTCACCAGGTGCCGCCTCTCCGTCTTGGATTTCCCAGCCCCCAGAACTGTGAGCCAGCACATCTCTGTTCATCATAAATCACCGGTCTCAGGTGTCCCATGCTAGCAGCACAAAGTGGCCTAAGACCGTGACTGACCTCCCAGGGGGGCTGGGAGAAGCAGAAAGGGCCGTGAAGGCTGGAAGCACGCACAGGCCAACAGAAGGCGCCCTGTCCTCCTCCAGCTGCAGCGTGCAGAGCTGAGGGCAGGCGAGTTCTGGTGGGCGGAGGTTCCCCGGCCTCCACTCCCCGTGCACCTGGCCCTCACTTCTTGCCCTGAAGATGCACCGTCCAGAGCCGTGGGCTTGTGAGGAGCAGCGAAAGGCCCACATGGCCTCCTCCTTTGGGCATCCGGGCACATCCGGGATTCCCGAGAAGTGTGGAAGAGCCCAGGGCCCAGCCCGTGGGAGGAAGGAGGTGCAGCAGCAGAGGGGCCCCACACAGAGCCTCAGAAAGACCTCGAGTGGCTCGCTGCTCCCACCCCTCTCCACGTTTTGGCCTCTGCATCCTCAGAGCCTCCCTCCTTTTATAAACTCTGAACTGGAAAATCAAAGACTCAGACAGCTCCTTTGCCATTTTCCACTATTTCACATTATTGTAGAAAGACTGGGGCAGTTTCCAGCCCCACGTCCCTGCCAGGCCTCTGCGTGTCCCCATCAGTATCCTGCCTGCCAGCTTTCTGAACTTTCTAAATATAGCTCCCTCCCCAGGCGGACAAAGACCGGATCCCTCAATGGCCCTGGCCAGCTTCTGCGCGGCCTGTCAGATTTCCCCGGCAGGCTGGGAGGGAGGAGTGGGGACAGACAGGAGTGGCCGGCCTGGAAGGGAGTGACGGAGCCCTTGCAGCTGGCTTTTGTCGTCCAGCCATGGTGACATTTAGGCCCAGACAACCGGGGGTGTGGTCTTGGCCGTGAGTTCCTGCCTTCCGTCTCTGGGGACCTGTGGGGCCCAGGGCCCTGTCCCAGGCAGGCTCTGCTGAGCTGTGACTGAGGGGGAGGGGAGAAAACAACGGCCACCCCACGAGGAAATGGGAAGAGCCTGGCTTTAGGGACTCCCGACTCCAGTTCAGTCACGCCAGGTGACTACGGGCTGATTCCTCACCTTAAATCAGTTTCGACATCTGTGAAGGGGGGTAAGCACCCCACTGAGGGAACTTGTGCCGGGTGGAGGGCACCGGCGGCCCTGCCATGCCCGGGCTCCATGTCCGGGCGTGAAGGGTCGCTGTCCCTAGAGGCAGGAGCTCTGCCAGGCATCTCCTCGTGCCGTGCGGTGCTGGGCGAGGCCTGCACCCTGCCTTGGTGTAGGAGGAGCCCCTCCAGTCCCAGGGCCCTGCCAGGTACTTGCTCCTTCACAGAACACAGCCCCCAGTCCGGAGCCCCCACAGCCTTTAGAGGGGGAAGCAGCCGAAAGACTCCCTTTCCCTCCCCCCTCTTCAGATCTCAGCTCCTCAGCCACCACGACCCAGATGGGTGCTGAGGCCCCTTCAGCACACTGGCCCAAACGTCCACACTGGTGGACATAACCCTTGAGCACGGGTACGAGCAACTGTAATTACTGAAAAGAACGAAACCTGGTTTCTGGGCTCTGGGCCTGGCTGTGCTTGGGGCACCAACCCGTGTCCTCCCTGCCCAGCCACTCAGTTCCCTAAGGGTGGAGGCAGGTCCCTACCACCAGGAAAGGTGGGACCTGCCCCTACGGGTTGGGGTCCTCAGGGGCGACCCTGTGTGAACAGCCAACTGTACAGAAAGCCTGGTCTTCATACAAGAGGCCACTCTGCCCCCAGACTTTCCTATTTGACACCCTCTGCATGTAGATAAGTCAAGACTAGATGTTGAGTCCCCAAGTGCTGACAGGGACAGAGATGTAGGGTTGTTGGTGGAAGCGTCAGGCCCCTGTTGCCTTAGACTTGCCTTTAGGCTGACAAGCTGGTCCCCCCGGCAGGGGTGCGCCATGGGGGATGGGGCACTGGGTGGGCGGGGGAGCAGGTGCATGGCTGTCTGCTGCTGTGGCCACCCTCGCAGTGCGCAAACTCAGTGCCACAGCCCCGGCTGTCATCCTCATTTTCAATAAAGGTTGAGTCGAGCAGCCCAAGTCACACAACTCTTAAGTGGCAAAACCAGGCTTTAGTTTGTGCACCTTGGAGTCCCAAAGTTTCTAGTATGATCACAATTCTTAAATAGCGTGTCTAGAGTCTGCTGGGAATGATGGTTGCACGTCCACACCCGGCCCTTCATTATAACAAAGGGCCACGCTTTCTTGAGGGGATGTCATGTGGAACTAACCTACCAGAGCTCCATCGAAAACATGTCAGCGAGGGAAACCGGTAGCTTTAGTGTATTTAGATTCTTCAAAGGTCTTTGGCAAAGTTCCGCACCAAAAAGTTTTTCCATGCTTAGAAAAAACTTAACTTTGCAGGGAATGCTTTGTCGTGAACAGGAGCCTGTTCAGGGAAAGGAAGCTCGTCCTAAGGATGAACAAGTACTTTTCTTGATGGAGAATTGTAAACAGCAGGGGCTCACGGGGATTGATGCTGGAAGGGTCTTAGCTCCTGTTTTTAATTAAAGATCTGGAAGAGGAAGTGTATAGTGAAAATTCCAAGTCTACAAGGACTTTTGGGGAATGAGAAGCCAAATGAATGGAATGTATATGTTTTTTGCTTTGGTTCCCAAATCATGGCTAAGGATGAGCATTTTTTGGCTACAGGAACATGCAAGTGGTTTCATCTACTCAACACATATCTATTGTGTGTCCACGATGTGCCAGGCACGGTATTATTCTGTTTTACAAAAGTGTGATGATATGGTTCTAACATGCTTGTTTTACTTTCTGATATTTTGTAGAATCACTATGCAAAGAGTGACTTCATTCTTATGCATGTCTGTGTGGAGGCATTTCCCCATGAAATGACTGTACAATAATTTAATCTGTTCCCTCTTGTTGGACATTTCCATTATTTCTGGATTACAACTGACATAAAACATCCTTGTACTCAGATATTTGCACGTATGGACAGGTGTTTGTTTCTGAGGACAGTCACCCAGAAGAGAAATTACTGGATCAGAGGACATATGCATTTAACTCTCAGGTAGATGTTGGTGAATTGCCTGCAAAAAGCCCAAGTTCAATTTTAGTTACTCCCAAGCATCTGGCGATGTTCATTTCCTCAAACCAACATTGGATATTATATCAGTTTCCTATTGATGCTGTAACAAATTACCACAAATTTAGTGGATTAAAACAACACAAATTTGTTATCTCCCAGTTCTGGAGGTCAGAGGTCTGACATGAGTCTCACTGGGCTAAAATCTAAGTGTGGGCGGAGCTGCGCTCCTTTCTGGGGCTCCAGGCGAGATTCTGTTCCGTGGCCCGTGGCCCCTTCCGTCTTCCAAGCCAAGGGCCAGTGGAGTCTCCACCACATCTCACGTGGCCTCACTCAATACTGATTCTGCTCCCTTTTGCATTTGTGAAGTCCCTTATGATTACAAGGCGCACCTGGACACGCCGAGCTGCTCTCCCCGCTTCAGGCCAGCTGATTAGCAACCTTAGTTCCACCTGCGACTTCCTTTCTCCCCTTGCTACCTAACAGCTTACCCACCGGAGAGATGATCAACCTTTTTAACTTTTTCCATTCTAAGTGAACAAATGGTATTCTGCTATTTTAAGCTGCATTTTCTTGATTATTGGTGAAGTTGAATGTCTTTTTCTATGTGAGTAGGCAAAGGAATTCTGTGGTTAGGCGTTGTCTGTTCAGACCTTGTGTCTGCCTTCCTGGGCTGCCTGTGATTCTGTGCCCAGCGGCCCTTCCTCCCTCCCGAATGCCAGCCCTCCCACTCCATTTTCCCCCTGTTCTGCTTTGGCAGGAATGTCAGGCAGCTTCCGGCGGAGCTGCCCGAGTCGCGGGCGTGGTGGGCTGAGACAAGGAGTGCCTTGTGACTTGCTCCAGCCCCAGGGCCTTCTCCTGCCATATGGGCTCCGGTTCTGGCTCAGCCGTCGGGCAGCCGTTCCACCCCCGCAGAACCTCGGTTTTCTCATCCACAAAAACAGCGACGGTGTCATACCTGACATTTGAGGGTTGCTGAGAAAGTAACAGGAGCAAGATCGTCCACAGCTCCACTGGCGAGGGAGCGTCCCGGCCGTGAGCCGCCAGCACCTGTGGGTGATCAGAGCGGCGGCAGAGCCGGGAGAGTCATGTTAGGTCATTTCCTAGGGTGTCAGGCAATGTGATCTCCTTTGACACTTTTTGAGAAATTACAGTAAAGAGTTAAAGTGCTTTTCAATTATTCTGGGAGTCAGACTTTGCCTCTTCTGAAGCCCCTGTTGAGCACAGAGCCCGGTGTCCGGTGGTGACTCACACACACCAGGAAGCAGGGACGCCTTCGCCCCGGCCTCCTCCCATCGTCCTCCAGGGGCCGTGGGAAGACGGTGTCCGACCGCACAGAGGGTCTTCCCAATGGGTCCTTGCTTGGTGAGCAGAGCACGACCCACACTCTGGGCTGTGCCAGGCTGTGGGTTGGCACCAGGCTGGGGTTGCAACAGTGCTGTGCAGAGGCCAAGCCTGCAGCTGCCCTGAACCAAGCACCAGTGCTGGTGAGAGGACCCCCGGACCTGGATGCCAGCTACTTCCCAGTAATGTAGGCCACCTGGCCGGGCCTCTCTGCCCCCAGCCCGCACAGGTGCTCTGGGCCCAGGCCTCGTAGGACCCTGTTCTCAGCCTTCCCTGTCTACACCGTCAGGCCTGTGGCCCCAGTTCCCAGAGCAGAGGCAGTGACAGCACTGGCCACTGAGGTCCAGGCCTGCCCACCCAGGCTTTTTTGGGTCAGGCTGCACACCTACTTTCAGGAGGGTGGATGCCCTGGGTCAGAGGGAGAAAGCAGGTCCCTCTATCTGCCAAGAACCTTCTGGAAGGTTTGCTGGGGCCTCTTTCTCACTTCTGCCTGCTGCATCCAGGAGCTCTGAGCCCCCTCGGCTCAAGGGCTAGGGTTGGAGCGTCGCTCTACCCCGAGCTATCACATTCTTTAGGGGATCTCCTTGGCCTCCGTGAGATGCCATTTCCGGCTGACAACACAAAGAGGGCAGCTCCTACCTGCCGCCTACTGGGAGGAGTCCGAGTGAGACAGGGACGCCAAGCCTGGCGTGCCACTGGCACACAAAGGGGGCGATTGATGGCTGTCTTTGTCACCGCCTCCCCGCCTCTCCTGCCCTCCTTTCCTGCTTGAAAGCAGCTGGTTCCCAGCCTGAGCCCGACAGTGGCCTGGAGTGGAAGCAGCCCTGCCCCCACCAGTGACCGGTGACCCTGCAGGCCACTTGCCCTCTGCCGTGTCTCCCCCTCTGCGAGTCGGGCCTCGGGGTGGGCAGAGTCTCTTCCCTCCCTCTCCCCTCACCTCCAGCTGGGTGGGGCTGGCAGCCACAAGGGCGCATCCAGCTACCCTCTTCTCATTTCGGAGCTGGCAGCTGCCTTTGCCTCTTATCCAGACCCAGGACCCTGAGGGGGACGCCCTGCAAGGCAGGGCTGTGGCCTCCATGCAGGGTCACCCGGCCCTGTGGCCTCTACAGCCCTTTCCGTCTTCACAGTCAGCAGAGCCCCGCGGGGCCTCCAGCCCTTCCAGTGCAGTCATGCAGGCTTGGCCCGCATTAGCACTTTTTATTAACTCCATCTGCCCACATTGAAGATGGAGTCCCTGTGCTCCTGCCTCGGGCGTGGGTGGGGAAGGAACGCGCACAGATGCGATGAATTGGGTGTGGGGTCTTCAGGCCCTGGGCCACGCTGTGGAGGTGGCCTGCCCAGCCTGCAGGAGTGGGATGCTGGAGAGAGGCAGGCCGGGCAGTGCTTAGGAGCCACTGATGTCCCCATCGTTTCCTGGCCATCCTGAGCAGGGCATCGAGACCGGGGACAGAGACGGCCTGGCCCTTCCAGGGCGCTGGCTGCTGCTCTGCATCCCCCTGAACCATCCCTGAACCCCTGCACTGCATCCCCCGCCCTCCCCAGGAGTGCATCATTGATGAGGACTGCGGCCCGGCCAAGTACTGCCAGTTTTCCAGCTTCCAGTACACCTGCCAGCCCTGCCGGGCCCAGCAGACGGTGAGTACGCTCAGGGGCCTCCAGGTACAGTGCTGGGGTCATGGGGACCTGGGGCTGGCAGAAGGCTGGCAGGACTCTCAGCTGGGCTTCCCACAGTGATGGGGAGGGACCCCCAGAGAGCTGACTCCTGGAGTGAGCAGGAAGCTATCCTGTCTAGATACAGACCTGTGGCCACGCTCACCCCCACCCCAAGGTCTCTGGTCATTGCGTCTGCCTCATGGGTGGCAGAGAAGGGGTAGAGAGGAGGAGAAGGTCCTGCACCTGTCCCTTCCCTGGGGACGACCCATCCTGGTAGACAAACAGCAGTCCCCAAGGCGGGGAAAGGGCAGCCCACCCCTGGGGCTTTCTCCCAGTTTGCCCAATAGGAGTAGGCGGAGGCAGGGGTGCACGGGGAAGGAAGAGGCCAGACAGAGCTTCTCCCTCAAGGAGGTTTCACTGAGAAACAAGAAGCGAGGGCACAGGAGGTTCCCTCCACCCAACAGATGTGTTGGATAAAACCACATGGGCTCCCAGATGTTTTCTTAAGCTGCATAGAAAGACTCAGATCCATGACTTCCCCTGAGTGCAGTTTCTCCAGCGTTCTGACCCCCACATCTCACCAGCCACACTCCCACCTCCCCCTCTTGACTTCCACTAAACGCCCCCCACCTTGGTCCCAATGTGGGGCTGCGGGCTGGCCCACCTGTAGCATCTTCAGGCTGGGCTGGGCTGGTTCCTGGGCGCTGGGCTCTCATCTCTCCCCCTGCTGCAGCTCTGCAGCCGGGACAGCGAGTGCTGCGCAGACCAGCTGTGCGTCTGGGGTCACTGCACCAAAATGGCCAGCAGAGGCAGCAACGGGACCATCTGTGACAACCAGAGGGACTGCCAGCCTGGGCTGTGCTGTGCCTTCCAGAGAGGTGGGTGGGCTCCCCTTGGGTGCAGGAAAAGCCCTGTGCCCAGCTCCCCCAGACTGGGCCTCCTGGGCCATGTCCACGCCAACCACACCGGCTTGGGCTCCTGCCTCCGGAGCAGCTCCCAGCACCCACACAGCACGCGCCCCACAGTCCTCCCAGGACCCGCTGCCTCGGGAACCTTCCTGAAGGGTGGTTTCCGTGTGTTGCCTCTGGGGCCTGCAGCAGCTCCTGTTGCCTCCCACTTTGTCCAGGCCCCTCCGTCTGACGCACAAGGCCTCATCCATCTCCAACTTACGTGTCTTTTCTTTCCACTACTCCTCGGCCCATCTGGGACCCTCACTGGCCCCAACTTTTCCCACCGAGCCCACCCCAGGCCCTTGCTGGGGCTGTGCCCAGGCTTGAGTGCCTTTGCTCCGCTAGTCACTTCTTGAGACTTCCTGGCCCTCAAAACCTGGCAGAAGCCCACCTCCGCCAGCCAGCCCTCCCTGCTTCATCTCTCCCAGGCCATTCCCTTCTGAGCCCAGGCTGCCTGCCATTCCTATTTCTTCTCATTCCACTTCTTCGAACTTAACTACACCTTGGGGTGGAGGATGGGAGGGGGGAGCCTACACCCCAATTCTCTGCTCCCTCCCCTTGAGCCCTCCTGCCTGGTGCTGGGCACGCAGGGGTGACTTTGGGCTGGTTCCAGGCCTGCTGTTCCCTGTGTGCACACCCCTGCCCGTGGAGGGCGAGCTCTGCCACGACCCCGCCAGCCGGCTCCTGGACCTCATCACCTGGGAGCTGGAGCCTGATGGCGCTTTGGACCGATGCCCGTGTGCCAGTGGCCTCCTCTGCCAGCCCCACAGGTGAGCCCCCCGCTTTCTTCCCTGTTGGGGCCAGATGAGGTGCCATCTGTGGGGCCACAGGAGCAGACTTTGCCTGGGAAAGATGTATTAATATTATAGACTCCATTGAGGGTTGGTTTAACTTGAAAAGTCCTTGGGTCATGCAGGTGCAGGGTCCAGTCAGCTGTCAGCTCTGTAGGTCACGGCTCATCTAGGTGCGGTAAAGCTTCAGGAGTGGATGGCCCAGGACTCCGCGTGTGGCCATGCCCCACTGTGGGCTGCCCCTGCCTGGGCCCAGATGGGCAGGGGCTGGTGGGGGCGTCGTGTTGCTGTAGGGGCCACAGAAGCCAGACCTGCAGCTCAGGGCCGAGGTGCACATTCACCGGAGGTAGAAGTTGTCAGGAAGTGATGTGAGCGGAGGAGGTGAGGAACCCGCAGGGACAGCGGCCCAGGCCATCCCCGCCCCCCCCCAGGCTGCCATGTTCACAGCACACTCTGCTGTCTCTGCCAGCCACAGCCTGGTGTACGTGTGCATGCCGACCTTTGTCGGGAGCTATGACCAGGATGGGGACAGCCTGCTGCCCAGGGATGCCCCCGACATGTACGGAGATGACGGCTTCATGGAGGAGGTGCGCCAGGAGCTGGAGACCCTGGAGAGGAGCCTGACCGAGGAGATGGCGCTCGGGGAGCCCGCCGCTGCCGAGCTGCTGGCAGGGGACGAGATTTAGATCCAGACCCGGGCCGCGGGTAGATGTGCAATAGAAATAGCTAATTTATTTCCCCAGGGGTGCCCTCTAGGTGTGGACTGACCAGGATGTTTTCTGTGTCCTCTTCCCAGTAAATTTTCCCTCTGGCTTGACAAAATGAGGTGCTGTGAGTTTGTCCAGCTCCCCAGACTGTTCTCCAGGTGTCACGGCTTGGGTGCTTGAGCAGGGTGAGGGCCAGGACCGCCTGCTGGACCTGGTCCCGATCATCGGCAGCTTTGCCCTGACCGGGTGGCAGACAGCACATTTTGTCCTGCATCGCTTTGAAAATTATTTAAGGGGAGGGGGTGGAAAGCACGTGGCGTCTCCTTGTGATGGGTTTGGGCAGGTGTGGAGAAGAGTGCCCTGCTTTGCTAACATCAACCTGGCAAAAATGCAACAAACGAATTTTCACGCCGTTCTTTCCATGGGCTGCCTTCAGCTGTTGCTGATGAAATGTTCTGCTTGCTCCACATTACATGCATTCATACGTTCTGCAGTTTTACTCAGCTCCTACCTCTGTGCCTGGGCATTTTCATATCTACCATCGATTCATTCTTGCCTGGGGAGGGGTACATTGTTCTCCTCATCCATCAGGGATCTTGGGGCTCAGAAACAGCAAGCTGCTTGCCCAAGTCACACAGCAAGTGAAGACCAGAGCCCATTTCCCCTAGGTGTGACTCCAAGCTCAGTGCTGTCCTCCCTACCACCCCACCCCAGCCCCAGTGCCACCAAAAGTCCCCCCCACACACCAAATGAAAGGAGAATGGGACTTTTCTTCTTTTGAGGCACATCTGGAATTAAGGTCAAACTATTAATAGTTCCCACATCCTTCCAAGATCAAACTTCCACTGTTAGAAATAGCGGTGTTCTCACCAGTGTGGGGCGGCGTCATTCCAGTGGAGACAAATGGTGTGGACACTGTTCCTGTTTCGCAGTTGCATTAGTAACTTTGAAGGTACATGATTGGAGCACAGGATATAAGTTAACTTGCAGAAGCAGCACTTAGGTAATTTGTAGGGCCAGGATTATACATGAAATTTGCAAAATCACTTAGCAGCAACTGAAGACCGTTATTAACCACATGGAGAAAATCAAACAAGACAGGCTCTATGAAATATGGTTGTAATATCCAAACTGAGAACAATGAACTGTATGCCATTCCACAAATGACATTTTCAGGTGCGATGAACTGTTTCCATCATGTATTCATCCGGAGTTATTAAATTTTAAAGTTGTACATGATTGTATTAGCATGCTTTCTTTGAGTTTTAAATTATGTATAAACACATGTTGCATTTAGAAATCAAGCATAAATCACTTCAACTACTCTTCTGTAGTTCTTGGACTTCTTTTTTCCTTTTGACTTTGAATAAATATAAAATCCTCACAGCCAGAAAAAGTAAAATAGAAATGACCTGTATTGTAACAACAACAAAAAAGAGATTTCTTCCATAGCAGTAAATTTGCCAGACAACTGAAGCACATCTCTCTTAGTATCAAAATATTTTAAATATCGTAACCATTTTTGGAAAGGAAGTAGTTTTAAGAGTGTAAATGCTTCACTGTCTTTTTTTTTTTTTTTTTTTTTTTTGAGACAGAGTCTCGCTTTGTTGCCCGGGCTAGAGTGAGTGCCGTGGCGTCAGCCTAGCTCACAGCAACCTCAAACTCCTGGACTTAAGCAATCCTACTGCTTCAGCCTCCCAAGTAGCTGGGACTACAGGCATGCGCCACCATGCCCGGCTAATTTTTTCTATACATTTTTTAGTTGGCCAGATAATTTCTTTCTATTTTTTTTAGTAGAGACGGGGGTCTCGCTCTTGCTCAGGCTGGTCTCGAACTCCTGATCTGGAGCGATCCACCCGCCTCGGCCTCCCAGAGTGCTAGGATTACAGGCGTGAGCCACCGCGCCCAGCCTTCACTGTCTTTTGAAAGAACAAATATATATGACCCTTTTCTTGGGAGCCTTCTTTAACCAGATGTAGTTCTGGGCTCTAACACGATAACATCTTCAAGGACTGCAACAATAAAGCTACTATATATTGGGTGGCAGGCACCAGATTAGGCAGCCTGCCTATATCAACTCATCACTCTTCATTGAATTCTATGAGTATTTTCTTCATTTAACAGATGAAGAAATGGAGGGGCTAAAAGATTAAGCGATAGAGCTGGGAGTCAGACAAAAACAGGATCTAGTACAGCAGGTCCAGCAGCTAGTAAATAAAAAATACTGATTAAGATCAAATAGGGAACTATTTTCTAGTCAATGTCAAAAACCATCAGGACCACTCTACAGCCTTGTTATTCAGCAGATAGTGCTGAGAGTCTGCACAGAACCAGGTGCTGTGATGTGCTCTGGGGGTGCCAAGTTGACCCAGACAGGGTCCCTACCCTGAAGGCATCACAGCCTAATGAGGGAGATACAGCTAAACTAAGTGAGACAAAACAGAAGCAGTTTTCTGGGCTTTCTGGGTCATAAGCAGAGGGAGGCAGGGGTGCCATACGGGGAAACTGCAAGTAATTTGCAGCAGCTAGAAGGCAAGGCAAGCTTGAGGAAGTGTTTGGAGAAGAAGCTGAAAATTATTTCATCCATCAAAGAATGATAGAAAACATTGTAGTGAATGAGATAAAACTAGGTCCCTCCCTTATGTAGCTCATATGCAGGTATGTTATCCTCCTCTACTTTGTCATCGTAGCCATAAGAATACAAGAACATCAGAGGCTTTGCAAAATACTTAGCTGAAGTCCGCATCTGCAGTAGCTGGGGTACCCCCTTCACTCACAATCCTAAACGCAATGTTGGGAGGGTTGGAGGTGGTACCTGAACCTGTGACCGCTGCTCTCCCCCAGATCCAGGGCTCCTGCCAAGAAGCCGTGGCAGGCCCTGTCAGTTCAGCTACTCAACATCTGTTCCCAGCCCCCCAGCAGCCAGGGATGGCCACGTGACCCCATTCTGGCTGAGGAAATATAAGGGGAAGGCTACCAACTGCCAAAGAGCTCCTGGGAAGGATTTTTTCCCTGACTGATGAAAGTGGCAAACGAGAGGAGAGTCTCTGGCCTCACCCCTTTCCTTTGCATCCTGACCCTGAATGCAATGTATAGGACATGCCATCGGGATCCGGGGCAGCCGTCTCCTGCATTCCTCTGGAGGCTTGAGGAGAGTCCATTTCCTTGTCTTCTTTAGCCCCTAGAGGTTGCTCGCAGTCCTTGGCTCATGGCCCCCTTCGTCTTCAAGGCCCACGTAACAGCTCCCTATCGGTGCCAGCTCTCTGGCTCTCTGCAGCTGGGAAAGGTTCTTCACTTCTAAGGACTCGTGATTAGATTGGGCTCATCTGGACAATCCAGACTAATCTTCCCATGTCAAGGTCCTTAACCTTAAATCACATCTGCAAAGTCTCTTTTGCCATGTAAGGTAAATATTCACTGGCCCCAAGGTTTAGGATGTGGACCTGCCACAGAAGAGTTCAGGTCTGAATCCTTGATGTTCAGGAGGAAACCCATTTGGTTTTCCACCATCTCTGGACACGTTTTTAAGTAAACCACTGATATTATAGATAAAGCTGCTGTTAGCCTGTTATTTGAAGCCAAAAGCATTTCTGATACAGGAGCCATTTGCATGATGACCAATAGCCTGAAAAACAAAGCCCCACCAGCCTGATTCGCTGGCTGTGACGCGGCTGGGAGAAAGGGAGGCAGGGCAGAGGACAGAGTTGAAAAGAGAAGCGAGAGGCCTGCCCTGGTGCGAGGGAAAGAGGGTACGGTCAGAAGAGGGGCATTGAATATTACTGTGGTCTGTGCAGCCCCTCCAGAGTCAAGAAATGCAACTCAATTATTCTGAGATCACTTTTTGACAGCCAGGCTGTGCTTGTAAACTCAGGGCCAGCAGCACTACAATTGCCCCCCATGAAGATCAGAGAGTGGGTATGAAATCCCCTTGGGGGATTGTCTATTGTTTGGACAATAGATTTCTCCCTTCGCTGACTTCCCATGAGAAAGGGCAGATTAGACTTATTCCCTTGGCTGAAACCTATGAGGGGAACTTGAAGAGAAATACTTATAAAATTTCCATGGGGACTATTGACAGCTCACAGGGGGCGTGGCTGTCCAGCACATGCTGACCTGACCCCCATTTACCACAGGGAGGGGCATCAAACAAGCTCTGCTAGTTGGAGCATCCTGGCAGAGGGAAAAGGACCACACTTTTGCGTCCCCAGTGGTTCCTGAGAGGCACAGAAGATGGATTCTGACAGCACTCATATCCCCAGAGATAGGGCCATGAAAAAAGATGGAATTAAGACTAGGTGGGGACCAGTGCAGCATGGGATGGTGGTACACACTTCAAAGGGATGTCCTGCCAGCAGGAGGTTGGCAAAAGATGTAGTCAAGTTTCCTAAGGGACCACCAATGCTGTTTGAAGTTGAATCCTTTGCTGATAGGACTGGCAGGGCATCTACCTTCAAGTCTACACAAGCGTTAACAGTGACCAGAAGGGGAGAAAAGGCTGCTCATGTCAGTGTATGTCTTTCTCCCTCTTCCTTACCTCTTGCAGTCGGTAGAGCTGGTGTGGAAGACGGGGACTGACCACACACACCCTCCTTTCTGCTCCCAGCAGGGGGCAGCACATCTAGTGGGCACTGTGTGTTGCAGGGAGCTTGGAATGAAATGAGTGAAACTTTAAGATCAGATTTTCTTAATAATGCAAAGTGACCTAAGGTTACAGGATTGCATGAAGCACTTGATGAGAGCCTACTTCCCAGCAGGAAACTGCATTTGACAGAACACAGTTGGCACAGTTATTGGAAAAATAAAACCACTGCATATATACATCTCACTAAGTTGATAACTCTCTAAATGGCCCAAGTAAGCATTTTAAGAGGTTAAAAACAGTATGCCCTCTGTTGGAGGTGTGTGGGGGACAGCAGGTGGGGAGTGCAGAAAGCAGAAGGAAGCAGAGCTTGGTCCCTACCTTTAAGGCAAAGTTATAAGCGCCACTAAAATTCCAGGACCTGGTGAATCCTCAGACTCTAACCGATCAACTTCTCTTGTGCAGAAGAGCTGGTGAGGGGTGTGAAGAGGTGGCGCTGTCACTGGGAAAGGGCAGAGCACTGTTCCCAACACTTCTGTGCCCTCCTAGGTTGACCCCCACTGCCGGCTGCATTCCTTTCCAAATGGTAATCTGTGCTTCAGTGCATTCTTGAGTTTGTTTAGTGTTCTTGATGTTTCTGGAAGCCAAGTGGTGAAAATTAACAGTCTAATCACATGATCTTAGACTCCACATACTGTACTTTAGACTACAATTTGCAAGTCTCAAGTGCAAGCGTTGGTTACGTCCTTGATGCTGAACAAAAAAAAACAAATCCAGAGGGAGAACTACAGTATCCAATTGAAAAGGAAATACTAGCGAATGAATCAGAATAAAAGATTTTATTGTATTCCATACATTCACAGGTCACTTCCAGATTTAGTAACAACACTGCAATGCTATGATGCTGTGCACTCATTTAGCTCAGACCACAGTGTAAGTTTGTAGCTCTCTCCGACTATAGATGGACCACAATACCCTTCCTAACTGCGGCCTGGAAACCGACGGCTATTTCATTTGATTATTTTCTGACTGAGGCATAGATGCACCCCGTCTTCTCAGAATTTTAAAGTACTTTCCATTCCATTATGAAAAAGATCACCAACATTCTAGGGATCCTTCATGCAGTACTTTTACCTATCATGACTATTCTTCCTTCCATGTACGTCCTTAGTTTGAGAAGTGGATTTTCAATTAGCAAATTTCTGTACAGGCCAGCTGAGCATGGCATGGTCCTGAAACCCACAGCTTTTGTTTCTTTGGCCAGAATGCACCCCTAGCCTTACGCACCTGCCGCAGGAATGCAGGTAATTGGTTCTCATGGTGTGTGAGTGATTGATACAAACTCTGTCCCACATAAAACTATTCAAAACCTTTGCATGCCCGTGGGGAGCAGGGACACAATTTATTGCATGTGGTCTGCCGCAGCCCCAGGAGATAGGCAATCACCAGGCTCCACTGCCCCTGGGCTCAGGGCACTTGATCCCCATTTGTCATACTCAACCTGTTGGGCTATAGATGCTCACTTGATTCTCTGAAGCTCAGGGAGGCTGACGCATGTTAGCCTTCACTGAAATTATTAAAGTGAAACCTTGTTTTCACTCTATCAGGCACTGAAAAGCAACAAGTTTTTATTTTTTCTTTTCTATAATGAAATATATTTTCTCTACTCTTGGTATCTGTAATATGCCTGCAATTAGATGTAGCAGTTAACACAAAACAAACAAAAACAGAGCAAAAGGCACAGACTAAGGAGCAGGTATGAGAAGAATTTTACCATTTACTCTTATAGGAATACTAAACCAAACCAAACAAACCAAAACACACTTCAAAGCCCATTTTGTTTACAAGTCTGCCTCCTCTGTGCTATAGGAAGTCAGTCCTTGAAAGCAGAAACCCAAATAACCCCTGTATCCCAAGTAAGCAGGCCTGTATCAGAACTAAATAGCTGTCCTCTTACATCAGAAAATCTAAGTGATCTGAAAGACAATTCATCACAAATGGTTCAAATTTTCTTCTCAGTACATCACCAATCCCACTAATGCAAACTCACAACATTACTTCAATCAAATTTAGCTGAATGCTACAGAGTTTACATGGAATAAAAATTAGCCAGAAAAATACCTTAGAAAAGATTTTTTTTTCCTTGTGGATTCCAAGAGACTTTTAAGACATTATGAATTCTCAATAATTACATATATTCAAACTGCAGAGTCAACATTGCTAACACTATTTTCTAATTTTATCTTTCTTAAAAGGAAAAAAGGGTAAAAATCTGATTTTAAAATATTGACAAGATCCCCCAAAGTTAGATATTAACATCTTTTCATCTCTTATGAGAATTTACTGTAAATATACCTTTATCGTAGAAATAATTATTCAATATACATGTTACAAAATGTTATATTTAAAGATGACAAATCTATTCTTTACGCAGATTCTTCATCCACAAGTTTAATGACTAAACACAATAGAATGAACAAATGTTTTATTGGCATGTTCATTGTTGTAAACAGCATCTGGCAAGAAAAAGTTTTACCAAAACCTTTGTATTGATTTTTATAAATTAGATGATATTTCAAAATTTATGTAGAGTTGTGTTCATTTACTTTTATTTAGCAAAGCAAAAACTTGCTGATTCTAAATAGACTTTGCAATGAAATCATGTTGACTGCATCAGTCTGTACCATGACCTGACCTTACTAGCAAGTTTATTCAATAAGATGTTAAGATGTTTCCCCAAAGGTAAACTACATGTAACTACAAATTGACTCTAAAAATTAAAACTGGACTTACAAGCATTCTAGAAGATTCAAATTGAAGTAAATCTTCAAAAATAAATGTACAAAGAGAAAAAAAAATTGAAGCTGCTGAACAGAAAAACCTCATTAACAAGAGCAAATACAATCCTATGGGACCCAGCACTGAGGAACCTCACTGAGGATTACATTTACATAGATTGTTATACTTCTCAATGTACACAAATGTACATAATGAATATGTGAAAAGAATAACCATGGGAAATAGGTGAACTGCAATTATGATAACTCAACAGGATCAATTTTATTTACATGCTGAAGAAACGAGTGAAACATATTCTCTACATCCATAACTTAAGTACAGTCAGTTATAATTACAATACTGCAGCAATCTGAGCTGCCACCTGTGGGAAGTGGTCTAAGGGAAACTTCTGATGTTCCAGAATAATGTTCTTAATACTTTGCAAAAAATGAAACAAAATAAAAACACAACTTCACAATTCTTTACTGGGTTACGGCTGGTTCTAAGAATTTCTTTCTTCAGCTCCTATTTTTGCTGCTTTCCAAGAGTCAACATACGTTGCATTTACTTCTGAATTGTCAATGAGGTAATGTGTGTATCAGTGAAATAAACAGAAAATTCATTCATTCATGGCCTTTGCACAGCTTTTATTATTAAGCTATGAGCATCCTGTTTGAAAGCTAGTTTTACTAGCAGCTATGTGCACATTTGTCTGCAATAAAAGAAGTTTATTCATTCCCCTTCCCCCTTTTCTAGTAGCAGGTTTTGCTTTTTGTTTTATTTCTTTGCACATCCCTTTTCACTTTACAGTACATTTGACTATAGTGCACAACATGATTCCAAGTCACAACAGTGGCCCATTGGGCACTGAGCTTCTGATTGGTGAAGGGCAGTCCAATCAGTGCTGGTGTCACTGGGTTACCCCAACCATGTCCCGCCATAATGGCACTACCCAGTAGTAGTGAACCATCTAATTAAACCCAAAACTCCCCCAGGGAAAATGCTACACTAGCAGAGTCAGTCTTGAGTCAGATCTTTATTTGGTGCTCCATCCAGATATATTTTTAGTGCTTTCTCTTTACGAGGTGAGTATGTTACACGATGTCCAGTCTTCTGGAGTCGACTACTTTCTTTTTTCATCAGTTCATTTCTTTGCTCATCTGTCAACTCCATTAATTCTTCTGTTTTATCCCTATATTTAAAATATTAATGAAACATTAGACCAGTAGAGCCATGTGCCTGTATTAATTTACACTTGAATGCTATGATGCTCCTCAGCAAGATAATGCAATCTGACTGTCACTGGTGAAGTTATATAATCTCATATACTAGGATGCCCTATATTTCTAATGTGTTTATCCTATTAACACTTTGCTCACTTGTAAAAATGGCATAGAATAATTTCCATGTTATCAGTAGTAGTAATAATAGCTATTATGTATTGAACATCTATTTTTAATACACATTGTGCCAGTTATTTTAAATGCAATAGCTCTTATTCTTATAAAATCCTGCAAGGTAGATATCATTGTCACCATTTTAGATGAGGAGCTAGGTAGATAACAAAGCTATATTTGAACCCCCATCCTTTAGGGTCCAATGACTATTCCTTTTCCTCTATATTTGTACTGTCCAACACCAAAGCCACTAGCACATGAAATATGCCTGGTCCACACTGAGATGTGCTGGAAATATAACACAATGTTTTTCTAAGACTCGGTACAAGAAAAAGAATGTTAAATATTTCATAAATGATTTTTTGTATCGATAACATGTAATAATATTTTAGAGGTACTGGATATAAAAATTTGTTTAAATGAATTTCACCTGTTTCTTTTCACTGTTTTTAATGTGGCTACTAGAAAACATCAAATCATGTCTGGATCTCACTGTGTTTCTATTGGTTAATGCTCCTCTATTATATCATAATAATAGTAAACATATTTACATAAAATATTTATACATACCAAAAATGTTTTACCAGTAAAAGCAACAAAAACATCATGAATGTTACCTATAAAATATGACTGCACCATCATCACAGATATAAAGAGGCCAAACATTCAGGGTAGAAACTTTAGGATTCCAGTCCAAATCCTGATGAATATCAAGGACAGAAATATCACAGGGAAAAGTTCCTCTACCCTAAGAAGAAAAAGAATCAATGAATGAATCATGCCACTAGCCACATTTATCATACACTAATACACAGATGTAAACATTCTCAGGGCTTTACCTTAGCAAATTCAATATCTTCCAAAGGAATCCCACTGATTTCACTAAGCTGTAAAAAAACAAAAACAACATTTTATTAGAGTTCATTTAAAAAAATAAACTTGCTTAGAAAAGTTATTTTACTCCAGAAACAGAAATAGCTTGATTTTAAAAAATATATGTCTGATATAAAAAATTAGAAGAAAAAGCAGAAAGTGTAATTCTATCCTCTGGCCACCCTGCAAATACCATGTCCAAGAAATAAGAAGTTAGTATATTCCTTCCAGACTTTTTCCTATGCATATACAAACTACATTCACATATTTCTAAAACACGTTTTATTTATATCTCTATGTAATAATTTTATACAGCCTATACAGAACAACAGGATACAAAGTAACCTCATTCTCTTTAATATCTGAACAATAGACCATTTTATCTCCTATTGATGTACACTGAGACCATTTTCAATTTTTCCCAGTTATAATGCTATGATGTATACCTCCACGAATATCCTTGCACATTTCTGCAAATACTTCTATAGATCAAATTCCTAGATGCTGAACTGCACATCTGAAATGTTGACAAACAATGCCAAACTGAACCCTGAAAAAATATCAATTTGTATACTTATCACAGGTGTATGGTACTGTTTCCCCCAAACCTTGACAACTCTAGGTATTTTTTGATTTTCTAAATCTTTACCAATTTAAGAGTAAAAAATAATGTTTTTGTTTTAATTTGTATTCCTTTTTCGATGAATTGCCTTGTTTTTTGCCTATTTAAAAATTAGATTGTTACATTTTTTTCTTATTAAGGTAGTAGGCTCCTTATAAATTACAGACATCAAGTGTAATCAATGTTTCAAATGATTTCCTGCCCAGTTTCTTGTGTTTTAGCTTTGTTTATGAGTTGTTTTTTAAATACCTTTTTTTTGGCTGTTCAGAAGATGTAAGCTTTTATATGGTGTACTTTTTCTTTTTTTGGCTGCTGGTATTATGCTTACAAATATCTTTCTCCAGGATTAGGAGAATATTTTTAATATTTAACATTTTAAATATTTTCATCTATTACATTTACCATTTTATTTTTATATAAATTTAATACATTTAGAATTTATTTTTGTGTTAGGTGTGAAGTATGGAAATAAAACTTTTTCAAAATGCCCATTGTGCTAGTACTACTGATTGAAAAATTCACCCTTTCCCCAGAGACCCTTACATTTCCTACCTTAAAATACAAAATGCAAAATGGACCTTCATCTGGATTCTCTATTCAATTCCACTTCTTTTGGTTTTTTTACACCTATAGCAATTTACTCTAGTAACTTCTAACTAATCCTAACTACTTAGGACAAAGCTGATCTAAGTAACAGAAGTGAGGGTCAACTTCTGAATGGCCAGGAGCCAAAATAAATTTTCAAAGCATCAGTAGCTTAGAAACAACCAGAGTGTGGCACAAGGTGTAACAGAGACCAAGAAAGAAAGGTTGCTGCATCAGTGTTTAGTACTTGCTTTCTAGGCTGTCTCTTACAAAACATACGGAAAAATGTGTACTATTAGCTCATTTTGTTTAAAATGAACTTACCCTCTCTCGCAATTCATCAACACTACTGCTTTCCAGCACAACCTCCTGGAAGGGATCCAACTTCATCTCTGAAGGCCTCCACCGTCTTGACAAAACTGCAAGCTGTGACATGGACTTCATCTTCTCTACCCCTAAGAATATGCAAGATCAGGCCATCATTCTATTTCCTCTGCAGTTTCATAACTTGACTGTTCCGTCCTGCTTCAATAAACTAAAAGATTTACTTCAAGTGTTATTCTTAAAAAGTAGGCACAAAAAGCCCAATTATCCCGAGGAGTTTTTCTTTGTTGTTTTAAAAATTTTTTTTCACTACACATTATAGATATTCATTAAGGAGTATTTGAGAATGGCCTATTTACTTTCTTCCCTCCAGTCTCAGAAGGTAATTTCTCCCTTTTGCAAGCTACCCTCAACCAGTACTCCTAATTCCATGCAACCTGACTCCTGCTGGACACTGCTTTAATTACTCTCTTCTTTGGATCTCCAAGCTTCGCTTCTCCTTTGATTACTACCCCAATCTAAAATTATAATCAAATCATCTTCACTTTCTTGTCTTCTTTTACTCAGGCTATTATTAATCCTTCTCTTTTCATTTACTCCCAAGTTTAATGATTCTTCAAAATTGTCACTTTTCATTTATATCACTTTTCAAGTGTCAGCTCAATTGTCACTTTTGTCTCTGGTGCATACAACAGTAACTTCTAGTGAGTCAGTCCCTTAGTTCCTATCATTTTAGAATGACAGGTGGTGCAGTTCTGTTTCTTCCACAGACTGTGTGGATCTGGAGGGCGTCAATGGTTTTTATTCATTTTTGTAGCACCAGGGATTAGCAGTATCTGGCAAATTACAGGTCAATAAATGTTTCTTGGATTTAATCACCTATTTCTTACTCAATTATTTTGATGCTAGAACATACTGAAATAATATTGATGCAGTCACCAAAAATCCAGTACCATTTTCAGACTAATCCATATCCTGCTAATATATACCTAATTCTTCCTCACAAGGGTAACATTGTATCTTTCATGATCTTTTCCTGGCATACCCAGAAACAGTTATTATTTGCTAAGTCTCCGGACACTGAAGGAAATCACAATCTGGAGTACCTGCCTACACACCATGGTAGATGGTGTCCTGGTTGTTCCTTGCCTCCCCAGTTAACTTGTCAATTAATCAGAATTTCAACCATCTAATTTAAACCAAATTAGATGTGAAATAGCCTGAAACAGGTGAGGCGTTAGTGTTATTGAACCCTCTAAAAACTAGCATAATCTTAGTTTAAAACATCCAGAATTGATATTTTAATTTCCATAGGAAAAAAAGGAAAATTAAAATTTTCCTAACACCAAAAAAGAATACAGCACTAGTTTTTTTACTGTGATGTAACCTCTTAAAAGCTAACTTTTCCCCCACAGCCTCCTCCAAAAAAAAACAATACTTTACATGTACCATGGCTGATAATGAAAACCAGGAGGTATAACAAATACCTATGACAAACAGACCTATTACTTGGACCTCTTCTAGGTCATTATTATGGGCTGAATTTTGTCCCCGTCTGTACCCCCTGCACCAAAAGACATGTTGAAGTCATAATCCCTAGTACCTCAGAATGTGATCTTAATTTGGAAATAGGATCTTTACAGTGGTAATCAACTTAAAATGAGGTCATTAGGGTGGGCTCTAATCCAATATGACTAGTGGTTTATAAAGAGGGGAAATCTGGATAGTAACAGACAAGCCCACAGGAAGAACACCATATTAAGATGACAGCAGAGATTAGAGTGATGCATCTATAAGCCAAAGATTGTCAAAGATGGCCAACAGACCACCAGAAGCCAGGAGAAGAGGCATGGAACAGATTCTTCCTTACAGCCCTCACAAGGAACCAACTCTGCCAATAAATACCCCGGATCTCAGACTTCTAGCCTCCAGAACTGGGACAAGAAATTTCTAGTGCTTAAGCCATCCAGCTTAGGAAACTAATACAGCCGTTGTTCTCAAATCTCGGATAAATTATCAGTACCACAGCCTCAATACAAAATAAGAAATAGTGAAAAAAGAAACTTAAATAACAAACATGGCTAAGAAATTATTAGGATTTCCTGAAAATGTACCAAAAATCTAACTTTGAAATTGCAATTTCCCTGTAAGGAAATATACTCAAAATTAGAGAAAAGAAGAAATATTTAAAAGGCAAATGAGGACTTAAGCTGTACAAAAGCAAATTATGTAACCAAAACTTGTGTACTCCCATCCAATTTTGAATTTAAAAAAAAGGGCAAATGAGACCCAGAGAAAGATGGGAGAAAGCTGAAATAATTTAAAAAGTTACAGTAAGACACAGAGGAAGAAAATAAAACTCCCAGGGATTAGACACGAGAAGGAATCACATCAATCCATAATAACAATATCTTTATATTAAAACTATATGTTTCTTTAGTTCTAGACTCTAGAACCTAGAGTATTTCTAACTGATATTTCCTCACAAAAATATTGAAAATACCATCAAGAACTTCAAGGAAAACCTCCCAGTTGCTTGAAATATTAATATCTTCTTCATAAATATGATAATCCAAAAAGACAGTGCCAGGATTCTTCCATGTTTTTTTCCTTAGACGAAACCTACAAATGTGATAAGACATTTAAAACTACTATAATTTGAAACTCTTAACTTAAAAAATTGACATTAATCTGACACCAAGGAAAAACAAACTATGTTCAAATACAAAAGTCCAATGGTTATTCATTAAAATTTGGGGAAAATGTAATGAAATGTTCCCAGTAATTCAAATTTAGAATCCTTCAGAGGAAATTCAAACAAACTTCCAATATTCTTGCTTAGTCCTATTAATTTAATCTGCAGCACTAAAATTCTGACTAGTATAGGAATTTTAATTCTTCTAGTTTTAGAAAACCATACCAGTCCATATCAATTGACCACACAGTCTTTCTTCAAATTGTTGATGACACTGAAAATTTACTTTACCTGTCAATACTGAGTTCTAAACCACATTGCTCCCTGAGTTGAGGAATTAATTCCTCTTTCGATTGCCGTACAGTCATTCCTTTAGCAAACACAGCATCTAGCAGAAACTTGCATGGCTATAAAAATAAACAAACAATTAGAACTTGGAATTACACATTTATATAAGGACTACCAAAACATTTTATTTGCACTTTATAGTGTGACAATTAAGGGCCTGGGTTTAGGAGTCTATCTTCCTTGTTTCAAATCTTAGCTCCACTACTTACTAGCTCAGCTATCTTGGGCAAGTTTACCTAACATCTGTGTGCTGGAGTTTTCTCATTTGTAAATGAGAAACAGTATCTTCCTCATTGGGTAATTGTGAAGATTAAATAAGATAATGCATTCACATATTTCCCTCCTTGTAATAAAATAACCACAATTTTGAAAGTAAAAAGAATTTTAAGGACTAAAATGAGGGGAAAGCATTCTAATTCCCCAAATCCATTAATCAATTGCTTCAATAGAGACATGGTATCCACACACCTGAAACTCAGAAGAACATATAAGTCAAAATGCGTGGGTCACACGTAAGAGATATAATGGGTGCCAGATAAAATATCTGTTGTACAAAAAAGGACATTCTATGAAAAATTTCCAGTTTTTATATTTGTCTAGGTCCCCAATAAAATGTTATAAACATCTTGAAAATATGATCTTTGTTTTATTCTTTTGGGTATTCACAAGTCTTGCATACACTAGAAACTAAAATATTTTATTGATTACTCTTTAAAAAACATAGCCTGTTAAGATCATTAACTCACAATTTACAAGTTGTATGACCCTGACCCAAGATACTTAACTTCTCTGTGCCTCAGTTTCTTCAATTATAGAACAGGAATAATATAATAAATAGTACTTACAACAAAGAGTTCATTGATGAGGATTAAATGAGTTAATACAAGCACTTAGAGTACACAATAAACACTATGTAAATGCTTGTTAAATACTAAAATGACTCTCTGAACACAAAAAGTACTTACAGGCTCTACAGGTCAACTACTACCCACATGTAGCATTACATGAAAGCAGAAAGCAAGCACAGAAAAATTCCTTTTCAATAGCTGGAAAATTTTGCCTCACTTCAGCACTTGTAGCAACACATTAAAGCAGGAGGATGACAAACAACGGCCTAAGGGCCAAGTTCAAGGCTGCTTGTTTTCATAAATAAAATTTTATTGGGACACAGTCATTCTCATTCCCATTGGAATGAGAATTATCGTCTATGGCTGCATGTGCTACAGTGACAGAATTGAGTAATTGCAACAGAGACACTATGGCTTGCAAAACTAAAACATTTCCTAGAAAAAATTTGCTGACCCCTGCTTCAGAGAAATAAAAGGAAATGACTAATAATAAAATCTCTGCATTGTATCTTTTTAGTACAACAAAAACTAACCTTACATTGCTTTTAAATGTATTACTTACCTCTTGTTCATTGACTAAAAGCTGGTACACTTTAACTCTGTATTCTCCTTTTTTAAGTGCTCTCCCCAGTCTAATTGTAATCTATAAATTAAAAACATTTTTTTAGATATGTTGTCTCAGTAGAATAAACAATCCATTCTTGACCCATTGCTTAGTTTTGCTTTTCAAAATTCTTTATATTATGAACTCTTTGAGAACAGGTATATCTTATACCTCTGAATCCCGAGCACCTAGAACAGCAACTGACACACAGTTAACATTAAACAAATGTTTGTTAGGTGAACTAAGAAAAACAATTAAAAAACAACCCAAATAACCACAAAACATCAAGTGATCCTTTTAGGGTATCTACTTCACCATACTTAGAAGTAGTACAAGATGTTCTCAAATCTATCATTTAAAACAGCCTCTAATTATTCAAAGATTATTTGAATCAACCTTATTGTCATCTGAGAATGATGAAAGTGTCTCATTCAGTCGGACGCTCTCGAACTCTTGATTGCTGGCATACACTCGAAAGACCTTGAAGTGAGAGGACAAAACTCCAACAAAGGGCTCTAAATGTTGTTTGAAAGCTGCCAGAGTAATTCTTTTATCAACATGCACCATCAACCCTGAGCACAAAAAACCAAAACAAAACAGGAACAAAATTGTAAAACAAACCTCTGAGTATAAATAAAACAGATCATATACTTTTTATTATACTATAAGAAGGAAGAAGTAGCCCTTTCCAGTTAGATTTTTAGGTACTATACTATATTGAATGGACAAAAAAACAGTTTATGACAGGTATGATCTGACAGCTTAAAATGTTTTGAGCTATTTAGGTGCTTATTTAATTTATTTATTTAGGTCGCTGAATTTGAAATCAAACCCCAGGAAGTCTTTTTAAAATACATACATATAGGTGGGATTTCAACCCTGTCTCCTCTAGCTATGGGACATGGAGCAAGTCACCAGCCTCCATATCTCCATTTCTTCATCAGAAAAATGGAGACAGTAACAGAACCTAGCTCACAGTGTTGCGGTGTGAATTCAATGAGGTAATACATTTATCGTGCTTTTTGCACAGTGCCAGATTCATAGTACTCGTCTCAAAAACTATTAGTAATATTATCTAGTTCTAGGATTTTTACTAGGAAAAAATGTCAAGACTAGCATACCAAGATGTCTGTTTTATCATATGCTTTGGCTGTAACAGGAACTGTATCTAAATGAATCAGAAACTACTACCTCCTCCAGCCTTAACTTTAAGCTCTCTTGGCATTATAATAGGATTATCTTTGATAAGCTTAATTTTTTCCTAATGCTTATTATTTTAAATTTTTGTCCCTTTTTTTTATAAGCCACTCATGAGGATACTTCTGGAATGCTTCTATTTACCCTGTTCTTCATATTCTAGCAAAAAGCTAAAACATAACTTAGTTGTCTCTTTCTCTTAGAATAAGGCAGCGCTACCATGTTGCCTCAGGCCCATGGTCCCTCTACAGCCGCAAGTCTCCTCCTATAGAAGGTCTTGTTTTTCTGTGAAATCTACAACGGTAAAGGATGAGACCCTAAAACACTCCTGGTTTACATTGGTGGGGCATCCCAAGTCTTGGGTTGAATTTTTCTGAGTGGATTTTTTCAAGTAAATTGATGTTCACTGACTGTTTCCCTGGTTATAAAATATAGATAGGTTCATCACATAAAATGTGACAAGTACTAATTAGAAGAAAATATAAAGAGGGTGAGGAACTTTGTTTACTGTCTACCTTTAATTTTTTTCAAATGCCAATTTCTAAGCTTTAAGGAGTGCCCTTAAATGGTAATAATCCAACTTTTGGCAAAGAAGCTTCTATATGTGCTATCCAGCAAGGTACTAAGTTTCTTGAGAGAATGGTGTAATGGTGGCTCACAGCTGTAATCCTAGCACTTTGGGAGGCCAAAGCCAGAGGATCACTTGAGGTCAGGAATTAGAGACCAGCAGTTCAAGACCAGCCTGAGCAACATAGTGAGACACTGTCTCTGTAGTCTCAGCTACTCAGGGGGCTCAGGCAGGAGGATCACTTGAGCCCAGCAGTTTGAGGCTGCAGTGAGCTATGATCATGCCACTGTACTCCAGCCTGGCAACACAGTGAGACCCTGTCTCAAAAAAAAAAAAAAAAAAAGGTGTAATGGACAAATTACTTGACTAGAAATTAAAAGGTTATGGCTGGATTTCAGTTTTGCCATTTTAGTCTCATAAATGGCTATAGTTACATCATGTTATCTCCCCGAGCCTCAGTTTCCCCATAGGATCATAGTACCAATCTCACAGATTATTGTTAAGACAAATGTAGTAGATTCTAAAGTATTACTCAAATACAAGCTATTATTGCCATTTTGGTTTCTTTCCCAACTTCTAGTAGTGCTGTGTCACAGGAAGACACAAATGTTTGTTGATTATTGTATGGTCTAATATGGTGATTAGGACAAAGCAGCTCTGGAATTAGATGGCCTGGCCTGAATGAATTCCTAGCTCCTCTCTGTATATTAGATTTGTGACTTTCACTTCTTAGCCTCTCTGTATTTCAGTTACCTTTACTATAAAATGGAAATAATAGTATTTATATCCCATATTGTGTTTTTGGGTCAACACATGTAAAATGCTTAGCATAGCCTTGGCAAAGAGTGTTAGTTTAATTTACTGCCTATAATTATAGTTCTAGAGATTACCATCATACCATTTTTCCAGCTACCTTTTTAGAATGAAGAATCCAGTCTCTTCACAGTACAACCTAAAAATGTCTTTAGGGTTTGCCTCTTTCTTTCCTTTCTCTTATGTATTTTTTGAATGCAGTGGTAACCAAAATTGTACAAAGAAATTTTAGTGCAAATGCATTATTATTACCTTTATTTAACCTGACTTTGCTGTATATACCCCAGTGCCTATAAGCTATAATCAGGTCTTATCCCAATGGTATTTTCAGAGAATGGTCTATAGTTACTCTCTGAAACAACTCCTGGATTACAACTTATAGATAGCTTAAAGACCATCATTTTAAGTACTGTTGGATTATTCCTAATTGAACTGCCCATACTGCACATAGTATGTCATTCTTCAGATATCAAATTCTTTGTTTACCTATTACACTTTGACATTTCATCAGTCTGAGGAACCTATATTATCACTCATCATCCACGTTTTCCCAGATACCTACTTTCAGATGACGGAGGAGCTGCCATGAACTAGTCTTAGTAGTACAGACTCCTGAAACACCTGGTTGCTGGCTACCAATCCTGCTCCCCTATCTCTAAACATGAGAAGGCATTTTCCAGGGTCTTAATTTTTCTTTTCAAACAAGCCTTCTGTATGGCTTCTGAACACCTAAATACATAAGTTGTAGCAAATGGTTTCTCTTCATCACCATGTTTACTATTCTAATGAACACTAGTAAATTAGCCTAGTATGAATTTCCAAAAGGTTAAAATAGCCAACAATCTCCTTTTTAAAGATTTTACTATTCTAAGATGGAAATGAGACTCTTCAAATTATAATTCTAAGTATTCCCACTGGATTCTTCCTGAGGTTGAGACTATCATCCAGTCAAATTTTCAGCACATCATTTTAAAACAAATCACTTAAAAGAAACTTCCAACCTTTTCCTGAAAAGGAGCTACTTTTAATTTTTCCAATGCTCTTGATCAGTTGAGCATGGGAAGAAAACAGAGTAGCTCCTAAATATAATATTTTTCCTACTACAATGTAAGGAAAGTAAGGAGCGGTGGTAGCAGCTATGGGGCTTATAATCAGAATAACTGAGTCTGATCCTAGCAGTATGACCTACTAGCTGTGTGATCTCAGGCAAATTACTTAGTCTGTTTGAGCCACTTTCTTCATCAGTTCAAACTAACAACAATTTCACAGAGCTGTTAAGAGAACTAAATGAAATAATGTGAGTTAATGAGCCTTAGGAGGTAAATGCTCCACAGAAATTTAATGTATTGTTATAATATGATTTCTATCTCCATTTTGGCCAGCTAATCCACATTTTCACACTTGAGTTTCTGCAAGACATACATAAAGATGTCATATAATTTCAGTGTTATTTGGATCTAACTACACTTTTATTACTGATTTCTACACTTTTATTACTGATTTCAAAATTTCTACTACTTCCTTTTAAAAAACAGAATTTTGAGACTGCAAGCATCATAACACAACTTTTAGAGTGGCTGGTTGTGTAACTCCTCTTCATTAGATGAAGCATAAGGCTGCATCTTAGTCATCTTTCCTTGTAATAGCTACAATGGGCCTGGCATCTAGCATGAATTCAGGAAATATTAACTGGATGGGTGGATGAATGGATGAATGAAGAATGGGGCTCTCTCCCAAAGATAAAAGGAGCAAGTACCTTCAATTAGAAGCCTTAAATTCTAGTAATGGTCCCACTTACTGGCTATATATGTACTTTAAGGCAAGGCATTCATCCCCTATGAGCTTCAGTTTTCTTATCTGTCAAATGAGAATATCAATGTTTGCTTTAATAAGGTCAGAGAAGCTTTAAGTGAGAACAAGTAAGTGTCTTAAAAAGTAAACTATAAAAATATAAGGAGTAATATTAGTATTTGCTTTGTTAAAGACTTATGCAAAGCATTTAGATTTTTAGCTATTTCCCTTTTACACCTGAAGAAAGATTTTGTAACCTGAGAACTTGCTAATTCTTTAGCTGGTTTTAGTCTTGGGTTTTATAAAAGTTCTTTTATTTTAAGTCTCATACAATGTTGGTAAGTTTTTGTTGTTGCTGCTTGTCCCAAATGCCCAAACTGACAAATCGTTTCCATCTTTTTTGAAATTTATGCATCAGAATTTCTAGTTTGTACCTTGCCTGGAGTTACTCCAAAGTAACAATTTTTTTTTAAAAAAGCCCTTTTTCTTTCTCTGACTTTCCCAGTTGATTATGGACTTTTTGAGGGGGTGTCGGAAGGAAGGAGTAGAGAGAAGGGTGAGGATGTAGAAACAAAATTTTCCTGGACATTGAATATCAAATTTTCTAAAGTGTCTGGGCTTTTTGTTTTGTATATTATTTACTTTTTAAAGCATTCTTTAATTTTTTACTTTAGCACTTTTATCATAATTCCATCCTAATACTGAATACTATTTTTTTACTTCTTATCTCACCGGAGTTCTGACATAATTATCATTTAATGTATTGCATAGGTCTAAGAACATTGTTCACTATAACTGCATCAATAATGAAAGAAAAGTCATTAGAAAATAATCTTATAATCTAAAAAGTTACAGGTGATCTTAGAACTAAGTACCTAATGCTTTACTAAATATTTAAATAAATGGAGAGAAAAACTGGTGCTGTTTCAAGGACCCTTTTTCTTTTGAAGTACATACATTTATGTCCTTCCCCAGAACCTTCATCTGCAGCATATGGTTCTGCTTTGAAATACATGTACTGCATTTCTCCCCTACTCTTGCCACTCTCATCATATTCACTGTCAGTTCCAGAGTCTTCTTCTGCTGTATCCCAGGTCTCTTTTTTCCCTTCATTTGCTTTAGTTCTTCTACTACTTGTGATACTGTGAGAGTCAAGTCCGTTGGCCAAAGGAATCTGAGCATTGTCTGCATTGCACAAAGTATCACTGCTATGACTGGAGCTAAGAATATCACTGTCCACTGAACTTGTACTCCTGTCATTATTCACATCGGAGTCTGATCGTTCTTCAGACTGAAAATTTTCTGGATCAGAAGTCTGAATATGCTGTTCAAGTTCTCTATTATCCACTGATGCTGAAGAGTCCCTCTCATTGAGAGGCGATTCGATGTTTTCAAAGTCACTGGTTTCAGTACTTTTGCTGCTGTCCCCATTATCTCCATCCTGCTGTTGCTGCAGTGACAAGCTTTTGAGTTTTTCAGTGCTTTCTTCTAGAATAGCTTCCACAGACTTTAGGCTCCCTACAGGTCCTTTAACTCTTTCACAATCATCATCCACATTACCAGAATCACCTCCAGCTTTCTGGTATGCTGTCCTTTTGCTGTAAGATCCTGGAGATTGTTCAGGTAGCAAAACATATAATCTGATTGTATTTGCATGCCGATCCAGAAGTTTCCATAAATGAGAGTCTGTAAAGGCCATCTGGTAATCCAAAGTCTCAGAACTTTCAACAAACACCTAAATAGTAAGTCAAAAACTTATATTACATCATTAATTTTAGTGACATTCTCATTCATCATAATATCACATCAATATAAGACAGTACGTAGTAAGTTATAAAATTTGTGATGATAAAGTTTCTGAAAGACACTGCATTGTTCTGGAGACTAAATGAAACAAATTTTAGGCTCAGATATCTTTGCAACTAGTCATAAAACTATGCTAAGATAGAGCAGAGATGGACAGACAGACACACAAACACACATCCTGTTTATCAGGCTGTCCACTTTCAGAAACTTTTGTATTATACATCTTTCTCTTTAGGAAATAAAAGTTCAACATGAATGTAGATAGATGAACATGAATAAAGATACTTTGGGAATGCAACACCAAAATCCAGATTATAAAAAAATTTAAAGGGAAAATGATTTGGTTTTATAACAAATAAATTACAAGAAAACAAACAAACAAAAAGGACACAGGAAACTTACAGAAAAACATTTTGTAAGATACTCAAAGAACTCTGGACACCAGATACTAGGCTAATATTAAGGCATTTTTAATTTTAAAGGTATATAATGTAATTGTTATATTTTTAAAAGAATTCTCATCCTGAAGAGATATATTTTCATATTATTTATAGATGAAAAGATATGGGGAAGTTTATCAAATAATCTGGAGGAAGCCGGTGGTTAAATATAGATGAAGGAAGAGTTGATCATTGTAGAAGCTGGGTGATGGGGAAATAGGGAGTCATTACACTATTCTCTCTACTTTTGTATATATTTGAAATTTTCCATAATAAAGTTTTTTTAAAAAAATGAAATTCATACACACTAATTTAGCGATTATCAGTAACATGTTGGGTTTTGCATTAAAAAATAACTCTATCTTTGTTCTATTCAGTAAATGTTACAAATCAGGACTATTAGCTAACTGTTTAAAAAAGAAAAATGATTTAAGGAAAAAACCAAAGATCCCTCCTGCATTCCTTACCCTAAAACAATACATGGCAGATTAGATATTTGAATGTTTTACATACACAACCCCCACAGAAAAGTATTAGAAAAAAATATAGTGAACAAAAATTATACATTAGGATTAATAAAACAATACTAAGAAGGACTAAATGAGATAAAACACTAGACTGCACTAAAATGAATGAGATTGGACAAGGTGATAAATAAAAGATGGCAAACAAGGAAAATTTATCTAGAGTGAACCAATGACATCAGGAACAAACATGAAAAATGATACATGATGGAACACAAAATAATACCAAGAGATAAAACAAGAGGATCAATATGAATGTTCTCCTTTCTAACAAAGATAAATGAGTAGGCAAAGGGAATAGTGCTGGGTGAACCCAAGATTGTAATTATCTCTAGACTGGGCATGCCTCTGACTTACCATGAAGTACTGTTTTATGGGAGAAGCTTAAGAATGAACAAAATTCAGAGAACATAATCACTGTGGGTAGAAACAGTTAAGTAGGCTTTCACCAGAGCGGGAGGACTAAGCTGGAGCTTGAGAACAAAAATGTAGGGAGAGGAGGAAGAACACTCCAGGCAGGGGTGTGCATGAACAGAAGCAGGAAGAGGAGAACCAGTGAGGACAGAAAGAAGCCTGATCTGACCCGACTACAAAGGAAGGTAATTACTGCAAAGATGTGAGAATTTAAGGTGGATAGCTCTAGAGGCCAGGCTTATAATATTGAACTTAATTTCATTTACCATTACCAAATAGCATAGAAAATAGTAATGAAAAAATAAAATACATACCTTGTTACTTCTAAAAAAACCTTCAGCTTTCAGGGTTTTACTGGGCACACTGAGAAGACGCAAATCATTATAGCAGCGTTCCAGCACTATTCTCATTGTTTCAGCAGGTAAATGGATGGCCTATAATAAAAGCAATTTAGTAAAAAGTACTCTTTCAAAAATAGTTCTGTTTGACTCAGAAATATGGGAAACAAGACACTGATGAGTTCTTCTTAAAAGTAGCAGAGAGAAAAATAATTTTAGTAAGGGCTGTAAAACCTTTGAAAAATCTAAGGGAAAAACTATCAGTTGTATCCATTAATTATGCTGCAAATCAGGAGAAAAAGTACCACTTATTAATGTATCCTCTGACACTATTTTAAAGTTCAGAATTTTTCACTAGAAATTCTATGCTTCTCAAACTCACCAAGTAAATGAGGTGATTTGATTCCAAAGAAACTAAATAACTGACTTTTTGAGAGTTGATGTCAAATTGACACCTGTTTAACTCCATGGATTTTGATAGGCTCTTTTGTATTCTGTGAACAGGTGTTAATACTTTTACTAAATCAATTTTCCTTTGTATAAAATGAGATTAGTGGATAAAATTTATTCTGAAGTTCCACACTTTTAATTTTTGGAGTCATTTTATGAATTTCATATGAAAGGAGCAGATAAAAATAATTTACATTTAAAAAAACAATTTGTTTTCAATACCAACTAATGGTATCAGTTATGAATACCTAATTCGTAGGCAGTCTAGTTATACTGCAAAACACTGTATTTGTTGATACAATGCTTTGTGATCGCCTTTATTCTCTATGGACATATTTTTCACCAAGATTAGTAGCTTCTTCAGGCAAGGGGCTATTGGGTGTTTCCTTCATATTATATCTCAGTGTTCGCACTCTAGATTAAATTTAATTTTTTTTACATTTGGCATTTATATTTTTTAAATATAATGCAGAGCAAATTACACTAACATAATATGCATTTATGAACAATTTAATCATAAAATATGACTTTGCAAAATGGTTTGTTTCCTGGCTATTACTACGATGACAAAGCATTAGAAGTCTTTTTTTAAATATAATAACCACCAATTCTTATATAATACTTAACAATATTTTTAAAGCGTATCTTTTATTAATATTCCTACAACTCTGTTAAACAGGTATTAAAAACCCCAGATGATAAAAAACAAGTATAAGATGAATGACTGAAGACTGGACTCAATTTCTTGACCTGTAATTACTGAACAATTTCCACTATACCAAGGGATCTTAACCTGAGGTTCCGGAACCCTGCAAAATTTTGCCTGTTTGTGTTTCAAGATTTTATAGAGTAAGGCAGCGGTCCCCAACCTTTTTGGCACGGTTCCTAACCTTTTTCTTACCTTCATACTTTGCTCTGTTTCTTCTATTTGAAGTGTCCTCCTTTCCTAACCTATAGTTGTCTTCTAACTGTAAATATTAGCTCCTTGAGGTAGAGCTTATATCTTATTAGATATCACACAGTGCCTTGTACCATAGGAGGCATTCAAAAATATTCACTGACCAATTTAACTTACCTGACCATTAAAACTTACCTTTGAAATCAGTTGTTTGAACTCTGTAACTGTCTGATTTAAGTAAGCACGAACAGTTATAGGAGCAGCTACAGATTCTGCCTTTAGATCAACAACATGAACTTTCACCATCACTTCTGTCACATTGGAAGACACAGAGACATAATTGGAGGTTATTATTTTAATATATTTAACATAAGCAACGCATTCTTAATGTGTTTTTAGTAGATGGCAAAGACAGTATTTTCTAATTGCCGAGACAGCAGATGTATGTTATACATGTGTAATGCACGTTAAGAACGTCTCTTTCACAATTTATCACAATACAAGCACACATATGTAAAGAAATGGAAATGAGGCTAATAAAAAGTTCTCCTAGCTCTCTTTTAAAAATGTTAAATAGTAGTCTTCATTAGGAAGTATTATTTTTGACCTATATACCTACAAAAGTAAAAATGTGATTTTTAAAAATACATGCTTTGTTTCCTTGTAAAACATGACAATACTGTCAAATTTATTGACCACATTAAAAATACAAACCCAAAGTTCCAAACACAGATAAAAACTACAACACTAAATAATTATAAAAAACTAGATACTGCAAAACAAATACTAAAGAGGCACTGCATCCCCACTTGCTTTTGAACAACCATCATTATTAAAAACCTTATTCATAATCAAAGACCTCTTCTCATCAAAATAATATTCTCTATAGCCCATGGAAAATTCTGCGCAAAAACTATTCTGCTTTATGTGTTTGTTTTTTCACTTAAGTCCTTCATGTTATAATTTAATCCCATCTTCTTCTCTTCAGTTTTGAGGAGATCATGTTTATAACTAAACTTTTAGTCTCTTGAAAATAAATGATCTTCAAACACTACGCTTAATAGACAGTTATTCTCTACTTGTTTTAACCTCTTATATGTTTTATATATCAATCCTCAGTTTTTCCCTATGTTGTTAATCTAAATCTTACAAAATATTCTGCTAAGGGTTTGATTATTAATGAATAAAGGAGATTATAAGTCTTACAATCCATATTCACATTTAGAGTTCATTCAAAAATGTGGTATTATTGCTGACCCATGTTATACTTTAATCATTCTATCTAGCTCAAAAATCTGCAAGGAAATGTCCCAAAGAAACTCTGCAGACAGTGCAGAGTCTGACTGAAGCAGGCATCACCAAGTTTTCAGAAATGAGATTTACCTACTTAAGAGAGAGCTCTTTGAAAGAATACTACCCCTAACCTACTTTAAAGAGAGAGGCCTTCATTAAAAAAGCAGCTACACAGGATCCATAGAGGAATGGAATTTAAAAGGGCAGAAGCATTTTATAAGTTTAACTTTTATGAAAAACATAGAAAATATAAGCCTGAATTCTGATTAACCACTGATGCAAGGGAGTTAGGGTCAAGACACAACAGTAAGAATTCTGTAAAATTATTTAAACATTTTGATTTTCTCCTATTTGTTACAGTTTATATATAGTTGATTACTAGAAAGCTCAAGACATGAGAAAGACCATGTAACCGTCTTTAGGGACAACTTTGAGAAAACTAGAGGCATGGTATTTTGCTTTCCAAAGCAGTCCCAAACAAAGTAAAAAAAATCCCACTATACTGAATGAATGTGATAGATTTAATGAAGAAAGGAAAAGCTGAAGTCTCTGGGACCTGCAGAAGTGGAGAAGATGAAAAAAAATTTAAATGTTGATAGTGATGTAGTTATTATGAATCTACCCCTCCCTAAAGAGACTCTAAAAAACAGACTCTACTTCTGAGACTTTATGGGAACACACTTTTTTGGACCAAGGTCTTCTTTATAAAGAGAGAAAGAAAGATACTCTCCTAAGAGATGGAATTATTAATAATAACTTTAGGGATTTATAGCATACAGAATGATTATTAGAGAAGAAAAATCCCACTGAGGACTGTAAGCTAGAAGTTTTGTTGTTTTTGTTGTTGTTTCTTTTTTATATTTTGTGTATAGGTCTTTGCAAGTAATCTAGAATTTAATTCCAAGCTTGTTACTACTTCCCAACCTGTCAAAATTATTCTACATTTTAAGACCATATAAAGAATTTTTTAAATTATGTTCACTTCTATAAACAAAACATTTTCTCATGGAAATTTCAAGTCTAATACAACTCAAAAAAGTGTAAAATTGCTTACCTCCAGGTTTATAAGATTGGAAAACTTGATCAGGCTTTCTTGTCTCTAATAGCAGATCAAACATATATGTTGACTTCACTCCACCTAGTAGAAGTCCCATTGGTGTATCTTCTTCTCCTTCATATGATCGTTCTAGATAATCATGAAACTCATCATATTTAACAAGGCGACAACAATCCAGGGGTATTACCTCTTCTAAATCCATCATCTAAAAGAAAACAGTCCCCCAGCAAAAAGAAAAAAATATATATATAGTGTTTTAGTCTGGTATGTAAAGACACTACCAAAAAGTCCTAACAAACAAAATCCACATACTTATGATTTGCATCAAAAATAGCAATGTTTATAGGAATGACTTGAATGTTATTTTTAAATAATCATGTTTCATTATGCCTTAAATCATACAAACTATATGCTAATTTAAAGATATTGTTCATTTTTTTTAAACTTTAGATGTGGACTCAGTATCACTGTATCATAATCTATTGCTCTGTAATAATTAAACTGGAAACATAAGGGAAACCAACCAACCAACTAGAACATGCATCTTTTGTTTTTTTAATACAATTTGGAAGGGAACTGATAACTCATGCCTCCGGTGACAATCTTCCTAAGTATAGGAGGCCAGCATGTTTCTTAAGGCCACTGCAGCTTCTATGTCTCCCGAGTACCACCCCATTCCTCTCTGGACATCCCTTTTAATATTAGCCTACAGAAAACTACAGTTAATGGCGTAAGAATTTCTATCATAAAATTTTCCTCTAGCTCATGTCACTAGTAGACGACATACCCTGGATGCAATAACTCTTGATTAGGAAATAAGCCTCCTGAAGAAACATAGTAGGATTGCTTGGAAGTATTCAATGGCCATTTAAGGTTTGCAATTATTTTTAAAAAAGATTTGTAAGCCTCAGTGTGTCCCCATTGATCTCTACTCATCAGAAATGAACCTCTACTTTTGGTATATATGATTGACTTATTTCTCTCCTGAGAATTACCTGAGATACTTGTTTAAAATGCATATTCCCAGGCTCCAGCACAGAAATTCTGATTCATTTGCAGGAATCAGTATTTTAATGAGAATGTGACTCTTGTGCAGGTTATGCTGGATCACACTTTGAGAAACAATGTCAGGTATATTGTCTGCTATTTTTAGTTCCTCATTGGTTCTATATATAATTACATATGAAATGATACAGTACGCAATTTTTTCTCAAAGTAAGGATGGTTAAATTTCAGTCAAATTCTGTTAATGTTTACATGGAAAGGGGAAAAATTTAATTTGTCAAGTATCACAAATGACATTTAGAATGAGCTGATGGCTGTGGGGGTGGGAAAAAAATACAAAAAATAAAATAGAATGAGCTGATGCAAGAGTGCTTCCCTTTCTATTTGCCTTTCAAATCTCACTAATAACTTACCATTATTCTCAGAACAAAATGCAAATCTCTATTCCTACAGTCTCTAATTTCATTTTATGCTACTCTATGCCCATTCAAGACAATCTAAATATGTTAATACTACTCCTTCTTTTAGTAATAGTTTCTTAAATATACCAAACACTTCCTCACCTCAGAGTTTTTGTATAAGCTATTTGCTCTACTTAGAATGTTCTTCCCCAACAGTGCATAGCTGTCTCCTTCTCATGGATAAGGCCTCAAAATAAATTATCTCAATATGCTACTGATTTACTTTATAGCAGTTAAATAATAAAATAATTGCAAATTGTGATGTTTAAATATTTTTTGTTTGTTTTTTCCAACAGACTGAAAACTCCATAAGGGCAGTGACCATGTTGTCTTCTCTGGTCTCGCTAACACCTCATGTTGTCTTGTTCACTATCGTATCTCTCATGTCTCATACAGTAGACACTCAATAAATATCTGCTAAATGAATGGAAAGAACAAATAAATATTTTGTTTCTAATTCTAATTCTGGGATCTAGAAAGTTTAACTGACTTTCAGAGTGAGAAAGTTCTCAAAATCAACTGAGTATGCTCCAAAGAAGAGGTATAAACTATACCCTGTAAGAGATATATGAATTAATAAATTATAAAAGTTACTACAAGTGCTTATATTACTATTAACTATAAAAAAAACTTGGGAAATCATATTACTACTGTTTATGAGGTATCAATAAGTATATGCCAACAGTGCAATTAAACATACCTTATATGCCATTTCTACTGCTTCGTTCAATGTCTTATCCTTATGAACCTCTAATTTATTTTCCATCATTACTTGTTTCACAGGATGCAAACAGAATAATTTTATCTAGAAAATGTAAAATATCATCAACTCAGCAAGTAAAAGCCTCATTCTTTCACAGACAGCATTTTTTCCTAATTGTCAAAATACTGTAATTTTTTAAAGAACATAATTGAGATCATTCTTTCTCATGTCTATTTTTCTCACTTAATAACTGACAGTGACATGATGTCTCATGTCATAAAAAATTCAAAAACATTAATTTTAACAATTGTATGTTTTTTATAAGCATGTATCACTAATTTATATAATCATTTCCCTACCAATATACATTCAGGTTGTTTCCAATTTTTCCCTAGTTTGGAAAATACTGGGATGAATATCCCATAGTCGAGATTTTTACAGTATCTGTGATTATTTCATTAGGTAATATTTATATAGGAGAAATTATGTAAGAATATAAATTTGCTTAAGGGTCTTGATAAATATCACTCAATTTCTATCCAGAAAGGTTTTACTGATTTATTCTTCTTGTAGTAGGGTATGAGAATGCCCACCTCACTGCAGCCTCACCAGCACTGAACATCATCACTACATATTTGTTACTGAGTTTTTATGCATCAAATTAAACCAAATTTTACCTTTGTAGCACAGCTGGTTACACTGCTTAATGATCATGACAGTGTAACTGTGTACAGAATCAACCCAATGAGTTAGTTAGGAGAATTACAGTTCAACAAACTTTAACACCTTCAATTAAAAATAAAATTATGGAATACAACCTTGCATGTATTGCGCTCAATTTCTCGTTGCCTCTTTTCTTGTTCTTCCAACTCTCTCTCTTTCTGCACCAAGTTTTTAATATGTTCTGGGTATTCATCTACTTCCAGAAATTCTATTAATAATAAAAACAGGATAAGGCCATGTCACTGAAATTGAGCTCCCTTTATTCATTCTGTTCTACTGTGCTCCCATAGTATATACTTCTACTATAGCACTTGTGGAAATATATTCAACTATATTCTTAACTTGGAACATGAGTTTCTTGAGACAAGGGTGAAGATGAAGAGGTAGTTGATAATGGCACATAGTTAGGTCTCATATTTTAAAAAGGCATGTATTTATCCAAAATGGCTCTTGGCTCCAGAACAACTTCAGTATGTAGATTGAGATTTTAGAATGAAAAAGCCCCTCTGAAACTCGGAAATAATTTCTGATTTCAAATTGTGCCATCACCATCAATCTGTGTGACTGTGGGCAAGTTTACTTCTCAAGAGCTAACCTTCTTAGCTTATTGATAGTGCCTACACCATAAAGTTATTACCTGGGATATAATATAATCTAATAAATGCAGTTGCTGCTATTATTACAAATGCTATTTATTTGTCTATTATTATTCTCTAATAATATCTTTCCTTTGTTCTCAAAGCAATCTTTTAGCTGCCTTCTAACCAAAGAAGCCAGATTCAAACCAATAACTGTATCTGTTATATTTCTGCTTCTATTATATATACAATCAAGATTAATTTGAATAAAGAAAAAGTGATTATTATTTCTAAGGTTACTTTTAAAACAACTAAAGGAAAATAGTATATACAAAAAATGGTTACCACAGACCTATGTATGAATAATTATTTTTGCAAAAGTTTTTAATGATCAGAACTTCATAGTATTCATTCAAAGCATTAAAAGTGACAGTATCAGATTATGACACCATTTAATAAAGCCAATTAGTATTTGGCATTAAATAGGGAGAATAATTTATATCAAAAACATCATGCCTCTGTGTAAGGTAAAAAGTCGCTGTTTTTAGAAATGAGCTCTAATTTTTAAAATATTCTATAGCATATCAGACAGCGCCCTCTGGTGTTTCAGCACAAAACTAGAGTTGGGAGAGTAGGTAAAGGAAGGCTGTTATTGCACTACTAGAAGGCAGGGTTCACATAAGACACATGAATTACTATCCTGGCTCTGCCTCCAGATAACTATGACCTGGGATGTTACTGTTTGGGGTAGAGTTTTTTTTATGATACAATAAGAATGGTTACTTCTGCTCTTAAATCTCTATTCTGAAATAACTTCTTATAATTTCTATTTATTTTTTCATTAATTCCACAGTAAATTTTTGAACTAGTATATGACAGATCCTAGAATATGCCTTTGGTGAAAAGATGAATAAGTCCTAAGCCTTGTACCAACTCAATTCACAATCTAATGAAGGTTCACAAAAGTATGAGCATAAACATTATTATGCTCAAAAGGCATGGTATTGTTTAGTTTCTGAACAAGGGAAATATGCTGAAGTCAAAGACAGTGATTATATTTTTTTAATTATAAAAAGAATATAAGCAAACATATCACCTGTATATGTATCTGTATGTACACACATACTCTCACACAGATACACCCCCACCTATTTGCAATACTGCCTCAGAGAGTCAGAGTTAGCAAGAAAAAACAAGAACTGCTATTTTTTAAAGGAATAATTACCAAAAAAAGAGAGGCAAACAAACATGTTTTATATACAAGATTATTTCTGAGATTCTTAATTAAATAAGCAGAGATATTTAACTCTAGTTCTCAAAAATGTTTCTAAAGTGGTAAAGCTTGAACTGTTGTCTCATTAAAATTTTTATAAGAATCCTGTAAAATACTATTATTCCCACTTTACAGATGTGGAAAGAATAGCTTAAAAAGGTTAAATAACTTGCTCTAGGACACGCAGCTGGTGAGTTATGACAAGATTGGGTTTATCATCACTGCATCACACTGCACATAATATAATCTTACTACAAATAAATATGCTTACAAATAAACATCCAATTTACTTAATGATGAGTAGGTTTTATTTACCTCTCAGTGTATTAAAAAATAATTGAACAAGTTTTTCCAATTTGGTATTATTTCATAACAGTCTTTATAATTAATTCTTCCAGGCAACTTAATTGTCCTATCATTTAAAAGTGGTTATCTGGGTTTGCAGAACTTACAAAAGAAATTAAGTTTATAATACAGATAAAATCAAATAACTGTAGGTTAACATACTTGCATTTCTTGCTGGATCCTTCAGTCTATATATCAGCATATATGCATTTGTGGAGCTAGTAGAAATATAAAAAAGATTAATAGCTACAAAAAGTAGGTTGTAAAGATTCCATTTCCCAGCATCAAATATTTATTTTACATTATGATTTTTTTTCTTTCAAATAATTAGAAATTCATGCCTCTGCTCACATTTAAAACATTCCAGAAAAAAAGGAAAAATTTTTTTTTTTTTTTTTTTTGAGACAGAGTCTCACTCTGTTGCCCAGGCTAGAGTGCCGTGGCATCAGCCTCGCTCACGGCAACCTCAAACTCCTGGGCTCAAGTGATCCTCCTGCCTCAGCCTCCCGAGTAGCTGGGATTACAGGCATGTGCCACCATGCCCGGCTAATTTTTTCTATATATATTTTCAGTTGTCCATATAATTTCTTTCTATTTTTAGTAGAGACGGGGTTTCACTCTTGCTCAGGCTGGTCTCGAACTCCTGACCTCAAGCGATCCGATCTTCCCGCCTTGGCCTCCCAGAGTGCTAGGATTACAGGCATGAATCACCGCGCCCGGCCTCTATTTTGTTTTTAATGACAAAGTTATGAGAAGATTCCATACCTCCTCCTGGTAACATTGTAAAGTCTGCAACAAGGCTGTGTACTAGAATGACTGCAACAGTTAAGTCAGGAGTCAACAATGTTTTTCTGGAAAGGACTAGATAGTATCATAAAAATCTCAGGCTGTGCAAGCCATATGGCCTGTGTTCTTGTTATAGTATAAAAGCATTAACACACAATATATAAACAAGTGACTGTGTTAGTGTTTAATAAAACTTTACTTCCAAAATTTGGAGGCAGGCTAGATTTGGCTCATGGGTTGTAGTTTGCTGATACCTGCATTAAATCTTTGATGACAAAACACACTGAGAAGCTATAATGAATTCTAACTTATAAACACTAAAAATTAGGAAATTACTTACCTTGCAAAAGCACTGGAATAATATCCTCTACTTCCTGAAGATCCACCATGTGTTTTCTTAATGTCGTCTTGTGTTATCTGAAAAGTTATGTTATTTTCTTTTTTTGTAAAATCCATTAACACTGCTGTAACCAAATCTTTTAACTTCAGAGTTAAAAGCCATATAAGATCTTCAAGATGGCCCATATACATATCAATTAACAAAATATAACTATAATCAGTGGCTGCTTACCAGCCAGCCAGTTCTAGAGGTCCTAATCACACATGAAGCACAAATAGCATGTGTGACAGCACAGGGCAAGAGAAAAATTGGTAGTCTATCTCTGGAGACATTCAGTAAGTCCCAAATAAATCAAAACACAGAAATAAAGACAACAAACAAAATCAGGAAATTTACTAGAAGCAAAAATGAAAGACTGATTTGATATGGGTCTTAAGATGTATCACTAGACAAATCCACTCATTTTTAGTAAGCCTTACTGTTGATTAGAAACATCCCTACTGCTGTCTTTCAGAATAATCTTAAAAGATACCTCCTTACCTTGCTGACATGTTGATCATTGAAGCTGTACCACTGCTCATCACTGAATGACTTTATACATGCATAGTAATGACCACCAGCAGCACTTCCCGAATGAACCATAACAGAGAAGAGCTCATAAATCAAGGAATTCTAAGGGGAAAAAGTAAAAGTGACTCAGAGGAGAGGAAAAACACTGAATCCTTATTTGTATATTTCCTATTTTCTTTTAACACATAGTGAAGTAACACGGTAGTTGTCCTATGTATCATAGGTCAACTTTCCCCCAAGATAAAATTAAAATGGCAAGTCACCAAATAATTTTATATACCGCAAGTTTCATTCAGTAATGAATGAATTTTTTCACATTTTAATTATGCTATAACCTATGGAACTATACATACCTGTACATAAAAACTTATTTATGTAATAATTAAATAATCGTCTGAAATTTTAGAAGCAGGTGCTAAATATAAGGCTGTTCTAATATGTATAGTCAAGATCAAAAAACTCACAAGTAACATTGTTTTTTATTCAAATAAGATTCTTCTATTTCCTTTACAAATGAGCTGTGCAATATAATTATTTGGAACGTCTATTAATATATTTATGCAATCTGTGATATAGTGATTTACTGATTTAATATCTCTCACTTATATTAAGAATGAATCCTGAATTATATTATCTATAATAAATTAAATTAAAATTGTTTAACAGTTTCCTGTTCTGCAAACAATTATTCACTGCTTGGAAATAAAGATTATTTTAAGCAAACCTCAAGGAAAGTGTGGAAGAAAATGGAAATAAAAAGGCAACTGATAAAAAGAGGTGATTTACAAACAACCTGTCTTTATATTTAGGACTATCTTTTCTTTCAGAAGCTCAGACACTTCACAGCTCCTAAGACAGTCTGGGAGACTGGAGACCCTCCAGACCAGTAATTCCACCATAAGAATGCACAGGGAGGAAGATGGAGATAAAGGATTCCCCAGTTGATAATAAGCTTTATTTATTCACTTCTCTACAGCTAGGGTTTCTCTTCTTTATTCTTGAAAACGCTTGAAAGGCATTTTAGCCTTTAGTCACTTTATGTGATTTTAGTCACTTTATGTGACTATTATTAATTAGTGAAATTTCTAGAACAAATTCTGAAAATGTCTGAAAACTTCTTTACATGCTTCAAATTTTATTCCTATAACTAAAATTAATCACAGTGGTGATAGGGGGAAAGTTTCAGAATTCACCTGCAATCCAAATATGTGTTTAAAGCATTGAACAACTTATGAAATGTGGTAACTCCATGCTATTAAAGTGTTTTGAATATAGTAGGTAAATAGTTTATCATCATAGGTTTTTCATACATCAAATCTTTAAAAAGCACCTTGTGAAAGTATAAAGAAACAACCAAAATATCCTTAAATGAATTTGAGATACTATAAAATCCTGATATGACTGGATGATATGAGCAATATCTTATGAATAAATAGAACCTCTATTTAAAAAACAAACAGAAAAAGCCTACTAATCAACAGCTATACATTTTTAAAGTTTCCGAATTATCAAATTCTGAATTATCTGAATTATCTAAATCAGACTTATCAAAGCCAAAACAATTATTTTCCTGGAAAATTCTAAGGGTAGCAACTTCTAGATGACAATAATTGTGGTATATTCACAAGACTGCATCACCTTCCAAATTAGATTTGCATATATCATATATTATTAGCAAAAGATAATACAGTCTATATGAAAGAGTAAGAATTCTCAAATGTAATTTTAGTTTCAAATCACAAAAAGATTGGAAGAGATAAGAAGGGGAATAAAGCGACTTCATCCAAATCTAGAATGATAATTTATAAATAAAATTGCATAAAAACATATTCTAACATTCTCTTCTCATTTAATATACTGCTTAACAACATAATACATCACTCTTAATAAAAAGAGTATAAAGCTTCAAGCATGGTACTGGCAAACAAAATTATAAATTTCTAGATCTAAATAGAACATCAGAAAGCATCTGGTCCAAATGCCTCCAAAATGTAGCAACTGAAAGGCACATAGATTAAATGATTTGCCCAAAGTGGCACAACTTGTTAATGGCAAAGTCAGAACTAAAACCTAGATCATTTACCCTCTAATGCAAGGGTCAAACAGTGAATATTTTAGGCTTTGTGGGCCATACGGTCTCTGTCACAAATACTGAACTCTGTATTATAACACAAAACTGGCCATAGACAATATATAAATGATGGGAGTGGCTGTGTTCCAATAAAACTTTATTTACCAAAACAGGTAGCACTAAGCAACAGACCTGGAAGCTCAGAGAACACCAAACAGGATAAGTACAGAAGGAGAAATAAAAAAAAGAACCTCTTATATTAAGGCAAAGAAAAAATCTTCCAGGGAGCCAGAAGGAAAAAACACCTTCTCTACAGAGAAATAAGGATAAGAATTACAGCACATTTTTCATTATAAACAACAAGCAAGAACAAAGTGTAGTGAAATATTTCAACTGTTGAAGGAAAAATTACTACCAACTTAGAATTCTATATCCAGTGAAATAATCCTTCAAAAGTGAAGGAGAGAAACTAGCAATCAACAGCAAAAGGAAAACTGGAAAATTTATAAATATGTGTAAATTTAACAACATATTCTTGAACAACCAATGAGTCAAAGAAGAAATCACAAGGGAAATTAGAAAGTATCTTGAGACAAATGAAAACAAAACCACAACACACCAAAACTTATGGAATGTAGCAAAAGCAGTACTAAGAAGAAAGTTCATAGCTGTAAATGCCTACATTAGAAAAAAATGTCAAATCAACAACCTAACGTTACACCCAAACTAGAAAAAGAACAAACTAAATTCAAAGTTAGCAGAAGGAAGGAAAGAATGGAGATTAGAGCAGAAATAAATTAAATAGAGAATAGAATGACAATAGAAAAAAAATCAACAAAACTAAGAGCTGACCTTTTAAAAAGATCAACAAAATCAACAATCCCTTAGCTAGACTAAGAAAAAAAGAGAAAAAACTCAAATAACAAAAATCAGAAGTGAAAGGAGATACTGCCATAAAAAGAATCGTTAAGAGACCACTACAAATAATTACATACCAACGAACTGGATAATCTAGAAGAAACTGATGAATTTCTATAAACATAAGCTCACCAACACTGACTCATGAAGAAATAAAAAATCCAAACAGACACTGTAACTAGTAAGGAGACTGCATCAGTATTCAAAAGCCTACCATCAAAGAAAAGCCCAGGACCAGGTGGCTTTGCTAGAGAATTCTACCAAACATTTAAAGAAGAATTATTATAACACCTATCTTTCTCAAACTTCTCTGAAAAAGTGAAGAGGAGAAAACACTTCCAAACTCATTCCATCAGTTTGATACCCAAATCAGACAAAGATACTACAAGAAAACTACAGACCAATATCCTTGATGAATATTGATGCAAAAATCCTTAACAAACCATTAGCAAACCAAATTCAAAAATAACACTAAATGACCACATGGGTTTTATTCCTGGAATGCAAGGATGGTTCAACATATGAAAATCAATCACTGGAATATACCACATTAACAGAATGAAGGACAAAAAGTACATGATCATCTTGATTGATACAGAAAAAGCATATGACAAAATTCAACACCCTTTCAGGACAAAAACAGTAAACTAGGAATAGAAAAAAATTACCTCAACATAATAAAAGCCTTATCTGAAAAGCCAACAGCTAATATCATACTAAATGATGAAAAACTGAAAGTTTTCCCTCTAAGATCAGAAACAAGGCAAAGATGCTCACTCTTACTACTTCTATTCAACATAGTACTGGAAATCCTAGCCACAGCAATCAGATAAGAAGAAGAAATAAAAGGTATCCAAATAGGAAAGAAAGAAGTAAAATTATTTCTGTTCATAGATTACAACCTTGTATGTAGAAAACTCCACAGATTCCACACCAAAAACTGTCAGAATAAATGAATTCAGCAAAATGGCTGGATAGAAAACCAACACACAAAAATCTGCTGCATTTCTAAGCATTAATAATGAACAGTCTGAAAAGAAAACCAAGAAAACAATCCAATTTCTAATAGGATCAAAGAGAATAAAATGCTTAGGAAAAAACTTAACCAAAAGAGTCATATACTGAAAACCACAAACACCACAGGAAGAAATTAAAGGCAAATAAACGGAAAGACATTCTGTGTTCAGCAATTTGAAGACTTAATATTGTTAAATGTCCACACTATACAAAGCGATCTACAGATTCAATGTAATCCATGCCAAAATCCCAATGGCAATTTTTTCAGAATTCAAAAAAACATCTTAAAATTCATATATAATCTCAAAGAACCCTAAATTGTCAAAATAATCTTGAGAAAGAAAAACACACCTGGAGGCCTCACACTTCCTGATTTCAAAAAATATTACCAGGCTATAGTAATCAAAACAGTATGATACTGACATAAAGACAGATATATGAACCAATAGAACAGAAAAGAGCACTCAGAAATAAACCTTCATGTATATGGTCAAATGATCTTTGACAAAGGCTACACAATGGGTAAAAGGATAGTCTCTTTAATAAATGGTGCTGAGAAAAGTAGATATTCACAAGCAAAAGAATGAAGTTATACAAAAAATTAAGTCAAAATGGATTAAAGACCTAAACATAAGACTTGAAACTGTAAAACTCCTTGAGGAAAACACCGGGAAAAGCTTCCTGACATTGGATTTAGCAACGATCAAAAACCATAGGCAACAAAAGCAAAAATAGACAAATGCGACTATGTTAAACTTAAAGACTTGTGTGCAGCAAGGGAAACAATCAACAGGGTGAAAAAGGCCCCTACAGAATGGGAGAAAATATTTGCAAATCATCTATCTGATAAAGGGTTAATATCCAGAACATAAAAAGAACACCGACAAACTCAACAAGCCCAATTAAAAAATGGGTGAAAAACCTGAATAGATATTTCTCCAAAGAAGATGCAAGTGGTCAAGAAGCATATAAAAAGATGCTCAGTATCACTAATTATTAGGGAAATGAAAATTAAAACAACAATGAGATATCACTTTACACCTATTAGGATAGCCAATATCAAAAAACCAGCAAAGTGTTGACAAGGATGTGGAAAAATCTGAACCCTTGTGCACTGTTGGTGGAAATGTAAAATGGTACAGCCACTATGGAAAAAAGTATGGTACTTCCTCAAAAGAATTAAAAATTAAATAACCACAGGATCCAACAATCCCACTTCTGGCTACATACTCAAAAGAATGGAAAGCAGGATCTCAAAGAGATATCTGTACAGCTATGTTCATGGCAGCATTATTCACAATAGTCCAAAGGTAGAAACAACCGAAGTATCCACTGACTGATAAAAGGATACACAAAATGTGGTATATACATACAATGGAATATTATTCAGCCTTAAGAAGAAATGAGATTCTGACACATGCTACAATACAGATGACCCTTTCAGACACTATGCTAAATTTAAAAAGCCGGTCATAAGAAGACAAATACTGTATGATTCTACTTATATCAGGTACCTAAAATAGTCAAAACTCTTAGAAACAGAAAGTAGAATGGTAGTTGCCAGGGGCTGGGCAGAGGGAGAAAAAGGAAGTTGGTTCAATGCATACAGAGTTTCAGTTTTGGAAGATGAAAAAGTTCTAGAGATCTGTTGCACAACAATGTACATATCATTATTACTATTGAACTGTACACTAAAAAATGAATAAGACAGTAAATTTTACGTTTTTGACCAATAATTAAAAAAAAAAAAAAACAGTGAAGGAAAAATAAAGACTTTCTCAGACTTTCAAACAAAAACTGAGGGAACTCATCACCAGCTCCCTTGCTCTATGAGAAATGTTAAAAGAAGTTTTTTAGCCAGAAAGAAAATTGCATAGGTCAGAAACTTGGATCTACATCAAGAAGAAAGAACGTCAGAGAAGGAATATATGAAGGTAAAATAAAATATTTCATATTTCTTATTCTTGATTTGTCTATTATAAAAGATAACTATTTAAAGTGACAATAGCAACAAATTTATTGGGTGATTACAGCATATAGATAAATGAAATGAATGAGAGCAATGTCACAAGGGATGGGAGGAAGGCAATGGAAATACTTTGTTACAAGGTACCTATTCTAAACATGAAGCAATATAGTGCTTTGAAGGTCAATTTAGATTAGTAAAAAATGTACATTGTAAACTCTACAGCAACCACTAAAAAAATCTTTTTAAATATAATTGATACGCTATGAGAGGAGATAAAATTGAATCATATAAAATGCTCAATTCAGAGAAGGCAGAAAATGAGGGAGAAAAAAGAAACTAAAACCAAATGCAATGAATAGAAAATACTTACAAACATGGTAGACATTAATCAAACCATATCAATAATCACTCTAAATGTGAATGGTCTAATACACTAATTTAACAGAGACTGTCTAAAAAACAAGACACAACTATTTGTTGTCTAAAAGAAACCAGTTTAAAGATAAAGACATGTAGATTAAAAATGAAAGGATGGAATGGAAAATACACTTTCTCATTTCAACAGAATGCTGGAGTAGCTATTAATGTATTAATTCCAGAGAAAGCACACTTCAGACAGAGGAAGAATATCATGTAAAGTGGGGTTTACATAATAATAAGAGGGTCAGTTCTCTAAGAGAGCATAACAATCTCAAATGTGTACGCACCTAAGAAGAGAGTGCCAAAATACATGCAACAAAAATGGATAGAGCTGAAAGTAGAAATAGACAAACCATTAATGTAGTTGGAGACTTCAACACCCTTCTGTCAGTGATAGATCAAGCAGGCAGAAAATCAGTAAAGACACAGAAGATCTGGACAGCATCATCAATCAACTAGATGTAATTGATATTTACAGAGCACTACACCCAACAACAGAATATAAATTCTTAAGCTCACATGGAACACTCACTAAGATAAACCACACAAAACATACCTTACCATATTTAAAAGAATAGAAATAATACGAAGCATATTCTGGGACCAAAATGGAATTAAACTAGAAATCAGTAACAGAAAAGTAGCTAGAAAAATCAGAAATAGTTGGGAACTAAACAAAATACTTCTAAATAACCCATGTGTCAAAGAAGAAATCTCAGGAGAATTTATAAATATTTTCAACAAAATGAAAATGAAACTAACTTTTCAAAATTTATGAGATACTGTAAAAGCAGTGTTTGGAAAGAAATATGCAGCATTAAATGTGTAAATTAAAGAAGAAACCTCTAGAATCAATAAACCAAGCTTTCATCTTAGGAGACTAGAAGAAGAGCATTTTAAGCCTAAAGCAAGCAGAAGAAAACAAATAGTAAAAAAAAACCAGAGCAGAAAGAAATTAAACTGAAAACAGGAAAACAATAGAGAAAGTCAACAAAACCAAAAGCTGACCCTTTGAAAATAATCAATAAAAATGGCAAATCTCTAATTAGACTAATCAAAAAAGAAAAAGACACAAATTGCCAATATCAGAATGCAAGAAAGTTCATCATTGCATTAAAAGGACAATTAAAAGGACAATAAAGAAATACATTGAACAACCCTATGTCCACAAATTTGATAGAGAAAACGGACCAATTTCTTAAAAATTACAAACTATATCAAAACTCACACAGAAGAAAGAGATAATCCGAATAGCCCTATTTATCTACTAAAAAATAGAATCAATAATTAATAATTTTCTAAAAAAGATAGCACCAGGTCCAGACAATTTCACTGGCAAATTCTACCAAACATTTAATAAAGAAATAACACCAATTCTCCACAAGCTCTTCCAAAAATAAAGGCAACGGAGACACTCCCTAACTCATTCTGTGAGCCCAGCATGACCAGAACCAGGTAAAGACATTACAAGAAAGGAAAACTGCAGATCAATGCTTCTCATGAGCACAGACACAAAAATCCTCTGCAAAATATTAGCACATCAAATCCAGCAATATATAAAAAGAATTATATACTATGAAAAAGTAGGATTTATTCTAGGTATGCAAAGATGATTCAACGTTAGAAAATCAATCTATGTAATTCAGCCTAAGAAGAAAAATCCTATGTTAACTGACACAGAAAAATCATTTGACAAAATCCAACACCCATTCATGATAAAACTCTCAACAAACAAATTAGGAACAGAAGCAAACTTAAACTTGATAAAGAACATTCCCCAGCAAACCGCCCCCTGCCCCCAAAAAGAAAAAACAGAGCCAACATCACACTTCATGGAAAGAGACTGAAAGCTTTCCTCTGAAGACTGGGAACAAGGCAAGGATGTTCTCTCTCACCACTCCTATTCAACACTGTTTTGGAAGTCCTACCTAGTGCAGTAAGACAAAAGAAAAAGGCATACATATTGGAAAGGAAGAAATAAAACTGTCTTTAATCACAGATAACACGATTGTCTATGTAAAAAAACAGGTAAAGGGCTGGATTTGACCCCTGAGCCATAGTTTGCCAACTCTTGCTAAAAAGTCATGTTTTAAATACTAAGTTATAATCTATCCACTGCATTATTCATTACATAGCAATCCCTATTCATTTGTCTGCCCTGAATAAGATAGATAATTTTAAAAGGTGGAGTCAAAGGGTGGTGAGAAGAATAGGCTTGGTCTAAAAACAGATTTATGAAAGTGAACTCTATTCTTTAAAGTTATTCTTTAAAAATCCCTATATTTAATATGACTCTGTAAAACTTGAGTTAGTGATCAGCCTTCATATTAGTGATTTATATATATTATTGACACCATGCTTAAGATATTTTATCTATAATCCTTCCCTCAATAAAGCAGAATATATGAATGTGAAAAAAATTGTCTGATAAAACCTTGAAGTCATTGACACAAAGACAAAAATGATCCTATTCTAGAGATTATCCAGTTGTGGTTTTTAAAATTATAATCCATGGAATGCTATCATTTTTTCAAAATGCCTTAAGGACTGTTATAGGAAAGGAGAGAAAAACTAAGGGCTTTGGCTTTCCCTTACCTCAAAAAGATCAGATCTATTATTAACTGCTTCATAAAGTGTTCCATTGCCAGAAATTTTAAAAATCAGTGGATCTAATCCAATGCTTTCATTTTCGTATATGAGAAAATTCAGATAAGATTTAGAGACCTGCTGTAACTTTAAAGGCAGAGATGGTACTAAAATCTTGGTTTCCTGACTATTAGGCACCCTTTCTACAACACCATCTGGCTCACTTACATAGTTATAGTTCAGTGCCCAGAAATTAATGTTCCCACTTATAAGTATTAATAGTTTTTCCTAAAGTTTAATTACAATCAGATATATACATGCATTAAAAAAATCTTTAAGTGTTAACTCTCAGAAATTAAGCTTCTTTTTTTAAAAAATTTCAGAACATTATAGGGGTACAAACATTTTGTTTACATGGATTATTTTTTTTACAGTTTGAGTCAAAGTTGTATGCCCATCACCCAGATAGTGTGCATTGTATCCATTAGGTGTGAATTAACCCATTCCCTCTCTCCTCCACCCAAACACCTGCTTGATTTCCACTGAATTTTACAACCATAGGTACACAAGAGTGTTAATCACTTAATTCCAATTTAATAGTGAGTACATGCGGTGTTTGTTTTTCCATTTTTACAATACTTCACTTAGGAGGATAGTCTTCGGCTCTATCCAGGTTGGTACAAAAGGTATTAGTTCACCATTTTTGTTATGGCTGAGTAATACTCCATGGTATACATGCATTTTATTAATCCACTCATGTATTGATGGGCACTTGGGTTGTTTCCACATCTTTGCGATGGTGAACTGTGCTGCTATAAACATTCTAGTGCAAGTTATCTTTTTAATAAAATGTCTTTTTTTCCATTGAGTAAATACCTAGTAGTGGGATTGCTGGATCAAATGGTAGGTCTACTTTTAGTTCTTTGAGGTATCTCCACACTACTTTCCATAGAGGTTGTACCAGTTTGCGGTCCCACCAACAGTGTATAAATGTTCCTTTCTCTCCACATCCACGCCAGCATCTATTGTTTTGGGACTTTTTAATAAGACCTATTCTCACTGGAGTTAGGTGATATCTCAATGTGGTTTTGATTTGCATTTCCCTGATGATTAGAACTTTGAACATTTTTTCATGTGTTTTTTGGCCATTAGTTTATCTTCATTTGAAAAGTTTTTGTTCATGTCTTTTGCCCACTTTTTAATGGTGTTTGATTTTTTCTTGCTGATTTGCTTGAGTTCTTGTAGATTCTGGTTATCAGCCCTTTACTGGATGTATAGCATGCAAATATTTTCTCTCATTCTGTAGATCAAATTATCTTATGTAATTGTTTGTATTCCGTAACATATAGAATAGTATCTAGACCTCGATAAAATTGTTGAAATGTATGCATTTCTCAGATAAAATTAGTACTCTTTATTAAACAGTAAAACTACTGTTACTCTTTATTAGAATACCACAATACATGTGTTTTTAAAGAGTTGTGTAGTTTCTCACATTTTTTTAAAAAAGATTTTGCTGAATTTATTTAACAATTCCAGATTCAGCCTCTTGGCAGAATCTTTGGGATATTCTAGATATAAGATCATATCACCAGCAGAGAGTGATAGTTTGACTTCTTCTTTCCCCATTTGGATACCCTTGATTTCCTTCTCTTGTCTGATTGCTCTGGATAGGACTTCCAGCACTATGTTGACTAGAAGTGGTGACAGTGGGTAACCTTGTCTGATTTCAGTTCTAAGCAGAAATGTTTTCAATTGTTCCCCATTCATTATGATGTTGGCTGTGGGTGTGTCATATATGGCTTTTATAATATTGAGGTATGTTCTGTCTATTCCTATTTTGTTAAGAATTCTTCTTATAAAAGGGTGCTGAATTTTGTCAAATGCTTTTTTTGCATCTATCCAAAGGATCATACAGTCTTTGTTTTTGCTCCTATTTATGTGGTGAATCACATTTATAGATTTGCATATATTGAACCATCTTTGCATCTCTGGGATGAAGCTCACTTGATTGTGATAAATTATTTATCACATCCTAGGCCACAAAACATGTCTCAACAAATTTAAAAGAATAGAAATTATACCATGTATCTTCCACGATAGGAGAATAAAATTACAAATCAAGTCCAACAGAAACACTCAACTCTACAGAAAGTCATGGAAATTAAACCACCTACTACTGAATAGGTATTGGGTCATGGAGGAAATTAAGAAGGAAATCAAAAGATTCTTTGAACTAAATGACAAAGAGGTCACAAGTTATCAAAATCTGTGGGATTCAGCAAAAGCTGCCAAAAGAGGAAATTTCATAGCCATAAGTATCTACATCAAAAAGACAGAAAGATCACAAATCAACAATCTAATGAATCGCCTAAGGAATTGGAAAATGAAGAGCAAATTAATTCCAAACCCAGAAAAGAAATAACTAAGGTCAGAGCAGAACTAAATGAAATCAATAACAAAACAATTACACAGAAGATTAATGAAACAAAAAGTTGGTTCTTTGAAAAGGTGTTTCTGTTTCTAGATTAACCAGAAACAGAAAAGAAAGGATGCTAATAAACTCAATCAGAATGAAAAAGGAGATATTACAACTGATATCATAGAAATACAAAATATCATCTGTGAATACTATAAAAATCTCTATGCACATAAACTTGAAAACATTGAGGAAGTGGATCAATTCTTGGAAAATACAACCTCCCTATGCTCAATTGGTCCTGAACAGACAAATATTAAGTAATGAAATGGAAGCAGCAGTAAAAAATCTCCCAATAAAAAAGTCCTGGACCAGATGGTTTCACAGCCAAATGTTACCAGACCTACAAAGAAGAACTGGTACCTATACTGCAGAAATTATTTCATAACATACAGAAGGAAGGAACCTTCCTGAAGTTGTTCTACGAAGCCAGTATCACCTTGATACCAAAGCCAAGAAAGTACACAACAAAAAAAGTAAACAACATACCAATATCCCTTATGAATATAGATGCAAAAAATCTCAATAAAATCTTAGCAAACCGAATTCAGTTGCATATTAAAAAAAATAATCCACCACAATTAAGCTTCTTTTAAAGCGAAATTTATCAGTCACAACAGCTACAGAATTATACAGCAGCTCAGAGATTATTCTCTTTTTCAACTAGAAAAAGATAAAAAGTACCTTTTCAAGTCCAGGTTTTGAAATCTTTTCAGTTCCACTATTGCTTTCAAGGCAGATTCCTTCATCAACACCATCATCATTGGAGAAATCATTGCTCATCTGATCACTGTGACAACTACCTTCATTTTCTGCTCCACTGTCAGTGCAACTTTCAGTCTGAGGAGATTTCTTAATAAGACACAATTATCTTAAAATTATAAGCCAAATAAAAAGAAAATATATTCAGCAAAACTTTTTACATAATTTAACGTATTATTATTAATACAAATATTTATTTTATGTTAAACAAATTTATCTTCTCTTCAAAAAGTGACATCTTACGTAAAACTAAATAAGCAAAAAAAGTATATTTTAAAAGCATTTCTATTATATTCTTAAAATTCTAATTCAACAAATTAGTGATAAACCCCATTTATGTTTATCATTATAAAATAACAATATAAAATTATCATTTCTTTCAGCAAAATCCACAAAAGCAGAGAACCTGAGCTCCAAAATGAGCTTCTTGTGTTCTCAAATCCCAAAAGAATACCATCTCTTTTCTTAAACAAAAAGTTCCATTCAGTTTATCACTGTTAGGTATTATAGATAATTAAAAAGAAAAACAAGACATTTTATCTTTCCTCAAGAACTGTAGTGTACTGGAGGTAGAAATGTAACAATAGGAAATTATACTTTTCTGCTTCATGGTTTTAAATCACATTCACACAAATTTAACCTGAAGAATTCTACTTCTTAGAAATTGCCAAACAACCCCCCCTTTCCTTTAACATTTTATATATATATTTAGGTGTATGTATATGTGTGTGTGTGTGTATATATATATATACACACACACACACACACACACACATATATATACACACACACATATATATATATATATACCTAAAATGTTTTTATTTAAATAGTTTGAGAATTTTCTAAGATACATGCTCTTGATAAGTGTAAGGTATCACACAGAAGTTCCTGAATGCATCTAAGCAATATATAACAAGCACAAACTTTTTGCCAGGAACTTTGTTGTAGGTATTACTTTTAATATACAGTCTTTATTCTTCAAGAAAGTTTGCTTCAAGGATAAGTGGAGGTGAAAACCAACTTTAGAACTCTATACTAAGTCCAAAAAGATAATTCCTGAAACTCCTTCAACTAAGCCAAAACACCTCTTCTCCCAAGAACTAGACCTAGAACTTCCTAGAAAGATGCTGCCAAACTTTGTATCTAGGTTTTCTTCCCTTGGAAAAGATTTCCCTTTAACATCAGGCATATTCAGAAGACTCTAATACAGTTCTCTATTTGAATGGAAATTTTCCCAAGATTATGTCTCCTTTGAAAGTTTGGCATACTTTGGATAGATTTCCTAGCTCAAGTACAAGTGTCTGAGATTATTTTCAATTAAATCTTTCAAAATGTTATCTGGTCATAGTTACCACTCAATGAACATTTACTTCATTTAAGATACCTTCTTACAAAAGCTATAAAAAAACATTTATTATTCTTACTTTGCAGACAAGGAAAATGAAAGGTTAGAAAGGTTACATGAATTATCCAAGGTCAAGAAGCTAGCAAACAGTTGGATAAGGATTTGAACACACAGTTAAGCGCAAAACGTGCTCTTCTATACCACATTGCTTCTTAGTACTTAACAGTACTAAATAAAACTTGAGGAGTGCTTAAAGTTATTTGTGAGCTCCTAGGAAAACGCATTTTTATAACTATAGTCATCAGTTTCAACAACAAGAAAAAAATGCTTCATGGTAGTTACAGAGTGACAAATCTATGAAAACTAAACTAAGTGATTATAATATTCCACATAATGAAATCAGAAGAGTTTCCAAAAGAATAGAGTGGAATATTATAAATTTTTTATTGAATAAGGCTAGAGAAACCAGAGAATTCTGGGAGGCCAATGAATGGGAAGAAATTGATGAGCATTACATGTGTCCTTCAAAGTCTCATGCTCAAACTATTTAAATAAAGTTTCCAAATTTTAAAAAAACTAATTTAAAAAGGAAAATAGACAAAACACCCTATATTTTCTAGTTTTCTAACCCAGCCAATTTAAGAGTTAGCAAACTTTAAGTGGGAACAACCCAGATACCTTAATCCTTAAGAAAGACAATGAGACAACAAGAAATTAAGTCCATGCTACTCAGTTTGTTCATTCATTCATTCATATATATTTGTTCTGCATTTATTATGTATCAGAAACACAAGTACAGTTCACCTGTAAACTAGTTTCAATAACTAAGAAATTATGAAATGTAAGATTCTCTCTTATTCCAGAGTTGTGTTCCTTATTGCCTTTTCAAAGAGTATCATAAGTTTCTCTGACCAAACAAGAATATTTGAAATATAATTTGAAATATGGTGGTCAGGAAAAGCTTACACAAAGGTAAGTCTTTTTACAGAATTCACCACTAGAAAATAAGGGGAAAATAAGCTTCCTTCAAAGAGTCTAAATGACATCAGTGGTAAGTTACCCCTAACAGCTCTTTTAAAAATATGACTGACTAAAGTGGATTAATGAAAATTATTTTATAACAAGAAAATATAATAAATATTTACCTCATCTTCAACATCAATAAATGTACTCATATCTAGTTCCTCAGGAAATGTCATTCGATCATTCAATTTAATCCTATGCATGGTTGTATAATCAAAATCAAACCTTTTCAACTGTAAGGTCAGCAGATAAGGGAAATGCAAAAACCGAAGGCCCTAAAAAAACAAAGGGGTGGACTCTATTCAATACTGAATATTATCTCTGATAATTAATTATTAATCTTTATATGGCATTTACCTTTCGTGCATCACACTTCTTCTTACAGCGTTCACAAAAATACTGATTTGGGCCATCCAGGATCTCTGGCTGAATAAATGCATGCAATGCTTCTTCCTAGTTAGGAAAAAATAAATGGTTTATAATTACTTAAAATATTATGTTAATGACAAAGCCCTGAATATAAAAACACTGCAATTACCAAAACAGTTATAAGTAGAATGGCTAGAAATTTAGAAATTCAAAATGTACCAAAGAACAAAATTATCAATAGCAAAATAATATCACCACTATAAAAATTAAGCAAAAAGAAAAATTTTTTTGCCTTTCTTAGTATTTGCTTTTCTTACTATTGCACATAACAGTCACTTCTACCTAATTTTTATTGACTTTACATTGTGGTGCTTGGCTAAATAATCTTAAAAAAAATCACTCTTCATATTAAGAAGTAATTCCATACTTCTAAGCAAAGCAGTTACATGTTATCACTTCAATCTTCTTGTAAAAGGAGGCATTTTTAAACTGCACAGTAATAACACTGACCTCTGAAGAATTCACACTATCCATACACTTAAAAATCATATATCCATGCTTAATCACTATAGTTAGGATCAGCCAGTAATCCACCACTGCACTAGTTATAAAGATTGAAAGACACCGTGCAACCTTCTCACTGAATGTGAGATATTGCTCCTTTTGAAAATGTGCAAGAGCTCCTGGATTGCTCATCTAGTAGAACCACATGGTTCTCTTTTCTCCATACAGCCTTAAAACAGAAGAAACTTAGAATAAACACTGTTGAAGAATCAGTAGGCATAAATTTTTGTTTTAATTTTTAATAACTGGTTTTTCACAATTAAAAAATTAGTTAATAAAACATATGACTAGATGCATAATTTCAAATTTAATCTGATGCTCTTTCCTTCACACATGGTCTAAGCAGAACTTCTGATACTATTTACGTGTAAAGAAAAAGAAATTATTAAGACAAAGTAACTTCAAATATTTTCCTTTTGATATAGAACAAGTTGTTTCTCAAAAGATAAATAAAGGAGCTTAATTTGGCAAAATAGTCTTAGTTGCAAAATAGCTGGTAAAGCTTCTAAAACTAATATCCACATATTGTTTGATATAGCTCACTTTGGAACAATATAAAAATTTGGAAAGATATTCAAAGGCTTCTAAACTCATCCCATCTCCTATTTTGTTCTCAGAAAACAAAGAAGCACCAAGATGGGGAAAAAACCAAATAGCTGGGGTTTTTCCACATGATCAAGCATTTTACTGTAGGTTGCAGGAAAGGACACATTTAAAAAACAATTTTTTTCTCCAAAGCATATTTTAAGAAAGAAAAAAGATAAATTCTATAATAACATAACAGAGGAAAAAAGCTCTAAAAGAAACCACACCTACAGCTTAACTTAGACTGATACTAAATTTGTCAGGCTTTCCAAATAGAGGCAATTTGAACTGGTAAAACACTCAATATCTAAAAAGTGGAGTGGGGGTAGAGTGAGAATATTATGTAACTCGAACTCTACTAAACTACTGGTCTCTGGCTTATAGTTCATAGCTAGGGACCTTTTTTAAAAAAAAATTTAAATCTTAGAGAAAAGTTTAAAGAACAGGGAATTCTCAAATAAAAACTCTTTACTCAAACTCATCAACTTTTTAACATTTTGCTACTTTTGCTTTATCCACCCCCAACATTATTATTTTTTGAACCATATGAACCAACAGTATTTTTTTCCGAATGATTTGAGAGTAAGTTCACACAAAATATCACGCTTTACCTCTTAATACTTTAATATGCCTTTTAAAAAATAGGGACATTCTTACACAAACAGTACAGTTATCAAACTGAGGAAAATCTAGTACTGATAAAATACTTTGTCAGTCCATATTCCAATTCTGTCAACTACCCTGATAACGTCCTTTATAGCTTTTGTCCCCACTTAGGACAAATCTGGGGTCACAGATTTCATATGGCTATCTGTCTCTTTACAGTCCTCTAATCTGGAATAATTCCAGAGTTTTTTCTTTCATGACATTGATATTTTTTGAAAAACAGAAGCCAGTTATTTTATAAAATGTTCCACAATTTGGGTTTGTCTGTTGTTCTTCATTATTAAATTCATTTTATACATTCCATGCTAGACTACCACATAAGCAATGACGTGCTCTTGTACAGGTATCATAATTGTAGACTATCATGTAACTTTCTCGTTGGTGACATAACTTTAATCATCTGGTCAAGGTGTTACCCAGTTTTTTCAATATATAGTTATTGTTTTTCCCCTTGCAGCTAATAAGCAATCTATAAGGACATACTTAGAGATCGTGCAAAAATCCAGAGGCTTACCAAACTGTTCATCCTTGATTTTAGCATTCACTAATGGATTATTGCCTAAACCAAATTTTAATAGGACGTTTGCTTTAACAATCTTTTTCTCTTAATAAGTTAAACCTACTCATATTTAATATGACTGATATGCTTGGTTCTGTCTCACTCATAAATAATTACTATATTTATTAGGTAATATTTACCACGTACCTTTATGTGATTTCTTTGCTATTTTTTACATTTTCTTTTGGTAGTTAGCAAGGTTAGTAATTTTGCTCTGGTGGTTACTTTTGCACTTACACTTTTGTTAGTGCCCTTAATCTCCTTTATTTCCCCTCCCCTTTTATTCTTAAACTTTTTTTGAGTATCTGGTCTGCCACCTTTAAATGGTATCCTTTGTCTCCTACCCACACAACAGACTGATCTTATTCTACTTTCCCTTTCTCTCTCTTTCTCCTTTTTAAAAGTGGTGTTCTTTATACTCTGTCCAACATACAACATTTCATACTGTTCTTCTACCCATGTCTCCATCCTTCTTGTACTTAGTCCTTAATTCTACAGTTTAACATATTAAATGCTCAGTTTTTCTGCTAAAGGTTCCCCAGTGATCTCTTGAGCTCATCCTCTAATAAGCTCAAGGGCTCATGGATACAATATCTAATGAGTTTTTCAATGTTCAAAATTGTTTTTGTACAGCCCTCATAACTCAAGAAAAACTTGGTTGCATACCAAATCCTTGGCTGGTACTTTTTTTCCTTGAGTCTCTTAAAATTCTTTCCTTGAGTCTCTGTTGCCATGATTTGTACACTGCTCTTTCAAAGTGTGATGCCAGCCCAATTCATCTTTACTAGTTTACTCTGTCTCACAGTTCATCATTCCAGGTCATGGTGGGTCCTTTAAAAGGTAGATTTAAAATTTCCCTTATTCCCAGAAAGTTTTTATGAATTACAGTTTAACTATGTTTTATTCCACTGTTCTCTTTTTCTTCTTTACAGACTCCAATTACGTTGGACTTCCTTTGTTGGTCTTCCCTTTCAATCATTTCTTCTGAGATCCTTTTTACTTCTTTATTTAATTTGCATTTGATGTCCCTCATTAGATTTATTCTTTCTATTCTGTTGAGCATTTTGTAATTTATTCTTCATTTCTAAGACAGTTTTGTCTTTTCAGTATCTTTCCTGAGTTTAATGAACTCTCATTGCATTTCCTCCTGGTTCCCCCCCCACCACCACCACCACCCATTTCTCTCCTTAAATTTCTGGATAGCAGGTCTTATTTTCCTCATTTGAGTATGTTTTAATTTAGTCTATAGTACTGTTACAGCATTCTACTCTGGTAATTTTCCTGAGGTTTTCTTTGGGCAAGGAGATGTTCATTAGCTGAAATGCTTTAATATAGATTTTCCATTTTCTTCTAACAACAGTTTTCTGTATATCTGATTTTTTTTCCTCTAGTCACTTTGTGAACTGCATTCTTTAGTCTGAAAGCACCTTCTCTGCTCACTTAGTGAAGTGCAGTTTCTTCGGGTAATGAGGAGAGACGTTGGTGTCTTCTTTCATTTTTGCAGGAGTCTTAATTTTTCTTTCTTCTCATTTTCTCCACTGGTACAACTCTGTGGGGCATCACCCCTTCTTTGTTTAACCTCCTTCTTTCCCAGAAGCAGATTTCCCCCATGGCTGCCAGTTCTAATCCTGTTCACTCTAAAATCCTTGTCCTATAGCTGGTGCTATAAACTACCAAGTCTCAATCTGTGTTCACTCTTTTGGCATTTACTTTTATACTTTCTCTTTTTGAGAGTGATTCTGTTCCTGTTTTGTTTAAGTCCCTCATTCCCCTCTCTTCTTTTTCATAGAGTCTCTTAAACTTCCCGCTCCATACTCTTCACATATACAATCTTGCAGCAGCAGTGGAAGCTCTGTTGGAATTAGGTGTTTATTTTGCTACTTACAAGTAATTTGAAGTTCATGGTATTCTCTGTCTCCTAGTAATGCAGAAGGTATGGGCTAGTTGGATTTTTCATTCACGTTCCTTTTAGTCCATGGTTTTGTAAGAGGATGTGTGAAGATATTCAGATTCAGGCAGCTGCCATATCCTTCAGATCCAGAAACCAGTTGAAGCTATATTAGTATATTCTATAGTCTCCTTATTCTAGCTTTCTAATGGGTTGTCACCAAGATAATTATAAATAAGATTAATCACTTATAAAAATTAGCTTCAATTCATTCATCCATTCAACAAATTATGTAAATAATGGGCTTATGCGGTTATATGCGATTAGCTGCACTTAATGTGATAAATGCAATAACTAAAAATTATGCCAAACTATATTTTAGATAACAAAAATTAGCTTATAGTCTCACAAAAATGGAACAAAATATTGTAAACATTGTACTATTAACACACACACACAATAGCCAGTGATATTGAGCATCTTTTCTGTATTTATTTTACATATCCTCTTTGATGAATTGTTATTTACATCTTTTGCCAATTGTCTAATTGAATTTTTTTTCCTGATGTTTTGAGAGTTTTTTACATATATTCTAGATATGAGTCCTTTGTTAGATTGTAAATACATCAGGTATGCAAATATTTTCTTCCAGTCTGTAGCTTCTCTTTTCATCTTCATTATATGGGCTTTCAGGTAGCAAATGCTTTTAATCTTGATGAGGTCCAACTTGTCAGTTTTTCCTTCTGTAGATTGTACTTTTGGTATTAAATCTAAGAACTCTTTGCTTAGCTCTAGATCCGGAAGATTTTCTCCTTTTTAAAAAAAGTTGTATAGTTTTACATCTTACATTTAAGTCTACAATCCATTTTTATAATTTTTGTGATATAGCTGTCCAAATGCTCCAGCACCATATGTTGAAAACATCATCCTTCCTCCAGTGAATTTCTTTTGTACCTTTGTGAAAAATCAATTAGGCATATTTTGCATGCATCTATTGACATCTTTACTATGTTGAATCTTCTAATCAAAGAGTACATACAGTATGTCTCTCCATTTAAATATTCCTTTCAAGAATATTTTATTGATATATAATATTTGCACATATTTGTGGGGTATGATACTGTGATACATGCAAAGAACGTATACGTAGTGTGTAATGATTAAGTTAGGGTTATTTAGGATATTCATCACCTCAAACACTTATCATTTGTGTTGGAAACATTTCAAATCTAACTATTAATATTTTAAAATACACAATATATTAACTATAGTCAGCCAACTGTGCTGTCAAACACTGGAACTTATTTCTTCTATCTAACAGTATGTTTGTACCCATTAACCTACCTCTCTTCAGCCCCCCTTCCCCACAAACACACCCTTCCCAACCTCTGGTCATTATCATTTCACTCTCTATTTCCATGAGATTAGCTTTTTTAGCTCCGACATCTGAGTGAGAACATGTGATATTTGTTTTTCTAAGCCTGGCTTATTTTGCTTAACATAATCCTTTCAAAGTTTTGTTTTCAGCACATAGGTACAGTACATGTTTTGTTGGATTTCCATCTTAAGTTTTTTTTTTTTTGCAAAATTATAAATTGTATTTTTAATTTCACTTTCCACATGTTCGTTGCTAGTATCTGAAATACAATTGATATTTTACCTTCATCCTGCTACCTTGCTAAACTCACTTATTAGTTCAAGGGGGTTTTGTAGATGCATTGGGATTTTCTACATAGACAATCATGTCACCTAAAAATATGGACAATTTTATTTCTTCCTTTAATTGGTATGCATTTTGTTTCTTCTTGTCTTACTGTGTTGGCTAGGACTTCCAGTACTATATTGAATAAGAGTGGGGAGAGCAGACATCGTTGCAGAGACAACCTTGATATTCCTTAGGGGGAAAGCATCAGTCCTTCACCATGAAGTATGCTATTAGCTATAGGTATTGTGAATGTTTTTTATTAATAGAGGAAATTTCCCTCTATTCCTAGATTTCTGAGTTATTATCATGGTAGACTGTTGAATTTTGTCAAGTGCTTTTTCTAAATCAATTGATATCATCATATGAATGTTCTTCTTTTGCTTGTTAATATGGAAGATTACACTCATTGATTTTTGAATATTGGCCAATCTTGAATCCCTGAAATCAACCCTACTTGGTCATGATATATTATTCTTTTTTTTTTTTTTTGAGACAGAGTCTCATTCTGTTGCCTGGGCTAGAGTGCCGTGGCATCAGCTTACCTAAGCTATCAAATTTATGTGTGCAGAGTTGTTCGTTATATTCCCTTATCATCCCTTTGATGTCTGCAAGATCTATAGTGACATCCTTTTTGTTTCTAATACTAGAAATTTTCATTTCCTTTTTTTCTCTGTCAGTCTTGCTGTAGGTTTTTCAATTTTATTGATCTTTCCAAAAAATCAGTTCTTTGTTTTATTGATTTTCTCTACATTCTTCTGTTTTCTATTTCATTGATTTCTGCTTTTTTCGTTATAATGTTCTTCTTTCTGCTTGCTTTGGGTTTCTTTTGTTCTTCCTTTCCCAGGTTAGGTAGAAGCTTAGATACTTGATTTGGCACTTTTCCTCTTTTTAAATGAGTTTAATGCTCTAAGTTTCACTCTCAGCAGTGCTTTAGCTGTGCCTCAAAAAATTTGATGTTAAATTTTATTAAGTTCAAAGTATTTTTAAATTTCCTTTGAGACTTTCTCTTTGACTCATGGATTACTTAGAAGTGTGTTATTATCCAAGTGGTTAGTGATTTTCCTGTTTTCTGTTATTAATTTCTAATCTGATTTCATTACGACTAGAACTCATACACTCTAAGATTTTCTTTTAAATTGTAGAGGTTTGTTTTATAGCCCAGAGTATATGGTCTATCCTGATATATATTTCATGGGCACTTGAAAAGAATGTGTACTTTGATGTTGCTGGGTAGAGCATTTTAGAAATGTTAATTAGATCTTGTTGATTGGTGGTGGTGTTGAATTCTTCTATATCCTTGCTATTTCTGTCTAGATGTTATTTCTACCTATCAATTGGCAAGAGAGGGATATTGAAGTCTCCAACTATAATTGTAGATTTATCTATTTCTCCTTTTAGTTCTGGAAGTTTTGCTTCGTATATTTTGCAGCTCTGTTATTCAGTGCATACATATTTAAGATTGCTGTCTTCTTGGTGGACTAACCCTTTTATCACTCACTATATAATGTCCCTCTGTGTCTGGTAATTTTCTTTTCTCTAAAGTCTTCTTTTTTCTAATGTTAATATAGCCATTCCTGATTTCTTTTGATTAATGTTTGCACGATATATCATCTTTCATCATTTTACTTCCAACCTGCCTAAACCAATATACAGTCATGCACCACAAAATGATGTTTTGGTCAATGGTGAACAGCATATATGACAGTGATTCTATAAGATTATGATGGAGCTGAAGAATTCCCACTATCTAGTGATGTCACAGCCATCCTAACATAGTAGCACAATGCGTCATTCATGTGCTTATGGTAACTTATTGTACTACCACTTATAAAAGTATAAGACATACAATTATGTATAGCACATAATACTTGATAATGATAAAAAATGACTTACTGGTTTATATATATCTATGCAATACTTTTTATTGTTATTTTAGAGAGTGTGTGTGTGTATTATGTTAATTATAAAAGAGTCTCGAGCAGGTCCTTCAGGAGCTATTCCAGAAGGCACTGTTATCATAGGAGGTGATGATGGCCCCATGTGTCTGTTATTGTCCCTGAAGACTTTCCAGTGGGATAAGATGTGGAGGTAGAAGACAGTGATATGGATGATCCTGACCCTGTGTATGCCTAGCCTAATGTGTGTGTTTGTGTCTTAGTTTTTAACAAGTTTAAAAAATTAAAAAAAATTAAATAGAAAAAAGCTTATAGAATAAGGATATAAAGAAAGAAAATATTTTTGTGCAGATGTACACAATGCATTTGTGTTTTAAGCTAAATATTACAAAAGAAAGAAAATCATTTTTTAATAAGTTTAGTATATCCTAAGTGTACAGTGTTTATAAAGTCTATAGTAGCAGACAGTAATGTCCTAGGCCCTTGTATTCACTCACCACTCACCTACTCACCCAGCAACTTCCAGTCTTGCAGGCTCTATTCATTGTAAGTACCCTATACATGTGCACCATTTTTTATCTTTCATACTGTATTTTCACTGTATCTTTTCTATACACAGATACTTACTATTGCATTACAACTGCTTAGGTATTCAGTACAGTAATATGCTGTACAGGTTTGTAGCCTAGGAGTAATAGGCTATACCATATAGCCTATGCGTGTAGTAGGCTATACCATCTAAGTTTGTGTAAAGTACGTACATTCTATAATGTTCACACAATGATGAAATCATCTAATGACACATTTCTCAGAATGTATCACCATCATTAAGCCACAAATGATTGTATTCGAAGGGAGTTTCTTGTAGATAGCATACTATCGGGTCTTTTTTTTTTAAACCTATTATGCCAATCTCTGACTTTTACTTGGTATGGACCATTTACATTTAACTAGGTCTTCCATATTATTTTTCAGTTTTTTGTTTGTTTTCTCATTTTTATCTTTCCATTTATTTTCTCCTGCCTTCCTGTGGGTTAAATATTTTTTTGAATTCTACTTTGATTTATCTATAGTGCTTTTGAGTGTATCTCTTTTTCAGTGGTTGCTCTAGGTATTACATTTTTTATACACAAATATATATATTAACTTATATATATACATATGTATACAAAACTTATCAGTCTGGTGATGCCATTATTTTACCAGTTTGAGTGTAGAAAAACTACCTCTTTTGTCTTTATACCTCCTCCCATTTATAATAAATATAATGTCTTTATATCCCCTCTAAATATATTTAGAACCACATTAAGACAGTGCTGTAATAATTTTGGTTCAACTATCAAACATAATTTAGAAAACTCAGGAAAAGAAGGAAAATCTATTGTATTTATTCATATTTTTGCTCACCTTGTTCTTCCTTCCTTCCTGATGTTCAAAGACCATTCCTCTTATAATTTCCTTTCTGTTTAGGAACTTTCTTTAGGCATTTTTTTTTAGGACAGGTCTGTTGGTGACAAATTCTCTTAACATCACCTCATCTGAAAATTTTATTTCTTCTCCATTCCTAAAGAATATTTTCACTAGGTCTGAGACTCTGGTTGACAGTTCTTTTCTTTCAATACTTAAAAAACTGTGCCACTTTCTTCTAGCCTCTATTGTTTTTGATGAGAAATCTGCTTATAAAAAATCAGACTGTTTTTCCCCTACCACAAAGGTGTCTTTTCTCTCTCGCTGCTTTCAAGATATCTTGTCTTTAATTTTCAGAAATTTGGTTATAAGTGGACTTGATGTAGTTCTTTTGGCTTACTCTGTTTGGGGTTCACTCAGCTTCTTGGATATACAGGTTTATGCCTTTTGCCAAATTCAGTGAAGTTTTCAGTCATTCTTTGTATCTGCTTTCTTTTTCTTCTCCTTCCAGGACTCCAATGACACAAGTGTTATAGTCCCATAGGTCCCTAAGGATCTTTTTTTTTTTTTCCAGTCTATCTTCTCTTTGCTATTTAGAATGGGTAATATTTATTGTTCTATCTTCAAGTCCACCAGTTCTTTTTACTGTCTCCTTCATTCTGCTGTTGGGTCTACAGACTGAGTAGTTCATTTTGAGTATTGCATTTTTCAGTTCTAAATCTCCATTTATTTTATCTGCTATTTCTTCCCTGAAATTTTCTACGTTCTCATTTGTTTTCAGTGTGTTTGGGATTGCTCATTGAAGTACTTCTGTGACGGCTGCCTTAAAATATTTGTCAGATAATTCTAATACCTGTCATTTCAGTGCTTGTATCTATTGATTTTCTTCTTTAATTCAAATAGAAATTTGTGATTTTTGATTGAAATCTGGACATTGGGGTGTTATGAGATTCTGGACTTTATTAAAATCTTCTTGTTTAGCTGGCTTCCTTTGACACTGCTCCAGCTGGGCAAGGGATTCTTGCCTTATTAGTACCAAGTGGAATGAGAAGTCTAGGTTTCCCACTTGGCCTCTTCTGACACCTGAGGAGGGAAGTGGCTCTTCATTATTGCTGGGCAGGGGAAGGAATATTCTGCTGATATCACCTTGTCTATAAGAGCCAGTAGTATCTCATTACTGCTCCCTTTTTGGCCAACACTGATACCACAAGTTGGAGGGGGCTGGCCTCGTTACCCATGGGAGGTTGTGAACCTGTGATTCTCCGCTAGTCTTCTCTGACATCATGCCAGCAAGGAGAGGAAGGAGCACCTCATTACTGTCAGGTGAGGGCAGAAGGCCAGGGTCCCCATGTGGTTTCTAATGACAGTGAAACAGGAGAATGGGCAATGGTGGTAGGGAGGTTTGTTATTGCCTGGCAGGATGAAAGTTCTGGCTCCTTACTTAGCCTACTGTGAAACCACCCTGGTGGGAGGTGGGGAAGGCAGGAGTTGGGGGGTGTCGAGGAGCCTTGTTACAATGTTATGAGGGTGGAAGTCTAGGCTCCCCCACTTAACCTTGGCTGGTATGAGTTGAGGTGGAGCCTCAGTTTTTCTGTGGTGTTTGGGTAGAGCAGACCACTTACTGTCTAAAAGTTCTGTAACTTGCTAATCTGTCCCTTTCCTGGTCCTTAAGCTAAAGAGAGAAGGCTTTTTTAGTTTGTGCCAATTACTGTTTCCAGGTTGCCAGCTTCTTCAGCTTCAAGTTTGGGATATATTAGGCAAAAAGAAAACCCATGGAACTCACCACCGTGTCATTCTTTGGGTGCTGAGGTCCCTAGTTTGAATGCCTTCTCTCCACCTTTCAGAGTCTTCTTGTGTTTATTTTATATATAATGTTCAAGGTTTTCGGTTGTTTTAGCGGGAAGAATAGGGCAATGTACATCTACTCCATCTTCCTGAAAGCAGAATTCCCCACTTTTTAAACTGGTTCCCACTATGTCCAACCACACAAATTCCTGGAAAAATGAGGGTACAGTCTGTGGAAGAGATTTTTCTTTATGTGATGCTTACATATTTGGACAAATCTGCACCAGTCCTTCATCCAAATGAGTTATGTGGCTGAGCTAGCCACATAAGAAAGTCCAAATCACCTGTTAAATCAGGGTAGGACTTATAATGTAAACTTGTATAAACTAAATATGTTGAAATGCTTTTGATTTCATACTTACTAATTTAACAACTTCCCATCCAAAACTTTAAAACAATCATTAAACTATGTTTGCTTAGGAACAAAAGTCTTTTACGTAATCTTACCTCTCCAAAGGCACTATATGGAATGATGCAGCTAAACCCAATCCTAGACCTTCAAACACATTTTGTCATAATAAATAGGTATTTAAATATACTTATTCAATAACAGAATAGAAGTATCCTAAAAGAAAATGGCCTAGAACAGTGTCTGCCATAATGTAGGGACTAAATAAATATGTCATACGACAAAAGATACCCATAAAAAGATAGCGTCTAAAATTTTACTGTTAAATAAAAAAAGACTTCCCTACTGTCAAACATATGAGGCTACATCATTTTTCTTTAATTTATGAAATATGCTTTCATAATTAACCAACAAAAAATTGTATCTCTAATTTCTATGTATTACTAGAATGTACTTAGAACTATCTCATAATAATACTCTCTCAAATGTGCTTGGCAATAAGTAGATTCAAGTTGATTTTGATCTAATCAGTAAACACTGAAGGTTCTAATTACCTAGCAAATCACTAAGAACAAAAGCTTTTTAAAGGACCAATACAAAGAATTCTTTTGGTGATATTTTTTCAGAATAATAAAATATGTAAAACAGGAAATTATAACACATATTTTAGTGTTCTCATTACCCTTCTACATCCCAAGGACATAAATATTAGCTTAACAAAATAGAGATACTCCTTAAATCATCTTACTTCAACATAGACTTTCCCACAATGTGTTCCTCAGAATCCTAATGTCTGTTAAGATATTAACAGATGTCCCACAGAGAAGGAAAATGCCAGGTTAAATACATTTAAACAAATCTCTCTGCTATAGGAATCACTGGAATATTTAAAATACAATACACACTTTGTGTGATCTTCCCAAAAAGGATTACTGGTACAGTTTCCCAAATTTATTTAATCAAAGAAGTCTTCCTCAGAATATCTATTATATCCTGTAACAGACTAGTGTTGAATAGAACTCAATCTAAGAGATACAGAATGGTAAAAGAGCCCTTAAATACTGATTCCCTACTTGGCCAGGCAAAATAAAGATCAGATAGCTAATAAATATCAGTTATGATAATTACAAAACAATTCAATAATGAAAACATTGTGACGAATGGCTTTCTTTTTAATTGCAGGAGATTCTTAGTACTCATTATAAAAATAATCTCTTGCCAATCATGCTGAAAAACAACTATAAAAATTGATTATGGCTGCTACAATGATAAATTAGGTGAGTGCTAATTTGATTCATATGTTAATCTTAAATATTATTTGCAAATTAATTTGTTTGAGAATGAAGATAAAACAACTCCAGAAACCGGGTGTTTCAGATGAAGGTTAAAAAAAAACTTAAAACAAAACAACACTTTAATTTTTAACAGAACCTCACATTTAACTGTCTGAAATCAAACCCATAATATTGTGGCACACTGAATAAAATATACAATAAACAGAACATATAGCCATCAATGTGTATGTTTGTGTGTGTGGATATATGTTAATGTATATGTATGTGTCTACATCTGTATCAATTAAGACAAAAATAACAGAGTCCACTGATAAAGGTAGAAAAATAATTTTAAAACAGTCCAATTAAAATTGAACCCAAATTTTATATAGTCTGAGTGAACAATTTTAAAATGTTTCTTTTAACTAGATTTTTGCAATCCATATTTATATGAAATTCCTTTAAAACATACAGAATTAACAAAATACACAATGGCAAGCAGTGATATAAAACTAATTTTAGATGCTATACGATGATACTTGTGGACTAAGAAGAATAAGTTAAAGGTATGAATTCAGAAAATAATGAGAAATCACTTACCTCTAACTAAAGTTCTCGGAAGGTAGTATCCTCCTTAGAACCCCTATCTTGGGTAGTTTCACCTGCTGTAATTTCCCTCAAGAGACTCCAGCAAAGTCTAGAAAGTTTCAAGTTCTCTTCTGCAAGCCCTATTAGCGCATGTGTGTTATAAACCTGCTCACATACTGCTTCATAGCTGTAACTTCTAATTCCCACTGAACCTCTACCACCACTACCACCAAGAGCACCCATGTATCAGCGGAGGATTCCATTCTCCTTTGGAGAATTCCATTTAGAAATGTGATATTGTTCACTTCTCCAAAAGTATCTTCTAGATCACTCCATTACTGTATCTATTAATGTACTTAAGAGAGTAGTGGCAAATCAGCAGGTAAATAAATAATGACATAAAGATTTAGCTAGGCAATTATATTTGCTGAATACTCAAATATAAGATTCCAAAATAACAGCACAAATAAAACTAACTTCCTCAACATTCAATTAATATGGTAAAAAAACCTAAAATAAATGTATATGTGAAAAATCTTTCATGAAAAACACTTTAATAGATAAGGTAGAAAAAACGCTCTGAGACTACCAAATATTCCCTAGTATATTTTTCCAGAGAAATGCTAATATTTAAAAATTAGTAAGGAAATCAGTTATTAAAAAACAAAAATGTTAATTTTTCAATGATTTTTCAGTATGTCATTTCTACCTTGAACTGCCAAAATAAAGTTTAAAAATAAATAAATATAATAAAGCAAAAATGAAAAACAAAACTAGCCATCTAAATCAAGGCCAATTTAATCTAGAATGGCCAGTTACAACGGGTACCACTGAACATTTAACAAAATGTTTCAAACATGGTCAGGAAGCAGACTGTGAAAAACAGTGGAGGAAAGGAGACTTGATCTTATGCTATCCACAAAAGGTCTTTTACTTAGATACTTGCTTTGGCTTTCCACTGATTGAGTCCATTACTTCTTGCTGATTATTTCCTGACAGCCATATAAAAGTAGGAGAGAAAGTAAAAGGAATCAATCGTTCTACAGGGCAGAGGACCAAATCATACTTGTAAAACTATTTTAGAAGATAAAGTATGGAGTAGCTTTAAAAATACATCTTTTGCTAAGAGCCACCATCAGCTTAATAACAGCATAAATAAGACCTAAACACATGACCTGACAAAATTCTCCTTTTTTTAGATGTCTTATTTAGCTTTGAAAGTTTCCCCTGGCACATAGTAGATTCAAATGAATGTTTTTGAACACTTTAATTTTAAATGTCAACTTAACTCCTTCCATGACTCTCCTTTTGTACAAGTAAACACACATATAGATAAAATACAGTAAGAAAATTATAAAAAAGCAATTAAGATATAGATAACAAGAGGAGGAATGAGAAAATCTTAGATAATCCCCAATTAGATATTCAGTATATGAATAATTAAGGTGATTACAGTTTTGATTCTTCAAATTATCTGTGCTTATATGATGTATTTTTTTAATTAAATATTCAGAATAGGGATGCTTCTTTAAAAAATACAGTCTTTGTCATAAAAACCAGGTGAGTTTTTCCAATTTTAAAAGTGTTTGAACAAAATAATTTCCCCAAAACAAAAAGTACTTTCCAGTGAAAAAAGTGGTCACAAAAATAGCATTTATAAAATAGATTGTTTAGATGTTAAAAAAAGAAAAAGATAAAATCATCTAATCACCTATCAAAAAGAATAAAACACTAAACCATGAGGCAGTACATTTGCATTCATTTTCCCTCTTATACATTACATGCACTATTAGGACTCACTGAAGTATCAAAGATCTTCTAGATCTTGCTAGTTTAAATGCAGGCATGACTAACAACCCAAGAAGGTGTATCTAGGATGATACTTACCTTACAAGAGATTATATCACTGTGCTATTATATATTCTGTGTAAGGATACACGAGCAGTCAGGTGAAAGGTACACACCACACTAGCAAATGCTTGGCTGGACCCATAAGGTCGGATGACCAATGGAATATCAAGATATGTGTCGATTCTCCAACCTTCATAACCACATTCCAGACATCTCACGTAGTCCTTCAGCTTGCCTTGATACAGTTCATTTATAAGATCAGCCTAAAAATAAAAACATTCACATTTTTTAAAGAGTTTCTTAAGAATAATTTTTACAATATGTGAAAACACAATTCATGCTTTTTAGAATGATTTACAAAAGGATATTGATTTTTACTGTTAAAATCTCAGAAAGCTTTAGTATAAGATTTGTCTATAATTTTATATTAAAAAAATGACAAAAATCACCTAAAAATTCATAAAATTAGATTAACACTAATTTAAGAGTCGATGTGCAAAAATTAACTATTTTAATACTTATATCATGAAAAAACCCAACCATTAAAATAGGTTTTGATGAAATCAGTTACCAATTTATTATATCATTATGTCTCATATTATCTTATCATTAGGATGAAAATAAATCCTAATCTATCACTTTAGGCAGGTTAATAATTACACAGCTAAATATTGGCTGCATTTTTATAGCTTTACATATGCATATCACCACTCTCATAATAATATATTGATTTATAAAATCATATCCTCTAGCCCAAGATGCAAATACTTTCAGTAATATACCTAAAACAATTCCAAGGAGAACTATTACACTATAACTTTTTTTCTAAATGTATGGAAATTCAAAAAGTATCTTAAAATCCATCTCCCTCTAAATGTCTTCACCTAAAAGAATGGATCTCTCACCTAGTCCCCAAACTTAGCCAACTGGGGCTCTTCTGGCTCAGAAGGCAGGTAAACTCCCTAAGTAAGGACCCTCCAAGTGAATGTCTTGCCTCAAGACTCTTGTACTAAAACTTAGGAACTCAGTAAGAATGCCCCCATTGATCTTAATGGAAGTGTTGACCCACAGAGAGGAATGTATAAGGAGGAAGGGTAACTTAAGACCTACAAAGAAGAAACAGCCCCTAATACCACCTATATAGTTACTAAATATAGTCCTGTAGGACTATGTAGAAAAACTAGATCACTAAGTGAACTGAAAATTTTGTTGATTATCTATTAAGAATAATCATGAGGGAAAGCATGCTACAGTTTACTTCTTTCATGAATTTACACTTCTTCAAATGTCCAGGACTTAATAAGCCTTCAAACTGGATCCATCATCACTGTCTACACTAATACTATTTATTTAATGAAGCTTCCTTCATTCATCTGCTCTAGTCACATGTGATTATGTCTTCTGTACCTAGGAGGCATTCCAAAGTGATTCCAACCAGTGTTTTTTAACATTTTTAAACATTTGATAGCAAACCACCATAAGAAAATGATTTACATTGCAACCCAATACATATAACTGTAACAATAGTTTCATAAAGCAGTATTTAATCTTACTTATGTGATGCTCTCTTATACTTTTCTATTCTATTCCATTTTTTGAAAGTGCTTGTGTAGACCCACTAAACTGATTTCATAACCCATGAATGGATCGTAATCTATGGTTTGAAAAACTCTGGTCTAAGCTATCACAATAGTTCCAATAAGAAATTAGACCCTCCAAGCTACCTTATATATATGCTTCCCCTTTTATCTCTGTGATCCTCTATCACTATATTCAGTATAAACCCTACCCTATACTGAACTCATCCAAGTCAACCCTACTCCTCCTTCATACTGATGATATATCTAATGTTCTTCCCACTCCTAACCTGCTCCTCCTTCCATTAGACAAGGGTCAGATTACTGAAGATCCTAAATGTCAAACACATACAACTATACTTCATTGGTAAAATGAAAATAATGCCTCATGACTATACTTTACAATGTGTAACAAATTATAAGAAATATAATTTACTTAATAAATATCTGAAAATACTGCTTAAAAATCATCTCAAAAAGCCATATATATGAAATATGAATTATGTAATTTTTAGAGCTAAACGAGACCTTCCAGATCATACAGCCCAACTTCCTTAAAGATGAGAAAACTGAGACCTAGTGGGGGGTTAACGAGTTTATGACTCAGTTAATGGCCAAATGAGAACCCGAAACTTTTAATTCCCCATTCAGTACTTTAACCACTGGACTAATGCCCAAGTTTTAAAACATTTTAGCAGAATAAAAGTCACTTTAAGGTCATGAATGATTTATCAGAAAACAGTTCCCTCAATTTGAGAGATATGAATTACCTGTTCTGTTTGCTTCCATTTCTGTTCCAAAGCATCAAACATGACTCTGCACAGTTCTTGTACATCATGCTGCTGCCAAGCTATTTTAAGATAAAATTTAATTAAAAATAGCAATAAATTTAGTGTAATGAAACATTAATTTCTGTTTAAAAGCAAATAGGCAGAAATGTGAAGTCTACTTTAATGCTAAATTTAAAAAGAACACAAAAACATACATTATAGTCACGAAAAGGCCATCTCAAAGAATCATGAGATCTCAGCATTCTATAAATAGTATATGCTTCACAGTGCCACAATATTTGTCATTTTTGTTATTTTTCATTGTAGAGTTAAGAAATGTGTTAGAAAAATCTAAGACACACTTGCAATGAAAGATTTAAGAAAAAGATAATTAAGTTGTTAATATGTGTAATGTGTTTGTAATATTATTGTCCCCCAGAATTCCTTTGAATATATCATTACAAGAGAATTAGTACCCTCACTACTATCCCATCCAAAGCTCCTTGTAACATCTGTGGTTTCAATTGCTCTCTTTTTGCTGGTTTGTAACAAAACAAAAAGCCTTTGAAGTTGATATGGGATACTTGTCACTGGATCTTCTTCAGATTCTTCAAATTCCCACCTATTAAAATGAAATGTTCAAAAATTATTTATAAGATAATCCTATTCTTTAAAAGCATAATTAATATCAGAATCATAATAATGTAAGATTTTAATTCTGGGAGCTATACAGAGTTTGAGTATTAACTGAAACTAATAACATCTAAGGAAATATTAGTCTTTGTCTAATTCATAAATTCAGAAGAACTTTAGACTTTAACAAGAAAAGGCATAAGGCAACAGTTCTCAAGAATAAAAAGCAAAGCTCATTTAAAAATAACTATGGAACCTAAATCTGATCAAGACTCCTGTCCTAATTATTAATACACGAAAAAATACAGGGAACAGAAAAATAATATTAAATGACACTATGGCATTCAACCATCAAAACTCAAACTGTTGAAAACTATAGGACAAATGGTATCAGTTTTCAATATATGTATTTTCAGAGAAAATATGGAAGGGGATTAGAAACAGATTAAAAAGACTAAGCATTTTAGCTATTAATTGCAATGTACAGATCTTATTTGGATCCTGATTTGAACAAATTGTTAAATGAGGCAATGATGGCAATTTTAGCACTGACCTGAGATACAGTTTACAGATGTTATTATGGGGGTGGGCTTCCAAATAATCAGAGTAGAAGATTATATGCAAAAAAGACTGATTATGAGCTGATAATATTCAAAGCTGAATGATAGGTATAGAGAGACTCATATTATTTCTCTCTTTTTGAATGTCTGAAATTTTCCATAAGTTTTTAAAAGGGAATATAAGTTAGTAAAATAATCCAGATATTTTTACCCTCATAAATTTATGAAAAATGGTATTCTAAATCTAGCTACAGGAACTATCTCAATAGCAAGTGAATTCCCAACTGAAGACATTAAGATCTCGTGGAAAAAATAAGATTGGGGGACTAAAGTTGGTAAAGTACCCACAGAAGTTCTTAAAATAATTCTATATTCAATAAATTAAACACCAAAGACAAAATATTACATGAGGACAATATTAATGATATTCTATATCTTAAGTTAGCAATAAGATCACTCTATTATTACTCTCCATCTCCTCACTTTTTAGCTTCAAAAGGAGGCTTGAGCATTAATTTTTCTCAATTGCAGTTTACAAACATAATAAAATGCCTTTTTTTCTCCTTTTGGGTAAAGCCCTCTATTAAAGTGTTCAATACTTTCTCTATTTTAGGACTTAGAAGTCACAACTCACTGACTTCACCATAATGAAATATAGCAATGTAACAAAATTGTACTTGTACCCCCATGAGTACATACAAATAAAAAATAGATGGTAAAAAAACAAATCAATTAATTACAAAAAAGAGAAAGAAGTCACAGCTCTATGATCCTTCCCCTCTTTTTACATACTGGAGAGCTCCCTTCTGCCTCACAGATGTCAACGGAATACATTTCACTTTTTTCTTCTCAAGGCTTTCCTGCAAACACCTCTACCTGATACCTGATATCTGCTTTAACATTCCCCTCTTCTAGACCGAATCCTCGGCTTTTTTTTTTTTTTTTCTGGTTATCCTAACAAAAGGTACTTATAGTTGATTATGGGATCTAAAATTTTCTCAGTAGCTGTGAGGGAACACTGAAGTTAAAATAGAGAATGCTCAAATTTCTTGCAAGGGAAATTCACTAGTGGGGAGGAATTACTGTAATATAAAACTACGTTCTCACCTGTCCTTTACTTGCTGTTACTCCAGTCACTTAAGTTAGAAACTCTGGTGCTATATTTGATTCTTTCCTTTACTCCTAAATAAAACTGGTCACTATGTCCTGTCAGTTTTCAATCTGAAATATCATAACCACTGCCACCATCATCATTCTGACTCTAATCTATCCATGGCTGGTTTTAATCACAGATTCCTCCAGGGTTCTCTATTCTTCAAATTAATCCTGTACACTGCACTATGTAAACTTACTTAAAACAATGTATTTGACATGGAATTACATGCCTCTGAATCAGAGTGATAGGTTCTACATTGGCTACTATACAACAAGTGAAGAAAATAAACAAACAAAACTATCCTTTCATGCTAGTGCTACTCAAGTGATACTCTGTGCATAGGCCAGTGTGGTCCTTAGTTCTACATTAAGAAGCCTGTAATTCTAGCACTCTGGGAGGCCAAGGCGGGAGGATAGCTCGAGGTCAGGAGTTCGAGACCAGCCTGAGCAAAAGCGAGACCCCGTCTCTACTAAAAAATAGAAAGAAATTATATGGAAATTATATATATAGAAAAAATTAGCCAGGCATGGTGGCGCATGCCTGTAGTCCCAGCTACTCGGGAGGCTGAGGCAGGAGGATTGCTTGAGCCCAGGAGTTTGAAGTTGCTGTGAGCTAGGCTGACACCACAGCACTCTAGCCTGGGCAACAGAGTGAGACTCTGTCTTAAAAAAAAAAAAGAGAAACATCATCAGTGCTCTCAGGCTTTGTTTCCCCACCTGCTATATAAATTTTATTCTCTCAATCTCAAGGCATTTAGCCCTCCTCTTTGACCACATGTCTAAATCCTCCTTCTCACTCACTGGGTTCCATTCATAAAGGGTTTATTTTATTCCTCAAAGGCCTTTGCACATGCAGCTTCTTATGCCTTAAATGTTCTTCCCCTAGATCTTCACAGGGCTAGCTCCTGTGAAGTCTATTCACATGGTATGCCCTCAGAGAGGCCCTTCCTGACTACTTACCTGAAGCTCTGACCTGACTCTGCCCTACCTCCTGACAGTTATTCAGTCCACATTACTCCTTCTTTTCTACTTGGCATACATGACTGTGTGAAATGAGCTTACGTTTTCCTAATGAAGCTCTAAATGAGGAACGAACTTTGTCTTACTCACCACTGTAATTCCTACACCTAAAAGAATGCTTGGCACACAGCAAGTACTCAATATATGTATGCTGAATGACTATCCCTGGCTATGCTCTTAATTTTCTCGACAGTGCTATAAATCTACAAACCATTTTCACAGTATTAGAACTCATGGTTAGACAAGGTCCTGGAATATCCAGTTCTACATAACTCTAGCCAAAGCAGGCATATCATCCTGGACTATTCGGTCTATTCTAGTTTGAGGGCAGGCTCCAGACTCCATCTATTAACTTCATCTTCTACTACTCTGACAAAACTCTGGTTATGCTGACCCCTGGAGGCCCCTGTAACACATTGTACTTTTTGGTATCAACTACAGTACAGGCAGAAGAGGGTATTGGATTCTGGCATCTTCAAGCAATGTCTTCGGGCAAAGTACTTACCCTCTCTGCCTTCAGTTACCTCCTTGGTAAAATTGGGATAATAATAGTACATAATTCATAATTACTGTGAGAATAAAGTGAGTCTATGTATAAATGCTCAGAACAATGCCTGATACAAACAAATAATAACTAATACTTAGGTAACACTTACTATTACTCACTTTTGCTTTTGAAAGTCCTCGTCTGCAATGTTCTCTCTTTTTCTCAACCTGGCCAAACGATATCTAGCTTCATGACCTACTTTCTTCACTAAGCCACTTCTCCAAGTTTCAACAATCTCCCTTCTCTCTAAACTCTCAGGGCATTTAGCTGTCCTTAAGTGTTATTTAAACTATTTCATACATAAACATATTGCTATTGTGGAAAGATCTGTAAAAGACCTTATTTCTAACTCCCTCTCTATCCACTAAGTACCTGGCATCTAAACACTACTGGGCAATAAATACTTACTGAATAAAAAATATGTCAATTTTTACAATAAATTCAGATGTCTGCCTTTAGAGTTTATTTAAATATGGATTCCCTCCATAGAGCATTCTAAAGTATGTGGTGTATATAGAGTTTTAGAAACACACACACACACACACACACACACACACACAAGCTGTACATATATTTTAATTAGAAACAAAGTTTACAAGTTTAAAAAAATAACTTTGGATTCTTACACTGGAGGGAAACAACAGTATGGATTATATATTCAAATTCTCTCAAAAGCAGGTAACATTTATTTCTTCATAAAGGTTCTATAAGTGAGGAAAGTTTAAATTTACCCCATATGTAAATCTTATCAATTATATCCTTTTGCTGTCTATGCACTTCTGATTCTCTCTCTCCACACATTTTTCACATACCTGTCTCTCATAAGATCCTTGCTCTTATATAAGAAATTGCATCTTATGAAGTGAGAAATGCCCCAAACTTTACAAGTGCAAGAAGCAAATTAAATTTTATTAGTTAAAACCTATATTTTTATTCTTAAATCAATTTTATTTAGGGAATGTTTATGAATACTCACTTATATAATGCATTCCTAAATTCAGGAGTCATAAAAAGTGTTTGCAAAAGGCTATTCAAATAGCAAGTCATTGCCTGGTTTACTAATCCCACATATCCTTTAAAGAGAAAATACGAATACACGTTAATCAGCATTTAGATTAAAAAAATAACAAAAAGCAATACAATAAGAATTTCGCGCATAGTAAAGATTCAGAGGTTAACGTTACTCAGTTGGAAATTATTTCAATTTTCTTTAATAGCACCTAAGACAGATCCCTTTTCTAATATGCACACTTTACATGCAAACCTTGTTTCACAGAATATGTCAGTATATCTTGTGATAGATATGTCCAGAGATTTTCATATAACATCTAATAAAATTTTAAGAGTAATATATTTAATATAGTATGTCTTACTGGTATAATCTTTTTTCCCCAAATCTAAAAGTTCAGGCCTAAAATGGAAAAATATAAATATATTCATTTTAGATATCACACACACCCAACTGTGTGTATACTCAGACTGTACTGACCCAGTTATCCCTGTCATCAAACCCTATAAACCAGTTTCTACCAAAAATAAACATAAAAAATAAATTCACTGTATACAAACTCATAAAAGCTGAGACTCTAAGTAATGCAGAGTGACTTCCTCTATTTTCATAAGCCCATCATGTATGCAATTCTATAGATCAGCATGTTGTGCAAGAGTGATTTGGATCCATACCATATGCACTTGTATGATTCCAAGAAGAGACCAAGTATACCACTTTAGCTATCTGATTTTCACTTTGTTCAAGCTTTGATTTCTTATTTTTTCATCTTTAAGAATACTATGTGCATGTGTTTATATATTTTATCCTACATTGTGATATAATTCTAAACTGCTTCAACTCCTGATTACTCCCCACCTGAGCTGTTCTCATAGTATCCTGTCCTTAATCTATAGCAGAGCCTTTATCTCACTGTTCTGTAATTACCTATTTACTTATATGTCTTCCCCATTAGACCTCAAGAGCAGCCTGATCTTTCTCTCTCCTGCTACCTAGGACAGCAGCAGGTGCACAACAGAGCAGTGCATATGACTTACAAGTAACCCAAATTTGTATGATATCTACCCTGATTATTAATGAAAAGCATTATTTCATTAGTTCATATGAACAGTCTTTTCCCCACTAACAACAGCACTTTGGCCAGGAGACCAGGTTGTTTTGCACCTTCTTCTCAGCTGAGGCTGCTTGGGATTTCCCTTCTTTTCCATCTCCTTCTCCCAATTCCTCAACAGTCAGAGACAACTAATCTACTTGGAGCCTTAAAAGGTAAATATTACTACTATTGTCCTCGGTATACCTACAAACCAACCATGTATCACCTATTTGTGACCTTATTTCCCTTCCCTGGTCTTAAAAAGTTGGGGGGGGGAGTTGTTTGAGGGAATGAAGGAGTAATAGTAATTAATTTTTGCCATTGCTCTTTATTTTGCTATTAGCAATAAAAACCATATAGACCCCTATGATCTTTTGTACTTGATTTAGCACTACATTTAAACAGAATGAATGTCTCACATAAGTGTACTATTAATTTCCAAAAGTATGATGATTTTAGTTATACTAATAAAAATGCTAATGAGTTAAAGAAATGTTTGTCATTATGCATTGTCTAAATCAACAAACTTCAAAAAACAGCTATTATCAAGCAGATTCTGTATCTGAAATAGTTATGAATCAATATTTTTAGTATAAGCCAGTAAGAGAGGAGATGTGAGAATATATGCCATCCTAGAGGGCACGTGCAGAAAGAAATCCTAAACAGAACCAACAGGTAAGGAAGGAGAAATCAAACAGGCCAAATGAAGTAGAATCAAACAGGCCAACTCTTGGGGTAGATAAAATAAAAGGAATGTTAAGAAATTGGCCAAAGACAGGTATCATGGACTTAAAGTTCCTAATCACTGTGAGTCCACATCAGCCTTCAATCCACTCCTGATCCATCAAAATTCATCCCCCAGCCACCATCTCCTATCAACAGTGGCTGGTTACCAGAGGGAGGTTGGTAGAAAAGAAAAACAGGAAAGAATATGTTAAGTCCCCAAACCCACTGTGTTATTGAGAAATGTCTTTCTACAGCCCGAAGTTGAAATGAGAGCATTTTCCAATGAAAACATTTTGTACATGGCGCCAAAATTTACAATAATTTAAGGAAAATGCAAATTCAGTAGTGACTAACAAAACAATTTTTGAACCACAACCCCTTTGGATGCTTACAGACTATTTTATTTCAGAAAGATAGTACTCCAGAACACTGAAGATAGGGAAAAAAGTGAAGAAGTGTATAATTGGGAATGAAGATTATGACTACATGGCAATGTATATCAAAGGCTTCTAAAAAAATTTTTTTAATAAACATCAACTTAGTAATTCAATTCCTGGGAACTTTTTTTTTCATACTATTATTTTATTTTATTTATTTATTTATTTTTATTTCAGCTTATTCTGGGGATACAAAAGTTCAGGTTATATATATTGCCCATGTCCCGCCCATTTCCTGGGAACTTTTAACCTAAGGAAATAATCAGAGATGAAAATAAAAACTTATGTACAAGAATTTTCATCATAACATCCATAATAACCAGAGACAGTTTAAATGCTTAAACCTATACAATGAAAACACTATTTTTCAGTCATTTGAACCTCTCTATTAAAATACTATTTAATAACATTAAAAATGCTCCTCATATAGTATTAAGTGCAAAATATAGATTAAAAATCTGCTTAGAGCATGATTCCCCATTTTCTTAAAAGTATATATATGGAGGAAAGATAAAATAAAAATAAGCAAAATCACTAGATATGGTTTCTCCTAGTAATGTCAGTGATTTTCACTTTTTTCATTCTACAGTATGACAATGACATGCATTACATTTGTAAAATCAAAGAAAGATTTTTTTTAAGCATGTCTGAGTCTCAAGGAATTTGCAGGCATCAGAAAGCCATAGGCATTTGAACCTCATACAGAGCACAAAGTAGAATTCTGTAAACATCTGTTGCATAAAGGACCAAATACACAGCAAATATATCAAGAATTTTGATTTGTTAAATCTGGAACTTTCTCAAAGTGTTTCAACTATCTCAGAATAATCTCGGATACTTATTTAAAACAAAATGCAGTTTCTTCCAACCTACTACAGGGCAACTACATCAGCAGTTTGGGAAGCAATGCTTTGGAACCTACATTTTTAAACAAGTACCCTCAAATAATTTTTAAAGAAATAAAAATCTGAGAATCACTACTCTAGACAGTATAGTAGGAAACAGTTTTATTATCTCCTAAGATATAAAATGAAAGATAATTTTGCATTCTCTTTTATTACAATGGTTGTTGCAAAAAGTTCTATTAAATAAATGATTCTAAATATCAAACATGACTAGCATTTACTGTTATTTCCAGAACAAATAAACCATTAAACCTGCACAATGATTAGCTATGAGGAAATTATTTTCAGTTCTAATTAAAAAAATACAGTAACAATGTCTACAATGTAACCCTACAGTGTTCTTTTTATACTGGGTATTTGTAATATAATATTTAAAATCACCTGTTTTGAAGTTCTAAAAGTAAAGGTTCTGAAGCTATACTTAGCATGAAACACCATTAACAAAATGTGCAATCAAAGGCTTCTTTGCAAACTAGTTTCCACTTCATTTAACATGAGAATACTATCTACTACAAAGGTTTGTTCTAAGATGAAATGATATGTAAATGTACCTAGATTATATTCTTTAGGCAATTAACCAATCTTATATATAAATGAATAAACCTTTCATAAGTAAAGCAATTTCACTAGCTCAATAAATTGAAAAAATTCAAAAATCTAGGCTTAATCATGTTCAGAAAAAAGTTTTAACAGAAATTTTAAAATAATATGGTTCATTTCAAATACATGATTAGATTAAGCTAAAAGCTAAGACAGCAAGCCCAATGAAATAAGCAGGGCATATCTACTTCAAAATGGAAGCATAGTCCCCACAGTCTGTTCTAATCTAAAAAGGAAATAATAGAGACTTTCCTTTCCAGAGGAAGTCAACTTCAAAAATGTCAGATTATAGTCAAAATGGAAAATTCTTAAAAAGAAAATTCTTCCTTCAAAATATAGTATTAAATTTTTTTATGTTATTATTAAATAGGAGCAGTCACAATATAGTAAAAACAATAATGGGTTGAGGGAAAGGTAAACCACATTCTTATTCTAACTTTGTTGTTGCTGCTCGCTAGTGATCTTGCTCTGGGTCTCAGTTTTCTTATCCATAAAATAAGAGGATTAGGCTTGAAATCACTAAGATTACTATGGGTCTAATGTCCTATGATTTTATGAAAATACAACAACAATAAATCTTACCAGTTTCTGATTTATTCAAAATAGATGAATAGGTGTAGCTTTGGCTGACATAATCACTGGTAGAGCCCACAGAACCTTCTCTAGGAAGTGGACCTATAAACCTGTCATGAACACTGTCATCCACAGCACTGGAATCCTCCTAAAATGCAGCATAATCAATATTTAATTACAAATGTTGCTGAAACAATGAATAAAGACATACTAATTGCTGAGGCAATGGAAAAAAAAAAAAGATGTGGCATTCCTATCACTGTTACCACCAAGGCATTCAAAGGGATGTATACTATTACCATTTCCTATAGAAGGTTTGAATAATGTCTGATATAAAACACTTCGGAGAAGTGCTCATATCCCCTCCCACAGTGTTTACTTTCTAAATTTTCTTTACACAAGAAAATACTTTTGGTGCTTATAGATCAAAAATACCATTGTACTCCTTGATGACAGAATCTATCATTCAGGCAGGTAGGGGATATTCAATAATTGTTGGATGAGATGGAGTTTCCTACTGTCTCCAACAAGAAACTTCCTATTAATGAGGAAGATATTGAAAGGATTAAAGGGCATGCAAACAGAATAAGCAATTAGGACAGAGCTGAAGAATAATTACTATGTGTTTTAAGACATGAATCCCTAAATTGTGAATCCAGAGTTCCCTAAATGAATAGCTATTCTAAATTTCAATGTCATGCAGACTAATCCAAACTCTCTAATAATGTTGTAACAATAAATGATGAGATTAAGGAAGGTCAGAGGACATATTCTGGTATTGCTTCAGTATGGAGGCACTGTGTTTAATTACTGTCTACTGTCCAGAGAGGTATTTTCACAATAGATTTGTAAATGAAAAGCATCAAATAGAACAATTTTTTCTGAGTGAAGTATCATTGAAGAGAAGGGTTCTCAAAAGCAAGTGCAGGAAGAAAAGGCCTCTGAAACATGGGAAATATCTTTGTGGGGTTCTAACTTATACCAAGACCAAGTCTCATGCTTAGGGTGGCAGTAGTCTTGAAGATGGAAGCCCATATCAAACCCACTGTGGCAATAGACTATATGCACAAATAATGGTGCTATGGATGTCTGCTGTAACCATGTTATTATACACACTTATGACAAAACAACACAAAATGGAAAAATAATAATTATGCAAATTATAAAATATATCTCTCCTCTTGCCTTTAGAAAATTGAATTCCCAAGTAGTAGGTGACAGTGCACAAAAATTATGAATAAAGGGCCTTCTAAATAGCTTACCAGTAGTATTTGAGGTTGTTCACCATCTTTATCTGTTAAATGCAGAAAGTTCTTCTTTCCTGGCTCAAAATTAGCATCAAGAAGAGACTTGTCACTGGTATGATCCAGTGGAGCCTATGGACACAAAACATAATATCTCAGCTTATGAAAAACTTTAATTATAGTAATAAAATCAAATAAATATGTAAATTGATACATATCTACATTTAAACAGTATTTTTTCAATAATGATCTGGTAAAAGTCTGTTCATCTAGGCTTGGAATTAACTCATCTACTCATGAACTGGGATAGCTAAGCCCAGTGAGTGACAGTGCAAACACTGACAGGTATCCCAGAAGCTCACATTCCCCAACATCTAAAAAACTGGATAGAGAAAAGGTAAAGGTTAAGTAATGTTAAAGTACTACAAACAAAAAAGAATCTATAAACATTGCTATTTCAATGTTCTCTAAAATGTATACAGTATAATATTTAATGGATTTTCAAAAAAATTAACTAAAGATAATTTTATATAACTAAAAACTGTAAAATCATGTTTTGATATATGAATATAATAAGAATTCCCAGATAAGCAACAGACTAAGCAACCCAACCAAAATAATTATGTAGTATAATTATACAATGGGACAAAAATGTAACTAATGTAATAGAGCCTTCAAAAAGCCCCCTTAAGGAAAAGCCTGTCCCAGTAAATGATACCCATTTCACAACTACTGCCACGATCCAGAGGATTCCAGGGGGAACTGAAGTGATCATTCCTTTGAAAATTAAACATCTAAGATTCAACAGTCTTCACCCAACTCTTTCCTATGGTAGGACAACTTTAACCCCAGCCACCATTCAGACACACTCTAGTTGGTGGATGAGAAATGGAACTCTGTATGTCCAAGCCCTACTCACTCACACTCCAGACCACTGTTGAGAAAAATGAGGGACTAGGGGTAAACATCCTATTCTTCTGTTTTAAAACCATTTTGTTACATTGAGAAATGTTTTTAATGTTTCACAGATATGAGTGTTATCTCCTTAAAAAGACTCATTTTATGGAAATGCCTTTATTTCTTCAGAAATTAACATTGTATAAAAGTACAGGTATTAAGGACAAAAAAAGTTAACTGAAAGAGATTCTGCTACTTATTATCTCTGTGACTTTGGGCAATTACTTCACTACTCCATGACTAAGTTTCCTCACCTCTATTTCATAGGGTAGTTATAATAATTAAATAGGATTATATTTGTATAGAATTTAGAACAATACTAGGGACATATTAATAGTAAGTGCAAAAGAAAGAGTTAAGTAAATAAATTAGCAAACTTATATGATCTCTTAACTTAGGCTCACATCTAGAAATCTACGAGAAAAACAGGACATAGAAAACCTACCTAAGTAAAGCTACATGGAAGGAGGAAAGGTATTGCTGGGTCCTGAAAATTTACAGGTGGGACATGAAAGATTAGAAGATATAGCTGGAATACAAAGGGTAGTTTTACCTCAATAAATGTCTGTGAGTGTACAAGGTAGTAAGTAACTACATGGGCTTGGTTTCCAGAAGAACATCCATGTAGCATTGTGCAATGAGTAGGTCAAAGCAGGCATACTTGTAGAAATGTATAGTAGGCAAATAAAAATACATAAATGGAGTACTTGAGAACAGTCACAGCTGAAGAGAGAAATAAGTAATCCTGACATGGAGCTATTTGAAGTTATCGTGGAAGATCATTTAACAAATTTTTTTTGGTGCATAGGATGAATGCCTATGGAGGATACAAAATTAATACTATGAGGTTCCTGCCATCAAAACACTTATAGTCAACCAAATGGAAAGACGCAAATGAATAACAACATAAAGAAACTATGATAAGTGGCATGGCAGAACAAAAGAGCATAGGAGGCCAAAGAGAAAGAAATTACTTTTAAAGTGCCATAAGGAAACATCATGTAAGGCTTCTTAGATAAAAGATAAATAGGACTTGGGAAGACACATAGTACAGTATATAGAACTATTCTTTAAACTGAAAAAGAGATAACATGAGAAGTTACATGGCAATGTGCCAGAAAGCACTCAATTTCAGATTAAATATTGTTTATCTTTCTATGCCTTGTTGGATTACCAATGTTACTAGTTAACTTCAGAGGGAAAAATTTAACTAATTTAAAACATTAGTTCTATATATTTTTTAAAAACCACAAATATATTATGGAATAGAAAGTAAAATATCATTATTTTAAAGGCAAATCAGGCAACATCAAACATCTTTGATTCTTCTGTGGAGCCAATTAAAAAATATACACTTCAAGTACCATAGGTATACACATTCAATTTCATTTGCCATTAGAGGTATTTTCCTGGAAAACTTAGAGCAGCAATGACATAGGACAGAAAGAGGTAACATAAGCAAAAACATGGAGATGGAAAAATATGGAAATTTGTATTAAGAAAATAAATTAATACAATATTCGGGAGTTAAGAGTACAAAGACTTAAAGGACCAAATTGTAGCTTGCCTTGAATGCTAACCTAGAGGAACTGATTTTTAATCAATGGGCAGTGAGAGTGATAGAAGGTTTCTGAACTAGAAGGTGACATGAGTGCTTGACTAAAGATGACTGAAGATCATTCTAACAGTAGTATACAGGGTGAATGTGGATTGAGAGATGAGAAACAAAAAAGACTATTTAGAATACTATTCCAATAGTGCAGGTAAGATCCAACTCAATAGTCTCTTTTACCACTCTCCCATGCAAAAGTGATCAATGCTTCTACTATGGTCTGAATGTTTATGTCCCCTCAAAATGCATATGTTGAAACCTAATCTTCAAAATGATAATAATAAGAGGTGGGGCCATAAGAGGTGATTAGGTCTTGAGGCAGAGCCCTCATGAATGGGATTAGTTCCTTTATAAAAGAGGCCAAAAGGAAGATGTCTATCAAGGGTACTAGAAATTTATTTAGTAATTGCAATTATTTATTTTCACAGTAAAAATTAATACAGGTTTAGGCCAAATGGTGACCTAAGGACGTGTCTACCGATAATCCTCCCCCAAACTCCATGTAATGTCAAAAAATAGTTTTTTTAAGAAAAATCTTACAACAGGGCAAGAAAACAAAGAGTGTCCTTAGCAAACCAGAAATTCTGAGAAATTATAAGATAGAAAGCAGACAAGATCAGATCTATGGAAAAATGAAGCTAGAGGAAACCATAGCCCAAAGCAGCTATAGGACAAGACTATCATAGACATAAAGGTGGTAGGGAACCCCAGACTAAGGTCAAGAGAAGGGAACCATTAGAGTGAGCAAGAAGGAAAAGGCATTCTGATCCGTTTGGCCTCTCCTCTCTTTTCCTTCTTATGCTAAGAAGCAGACAGCAGTTTCTGTTTCCTGCCAGGGTAAAGCATGGGTGCTGTGGCCAGAGAGGGAGAGCAGTGCTGTCCAGCTAGGTACTGATCACCCCCCAATCTGAAAGAGTCAGAAACTAGCTGATACCAAGACAAATTATAAACACACCACACCCAGCAGCATGTCCCACCCTTTTCCCACAACAACCAGAAATTAAATACAGTAAGTTTAATCAGCCAGCATTCACAGAGATACTATAACAGAGATTCTCAAATGTAAAGATGAGTAGAAGATAATAATCACTAAATATTTAAAGAAATGCTACACCATGAAAAAGATAAACTAAGACAATAAATAAAGAAGGATAAATAATTAAGGAAACAGTTAACAGAAGAATGAATTAAGAAAATAAACCCTTAAAGGGATCTGAGAAGACTGCAGTCATTAAAAAATGTTTTTGAGCTTGAGAGTTAAAGTCAAAAGCCATGTTCATACATAGAAAAATAAACACATAAAAAGAAAAAAGTTACCCAGAAAGACACACAGACACACAAATAAAATATAGAGATAATCTCTGTTAACACTGGGGTGTGTATATCCTTCTGCTCCTTTCTTTCTATATAGATTTTTTCTTCCTTTCCAAAAATTAAATCATAAAATGCATATGATTTTATATCTTTTTTCATTGAAAAATATAAGATGGACATCATTCTATTCAATAAATGTGGAAAATTTTCTTTAGTTGAGAGAATATTACGATAGTCACCTTTCAGGAATGAAAAAACTAATGAAGTAACATTACTCAAACTTTAGGACAAGTGTATGTGGAACCAAGAATGGAGACAAAGGGAAGAAGAGGGATCCAATTATTAAGTTGCACATACCATCTTACTGTAGTTGTTATACTTTTGCTTATAATACTAAAAAGAGTTCCAGGATTTAATATAATCATTAGTACAACAACAACTATAACAACATTAGCAGCTTAAAAGAAGATGCTTCAAGTCTAGGGTTTTACCATATCAGCAGTATTGATTCCATTTCCCCACACCAAATCAAAGGTTCCATTTATGTAGCCTACTTTGTTGGCCACATCTTCAAAGAGCTTTCTGACTGGAGTAGATGCTGGTAAATTTAAAGTGATCCGTTCATTCACTGTCTTTGAATTAGTAGTATCTTGTATTATACATAAGACTCTAGGTTCTTCAGCAGCATTTTCTATCTGAAATTTTAAAAAAATATATGATTTTACATATTATTTATCTTTAAAGCAAAACAAAACAACTAAAATTAGTCAAAAATTTTTACAATTAAATGTAAAAGAACCCACAAAATATTGTTTTCTTTGTGCTAGTATTACTGTTTTATTATGTTTGAAACACTCCAATGTGTATGTCAAACATAAGCACCACATACATTTATTTTGGGAAAACTGGGGCATGTTTCAGAATCAACAGTCATTCTTGTGTATATTGCTTTCACCTTTTAATGTTGTAAATCAACGGTCAACAAGCCATGAAGACAGTATATCTAAGCAATTTTAAGTTAAAAATTATAAAATCTAATCTTTCAAAATGTGTCATTACCATGCTAGCATAGTCAAATAAAGCATTTCTGGTTCTCCTGAAGAAACAGCAAGGGAACTGTGCAGAAATGCAGCAAGGATTGTCTAAGGATTACAAAATCTATAACTAAGGACACAGGCAACAAGGTTTCCTCCTGACCTTTATGCTGCTATACCTATATAAGCCAAGATGTCCAAAAAGTTCCATTTATTAATGCGTTGGTTGGGAGCAGACAAGCTTATCTAAACAGATCAGCCAGGCACAGGGGGAAGGAAAAACAAGGAAAAAAACTTTATTTACCATCTGGAAAGGAATTGGGGGGTGGGGGCGGTTATGAATTCTCCTTCCTTCTTTTTCATTTAGTGCATAACTCAGTAATTATCAAGACAAAAGTTTACACTTTCTTAAAGAAGCTGTGCCTTCCCTCAAGCTGTTAAAGGACACTGCTTTTCTTTTCCACTTTCCACGGGAGTAGCAGACTGCATCAGATATTTTAATAGAAGGAATTTCGTTCCTTCCTTCTCTCCTCCTCTAACTGCCAACTCAGTGAATGGCACTATCATCTACCTAGCTGCTGAAACCAGAGAGCTGAGCTAAGTGTTTTCCTTGCCCTTCCTTATCACTTCACATAATCACCAAATCCTATCAATTCTACCTTCTGAATATCTCTTGAACTACCCCCTTCTCTTTATGCCTATGTACAGAAATCAGAACATCTAACAAAATCATGGCAATAGCTTCCTGAGAAGTTTAACTTCTTCCAATCTTACATTCCTTCAACACAGAATAGAATTTCTAATATACAAATATAATGACGTAAATCTCTTGCTTTCCCTGCAAGTCAGGTGCAGCATTTAACTAGGAGATCTCTCACTATCTCCATTATATACTTTTCAGAAATATGATGTGTACAAACTGGTGTGGTATATAAGAATTTATTTCTTTCCTTCTTTTTTACAACAATATCATCCCCAACCTTTTGTTGCTTCCCTACTATCCATTTTTAAATAAGCATAATTATCATTGACTAGTATTGAGACAGGATAGCCACAAAGTTTTTTGTTTGTTTAGTGAAGTAATACAATTATAATTTGTTTCTGTGATATATAATTTTGGGTTTGCAAGACGTCATTTAAATTAAAGTTATTTCAATGAGTTTAGAACAGAAATAAGTTGCTATAAAAGTATAATATTTAAAAGATTGGCTAGCACCATAAAATAAAAGATAACAAAAAAGAACATTACCAATATACATCTCAAAAAGGGAAAAAAAAGCCTTCACCTATAAATTTAAGATGTTATATTAACATATACAGTGGATTCTTTTATGCATTTTAATCCTAAACTAAAAAACATAAAATGGATCTTTTTTTAAAACTCTGGTTTATGATAAAAGTGAATGGCTCAAAATAAATTTCAACTACAAAAGATCTACTTTTATGGTTGCAATAGTACAGTTCAGAGGTAGGTTAGGTCTCAATGATTCAGTGTTTCTAGTATAAAATACTGTAGTAGTCAGATTTTGAAGCTTCAGATAGGTTGGAGTTGATGCTCCAAGGAGGATGACCCTACCTAAGGATTCAGAAATCAAAAGTGCTGTATAGTAATATAGATGAGAATGGTAATGTGGTGATATCATATGGCCAGACATTAGCAGTTCCTGGTTCTTTCCCTAAATATGTGAGCACAAGTTACAAGCATTCCAGACTCCTCTCCTTCCACCTAAAAATGTGGAAAAATTGTCCCCTAAGAGAATCCCATCTGAAGACTAAATGTATTATAAACACAAAATTTAATCTCTCGTGTGCCTTTTATTCTTTTTAATAACAATAGCTTTCTTTTCTGTACATATAAATAATTTTAAAATTTTTTTAATTTAAGCTTTTTAATGACATGTTCGTGTAACCAAATTGTTTGCTTTTTTTTTTTTTTTTTTTTTTTTTGAGACAGAGTCTCGCTTTTGTTGTCCGGGTTAGAGTGAGTGCCGTGGCATCAGCCTAGCTCACAGCAACCTCAAACTCCTGGGCTCAAGCGATCCTACGGCCTCAGCCTCCTGAGTAGCTGGGACTACAGGCATGCGCCACCATGCCCGGCTAATTTTTTCTATATATATTTTTAGTTGGCCAGATCATTTCTTTCTATTTTTAGTAGAGACGGGGTCTCGCTCTTGCT
>CM052438.1:144762025-144800429 GCA_028533085.1 Varecia variegata | reverse complement strand
GACTACAGGCATGCGCCACCATGCCCGGCTAATTTTTTCTATATATATTTTTAGTTGGCCAGATCATTTCTTTCTATTTTTAGTAGAGACGGGGTCTCGCTCTTGCTCAGGCTGGTCTCGAACTCCTGACCTTGAGCAATCCACCCGCCTCGGCCTCCCAGAGTGCTAGGATTACAGGCGTGAGCCACCACGCCCGGCCTGTTTGCTTTTTTTTAATATGAAGAGTATGAAGGAAAAAAATGGATATCATCTATAACTCTATAACCTAGAGATAATTGTGAACATTTTGGTGTATATCCTTCCTGTGTATTTCACCTGCACACACACACAGACACATGCACACACACTTCTTAATCACAAACATTAGATATGAATTTAAATGCTATTTTCTAACTTCTTTCTTTACTTAAAAATATATCATGCAATCTCTCCCTTTCAAGTTTTTTCTAACTCATCTTTTTAACCGCTGAATTGTATTTTTTATTACATGGATTAATAATAATTTATTTAATCAATTCTATTTACTGACTCTTAGGCTAGACTTTACTACACTTTTACAAATCTGTGATGAACACCTACATAAAACTTTGTATACTTTCTATTTGCTTAAAATTCATAGACATAGACTTTCTGGGCAAATCACATTTTACTCTTGAATTTAATTCTAGGATAATTTAAACAAACAAAAAGCTCTGTTCTTCTTTAAAGCTTTAAGCTAGTCACTTGTACATTCTACTTTATACTCAACTTTCTGGTCCATTCTTTATTTCACCTATAATTTAATCTATGTGGCTACTATGTATGGATTTCATTTAAATTTTGGAATCACTATTGCCAACACTAATTACACTGAGGTAAAATTTCTCTCCTCCTTCCCCCTCCCCAACTTGGGAACCCATAACAATTTTTTTTTTTTACAATTTTAAGATATCATCAATGAGATGTACCATTTATAACAGATTTCCAAGAGGAAAAAAACTATACAATATAAATTAAACATGAAGATTTCCAAAACATTTGTATGTAAAAAGGTATTTCTTAGAATTGGGAAAATAGGGCAGTTATCTTCTTAATTTCTTTGGGGTTCTACTCCAGATTGATCCTATTTATGTCCAAAGAAAAAAACATCATCTTGAGGTAGATTAAAGATGGCTAAAATTATTTGCCAGTCTTTTTTTTTCTCTTTTTCTTTTTCCTCTTCCCATGAATCTGGACTGGCCACATGATCATCCAGGACAAGGGAATATGACAGAAGCAATACAGTGTAACTTAAGGCAGGGCCTTCAGAAACCAGCAGCTTCTGCTTTGGCACCTTTTGGAACATTCCCTCTTACAAAATAGCCACCATGTGAGAAATCCAATTAGCCTGGAATCAACATGCTGTGAGGAAACCCAGGCAAGCCACGTGGAGAGTAAGTGGCCACTTAGTGGAGGCACTGAGGTATCAGATATATGAGAAAAGCCTTCTTGGATACTCCATCCAAAGCCTGCCACCAGCTGAATGGAGCCAAGTAGTGACCCTAGATGATGCCACCTGGATTGAATAGCTAGCTGAGCCCTGGCCCAAATCCCCTCCCACAGAAATGGAAGCAAATAAACTAACTGTTCTTTAAGCCACTAAACTTTAGTGTCCACTGTTATATAGCAATAGATAACAAAAACACACCTCAATCATATAGCACATGCAAATTCTAGTTGAGAAAGATGTGATGACAATGGTGTTGGTAGTGAAGGGAAAGAGTCCACTTAAGTACTACACCCAACATTAAGGAAAAGCATCTGAGGAGCAAAATTTTTAGTCAAAAGAGGTCCATGATGAATTCAAGGTAAGAGAGAACAAATGCAAAATTTTAGAAAAGCCTAAAACATGTTCCATTTAGGAAAACATTTAACATTTAATACCTTAGATGAACTATTAGAAGGGCACAAAGTTTTCTACATAGAAAATCTAGCCAAGTACAAAATGGGTACATAACTACTTATTTTACAGACAACTCATAGCAAAATTATACTGGTGAAAATAAGGGGAAAGTCAACAATGATTATTTTTAATACTGTATGTGCTAAGAGAGTGTTCTGTGTCTGTGTTCACTGCAGAAACACAGCTAGATTTCCTAGCAAAGTCTGAAGAAAGAATCTTTTTTAAAAAAGTAAAAAGGAATAAAACCATAGCCTTGCTTATAAAAGGTAGAAGATACTGAGATAAAAATATTGAAAACATAGTTTTCTTCCAAAGATAGACTCACTGCTAGGAACATCTAGAAGTGGCTGACATAGATAGTTCTTCCGTCTAAGAAATCTCAGAGACTACCAAAGGAATGTTTGTCTTTTAACTCCTCTTGTCTCCTTTTCTTGACATTCCCAACAGTTCTAAGCTCATATCTGAGTTCTCTGATGTTAACCTCGTAATTTTTGTTTCAAAAAAATACTCCCTAGGTGTTTCTTATAAAAAAAACCACTAAGGTGTATAATTGATGGTATATGTTCAGAATGGCATTAGCATGTAGAAAGTAAGTTAAAATCAAATAAAATTCAAAATTATCAAGATTGAGATTTTTCTGAGAGAAAAAAATTTAAGAAAAAGAATCAAAACATTATGAAGGGGCCTCCTTATTTCTAAATTCAATAGTCAACCCATATTCTCTCAAGACTTTCTTCCTTTCAATGTTATTATAAAGAATATTGTGGTTGCAAACTTACACACACACATACACAGACAGGCCCATTTTCTCTACTTCTTGGTAAGCTTCTATGAGCTAAGAAATCAGGCCTCTTACAGCATTACTTTTCTGGGTATTCACAGTTCAAAATTAATGTATTGCCACAGATTAAAAAAAGAGAATTAATGGTACGAATAATTTTGCTGACTAGAATTTATAAAAGTTATCAGTTTCATTCAGCCTGTACATTTTTATTTTAACAAGTAACAATTCCAAGGCTACTGATGGAAGTTCTAACTTACATGAAAAAGAAAAGAGATCATTTTATTTTTAAGATCCTCCCTCTATCCCATCCCAACTCCCCAGCCAATTCTGTTGTTATTTAAGTGATCTTTATCTAAGTGGTCTCTTGCCACACTTCGGGAAGACAGAAGAGATTAAAGGAGGAATTTTGGAGAAAAAAACTTAGAGTTAAGGCAACCCAAGGAAAATGAGGTATTAAGCAAAGGTTAGAATGGAAGTTTAAGTTTGTAGTGCACACAGGCTGTCAGGAAGGTAATTGCTTTATTTAATTCTTCAAATAAGATTTCTGGATTTTGACTTTGTAAGTTATCAAATGATTTAATCCCCTATACTATTAACATTTCAGAAAATAATATCTGAAAATATTTATTAAATATTGTTAAAATATCTGAAAAGATAGGCAACTACCATACCCAAAAGTCAAAACAAAGGCTTCTCTGGTTTTTATATCAGGGTTGTTTTTTTTTTTTGCCTCATTCACTTAGACATAAATTAATTTAAGGTGACTTTCTTATTATTAAAATTAGGTAGAAATAAAATAGCCAAACAAGCATAAAACTTAAAACATGCCTTGTTATTAAATAAAAATACTAACATGCTGTTACTTGCTCTGCTGATTATCACACTAAAGCAATTACATCAGCAGTCTACCTGTAAAAATTTCTTCTTCATCTCATCAAAGATATTTTGTCTGCATCTCCAAAACACATCCTATGGTATATAAGAACAAAATGAATTATAAATTATTTCTATAAAATAAAAGGAGAAGACAGTGAAATGAGAACAATTAACCTAAAGACATTTTTGCAATAAAATATGTATTAATTAGAGTATTAATACACCATCTAGAATTTTACTCATAAATTATATTTGTAAGGTTAATGAAAACCAACGGTATAGTGATAAAGAGTAAGGTAAACATGGAAAACAGACAAATTTTAACAAAGAGTGATAGATTAAAACTACGTATAAGTCAAATGTTCTAAGACAGATAGATAATAATTTGAGTCCACAGTTCCTTGCACTACTGGAAACCAAGAGATCCCTGATTTTGCTAGTTTATAAATTTGGATTTTTCACATGATAGTTTTACTCTTAAAATAAGGCTGCTTAACATTATCCCCTACCACTATTTTCTCTTAATATAAATCTCTTATTATAAGATAAGCTTTTTTAACAATTAACAATTTAACAATAAAGAAATATATAAAAGGAAATAAAAGCAACCTATAATCAAAAGATAATCTCTTAAAATATCTTAGTTTTACATCATGCTACACTTTTGCTGTACATATTTTATCTTCCTATCCCTTCTTCAGTTAATAAAAAGGGGCCAACATACTGTTTTAAAAGGTGCTTTTACTTTTACAATAGAAATATATTTCTATTATAATAGCAGCACATAGTTTTCTGAAGAGCAACTCTAACATAACCCCCAAAGCAATTATTAATAACTGGACGTACATCCTACCAGAACCTCTTCCATTCTATGCATACATTATATAGAGAGATTGTTAATTTTTAACCAAATAGAATAATTCTATACACCATTATTTGAATTGTTTCTTGTCCCTCAATACTTACTCATCTTACTGTGCCAAAACATTTAGTTTTAAAACTGCAGTGTTTCATTATATAAACAAACCATTATTTAACTAATCTGCTACTAATGGGCATTTAAGCACTTTCAAATATTCCTACAGCATTACTTGTTTGTACAATTTTTTCCTTAAGATAATTTCCCAAAGAAATTATATTCATTTTTACATCACTAATCATCAGGGAAATGCAAATCAAAACCACAATATCACTTCACCCCTGTTAGAATGGCTTTTATTAAAAAGTCCAAAAACAATAGATGTTGGTGTGGATGCAGAGAAAAAGGAACACTTATACACTGTTGGTGGGACTGTAAATTAGTAAAATCTCTACGGAAAACAGTACGAAAATTTCTCAAAGAACTAAAAGTAGACCTACCATTCGAATCAGTACTGGATATCTACCCAAAGGAAAAGAAGTCATTTAATCAAAAAGACACCTGCACTCAAATGTTTATTGCAGCCCAAGTCACAATTGCAAAGATGTAGAATCAACCCAATTGTCCATCAATTCATGAGAGAATTAACAAAATGTGGTATATGTATACCATGGAGTACTACCTAGCCATAAAAAAGCATGAATTAATGCCTTTTGCAGCAATTTGGATGGAACTCGAGACCGTTATCCTATGTAAAGTATCTCAAGGATGGAAAACCAAACACCACATGTACTCTCTAATAAATTGGAACTAACCCATGGGCACACATGTGCACAGAAGGGAGTAAAAGTCATTGGAAATCAAGCGGAAAGGGGAGGGGGGAGGAAAGGAGAGGAGGGGCAAAAACCTACTTAACGGGTACAATGAACGCTATTAGGGTGATGGGCAAACTTACAGCCCTGAATCAAGCATTACAAAAGCTATATCCATGTAATAAAAATATCTGAACCCCCTTAATATTTTGAAAAAATTTTTTTAAAATAACATAAAAAGATTTCTGATACAGTACCAAAAAGCTGACCCACTCTTCCATAAAAAGTATTATTGAACTGCAACTATCTGTCAAAACTGTTCTCCTTGCCCTCAAGGCGGTGACATTGTACAGAGGGAACTAAACCATAAACAAATCTAAATTATCAGGTATTCACCACTCTCAGGGTCTTTCCATTTCTGTAAGGTGTACCTGAAACGTTTTCCCCTGGATATCTTCACCTCATTGTAGTGGCTTTAGAACATGCCCCCAAATTCTTTGGCATGACTCCCTGCAAAGTAGGAAAAGAACCACAGGAAGAATCCCTGGAGCTCACTTAGGTTCCCATCAGCCAGTTAAAAAAAAAAAAAAAAAAACACTTCATAATACACAGGGCATCAGATAAGAGTACTCAGCAGGGTGTTGTCTCAGTAGTGGGACCATTAGACCTAATCTAAAAACTACTCTGGGATTAAAAGCAAACCTCAAAAGGATCAAACCATTTACAAGTAAATGCACTGCATCTAAGAACAAAGCTCAAGAATATTTACAGGAATAAAAAATACCCAGCATTCATCAAGGTATTCACAATGTCTGGCATCGAATTGGAAATAAACAGATATGCAAAGAAGCAAGAAACTATGACCCATATGAAAAGAAAAATCAATCATTGAAAACCAATGCAGAAATGATACAGATGATAGAATTAATAGATGAGCACATAAAAAGTTTATAACTATGATATATTCCATATTTCAAGAAGGTAGAAGAGAGTATGTTAAGGAAAAACATGGAAGATATTTAAAAAAAGAGCCAACTCAAATTTCTAAAGATGAAAAGTATATCTGAGCTAAAATATACAATGAATAGGATTAACAAATTAGGCACTGCTGAAGAAGAAAAGATTAATGAACTTAAGACACAGCACTAGAAACCATTAAAATTAAAACAAAGAGAGAAAAAAGAATGAAAAAAATGAACAGAAAAGTGGGATAACTTTCTTACCAGAAACCACCCAGGCCAGAAGGAAGTAGCACAGTATTTTTCAGGTGCTTAGAAAAAATAACTGTCAATCTAGACTCCAATAATCAGCAAAAATGTACTTCAGGAATGACCAGGAATTGCTTTAGTAATCACGTGGAATTCAAGACTTTCTCAGATGAAAGAAAACAAAAAGAATTTGTCTGCAGCAGAACTATCCTAAGGGAATTGCTAAAGGAAGTTCTCTAAACAAAAGAGAAATGATCAAAGAAGAAACCTTGGAACATCAGGAAGAAAGAACACAGTAAGCAAAAATATAACTAAATACATTTCTCTTCTCCTCTTGAGTTTTTATTAAACGTTTGACAGTTGAAGTGAAAATTAAAACACTGCCTGATGTGGTTATAAAGGTATGTTGAGGAAATATTTAACATAATTATAAACAGAGAGGGCAAAGATACATAAAGGGAGGTTAAGGTTTCTGCACTTTAATCGAACTAGTAAAATAAAACCAGTAGAATGTGTTAAGAATTACAATAAGTTTAAAAAACCAATCCCAAAAGATGGTATATGACATGATTCTTTGTATAACATTCTTGAAATAACCAAATATAGAAATGAAGAACAGATTAGTGATTGCCAGGAATTAAAGAAGGAATATAGAGTGAAAGGGAAGGGAGTATGGTTATAAAAGGGTAATATGAGGATCGTTGTGGTCAAGAAAATGTTCTATATCTTGACTGCATCACGGTCAATATCTTGGTTGTGGTATAGTATTATAGTTCTGTAAAATGGTACCACTGGGGTAAAAGGTACACGAGATATCTCTGTTTTATTTCTCATGACAAGTAAATTGAAAATTATTGCAAATGAAAATTTTAATTTAAAAAATAATATCTATTCTACTACTCTTCCACCTGTCTTTTCCTACAGACTGAAGAGGATTGCCTGTTTAAAACCTTGAAGGTGAGAGGAGGTTGGGTACTCCTGAGAATATGCAGCCACATGCTGGCCCTCATGCTCAATTTTAGCCCCAATTAACACCAGCTGGTGGTATGAAAAACTACAATCCAAGAATTGCAATGAAAATGGTTCTAGAACAGTAGTATTCCCAGGTTGGCAGTAACAATCACGAATTCTTTCTGGAAGAATCCATATGTATTCCAAAGTGCAAATCATTTCCACAAAAATTATTTTCATAATTATTTAACATAAGAAAAATAAAGAGCTCACAATTTTTTAAAAATCACTATGTATATAAGAAAACATGGCACCATGAGTGAGAGTCTGCTAAGAATAAAATACAGCAGATGACAAACATAAAAACTTCAATATTGAAACTATCAGTTATATTACAAAATAAATATGTTTAATATGCTTCAAGAAATAAAAAAGAGGTTTGAAATTTTGAGTAGGCATTAACAGGCTTTAAGAAGTATCAAACATAATTTCTAGAAAAGAATATAATAATAGAAATTAAAAACAAAGTTTAACAGTATATTTAAAATATTGGAAAAAAGAATTAATGAACTCTGTAACAGAACTAAAGACATTTTCTAAACTTTTAGTGATACAAAGATGTAAAACATTAGAGCATTAAGAGACATGAAGGATATGGTACAAAGATCTAATTAATATACATTGTGGAGAGGAAAGAATGGAAGCAGAGGCAGTATTTAAATAGATAATGGGTAAGCACTTTCAAGAACTGCTGAAATAATGCCAACCCATACATTCAAGAAGCCCAACAAATCTCAAGCAAAGTAAATAAAAAGAGAAGAATTTAAATGCAGTCAGACAAAAATGAGATTACCTTAAAAGAAAGACTGACAGCTGATTTCTCAATAACAACAACAACAACAAAAAAAAAAAATGGAAGCCAGAAGACCAGAGTATGACACTTTCAATGTTCTGAGAGAAAATAACTGTTATCCCAGAATGCTATAAACAGCAAAAATATCTGTGACGAATGCAAAAACAGATTTTTGTCATCAGTAAATCATCATTAAAGAAACTCCCAAAATATATATTATCGCAAAAAAGAAAAATGATCCCAGAGGGAAGGTGATGAATCCTGATCTTGCCACCTAGCCGGGTAACAGTGAAGCATACCTGATTTCTACTAAACAACTTTTGTGGTGCCATAATCATGTGGTACCATAATCATGTCCACCAAGAAGACAACTTTCTGGAAAAACCACCACCAACTCAGTGCATACACAATGCCTAAACAAGCTCGTATATTGCCAGATAATCAGAGGCACAGAGAGACTTTGCTTATCTAATCATATGAAATAGAGATAGCTCATGAATTGCAGCTTTAAACAACCCACCACTTTCCCTGTCAGGAGCCTTGAGTCTTATTCTCACCACCATCCCTCTGTAACTGAATATAGTTCTGGGCTTGGCATTAAAATTGTTACTCAGTGTTTACTCTTTGGTCACAAAGTTTCTATTTTCTCTTTGACAAAGAAGTGAGATATGAAAGAAATGAACAGCTACAAAAATTAACTCAATAGATCAAAGACCTGAATGTAAGAGCTAACATAAAAATTCTTGGAAGAAAACACAAGGGAGAAACTTCATGACATTAGATTTGGCAATGATTTCTTGGTTATGATACCAAAACACAGGCAACAAAAGAAAAATAGATAACTTGGACTTCATCAAAATTAAAAATTTTGTGCACCAAAGGGCACTATCAGAGCAAAAAGGCAACCCACAGAATGGGAGAAAATATTTCCAACTACATATAAGAAATTAATATCCAGAAGATATAAAGAATTCTTATAACTCAATAACAAAAAATCCAAACACCCTGATTAAAAAATGGACAAAGGACCAAAGGACTTAAATAAACATTTCTTCAAAGAATATATACAAATGGACAACAAGGACATGAAAAGATGCTGAACATCACTAATCATCAGGGAAATGCAAATCAAAACCACAATGAGATAACCACTTCACAGCCATTAGGGAAAAAAAGGAAAGGAAAGGAATGGAAAGGGAAAAGGGAAAAGGGAAAACGGAAAGGGAAAGGAAAAGGGAAAGGAAGGGAAGAAAAAGAAAAGAGGAAAAAAAAAAAAGAAAAGAGAAAAGAAAAGAAAAGTGTTAGTGAGAATGTGGAGAAAGCAGAACCCCTGTGCATTGCTGGTGGGAATGTAAAATAGTATAACCACTGTGAAAAACATTTTTACGGTTATTCAAAAAATTAAACATATTTTATCATAAGATTCAGCAATTCCATTTCTGGGTATATAACCAAAGGAACTAAGAGATTCCCACACTCACCTGGCTTTAACAAGGAACTCCCCAAAAGGGCAGACAAGACCTTCATCATTGCCTAGTGGTAAGGAGTAACCCTCTCACTTTCATAATATATTAATATCAGTGGAGGCCACATGGAGAAGAATAACAAAGTGTCCCTACCCCTCCCAGCCAGGCAGTTGTCAGCAGCAGCTTAAGGGGAGCCTGACCTTTATCCCTACCCAGCACAAGGCACCCCTCCTGTCCCAGGTTGTAAATAAAAGCCAGATGAGGAAGACAGATTTTTCATTCCCACCTCCCAGTAATAAAGGAGTGCCCCCCTTCCCCTTACTGGCATAGTGTCAGAGGAGGTCTGTCAAAACAGAAGATTTAAATAAGAACCAGTCTCATAACATAATATCCAAAATGTCCAGGATATGATCAAAAGTCACTTGTCATACAATAACCAGGAAAATCTCAACTTGAAAGAGAAAGATAATCAACAGATGACAACAAGATGACAACAGATGTTGGAATCATGTGACAAGGATTTTTCAAGCAGCCGTCACAAAAATGTTTCAATAAGCAATTATTAACATGCATGAAACAAATGTAAAAACAGAAAGTCTCAGCAAAGAAATAGCAGATAAAATATAGTAACTGAAATTAAAACTTACTAGGTGGGCTCAACAGAAGAATAAAGATGGTAGAAGAAAGAATCAGTGACTCTGAAGATAAAAACTATAGAAATTACCCAACCTGAACAATAAAGAAAAAATAGCTTTAAAAAAATGATCAGTGGCAAGCACCTGTAATAAACGTTGTAACATTCATGTCATTCAAGGCATGAAAGAAAAGGAGAAAGAGGGCAGGTTTGGAAAAAGTACTCAAAGAAATAATGGCTGGAAACTTCCCAAATTTGGCAAAAGACATAAAACAAGAAGCTGAACGAACCCCAAATAGGATAAACCTAAAGAAATCCATGTCAAGACACACCATAATCAAAATCCTTAAAAACTAAAGCAAAAGATTTCTAAAGTAGTGAGGAATAAAAAAATATCTCGCTTACGAAGGCAAAGCAATTCAAATGACAGCAGATTTCGCATCAGAAACCACAGACACAGAAGAAGTGGCACAACACTTTTCAAGTGCAGAAAGAAAAGAGCTCTCAACCCAGAATTATATATCCAGAGAAAATATGCTTTAGGAATCATGAAGAAATCAAGATATTCTCAGCTGAAAGAAAACTAAGAGATTTGCTACAAGCAAACATAACCTAAAAGAGAATGGCTAAAGGAAGTTCTCTAAATAGAAATAAGAATGTTCAGAAATTACTTCATATTAACAGTGAAACATGATATTTAATAATTATATTCTATGATAATGTATAAATATGGTATACATACACATACAGAATGAGAAATTATTCAGCTTTAAAAAGGAATGAAATCCTGGTCTATACTACAACGTGGAGAAATCTTGAGGACACTATGAAAAAAAACCAGCCAAAAAAAAAAAGACAAATACTATTAACATATGGAGTACCTATAGTAGTCAAATTCCTAGAGACAAAGCTGAATGGTGGTTGTCAGGGGCTAGGGGAGGGAGGGATTGAGAGTTAATTCTGCAAACTGAAGAGTTCTGTAAGTAGCACAACAATGAGAATGTACTTAATATCACTGAACTGTATGCACTTAAAAAGGGTTAAGATGGTAAATTTTACCATATGTACTATTTTACCACAATTTTTAAAAATAAAAGATTTTTTAAAAAATTAAATAGCTCATTACCATAAATTTATGGAAGTAGCCAAATTGTCTGCAAACTGGGTTTCCAATATATCTGCATTACAAACACATACTATGCATACATTATGGATATGTATAAATATAAGCATAAAATAAATTTATATTTTTTACTCATAAACCAAAAAATAAAAAACCTGCCTATTTGTTAAGGGCTTTCATGAGATTTTGGTATATATATACATATCTGCAGAGAGAAACAGATATAAAATAAATACAGAGTTCACTCATATATGTGTTTGTGTGCATATTTTCTAGCTCCTTCTACCAAGAAGAACTAGAAGAAATGACATCCCTATAACAATAAGCACAATTAACACCCAGATCTATGTTTCTAAGTACTATTCTCCACAAAAAGGATCTATAGGTCTTTGTAGATGTCTGATTTTAGAATTAGGGCTGAGAGATTATAAGAACTCGGAATATTGCACTGACAGAAAGCAAATACTCAAAGAATGGCAAACTTATGTCAGGAGGACGTAAGAAAATCAGTTGAAAGGGCTCTCACTGGCCAACTCTGGAATAATTTAAAATAAATAAATGATTTATTCAATGTAAAAGTTAACATTAAAAATACTGCCAGATAGAGTGGGAAATACATATCTAAGAAGTATTCTGAAAATTTAAATAAACATATCTTATTTCCTAACTAATATTAAAATACTGATGATGGGCAGTAAGAATTAGAGAATAGCTATAAGTAGCCTAAGAGTCCTTAAGGATCCTTTGGAAAAATTAATATTTGTGTAAACTCACTTTGTTTACTTAAAATCTAAAATGTTACCTATACAAGTTTACTGGCAGAAAGTTATGCTCTCAAATCAAATATAACAAATTTGATCATTTTTTTAAAAAAAATCTGATTGTCAACTTTTTATTCAGTGTACTTCCAATATTCAATTTAGAAATAAATATGTAAATGAAAGATAAGACATCATCAAATTTTGATATGAATCGAGTTATAATTTTTTAGCCTTTTTTCAGTTTCTAAGTTTTTGACAATCAAATCAGTTACTGTTTCTATTTTTGTGATTTCATGTTTTGAATGTCTCCATTTTAAAGTGGATGAAAACTAAAATTAAAGTGCATCATTAAAATGTAAGTTTCCCATGACTAGTCGAATTTAAAAATCACATCACAGCACTTCTAAACAGTCAAGGCTTTCTAATAAACATCTCTATGAATCATTACAATCAGAAAAAGATGCAAACTACATTTTATTGACATAAAAATTCAAGACTTTCTTAGTATCCACTTTATCTTCAATTCCATTCCCACTAGTATCCCTCCACAAATTCCCCGTAGGCCTCAGTCTTCACCCCTAGCTTTTCCATCATTGTTATATTAGGAATATTTAGTTGTAAGCTTAAATTTCTCAAAAAAATTGTATTTCATTTTATAAATCTAGGATTCATATCAGTTTTTTTAAAAAATATATAATTTATCTTGTGTTTTATATCCTTAAAGAAAACAAACATGTCAAAGAATGTGAGGAGACTGGCCAGGAATACATAAATACTTCAGAAAATCATAAAGATACAACATGAATATGAATAAAAACCACAATGTATATAGTAAGAAACATAAGCAGATTCTTATATATGATTCTGCTTAGCTAAGAAATAAAAATGGCTATTTTACAGTCTTTACTACTAAAAATAAATCACAGAAGTAGAAAGTCTAAGTTCTTTACAGAGTTCCCTAAGCAAAATATATTCATTCAGAAAATAATTTCATAATGTGTTGTTACAGCTGATGCTTTGGGAAGCACAAATTATGCCCTTAAAGCTTTTAAAGTAAATTTCTAGAAACTGATCTCGAAACTGAAAATTTTGCAAAGTAATTTTAAATTCTGAATATTTTTTAGTGTGATACGGGCTTTTACTCTATTTAAGGAAGTTTGATGATAATCACTCCCTGCTTTAAATCACTTTCTGAATTCAAATCTTCATATATGAGATTAAAAAAAAAAGACTTTGTACCTGTCATAAAAGCTTAGTTCAAAGCATTAAAAAATTGTAAGTGGATTCTACTTTATTATTCTAGTTAAATACAAATTCTGTAGTAAACTAATTTGTATTAACAGGTGTTGTTCAATGTACCATGCTATGAATTTTCTAAATTTAAACTAATAAAAAATATAACATAAATTGCATGTCAATGTATGACATTTGTTTCTGAATTATAAAACATAAAAAACAAGTGATAAAATATAATTAGGCTGACTTGGATAGGGTATGCTTTTAAAATTTTGTAAAAATACGTATTTTCATATCTGCCCTCTGCTTTAGTCTTAGGGTGTCCCTCACATAACTGCATTCCATTTTCTTCTAAAATAGTCACAAAATAAGCTCCCAGAACCCACAGTATTACAATTAGAAAATAAATACATAAAACTCTGTTGAACCTATGTAACTCATGTTTAGCTGTTGCAACAAATCACATCAAGCACTGATTCAATTAGTAGGAAAATGTAAAGTTTCAGAACTTTGAAAGACTAGTTTACAATCTATTTAACTACAATCAACATATTCTATTTCACAATTAAAAAACAATTCAGTAGATGGCTCATCACACATGACAGAAATATATTTAAAATTGGATGGATCTTTGAACATCAGATCAAGTTCTTTATTTTACAGATGAAGAAAAAGAAATTCAGAAACCTGAAGTGGCTTGTCGAAGGTCACATTTGAACACAGTCTCCTGAGTAAGACAGGCCTTATGATGACTTTATAATATTGACATGTTTGTGACATTAAAACTGCAATGGCATTATTTTTCCTCTCACTTCTATCCTAACACTCTTCCCATTTCTACCTTACTTCTTTTAATAGTTGTTCTAGTATTGGCAATGGGTAACCCACTAATTATATATTGTAGGTATCTAAACTTAGAAACTAACTAATTCAGGAGGCAAAATAATATGTCCTTTACTATTCCTGTTACCTTTATTTTTGATTACAGCTAAGATTTCCTCTTTGCGTAGGCTGTTGTTGACAAGCAGTGACTCAGCTTGTGAAACAACTGACTTGTTTATGTGTTTTAAATGTTCTACTGCATTATTACTAAATCAAAAGAGCTCGTTTATATTATCTGTTACCGTGCATTTTATTCAAAAGCATGGAATCATTTTAAAGTAAAAATATTACATTCTTATAAGACTCCAAACATGAAATTATGCAATTGAAAAAAATGTTAAGGTTACTAGACACTATTTAAAGACTTTATTGCCTATTAGAGTAGCCTTTGGGATACGAGAACAATGGACTGCAAAGTCAAAAGATCTAGGCTAGAATCCTCAGGCTAAGGTGGCTGCTTTTCTTTTAACTGTGTCATCCTATGCAAATCACTGAATTTATCGCTGACTCTCAGTATCCTACAAGTAAATATATTCTTCACACAGACTTTTTCTATCAAAAAAGAGAGAACTTCTTGAAAATGTTCTATAAATTATACCTTACAAAAGTAAGAATATAGAATTATAGAATTATCAGTTACTATCCTTAAAATATATAATTCTTATATGTAATAAAATTTATATTACAATTTCAATACTTAAATTTTCAAAATATTATCTTTTGGGGGGTACAGATAAGAGGAATTTCATCAGATGAAAAAAATCTGCAAAGATCTTTTGTTTTCTGATTGTATGGCCTCACAAAGTTTAAAAACCTGCATGAGAAAAAAAGTTTATGTAGAAATATAATTTAGAGACAACTCTTATACCTTATATGGTGTCACTCCCTCATTTGACAGATGAAAGAAGAAAAAAAGAACAGAAAAAAGAAAGACCCAGACAGGTTAAGCAATTAAGGCAAAGTCAAACCACTGAGTTTTCTGATTCCCGAACCATTGTCCTTTCTACCAGATCAGGTACCATGAAAATCCCTTTCTCAAATAGCCTACCAAAAGTATAACCAGTACCATTTAACATTATCACTTTTCCCTATGTAAATCACAAACTCCTTGAGAAGAGATTCTCTTCTTATTCCTCTCTCTACTATCAGTACCTAGACAAAACCTTAAACATAAAATACTTGCATAAACTATGTTAGATTAAGCTTAATAAAAAACCAGAGTCTTAAGCACACGAAAAGACTCTCTATATCATTAGTCATTAGGGAAATGCAAATTAAAACAAGGAGATACCCCCACACACTTACCAAAATGGTTAAAAAACAAAACTAAACTTAAAAAAAAACAAAAACTGACATTGCCAAGTACCAACAAAGACACAAAGCAACTGGACTTCTTATACATTGCTGACTAAAATGCAAAATGGTACAGCCATTTCAAAAACGAGCTTGGCAGTTTCTTACAAAGTTAAACATACACTTAATCATATGAAGACATATGTCCACCCAAATACTTGTACACAAATATTTATAGTAGTTTCATCCAGAATCACCAAATAGTAGAAATAATCCAAATGTCTATCAGCTGGTGAATGGGTAAACAAATTGTGGCATTCAGCAATAAAAAGGGACAGACTGCAAACAGAAACAACTTAGATGACTCTCAAGTGCTTTATGCTAGGTAAAAGAAGTCCAACTCAAACTGCTACATACCATATGATTCCATTTATATGATATCCTGGAAAAGGGAAAATATGAGGACAGAAAACAGATCAGTGGCTGCCAGAGCCTGGGTTGGGAAAGGGGGTTGACTACAAGAGACATGAGAGAACTTTTTTGAGGTGATGGAAATATTCTATATCTGGATTATGGTGGTGGTTATACAACTGTATAAATGTGTTAAAATTTATAAAACTGTATGCCTTAAAGGGTGACTTTTACTCTATGTAAATTATATCTCAGTAAACCTGACTTTTAAAAAATGGTCTCATTCAAGTTCTTCCACTGACCCTAAGTAACTCATTGAGATTTTATTGCCTTTATAGTTTTTCTTACCTAGAAAATGAAGGTGCTGTAATACCTAACTACAGTCTCCCTTCCCGTGTTTAAACCATAACACTCAATCATAGAAACACTTTTGTGTCATGTCTATTTTTCTTAGAACTCTTAAAATCACATTTATATTATGTTAATGGTAAATAATGCAATGGTAAAAAATAATTCAAGACATGTGAATTTAAAATGTCAAAATTAAAACAATAATATTTCTCAGATGTCTTTAATAAGAGGCATGGTTATTACATATCAATTTTTTCACCATTTTCCTTTCATTATCACAAAGTACTATAAATAGATATAAAAGAATAAATTATACAACCTGGTATAAACTTAAAATTAAAGACAATAAAATTAAAATACCTAAACATATAAAAGGGTAGACACTTTATAAAATGAAGGAAATGTACATAAATTCATTGATAGCTTATTTATATTTATCAAACCAATATGTTATCTTTTATAGGAGATAAGTCATATAAAAATTCTAATTTTTAATGCAACTTGCAACTGGGGTTGTAATCCAGAGCTCTTTTTGATTAAATATTATTTTATTTTTATTAAATAAACATTATTTGGAATATTGGGGATATTCCTAGGAAGATTTTATTAATTCCCAAATTATAAACATTCTTTGTGGTGTTCTCAGTTTCTGTGCCGCTACTGCCACCATCAGAGGCACAATGCCACCTCGAGCTTACTGAACTTCAGCCAAAAAGCGGGAGAGGGGGTAAGTTCCCTACAGCTCCTACCAAGCCAAATGCTCACAAATAGGCCAGTGGTAAAGCACTCAGGAAGCAACAAGCTACAAAAGCCACTCACAAGAACGTGTTGTATACTAGAAAGGTTAAGAAACCACATCATTACAAGCCTTGTACTGTGGCTCTCAGTGAAAATCAGAAGTACACTAAACTTCTCACTTGCAAACTTCCCTTCTAGCATCAAGTGTGAGAAATTGCTCAGGACTTCAAAACAGATCTATACTCCCAGAGTCCAGCTCCTGACACTTTTCTGGAGGCAAGTGAGACCTATCTGGTTAGCCAATTTGAAGATACCAACTTGTGTTATCCATACCAAACATGTAACGATTATGCCAAAGGACATCATGCCAAAACGACTGATAACATAGAAAATGTGCTAAGATGCAGTATGATGGAAAACATTTCATTCTTAAAAACCAAAAAGTACCTAATTATATGGTGGCAAATGAAAAAACAGGTGACAGAATAAAGCATTAGCAAGTTTTCCCCCCACTTTCATTGGTATGTAAATTTTTAATATTAATTTGGGAGAAATAAGACACTCATGCAAGTAAAAAATGTTTCCGTGAACAGTTTCAGCAATTAAACTTTTTAACAACTATCAACAAATCTGTTAACTTTTTTTGGACAAAAAAAAAATATATATATATATTTCTTGCCCCCTAATGTCTACAAAATAAAAATCTAAACTTTTTCTAGGCACGCAAAGCCTTCAGAATTTTTAGAGACAATCTGTCAGAATTATCTTCTCTCATTCAACCCCAGGCACTCCATGCATCTGCACTAAAATTTTTTCCACTGTCTAAAATGCATTACAAACTTCCATGTTTTAAATGCTATTCCTTCTAACCGAAAGCTCTTCCCTCCTTCTCTACATAATCAAGTCATCCTTTGTGATCTAGTTCAAATGTTATACTCTCACAGAATCCCAGAGATAAAGCTAGCTATGTCCTCCTCTACGGTCCCATTTTATTTTCATATTATACATTTGTCTAGTCACATATCTGTCTCTTCCATTAGACTAGACTAGCATCTAAAACTAAGTTGTGTTCCTTACTCATCTTTGAGACTTTGGTTCTTGACAACTACTAACTCAATGCTTAACTGAATGAATTCTACAGAATCAGGAGCCTTGGAAACCTACACTAAGAAACATTAAAGTACACTGATGATTAAATAAAAATAGGTATCATTTGAAATAAGGAAGGTATTTATAGTCAAACTACAATGTTTTGGTTATCCTAGAAAATTTCACTGAAGTCATAAATGAGAGATTCATGATTTTCCTAAATTAAAATCTACAATCTTACCAAAGGTAAGATTCACTGTATATAGAAAGATATAAATTTTAGACATTTTTCTTAATGTCACTTAACAGCCCTTACTTAATTTTTCTCTATTGGAATGCCACTATATGGATTCACTGTATATAGTAAGATTTAAATTCTAGACATTTTTCTTAATGTCACTTAACAGCCCTTACTTAATTTTTCTCTATTGGAATGCCACTATATGTGTTTAATATATGCATATTATAGCAGTCAACTACACAGTATCAAATCTAAAGCACAATCAGTAATACAAATGAAAGGGAAAGAAAGTCTTTTCCATCCACATCTACTGGTTCTACTCCAGAGTTATAGAAAATCAGAATTATCAAACACATAAAATTCTCTCAGAAACAAATTAGTCTTAACATGGATCCTGCTTTAAAATAACATTTCACACTAAATCCTTACAAACAAGTAATCTGTTAATCTAGTAAGTTACTTTGACAACTAGGTATACATATTAAATGAATTTTTCTCAGGACTTTATTAGCTTAAACAGCTCAAAATTTCTCTTAATGCTTGCACTTTGTTACATATTCCAATTTTCAATTAAAGCAATAACAATAGGTCTTAATTTACCATATAAGAGAACCTGTCATATCTCACAATTATTTAAGATCAGTGCTATAGACATTAAGATATGTAGCTGACAGGTTGTAATCAGAACTGTAACTTCAAACAACTAGCATAACTAAAATATGATTTTGTGTTCATTTACTTGTTGAGCCTAAGAAATATTGACTTATAGAAATACCCCATATATTTTTAGAGACAGATATGATTTCAGAAGTCTTGCAAGGCTTTGCCCTAAAGGAAGATGTAAACGTGTTAGTTCACATATCAAAAGCTGCCTGGCCTCAGGCGGGCGTCTCAATGGTCAGTAGCAGCTGCTTTCCAAGGCAAAGCTGCTGCAATCCGGGCCTATGGCTCTCACCTGTTTCGAAAGACAAAGCAGGTCTTGCATAGAGCCATGGGATGCCGGAGCTGATCAACAAAGACAAGCCACTGGAGAAGGGAGCTGATCATAAGATATGCTGCCTGAGCTGGGCCCAGATGGAACCATGCGGTTAAAGTAAACAGTGTAAGGGACAGCTCATGCTTGACTTCTGAAATCTATGTTCTAATACACAATAACCAGAGCCATGATGTCTCTGTTTTTGCTAAAGTAATAGCCTTATCATAAAACTTAGAAGTTTGCCCTAAGAAGATTTTATAACTCATTGTTCACCTACACAGAGTTAGTTGAAGGATCTGTAGTAGCCTTTTAGAACACTATGACCCTAAGCCAAACTATTATTATGTAAATCCCGTTACTCTTGGCAACCAAAAACCTGTACCTGTGCTATAAGTGTCTGTGTAAAACTTCAGTCTTGGTTGCATTTCCGTGGGAAGAGATGTAACCTTCCGGGCACCCTGCTTTATCTATCTTCATAAATCTTTACTTTATAAACTATATCTTTGGTTCTGTGTATTATTTTTATTTCTGTTTCCTACTATTTTTTCACCCTTTGCATCCTTTTCATCCCCTGTCTGAGGGACCCGAACTTTTATGGGGAGCATAGCTAACTCCCCGCATTTACTCAACAAATATTTATTGGACAACAATGTGCAGCACACTGTGCTGGCCTGTAGAGACAATATAACAATGAAGGTATTAACAGTAATGAAGGCAGCAGCAGAAGGTAGTAACAGCTAACATCTATGGAGTGCTTATTATATGCAAGACACGTTACATGTATTAACTCACTTAATCTTCCCAACAATGCTAGGAAGTAGTTACAATTATCCTTATTTAACTAAGGTACTGAAAGGTTAAGTAACTTGCCCAAGGTCACACAGCTGGTATTTGAACCTAGGGACTCTGGCTGTGGTGTCCTGACTTTGAGGAACTTCTAATCTAATAAAAGCATTAACACAAATAACAACTTATAATAAAGACACAGAATTTTTCAAATGCCAAAAGACAGTGCTATAGAATTTCAGGTTAAGAAAATGCAATCAGGTTAAGAGAGGAGAAGAGGAAAATTTTCATGTAGGAAAAGAGGCTGGATTTTGCTGGTTGGATAGTATTTTAAGAGCATGTTTTAAAGAACATCAAAATTGGAGATGTATATCTCAGTAATTTTCATAAAAACTGTAATCTCTCAATAGTGGATTATATCAACAGTTTTGCATAAATGAAAATGTTCATATCCATGGCTATTTTATGGATATGGCTATTTTATGGTTCAGTTTAGTTCCAATGAATGAAAGAATAGGGCAATTATTATTGCTTCCACATCTAGAGACAAACCAAACGGAAGTAGGCAAAGTATGCAGTAGGGCGGCCAAAAGACATCTGTTTACATACACCACACCTATATCTATCCATTCTCACACAATACCAGTAGAAAATTAGGCTCAGGAAAAAAAACACGCTCTTTAAAAATTTGGATGTGAAAGATCACAAGCTTTTTGTCAATCATTTGCCATCATGGCCAATCACAATAATTTTGCTAGACTTTTTTTATAATGAAGAAAGTCTATACATTAGATTTTTAAGCCAGCAATACCCAGAGAGAACATTGTAAAATCTGTGTAAAAAACTTCATAAAAGAATATGCCTCTACATATCATGACACCTGAACACACTGCCTTAACTGAAGAAGGTCCTCATAATACCAATGAATTTATTTTAAAAGTGGGTGTTTTTTAAAACTTAAATTTACAGTAGGTTTTTAAGTATGTATTTAATGCTATGTTTTTTGCAACCCTTATTTTTGATGTAATCTTTTCTTTACAACTTGGGCTACCATGGTACTCTACTACTCTGGAAATGTACAAATCCCTTTCCCTCCAGTTTGGCAAAAATTTATAGTACCTGAGCACTAAGACTCAAAAAATTTATGTGACTAATCCAAAAAAGGGAAAATAAAAAAGAGGCAGGAATCCTAATTACGTAAATAGTAGTTTTCATGTAAAATCAAAGTTTGCCCCTTTAAAACTTCTAAAAACTAGGTGACACAAAGAAATACTTCATAGTATTCACTCAGGGCAAGGGCATAGAAGTGACACATGAACATATATATTAATAGCACATCTGGGGAATAGCAACTAATGTAGTGGAATGTGATTCAAACAAAATTGACTTGGGGCAAGAGACAAAAACATTAAGTTAGGAATTTCTGGTTAAAAAGGATAGATTAAATATAAGCATTTAGCTCTGATATCTCCCAAAATATTTCTAAAACAAGAGAGCAAAGAAATTTTTGAAAGACTATAAACCTATAAATAGCAGAAACACACCTGAGAAGGCTGAATATCACATTAACCCAGAGGAAAGTCAAAGACACCTGGTTTATAACACATTTACATTTAGTACAACAAAAGACCTCTAAACTCCTTGGAGAAGTGGTTGATTCCAGGGAAGGGGGAGGAAAAATATTAGATGGGCTGGAGCATTATGTGGTGCCAGAAAGTAGAGAAGTGTTCAAAAACGAAGGATGAGTACAGAAGCCAACCAGAAAGAGCTCCCACTGGTCAAAATTAGAATAGTTTGAGTAACAAAATAAATAACGATAATATTGGGTTACAATCCAAAGAATAAATATCTGTAAGTCCACACTAATACAAATAATTAAATAAATGAATGGGTGAGAAGAGACAACTCCTCCTCATAAAAGAATTCCAATTAATAAGTGTAGAAATAATGAGAGAAATAGAAAATCACTATTACTATGCCACAGTAATAAACTGCTGCAGACAAGATCCAAAGATAGATGATAACAGTGGGCAGAAATTTAAGAAGAAACAGGATATTTGCATGGTCTCAAAGTATTAAGTAATAATTAAATGGGAAAATATTAACTTTACAGTGGAGAAACCTAGCAGACACCACCTTAACCAAACGATCAAGGTTAACATCACCAGTAGTACATTTCAACATCATGTCCCCCAGCCCCCTCCATGGGGCTGCACTGAGAAGAACACATCTCATCTGACAGACTTCTCTTTCTTTAATTCATAACCTCAATTTATTCACGAGAAAGCATCAAAAAAAAAAATTGAAGGCTATTCCACAAAATAACTGACCAGCACTCTTCAAAAGTGTCAGGGTCATGAAAAGAGAGGAAAAGAAAAATCATCACACATAAAAGGATACTAAGGAGACATGACAACTGAATGCAATGTGGGATCCTCAATTTGGTTCTTGGGACAAAAAATGACATTAGTAGAAAGACTGCTAAAACCTGAATAAATTCTGTAGTGTAGTTAGTGTTATACTAAGGTTAATTTCTTACTTTTGATAATTATTCCACGGTTATATAAGATGTTAAGCTAAGGAAAAGCTGGGTGAAGGGTGTGTGGGAACTTTGTATTCTTTCTGCAACTCTTCTATAAATAAATTTAAAAAAAGAAAAAAAAAAAAAAACCAAGAGGCTCAGGAACTGGCAGTTTCTGATACTCTGGGAGTGAGGGTAGAGTCCAAACTAGGAGAATGACAGACATCTAAGCAGCAGCAATAACCTCCGGATACCTCTTCTACTCTTCAACCCTTTCTGACAAAAGACTAAACAATCTCTGAGGAGCATATAACAGGGTACAGTTGGACTAAGGGACACCATACTCAATTAAATTTGAAGGGTGCCACACCAAAAACTAAAGAATTAAGTGTAAGTTTATCTGCATACTTAATGATGAGACCCATAACCTCTTTTTCTACTCAGTCTCCACGCCTGTGCTCTTCTGGCAAAAGGTCAAGTATTTTCTGGGAAATCAACCCAGCACAAGAAAAAAGATGTGTCACTGGGTGCTATGATCTGAATGTTTGTGTTACCCTACTTCTTAAACATTCACATGTTGAACTTTAATCACCAATATGATGATATTAGGAGGTGGGGCCTTTGGAAGGTGTTTGGATCATAAGGACAGAGCCCTTGTAAATGAGACAGTGCCCTTATAAAAGAGTTCCCAAAGAGCTGCCTTGTCCTCTTCCTCCAGAACACAGCAAGAAGATGCAGCTTTATGAGCCAGGAAGCAGGCCTTCATCAGATAACAAATCTCCCAGCACCTTTATCTTGGACTTCCCAGCCTCCAGAACTATATGAAATAATTTTTTGTTGCTTATGACCCACCCAGTTTATGGTTTTTGCTATAGCAGCCCAAGTGGACTAAGATGCTGGGAGTCTGTATGGAAATTATCCAGATTTACCCTATAGGGAAAACCATAATCACCCAATGGCAGAGCTTCCATGCAGCTTTTTAAGGTTTCTTTCTTGCATAAGCACGGACTTTCAAGGATCATCAGGTATCTAAGGAAAGCACCTAATATAAAAGAAAAAGCACAAAGCAAACAAAGAGAAAAAGGAAATTTGGAGGAAAGAAAGAATACGCAGAGAAGAAAACTACCAATTATTTCCTAAGAGAGATAAGACATTATGTCCATAAAACACAGGATATTATTTAAAAATCTTTTCAGAAAAAAAAAGAGTGCTTGGAAATTATACATATCAGAAATAAAACGACAAAGTTGAGAAATGTCCTCCACAAAGCAGAGAAAAAAAGGAAAACATGGAAAATAGAGGAAGACAAACAAGAAAATTAGAGAAACCAGTCAGTAGGCCCAACAGCTAAACAATAGGAATTCAAGAGAGAGAGAACAGAGAAAATAAAGGAAACGAAAACAAAAAAACTATTTAAGAAAAATTTCCAGAATTAATGAGATAAATTCCAGATTGAACAAGACTACCCTGAACCTAGCAAAAAGGATAAAAACAGACCTATACCAATCTACATAATACTAGAATTTCAGAACTCCAGGGACAAAGATTATCCAAGCTTCCAGAAAGAAAAAAAAAATTCAAAATAGTGAAAAAGAGTCTTCTAGGCATCTGATCTCAACAGCAACATGGAAAAATAGAAGACAGTAGGGCAATGTCTTCAAAATTCTAAGAAAAATTATTTCTGACACAGAATTCTCTTTCCAGCAACATTTTCAGACATTCAGGTCTTGAAAAAGTTGTATCTCATGCAGAAAATTATTGAAAGTGGTCCTTCAAAATGAGAAAGCAAACAAAGAAGGAGGAAGATATCAGAAAAGGGGGCTCCAATACAAGACAGAACTGAGAAGAATCACCAAGATGACAGTAAAGCAAATCCAATACAACAGCTGCACAGAAGTTCTAGATTTAACAAGTTCGGAACGGAGCAGGTCTAAAGGCCCTCACAAAGTCAAAACTGTGAGGTGTAAACATAAGAGGAGGTTTATACACTTGAGAGAGGGTTTGGGCTAACTCAGGGCTTCTCAACATCAGCACTATTGACACTGTGGGCCAATATAGTTCTTTGTTGTGGGAGGCTGTCCTGAGCAGGGTAGGATGTTTGGCAGCACACCTGGCTTCTACCCACTAGATGTCAGTAGAACACACCTTCCCCCCCGCCCCCAAAACATTGTCAAGCGGGAGAAAATGTCCCTGAGTTACTAACCACTTGGCTAAATTAATAAGTATACAGAAAACTAAGCAAAGCAAATTTTTAAAAAATTATTAACTCAGGGAAAACAAAAAGTTGTACAGGAAAGGAAAATAATCATAGTAAATTACATGGCTCATCCATGAACAGTTTATAGTCACAGTGATATAAACTTTGAAATACTGACATATCCAAACAATTTACAATATGACGATATTGAAAAGATTCAACAGGGTTGAGAAGTGTGTCTGCGTGTGGTTGGAGATAGTGGTTAAACCTCATCTTCCATTGTGGGATGTCAGTAGATAATACCTAAAACTGAAAAATCAAGAAGGGGCACTATAAAAATGCTAGTCTGAAATATGGAGATAAGTTTCAAAAACATGAGTTGAAAATGTTTGCCTCTAGAGACCCTGAAATGAGGGGGAGGAGAAATTTCCAGAGGACTACTGTTTTTATAAATACAATCATGTGCCACATAACTACTTTTTGGTCAAAAATGGACCACCACATATATGATGGTGGTCCCATAAGATTATAATACCATGTTGACTGTGCCTTCTCTATGTTTACATATGTTTAGATATACAAATACTCACCATTGTGTTACAATTGCTTACAGTATCCTGTATAGTAACATGCTGTACAGGTTCGTGGACTAGGAGCAATAGACTGACTATACCATATAGCCTGGGTGTGTAGTAGGCTACCACACCATCTAGGTTTGTGTAAGTTCACTCTATGATGTTCACAAAACAAATCTAATGTAGCATTTCTCAGAACATATCCCCATGATTAAGTGATACATACCTGTAGTTCTGCAGAGATACTTAACTCTTACAAATATGTGCATGTATAACTTTGATAAAAATTAAATTTAAAAAAATCAATTGAGTCCAAATTATCAAGGACTTTCCTACTGGTTAAGGCCACCTTGATTTAGAATCAAACAGCTATATAACTTTGAGCAAGCTACTTAACCTCTTTAAGCCTTAGTTTCTTCCTCTGTAAAATGGATAATGAAGACTAATAGCTGCCTTAAAGGGCTGTTACATGGATTGAGACAATGTATGTAAACTGGTAAGCATAGTGTCTGGCACATAGTATTTATTAGTACCTATTATTGAATTTGCAATCAGAGGATAATAATTATAAATGTAAAAGCAGGTCAATCATATTCTCATCTGTTTTAGAAAGTAACTCTGGCAGCTGTGGGGAAAGAGCCTGGAAGCAGAGTGACCATTTAGAACAGCTACATTTGAGTGAGAAAATACTGTAATTAGGTAGCGGCAGAGACATGGTAAGAGAAAGATGTTATGAGAGATTAGTCACGAAGGTATGTATTCAGGCAAAAGTTGGAAAATAGCTTGTCAAAGATGCTGTGGAAAACCTGTCAAGCACAGGATAATCGGTTAAAATTCTAAGTTTGCTTACAAACTGTGACCACATCAACGAATATTTACTGCATATCTGCTCCAGAAGGACACTGTCCTAGACCTATAATATAATATACACAAAAACAAAAGAGAGAGACACACACACACAAAAATCTCTGCTGTCAAGAAATATACAACAAATAATATACAAAATATGTATTACTATTTGAGACCATAACACATGTTGCAAAGCACTATGTATTAATTGTCAAATGAATTCTATTCATATATAAAGGTCTTCTAAGAGGGAGAAACTCCTAAGGTTAACATGGTCAAAACAGGCTTTTTACAACAAATGAGATATATGAGGTACTTATGAAAAAAAATATGAAGGTTTTGAACAGGTGGAGAGAAGTAGGAAAAGGGGGACAGATATATAAGTGAAAAGCAAGTTAGACAGAAACCTGTTTGGCTACATTAAAAACTTGTTTCATGGAAGAAGAGATAAGCTGGTAGGGCAGGTTGTGGTCAGAATCAACTGTACTGGGCCTTGAATACCAAGCTAAGTTGTTTCAAATTTATCCTGCATACGGTCTCTGTAGCAACTAAGTACTCAACTCTGCTGCTGTAGCCATTGAAAATAGTAAATAAACGGCCTGTCTGTTCCAGTACTGAAATTTGAATTTCATATATTTTCATGGGTCACAAAATATTATTACTCTTTTGATTTTTTTCTTCAACAATTTGAAAATGTAAAAATCATTAACTCGTGGGCCATACAAAAATGGGCTACGAGCTGGATTTGGCTCATGGGCTATGGTTTGCCAACCCCTGTACTACACTAAGCTGCCTTCTCCAGCAGTCCTCAAGGTACATCTGTCCTTGAGTTTCAGGGACCAGAATAACATATTATTCACTGAACAACTATACACACCCACACATCCACCCACATATACACATATCTAACCAAGATCTAAATCTAGGAGGGGTCAGAGGTTCCCCATACATGGGTCCTCAAAAAAACCTCTAGAATGTAGATAATAAGCCATTAGAACAGACTCCAGAAATTTTTTAATTTCACAATTTATTTTCACATAGTACATGTACTTAGAGAGTTACAACTATTCTTACAGAGCCTCTAAGTTACATGGAGGGATCTGTAAAATAGAGTATAATCAAGGGAATAGTAGCAGGGAACATGAGTTCTAGTCCTAGCTCTGCCATTTATGCATTATTTGACCACGAATAAGTCAGTCACTTACAATCCTCTGGCCCGAATTCTTTCATCTGTAAAGTGAAGGTTACTAGATGATCACTATGCAGCTCTCTCAGCTTCAGCACTGTGTCATTTAAAAGGATCAGTCAGGGGACTTCAAAGATCAAACAAAGTGCTAATTAAGAACACAAAAGGGAAGAGAAAGGCCTTGACTAAACAAGGGGGCAGATAGGACTAACAGGTAGGAAAATGACCACTAACTAAAATCAAGGATTTTTTTTTAAAGTATCAAACGCTACAGAAAATTCAGAGGAGGAGAGGCAAGAAAAAAAAAGCCAATGAACTTGGTCATTTAAGGGATCACTGGTGACCTTCAGGAACAGTTTCCAGTAATCCAGAGGCAAATATGGAAGTGGAGGGAACCACTTGGACGAAGAATAAATATGGCCGTGAAAGAAGAAAAAACAAATTGGCTAGCTAAAAAGGGCAAGGACCTTAAGTGACAGTCTTAAGATTTGAGCGGACTATACATGCTTCAAGGAATCATGAAAGGAATCAGGAAAAAAGAAGACCAAAGATGAGACTAGGAATAAAAAATAAGGGGATGTGGTCCAGAAAAAATAGGAAAAAAAAAAAAGTTGTGATGAGTTTGAAGCCTTAGGTAAGGGAGTTAGTCTTAAAGAGGCATTTAATCTTTAAACTTCCAAAAGATAAAAGCAGCACTGCAGTATCAGCTTTTACAAAACAGGTACGTTTCTGCAAAGCTGTGTATCTATATCATATTTTCTATCAATCAAATTATTAAGGAAATAAATCTAATGTTGGGTTTTCTGAAAGCAGAATTCCACCTATGTAATATTTTCTAATGGCCAAAAAATTAAGAAAGGATTAACTTTGCTTTTAATAAGAATGAAAACCAGCAATAAGTAGCTCTAAAAGGAAATACATGTTTATACCTTTCTTAGAGCACCTATCACTTCCTTCCTTGCATAAGAATTACTTATGTGGTAAAGTACCATGCCCCTAATTGGAGCTCAACAAATACTAGTGTTCCCTTTCTTAGTAGCTTAAAAAGTTCCCAAGGCAAGAATTCTGATTAATCCATCTGTTTATCTGCTTTGCAAGGGTTGATGCTTGATGAGTAAATACTGACATATAAATATTGCCTCTTTAAAAACCTGTCCTTGCAAAACAACTATCACTGTCCATCTAACAAAGGTGGGAAAATATTTGCATCATATAGGTATATAACTCCAATAAAATCACTTTTGCATAGTGTCAGAGCTTGCTTAAGCAGCAAAGAATTGCTACAAAACAACTAAAAAGGCAAAGAAAAATTAAGAATTTGTAATGATCACTCATAAATACCAAGATTCTACATGGCTGATTTCAACCCAACAGTTGCCTCTATTCAACGTATATGAAAAATAAAATCCAAAGCATTAGCCTGATGATCACTCAGTTAAAAATACACGTTTGAATATGCTGAAGATATTTATAAAGCCAACAGAGATACTATTAATATATTGAAATTCACCGGCCAGTGGTGTATTCTACTCTTAATCTTCTACTACTATTCAAGAGAAGCCAAAAACTCAAGGCTTCTCATATCACTTGCTTTTAAGAATTCAAGAAGTCACTCAAATTGGCATACACAATCCAATCTCAAGAAAATAGTTCAGCTCTCCATATGGTAATGTTCCCCTATCTCCTTCCTTTACATGAAAGTCCCATTTACTACTTTTCAACGATCTTTGGTAGGCCCCATTTAGGCAGGCCAATAGTACTACCAAGTAACAAGAGTTGAAAAAAGTCGTAACAGTTAACTCTGTCCTCCCACAGATCACACTTGGGTGTAGATTTCACAAGCCCTGAAAGCTACACACTGCCACTGTCAAAACCAGAAGAAGCACCGTCACCCTGCCGTGTCCATCGGCAACCTCCAGAATGTTTTCTCTGAAATGATCTCTCTCCTTCTCTTTCTCTCTCGGCTCGACATGTTCAATTAGTACTTCAAAGCCCACCTTCTCCCCCAAAGCAGGACCCGATTCCTTCCCGTCCGCTCCTTTATTCATCCAGCCCCACACACCAGAGGGGGGAGGTCTCTGCTCCCTGGCCCCCTGGCCCCCTGGGCCCAGTGGGTCTCCCAACTGCTCGCCGCGCCCACCCCCCGCCCCCTATCATCACACACCTCCTCCTTCCCCTACAGCCGAGCCCGCAGCCAAGCCGGGCCCGCAGCCGACCCCTGGCCCGGGCCTGCGCTGCCTTGAGCGGCCGTAGGCCTCGGGCCTAGCCTCCGCCGCTGGCCCCTCACCTCTTTCGGGACCAGTTGGTTCTCCTCGCCGGGCACCATCGCTCAGACTCCGGCCGCTCCTCTCCGCCCTGCCGGGGGAGGGTGGAGGGTGGCGGCGGCTCTCTACCTCAGGAGAGGATAGCAGCGGCAATCATCCTTTCCGCCGCCTGCGCTACAGCAACCGCGGAGGCCTCAGCCTGGGCCTCAGACACCAGCGCGCAGACACCGACCCAGGCTCTGCCGCCGCCGCCGCCGCCGCCGCCTTCGTCGTCGGCCCCTCCCCCAGCCCACCGCAATCAATGGAAAAATGGCGGCGGCCGCTCTCGCGAGAATTCGGCCGCTCGGGCTCCGAGCCCGACGCCGGGCGCCCGAGGTGCCCAGGCAGTTGTCGCTCGCTTCTAATCACTCAGGTCTTAGCCCTGGATGTGCAGAATTGATAAAGCGGCCATGCAAACGCTTTTCCTTAGAGGAAAGCTGGACCTTCCATCTCGGGACTCCCTCTACCGGCAGGGAAGGGAGCAGGCCCAGCGTCCTCCATGCCTTCTCGGACTCTTCCGACTTCCCGCGCAGCAGAGAAAGACTCAAGCCGAAAGCGCCTGCTCTGGCACTACCACTCATACTCTTCTCGCTTCCCGTTAGCAAAGTGCCAGAACGTCACCCCCTCTTCAACACCCCTGGCCTTGTTATGGTAGTGAAGGGGCTACCGCCCGGCCTCCACCCTCAGGCACAGCTCCAGCCCTTCCAGTCAGAATGGACAGCGTTATATTTGCCCCCTTTCACTCCCCCTATCGTTCTTTTCCCCTTCCCCACTCTCCTTATCAACGCCTCGGCCGGAAGGACCTCATGGCTCATCTCCTGCTAGAGGAAGCAACACCCCTGACCCCAGTGAATTGGTCTCATCACCGACCCCCCTCAACCTCAACTACATTGGAGAGGTGCTCCCCTTCCCCCTTCCAGGGAACTTCCTTCTCCAACAGAGCAAGTCTGTGACAGAGGTAGCCTCCGAGAACTGGGCTGCAGTATGCTTCAAACCATGATCTTTAAAAATGTTTTTTAGAGAACTTTAATCTCCTTTGAGAGTAAGCATTCTGCTATGTGTTATACTAAACAAATTTTGCAACAGTCGTTTTTCCAAATCCTACTTCTATTATGAAGACTCAGCAGGGCGTCCTTCATGAAGCCTTTCATGGATACAATGATATTAACAGCATGCTGAGATAATATAATCCTGCCATGTTCCTAACTCCCACAGCAAAACTACCTGTACCTGTGTTCTCCGAACTTTTTTGATTGAACGTCTCCTCTTAGCAAAAAAAAAAAAGTACCCATATACTTATATAAGTTTTGTACATGTCCTGCTGTGTGCAGAATTATAAAACATTTGTAAAATGTAAAAAGGATAAGAAAAAGATGACATTTAACATAACTGAGTTATTTTTCATATTAATAGTATAAAAATCTTTGTTACTCCCACTAAGAATATTTAGTGAACTCATTATAATTGACTAGGTTTCATTCGTTTCAAAAAAAATCTTTAATACATTGTGAAATAGTTATTAAATGTCTGATCCAACTTTCAGATTATTTCTGTACTTGGTTTTAATGGCTGTTATAAGTTGAAACAAGGGTAACACTCAAAGATGTAGATTCTAGAGGAAGAAGTACACCTTTGGCTGCTCTTCCTAATGCAAGTACCAATTTTTTCTTGTAATTTCTTGGGAATATTTCCCTTTTTCTTTTCACACTAAAATGTTCATAGTATAACCTCAGTCAAAACATGAAAAAAATCACACAAACCCATATTGAAGGACATTCTACAGGATATCTGGAAAGTATTCCTCAAGACTGTTAAGGTCATGAAAAGCAATGAAAGACTGAGGACACTGTCACAGACCACGAGGAGACTGGGGACATTTGACAATTAAATGCAGTATGGTACCCTGAATTGGCTCCTGGAACAGGAAGAGGATATTAATGAAAAAAACGGGTGAAATCCAAATAAAATCTTTATTTGGTTAATATTTATGTACTGTCAGTTTTTTCATTTTCTAAATGTTTTTTAAAAATTTAATAAACTTATTTTTATTATTATTAACAGTGCAGACTATATTTAACCAGTAAAAGAGAAGAAATTGTGATTAAACTGTATTTTTTTAGAGCAGCTTTAAATTCACAGAAAAATTGAGCAGTAAGTACAGAGAGTTCCCATATACCCACTGTCCTCCCCACGCACACACAACCTCCCGCACTATTGACAACCCCCACCACAGTGGCATATTTGTGACAATTAATGAACCTACAGTGACGCACAATTATCATCCAAAGTCCATAGTTTACATTACTGGTCATACTTAGTGTTGTACATCCTATGGGTTTCAACAAATGTTTAATGACATTTATCCACCATTGGAGTATCATACAGAACAGTTTCACTGCCCTAAAAATCCCCTATGCTCTATCTATTCATTCCTCCCTCCCTGTTAACTCCTGGCAGTTACTGATCTTTTTACTTTTTACATAGCTTTGTCTTTTCTAGAGTGTCATATATTTGGAATTATAAGGTATGTAGGCTTTTCAGATTGGCTCTTTCACTTACTAATATGCATTTAAGTTTCCTGCATGTCTTTTCATGGCTTAATAGCTCATTTCTTTTTAGCACTGAATGATATTCCATCTTATGGATGTACCACAGCTCATTTACCCATTCACCTACTGAAAGTCGTTTTAGTTGCTTCCAAGTTTTGGCAGTTGTGAATAAAATGAATATAAGCACCTTTATACACATTTTTGTGTGGGCATAAGTTTTCAATTCATTTGGGTAAATACCAAGGTAAGGATAGATTTAGTTTTATAAGAAACTGCCAAACTGTCCTCCAAAGTGGCTGTACCCTTTTGCATTCACATCATCAACGAATGAGAGTTCCTGTTACTCCACATCCTCACCAGCATTTGGTGTTGTCAGTGTCTTGGATTAGGTGTGTAGTGGTATCTCATTGTTGTTTTAATTTGCAATTCCCTAACGACATACAATGTTAAACATCTTTTCATATGCTTGCTTGTCATCTGTTTATCTTCTTTGGTGAGGTATCTGTTCAGGACTTTTGCCTATTTTTTAACAGAGTTTTTCATTTTCTTATTGTTGAGTTTTAAGAGTTCTTTGTATATTTTGGATAACAATCTTTTATTAGATGTGTCATTTGCAAATATTTTCTCCCTATATGTGGCTTGTCTTCTCCTTCTCTTGATATTGTCTTTCACAGAGAAGAAAGTTTTAATTTTAATGAAGTCTAGCTTATTGATTATTTATTCATGGATCATGCCTTTGGTATTGTACCTAAAAAGTTATCGTCATACCCAAAGTCATCTAGGTTTTCTCCTGTATCATCAACTAGGAGTTTTGTAGTTTTGTATTTTACATTTAGGTCTATGATCCATTTTGAGTTCATTTTTGTGAAGGGTATAAGATCTGTGGCTACATTTATTTCTTTGCATGTGGTTGTCCAGCTGCTCCAGCACCATTTGTTGAAAAGACTATCTTTTCTCCATTGTATTGCCTTTGTTCCTTTGTCAAAGATTAGTTGACTGTATTTACATGGTTCTATTTCTGGGCTCTTTATTCAGTTCCATTGGTATATTTGTCTCTTCATTTGCCAGTACCACACTGTCTTGATTATTGTAGCTTTACAGTAAGTCTTGAAGTCAGGTAGTGTCAGTTCTCTGATTTTGTTCTTCTTTATGAACTTTAGAATCAGGTTGTCGATATTCACAAAATAACTTGCTGGGATTTTGACTGGTATTACATTGAATCTGTAGATCAAGTTGGGAAGAACTGACATCTTGACAGTATTGAGTCTTCCTATCCAGGATCATGGCATATTTCTCCATTTATTTAGTTCTTCTTTGATATCTCTTAAGGTTTTCATAGTTTTCCTCATATAGATCTTGTACATATTTTGTTAGATTTACACCTAAGTATTTCATTTTGGGGGGTGTTTATGTAAATAGTAATGTGTTTTTAATTTCAGTTTCTGCTTGTTTATTGCTGATAGTTTCTTAGTTTTTATAAGTGTAACATGGAAATGTAAGATATTAGCACTGGGGGAAACTAGGAGGAGTATATGCAGACTCTCTGTTCTATCTTTGCAACTTTTCTGCAAATCTAAAATTATTCCAAAATAAAAAGTGTATTTAAGTCCCAACCTTTTTGGCACCAGGGACCAGTTTCATGGAAGATAATTTTTCCATGGGCCAGGGTGGGGGGATGGTTTTAGGATGATTCGAGCACATTATATTTATTGTACAGTCAAACCTCTCTGCTAATGATAATCTGTATCTACAGCCACTCCCTAGCACTAGCATCACTGCCTCAGCTCTACCTCAGATCATCAGGCATTAGACTCTCACAAGGAGCACGCAACCTAGATCCCTTGCATGCACAGTTTATAGTAAGGTTCACACTCCTATGAAAATCTAATGTCACTGCTGATCTGACAGGAGGTGGAGCTTATACAGTGATGTGAGCAATGGGGAGCAGCTGTAAATACAGATGAAGTTTCACTCGCCCATTGATCACCTCCTGCTGTGCAGCTTGGTTCCTAACAGGCCATGGACTGGTACCTGTCCACAGCCCGGAGGTTGGGGACTACAGTTTTAAAATATTCATGGCAATACTTAAGATATCTCTTTCCTTTCTTTTATATCTTAAGATTCTTCATTGCACATGTCTATATATTTTAAACTACTTTTAGGAAGGCAATGAGTCAGTCATATTATACAATTTAAGAACTAGTGATAATACAATGTTAAATGTGGACTACAAAATTGAAAAGGAATTTTCACCATGACTATGTTTTCATAAGTTCAAAAAGAAAATCTTTAGAGAGAGTGTGATGTGGCTTTGGGGCAAGATTGACCTGTTTTGAGATCCAAACTCTGCCACTTTGTGCATATAAGACCTCGCTGAACTTCCATTTTCCCAACTAGAAAATGGGAGTAATAAAGTAGACCCTTGGCATTTGTAAATTCAGCATTTGCAGTTTTGACTAGAAAAATCCATGACCTGTAATACTGTATAATTATGCTAAAGAGGAGATTTGAATTTTATACATTAGCCAGAGTATAGGAGACCATATAGCTAAGTGATTGAAAGAATAAGCTGAAAATAGATTTCCTGAATTTGAATCCTTTGTTCATAATAATAACCTTTGTTATTAACTATATGGCCTATATTATTATATTAACTATATAACTATATTAACTGTTATTATAGTTAATAACAAAGGTTATGTTATTCTGTGTACAGATCTCTTAAATTCACTAAGCTTCAGTTTTCTTAGTAATAGTCCCACTTTACAAGTTTGTTGAATTAAGTAGTAAAGAAAATAATAATAATCAAAAAACTACAACAGTTATGATTGGTTGAATACATTTAATATATAGGGCCCTGTTCTAGATGTTTTACACCTATTTTTTCATTTAGTTCTCTCAAAAAATTATGCATAAATACTACTAACATCCCCATCTTATAAGTGAGAAAATTGATATAAAGTGTTTAACACGCTCAATACACTGCCTGGCAAATGCTAAGCAATCAATATATGCTGGCTATAATTACCCCAGCAGTAAACTGAACTCCATGGGGGAATACACAGCCCTCACAGTGCCTGACATATTGTAGGTGCTTTTAAATAGATACTGAAAAAATGAATAAACTAGTCACTTAGCTAATGAATAAATCTTGTTAATCATTCAGCAACTATCCTTTGATATAGTCTTATTATTGCCTACTCTTCTCCACTTATATGGTACCTCCAGGAATTTTCTTTGTGGAAAATGGCTCTGAAAAGAAATTGAATTCTTAGTACTGAGATTGAAGAAATTAATAAAGTGATGGATCTTCAGCACCAAATAGGCCTTTTGGTTAGGTTAAAGAGTGGTATGTAAATTTAGTCAATGGCTTATATTTACGATGGAAAAGACATCATCAACAACGAAACAAGAAAAAGCAATTTGGGAAACTATTTCAATGAGTGCTTCCATTAAAACAAACAAACAAACAAGTCATCAATTAAATAAAAAACTTACTGAACATTGAAAAGAAGACTAACTTTTGGTGTAAAGACGAGAATAGGAAAAATGACACTCAAGAAAATGTAATCTGGAGGAAACCTAGGAGCATGTACAAATATTTGTATGAAGTAATACAGTGAGGACATTCATGGGGCTGTCAACCCAATGTAAACTCAAAGAAAGATTGGTTCAAGGACATGAAGTAGCATTTTTCTGTTGACATATTATAAAGATAAAAGTCATTGCCACAGAAGTGCTTGCCTCCTTCTGAGCTGAAGAGCTTTAAAAAGAAAAGGTTTATAGGTCAGTATGTTCAACAGCATGAAAAAGAGGCTCACATCAACAGAAAATGCCTTTGGTAAACATATCGAAGGATGAGAGGCAAATATCAAGAGTTTATGGCAACCAAAGACAGATTGACCAAATTCATGCTAGCTTTCTCTAGGGTTCTGCAAGTGCCCAAATTTTAAGATGCAAGAATAAGAAGGAATCTAATAAAATAAAGTTGGAGTCATGGTGTTAATCTTTCTGAAATGATTTCATAAGATGTTTGCCATACAGTAATATTTATAAATTTGTCATTATAAAGACTAGTACCAGGCACAGCCTGGGGGTTGGGGACTGCAGTACTAAAAGATGGGGGATGTATATGTATATACTAATGTAAGCATAGGAAGTATAAGCGTTTCCTCCTCCCCTTCCTCCTAAAAGTTTATAGTAATTATCTCTCAGTTACTGGAATAGAAGTTTTCAACATCAACAGAAGTAGTTAGTTGGGATCTTCTCTTTTTCACTTTCACATTAAATCATCCTGTGTTGTTTTAATTCTTTTAAAGGGGATATGTGTTTCTTATATACTTTAAGAATAACTAATTAAAAAATGAAGTATGAAAATTGGCTAACTTGATGACTGACACATTGTAGATGCTCAGTATTTAAAAACTTCTGCAGTCTTTTCGTGTATGCTCTGGTTCCTAGTTCTATCACTCATAATAATTGCAAGTTTTTATAAAGTACTTACTATGGTCCAGGTCCTGCGTTAAGTATTTTACACATAGTATCTTATCACTCCCCACAATGACATTCTGAGTTGGAAACAATTATTATCTTCATATTACAGACAAGGAAACAAATTAGAGACATTAAGTATTAATAATGTATCAAGGTTATAAGACAAATAAATAAATGATGGAACCAGGATTCAAACTCAAGCAGTCTGACTCCAAAGTCTTTCATCACAGGTAAAGACTCAGTTGCTTCCATAGATACTATTCTTTAACCTTCTGGATGGTTATGTGGGAAGTATAATCTATCAATATTGAAATAAAGCAATGACTAATCACTTTCAATCTAACTGAGTTGAATGATTTGAAGTCTCTGGACCTTTCTTTTAAAATTTCAGCCAATGGGCTTTGTTGCTTGATTTTTCACATTTTCAATGTTCAAAATGGTCTAATTATTTAGTGGTTTTCACTAGACTAAATGATCCCACTTTCTCATCATTTTTTAAAGATTTAGTTGTTTAATCCTTGTTGTTTCTTCTCTGGGAAACTATCAATCTCCCTCCCTAAAAGTGAATGTTTTTTTAAAAAAGATATTTAGCAGTTGCTATCCCTTTCCTCCTTTTCCTCTTCCTCACTCTTCATCTTATAGAGCAAGTAGTTTTTTGCATAATACCATCTGAACTTGTCAATCAAGATCTTTCACAGACCAATACACATAAGTAAAGAACTATCTTCTCATCTGTTTACATGAGTCCTCTGCTAGAAAACAATTGAAAATGACACGCAGATGTTTGTCGGTGATAAAATTTTCCACATGAACAGATAATTAGGTCATTTTTATTTAAAAATATTTCAGAAACTTTATTATCTCATTTTCTAATCTGTAGGCAGAGTATAGACTTTTAACTCCAATCCTCATTACCATTTTTGTCAATAATCAACATTTGTTGGATTCCTATTGTTTATACGGCACTGTTGTTTATGAGGAATCATAAATTCCTAGCTAGACTTGATGTCTCATTTTATTTAACTACAAAAACTTCAAAATTTATTATGCATGTGAGCACTACAATCATACAAGTCTCTTTGGAAGACAAAATACAATAAATAAAATTTAAAAGGTAGGTCATAAAAATGAACCAGAAAATATGATAGAAAGAACAGAAAATGAGTGAAGGTCATTCATCATAATAAATTAATCTCCACTAAATATCCCTAAGGTGTTTGGCATTGTGATAGATGCTTAAGAGAGCATAAAGTCAACGTGGTGACTGATTTCCTGCATAATTAAATAAAGAAGATTAAAAATGATGGAGCATGTCAGAGTTTTATGTCTGAAAATGTACTCTGAAATTCAATTCAACAGATATTTGTTGGCTGGGCGCGGTGGCTCACGCCTGTAATCCTAGCACTCTGGGAGGCCGAGGCGGGAGGATCGCTCGAGGTCAGGAGTTCGAGACCAGCCTGAGCAAGAGCGAGACCCCGT
>CM052438.1:144734097-144761525 GCA_028533085.1 Varecia variegata | reverse complement strand
CACCAGAAAATTTGTTTCCCTGATCAACACCTGGGTGCACATTTGGGAATGACACCAATTGGGTATCGGACAGAGGTGGGGGAGGGGATGGGTGTATATCTACATGATGAGTGTGATGCGCACTGTCTGGGGAATGGACACGCTTGAAGATTTGACTCGGGGGGATGGGGGTGGGGGAGAGGATGGGTGTATACCTACATGATGAGTGCGATGTGCACTGTCTGGGGAATGGACACTCTTGAAGCTCAGTCTTGGGGGGTTGGGAGGGGCATGGGCAATATATTTAACCAGAACTGTTGTATCCCCATAATAAGCTATAATAAATTAAAAAAAAAAAAGAAAAAAAATTCACTAAGTTGGCAAGTTGGTAACAGAAACATTTTCTTTCTGCTTAAAAATCAAATCACAGTCTGTACTTTGTTTGGGGAGCACATGCTTAATAAAGTAACCATTTCTAACTAAAGTACATCAAGTCACCACCAGCTACAGCTGAATCATCTTACAGTGTTGCTAGACATATCCAATACTACTTGTATTTCAATCAAGTTATTGTACTATGTGTAATATTACTAAAAGATAGTACAGATTTACTTTTAGATACAACCATCTTCAGTCTGCCCACCTATTATGGATTTGCTCATACAATGTCTTGATTTTTTTTCTTTCTAAGGACATATATCTCCCCTTCTCCAACTAAACACCTTAAGGTATTACCATAGATAACATTTAGTGTAGGACTGTGTGCATGGAGTAACCACTTACATCTTTAATATATGGTTGAATTGAGCTTACTGTTGTCTGTCTTATTTTAAGTTTCATCAGTTGCAACCAGATGAGCACCAGTTTGAAAACTCTGATGGCTATAAAGGAAAATTAAGAACAAGTCATCATCAAAGAAAAGATAAAGCTAGAAAATCACATGGATCACAAAATATGCCTCAGCTGTATAAGAAAAATGAAGACATGATACTGTATTCAGAAAACCTGAATGTTCTGAAAAAATATCTCAAACATTTCCAATGCCTTGTCTTATAAAAAGAATAAAACTCCTAAAAACAAACATTCTAAACATGATAAAAAGGATCTAGACAAAATCAAAGTTACCAAAGATGATATTTGTCAGGATCAAGCTTTTTCTCTTTCATCTTTATTCCCGTCCATTATTGACAAGAAAGGAAAGAAGCGGAAAGCACATTTAAAAAGTCTTAGTCAAGACTTATTGTCAGATTTAACTTACAAAAGGTTTTGCAGAAACCCCATTTCTCTCAAGAAATGTAACACCAAGACAAGGCCAAAAGAGCTGTGTAAGTATTTATATATGCTTGCCTGTCAGGAAGGCGGCAGTGAACACCAGGTAGCCAGTATTTCCAGAGATAATTGCAATGAAGATCTTAAAACTGCTTCATACTGTTTTGATGACGGGATCCTAGCAGATTCCAAAAGCAGAGAAAGGCACACAAGGAAATCATTGTTGGCCTTGTATTAGGACTTGCCATCTCTGAAATAAACAGCTGTCATCACATAGAGCCTCCTTTGTCATCCAGTCCATCTGTGCTGGAATTGGAAACATGTAGCTTGGAAGATGAATTTTGGGTGGACAGCCCAAAAGATAAGAGGACTTCTCAAATAAGCATGTTAAGCCCTGAAAAAATAAGCAGCCGTTTTGATCACAGTCAAGAGACTTTTCTAACTCAAAAGCTTTAAAAAAAAAAAAATCAGTACTTGTCCCCAGTAGTCACAGTAGTCACTGTAGTTACTTGTCCTTAGCAACTACCAATATGTCAGGGTTGGAAAGGGAGAAAGGCATCACCATTTCAGTGATTCTGCAGAAGTTGGGCAGAGATCTTTAAGTGGAACAATGGTTCAACAGTTTAACAGTACAGCCTTCTCCCTCAGAGCAACTTAATACTCTTCAAGAGAATCAGAAGCCATATGGGCCCCCCAGAGGAGGCCAGTCAGGCAGAAGTTTTCTTTAGGGTTTTTTTTTTTTGTTTTTTTTTGCCATAGCCGCCTCCTTGCTCTTCAGAAAGAGAAAGTAGATTTGGTTGAACAGCCTCTGGGTCTGAGTTTGCCTGGAGAAAGTAGGTCATGGCTAAAAGGGGCTTAGAGTGTATTTTGTAACATGCTGGATGCTGGTGATGGAGTTCATGTGACTCCTGAAAATGTTTTAGAAATTGTGAGCCTTATAGAAGACAATGACGAAGACTCCGGTGTAATGACTACTGTCCTTAGTGATGATAGCTAGAGGGAAAATGTGTTCGCATGGGGTTGCAAAAAACAGATGAGACAAAATATATTCAGATAAAGTTGAATTGATTCTTTTTCTTTAAAAGTGGACATGATACTAATATTCCTAAAGAGCCTTTAGTGAAAATAAAAACCAAGAGAATGAGAAGTCTTTGATCATATAAATTACCCAGGAATATGAGCTAACCTAAATTTCAAAGCAGTTTTTCAGTTTTTATGGTTGTGTTATTTTGTATCAGAAAAATAAAAAAAACTTAGCATGATATAAACACATATATACACATACATGCGTAATTTTGAATTGTAGCATGTATTTCTTGTTATAAAATTTAGAAAATGTGCTGGGGCAATGGGGAAACAGCAATTTATTATTTTTCCTCAAACCACTCTGTGAGGTATGATTGACATACAAAAAGCTGTACATATTTAATATATACCACTTGATGAGTTTGGGGTTAAGTGTTCACTGGTGAAACCATCGCCACCATCAAGGCCATAGACATATTCATCACCTCCTCAACTTTCCTCTAGTCCCCTTTATTATTATTATTTTTTGATAAGAACACTTAACATAAGCTCTCCCCTCTTAGAAAATTTTAGATATACAATACAGTATTATTAGCTATAGGCACTATGCTATATAGTAGATCTCCAGAACTTATTTGTCTTGCACAACTGAAACTTTGTACCTTTGACCATCACCTCCTCACTTCCCTCCCCCCACCGTGCCCCTGGCAACCACCATTCTACTCTCTGTTCCTATGAGTTTGACTTTTTCAGATGCCGCATGTAAGTGAAATCAGGCACTGTTTGTCTTTCTGCATTTGGCTTATTTCACTTAGCATAATGTTCTCCAGATCCATCCATATATATTGTGGCAAATGGCAGGATTTCCTTCATTAAGGCTGAATTGTATGTATAGACATTTTAGTCATTCATTCATCCATTGATGAGCATTTTGATTATTTCCATATCTTGGCTATTGTAAATAAGGTGAAACAGCAATTTCTTGGAAGTTAACATTGAGTTATCAGCAGATAAGGCAATGTCAGCTGACCTCTATTTTGAGTAAGAGTAGAAAATAGCAATGTTAGTTGCCCACCTTTCCAGAAAAAAAGTTTAAAAAAAGAGTAATAATCCTCAGTGTGACTGTGTTTGTTTATAGGAAACAGTTAAGTGAATAGTAAAAAATTGTTCATTGATGGTTTACAAAGAGGAATTTTTGGCAAATGTAAAAATGACCAAGTTTTAATTTTTTCTCAAGTTTTTGTATCTCTCTCTTCTCCCTTCTCTTTTCTGTTCCTCCTTTTTCTAAAGCATATTCATTCATTCCAATACAAAATATTTACTGAGTGCTTATTATGTGCCAAGGAAAGAGTGCACTACTTTTATTTCCATTTCTCCCCAAATTTCACACCATAGCAGAAAAAAATCAGTGTAGCAGAGTCTCACTTTGAGATAAAGCTGCCTTCCATTTAGGGGCCAAGTGTGTCTGGGCATGTGTGGAGGCGGGGGCTTATCTAGGGTCTCCCTATTTGTACCAAGATCTGAGGGAAGGTCTTCATCCCAATGGAGAGGATTTGGGTCAAAAAGAAGACCTGTGGAAAGGAAGGAGCATTTCTGAGCCCAGGATTTTCTTGGATTGTTCGTGGACCCAAGCTTGAGTCTTTGGGAACATTGGAAACACAGTTGGCATTACTTTAGGAGAGAGTTGTTAGGGTAGAAAGCTTAGTAGGTGGTCACGGTGCGAGAGGAGAAAGATTTCTCATGCAGAAATGAAGATATATAAAAGCATAAAAGTTTATTTTATCCTTTAGAAAGGCAAAGAGAATGACAGAGAGAGACAGAGAGAGAAGGAGGGGGAAAGAGAGCAGGGAGATGGCGTGGCATCCCAAAGAAAGAGAAGGCCATGCCAGCAGCGAGGCCAAGTGGCTTGCTGCTTTTAAGGTGGACGAAGAGAAAAAAAAAATAGTGATGATTGTCAGTTGATAACAAAAGCCATAGCAGGTAGATAACAAAAACTGCAAGGATGTCAAAGTCTAAGTGTTGGTTTCCTACCTTTCCTTGGAGAAGGGATTATCACAGATGTGACTCTGTCCTCGAGATATGGTTGAGGCTGCAGTTCGTTCTCCTGCTGTTTACTCAGGAACTCTGTAAAAGCAGATTCTCAAAAAATAATGTTGAAAGAGTGAGATTTACATCTCCTTTCTGTCCATTCAGCTTTCTTCAGAAGTTGTGCTAAATAGAACTCCTGCAGGGTACCTGTTAGTTAGAGAACTCATAGGGTTGACCTTTAACTGTTACCGGGGAAATTGCAGGATTAGGCATTTTCCTGTTATTTTTGCAAGACCCCCTTTCCAAATGTCACAACATACTCTGAAGGCCAGGAAAAGATCCCTTCCACCTCAGCAGGCAGGTCTTACCCATAATGGGCGCACATGTTGCTGCAGAACCAGCCTGGGATCCACTTGCCATGCAAAGCAGTTAACTCAGATCACCAGATGTCAGTCTCAGAAAGTGCAGGGGTTGGAATAGGGCTAGTCTTGGCACCAACATATTCTTGACAAAAATGGAGCCACTGCCAATGTGGTTCCAGGACTGACTTCCCAGTTAGTGAAGGGCCTTCTCAGGGTCTCTTTACCTAGAGCACCTTCACTCCCTCCTTGTAACCAGCTCCGTATGCAGCTCTCTTGTGACCTCATTCCTTCTCTGCCTGTTCTTCCTCCATGCAGAGGCCTCCAGGCCCTGGTTTCTCTTTTTGTCCCGGCCCACAAGTACTGCCCTGGGCACTCTTCCTTGTGCATCCACATGGTTAATTGTCTGAGCCCTGGATTACCTCACTCTCTCCTTTTGCTGGACTCATCTACCAAAAAGCTAACTCTAGGTCTGTGAGACCTGTCTTCTCAGCTGCTGCTTCTGGGCTGCTGATGCTGCCGGAAGGAGCCGTAACCTGCACAGACTGTGCCCCACGACTTCATCCTCAGCCTCAGCTGTGTCTGTGCTTGTGCACTCCTCCTTTCCTTGTCCTGGTTAGGGTCTCCTTCAAGAGCTCCTTGCTAGTTGTAGCCTTCACCACTCTCAAGCCCTATGCCATCCCCCACTACTCACATGGGCACATGAGTTTTCCTCCTAAAGGCATTGAGGACATTAACCTCATTTCTCCCTTTGACTTGTTCTAAATAATCTTTGTCCCCACCATTCCCCTGAGATTTCTTTTTGAATGCATCAGTAGCATCCGTTTTGTACAATCTGATGGTCGGTTCACAGTCGTCTCATAACTTGAACTGTCAGCAGCACTTGACACAATTGGTCCCCTTGCCCTTTCCTGGTCACTTTCTTTACTTGGTTATGGGGACATCGCACTGTCTTTGACTGCTTCTCACCTATTGGCTGCTCTTTCTTAATATCCTTCCCTGCTCCTCCCCTTTCTTCTGACTCCTAAATGTTAGTTCTTGGCCTCATTTCTGCTCTTCATTATTTACTAAGAAATCTCGTCTGGTGTTCTGGCTTTAAATACCATCGATAGGCTGATCATTCTGAAATACACATTTCTAGCCTCAACTTCTCTCTTGAATTCCAGGCTTATATCTCCCACTGCTTACCTGGCATATTCCCTTGGGTCCCTAATACACATCTCAAACTCAACATGTCCAAAACAAAGCTCTTGATTTCTCCCTGCCAAATGCTCCTCCAGAGTTGCCCAAGCCAAAATATAGAGTTTCTCCCTTACCCTCCTTTAATCTATCAAAACAGATCCTAAACCCATTCACTTTGCTCCAAGCCACTGTCATTTCTCAATGGAACAACTACAAAAGTCTCCCTGCTTTCCTTCTTGCCCTGCCTGCATTTTCCATAGAAAAGCCAGAACAATCACTTAGCAACTTAAATTGGATAAAGTGATTCCTGCTTAAAACCCTCCACCAGCTTCCCATGCTACTTCAAATAAAATCTGGATTCCTTAACCTTACTTACCAAGTCTGATGTGATCTGGACACTGCCAGATCTCTCTGATCTTGCTTTGTTCGCTTTTCTTCTCTTCCCATTCTATTCTTGCTGCACTGTCCTGCTTTGGATTCTTTCCCTGATTTTCATGTGGACTTAGCAAGCCTAAGTGGCATCTCCTCAGAGAGGTTTCCCTGACCACTCATTGTAAAGAAGCCCAAGCCCTATTACATCCCCTTATTTTAATCGTCTACGTAACACTTATCTCTATTGGGTATTTTTCTTGTTTATTTGGTATTGTCTGATCCAACTAGAAGGTCATCAGAAACTTTGCTTTGTTCATTTTTGTATTCTCTGCACAATTTTACAAAACACCCCCGAGCCACCCAGATGATAATTGTATATTTGAGTCCCTGGCACAGGACAATAGGCTGGAGACATCACTGGCTGCAACTTTATTCAATACCTCACCAAGACCTGCTGATTTTATCTGCAAAGTATTTCTCAATTCCTATGCTTTCCTTCCCTATCAAAGAGATGGGGAGGCACAGGCTGTCATCATCTCTTTCCATTGTTATTTCTACAGTGGCCCATCTGGTCTCCCTGCCTTTGATCTTGTCCCCTCCAAATCATTCTCTTCCACAGTTTCTAAAACACAAGTCTTGTGTGTCAATCCTTGCTTAAAACTCTTCAGAGGCTTCCAATCATTTGCAAGATAAAGCCATTCACCTAATACAGTGTACAAGGGCAACCACTCTCCACACCCTCCTTCCTGCTTTATTCTGCAGGAATACTCCACTGCTTGCAGGGCTCTGTGAACACCTTGCTTTCCTTGTCTCTGTTTCTCTGCTTATGCACCCCACTCTGCCTTGGCATGGCTAACATTTAGAAGCTGTGTGACCTTGGGACATTATTCTTCTTCTGAATCTCAGTTTCCTGGTAATCATAATTCTTCACAAGGGCAGCATTAGGGGAAAATGATATCATGTATGGAGAATAAAGTACAATGCCTAGCGTATAGCCTGTGCCCAACAGGTTGCACCTATTTTTATCAGCAATGTTAATGTTAACAACAATATTACTAAATAATAATATGATGGAGCTAGTGTAGGATTTCTGGTAGTTTCTTGATTTGCTTACCTTGGGAGAAAGTTACCAAATCAGGTTAAAAATTCGAATCACCAGCTCTGATTTTCTGATCCTCTGTATTAGCTCCTTCCCTGTCCTGCCTAGAAACCTTGAGATTCACATAATTCTCACCCCAGGATCCTCAAATCTGCAGGGAGAAGACAAGCACTTGTTCCTTACTGGGCCCTGGGAGCCTCCCTGGCTGTGCTCTTGGGTGAGGGATCAGTTGCGATTGCCAGGCATTTCCATGTCTTGGGATTGGAAATCAAGACTTTGGAGTCCCCCCTCCCACCCCAATCTTTCCCACAGACTTACTGGACAACCAGGCTCCAGGGACATGCTGGAGCCTCCTTGTGGTGGCCTCTGGGCATGGGGATAGCCATAACAACAGGGTCAAAGTACTTTGGCACTGGTTATCTTGCTATCACAGCAAAGGGGGTTAGGCACCTACCTGGCATCCCATACACTGACATATGAAGAAGGGTAATGACATGTTCTTTACTTTCCAGGGTGTGGTGGGAATGATGAGAAAAGGGCTTTGGTGCCCATGGGAGGTTTAACCGGGAGTGCTCCCCAGGAGAAAAAAGCAGGATTGTTGTGCACGATGACAACCTTCCACCTGATCAGAGTGGGAACCAGGGGAGCCAGGTCTCTTGGTGATTTCAATCTACTTTCAAGGCTTAGCTGCTCTGAGCTCTATGAATTTTAAGTAGTCCAATAGTCAGTTTGGCTAATACATTCACTTACTTAGAGACTTTGAACATTAAGTCCATAAATTCCTACTGTATACTGATACTGTGTGAAGTGCTGTGGTAAATCCTCAGATGAATCCTGGCTCCTGCCCCCAGAGACCCCCAGTCTGGTGGAGATTATAAGACATGTAGATAAATAACCAAAATAGAGAGTGGAAAATGATAATGATTCAAGATAAATATAAAGAAAATGTAAAGTGAGTTCGGAGGAGGGAGAGATATCCAACAGGTGGTGAAGGATCTGGAGTAAATTCTTAGAGCGAGGAGCATTTGAACAGAACTTGAAGGATCAGAGGTGCAGAGGGCATGCCACATGGAACCACGGTGGGGAAGCCCGAGTGTGTGTGGAAGTGCCGCAAGTTTTGTTTGGTGCATGGAGATTGGAAAGGCAGACTGGGACTAGACCCTAGTGGGGCCCCATCATCTGAGTGTTTTAGGAGGAGTCGAGGATAGGATTTAGGATGGATGGGAGGAAGGAATGGATGAAATGTGGAGATACATTAGGCACCATTAGGATGGTTCAGGCAGGTGGACTGGAGAGGAGAGGGCAACCTAAATGAGTGTTTTGGAATGGAATTAACACAACCTAGCAACTGATTATGAGAAGGAGCAATGGACAGATGAATAAACAAATGCTATGAGATGTCCCAACATAGGTGGCTGGGAAGATTGTGGAGTCAATGGTGGCTGCAGAGGCAAAGCATATTTTGAAGGGAATGACCGGAGTTCCATTTTGGACGAGAGGAGTATGAGGTGTCAGTGGGGTGTTCAAGTAGAAATTCAGTCTTCCGGTACAGGAGGGAAATGGCTCTGAGATACAGAATACAGTGCAGATGCACTGAGGAGAAAACAAAGTAGTGGAATGTGGAAAACTTCAAAGGAAGTGAGAGTTCTCGTCTCTGTGGAGAAAGAGTGACAGGCAATGTGCAAGGGGCCCCGTGCTCAAAGTCAGACAGACCTGAGTTTGAATCCTAGCTCTGCCGCACAATCTTTGTGTGATTTTGGGCAAGTTGCTTTACCTCTCTCTAAGCCTCAGTTTTCTGATCTATAAAATGGGTAGAAAATAGCATTTTCTTTAGAGGGGATTGTGAGGATTAAATCAGATGATATTTGTAATAGAAGACTTAGAAGGCTGCCTAGCATACAAATGCTTGATAAAAGCTAGTTTTTTTTAAGTTATTACCAACAACAATGGAAATGATTGTGAGTAGTAGTCGTACAACGGAAATGATCATAGACAGAAACCTGAGGGCACTGACATTTTTAGGGCATGGAGGAAGAGAAGTCTGAGAAGGAGACGGGAAGGAAACAGCAGAAGAGGATGAGTGTCCTGTAGTTTCGCAGCTCTAGGAGAGAGTTTCAAGGACTTAGTAGCCACTGCTATGAATTGAGGTGAGAAGTTAATGTGGATGAGTATAGAGAAAATACTATTAAATATGGAAGAGAAACTTCGTTTGCTAGGGCTGCTGTCACAAAGTAACACAAACAACAGATGTATATTGTCTCACGGTTCTGGAGGCTGAAAGTCTGAGAACAAAGTGTCTCCAAGGCGAGTTCCCTCTGAGGGCTGTAAGGGAAGGATCCGTTCCAGGTCCCTGCTAGTTTCTGGTGGTTTGCTGGCACTCCTTGGCATTCCTTGGCTTGCAGGTGCATCATCTCAGTCTCTGTCTTCATGTTCACATGGCATTTTCCCTGTCTAGATGACTGTGTTCGAATCTCCCTTTTTTATAAGGACACCAATCATATTGGATTAGAAGCCCACCCTGCTCCAGTATTAACTCGTCTTAACTAATTATGTCTGCAACTGCCTTACTTATAAGTAAGGTTACATACTGAGGGACTGGGGGTTGGGACTTCAACATGTGACTTTTGTGGGGACACAATTCTGCCCTTAACGGGGAAGGTGGCCTTTGGGAGAACAGTATCAGCAGAGGTCAGACTATACACAGGGCAAGGGAAATAAGAAGGTAAAACTCGGAAATGGAAGGGAAACAGAAGGGCCTGGGACAAATAGAAGTATACTGATCCCAGGGCAGGGAAGATGCTGAGACTGAGGACAAAGCAAGGTGGGTGGATGAGCAGTAACCCTTGTCTTTGTCTGGTTTGCAGCAGACGTTCTATACCCTTCTGCCAGGCTCTACACTCTTCTTTTGCTTTCTTTCTTTCTTTCTTTTTGGTCTAAATTGTATGGAGAATTGCTCTATCGCTCCACTTTGCTCATGAAAAAATATTGTTAAAAACTGTCACAGAGAAAGCAAGCTAGCACATGCAAGCAACTGTGGTTTATATTATATTATAGAAACATAATGAGAGAGGGAAGAAGAAAGTGTTGCTTAGGACACAACCAGAGCATATGTACTTACAAGATTTTAGGATTTCTTTTAAAGTATTTTTTGCCAAAGAATAAATGTAGCTTAGAAGGAGTAACATTTCCTTTGAGAAAAAGCCTTAAAGATAGTAATAATCTTAATTAATCTTTTATATTCAGAAGGGAACAGAATTATAAATGTACATACAACTTTCAAGCATGTGTTCTCTTTAATGATATTAATATATCTCTAGAGATAGTAGTAAAGCTTCTTCCTAATTAGGTAGTATTTTATTAAACTAAATGAAATCTCATAGTAGTTTGAATACCATTTTCAAGAATTAAATAACATTCATAGTCTCAGATAAAGAGGGGTTTTGTTTTCGTCCATGGAAATTATTGTTGCTGGTCAAAAACCAGTTTCAGGATGAAGGAAACAATGCGAGTGCTTGTTAAATGAAACAACTCAAATTCCCCAAGATTTTGCCAAGCATGGATATATTATTGCTGATTCTACTTGTGCCAAAATAGCTTTTTTCAAAAGTAAAAATGAGACTAATGTAAACATTGTAAAAACCTAATTTCTTTAACTGACTAAATCTTTTTAATCAAATCAGTCAAAATGATTTCCATTTTCAGATTTAGCCTTAATGACCCCCTAGGGGTACGGGAGGGGGCAGTGGCCTGTGGCCTGGGGCTGGAAGCAGAGACTAGATTTCATATGCTGGTTCTGTGATTAAAGAAAAAGAGGCAGAGCAACCTCTGGAACATTAGAAATGACAGGAATTCAAATAATTGTGAGGAGTAGCATATGCATCTTTATGGCAACACATTTGAAAACAGATAAAATAGTTGATTTCACAGAAAAATATAAATCTCCAAAAGGAATAAGCTGAAGTGAAAAATGTGGCCACCAATTACCATAGGAGATGTCAGAAAGGTGATTACAAAGCTATGTTTTAAGAAAACGATAGGACCAGGAAGATTCACAATGGAGTTTTACCTCATTTTAAAAGAAGAGATAATTCAAATGTTTTATAAGTTAGTCTATGTCATAGACAACTACCACATGTGAATATAGATACAAAATTTCTAAATAAAATATTAGCAAATAGATTCTAGTAATGTATCTAATGAGTACTAAAACAAGTACAGTTTACTCCAAGAATACAAGTATAGTTTAATATTAGGAAATCTATCAACATAATCCATTAATCAATAAATTAAAGGAGAAAAAGTCAATATATTAATTGAAAATACATTTGCTTAAATTTAACAACTAACTGTTCCTAATAAGAACTCTAAATAAAACAAATATTATTTACCAAAAATGAACAGCAAATATTATTCTAAATGGTAAAATAGTAAAACCATTTCTAGTTAAACCAAGAACTAGACAGAAATGCCTACTCTTGCCATTATTATTTAACATTGCCTTGGATGTTCTTGTAAATATTATAAATAAATAAACCATCTGGTAAAATACTAGAAAAGCAGAGAAAAATAATCTCTTTTTCTGACCATATGATTATATATACGTATAGAAAATCCAGGAAGTTATAGTAAAAACCTCCTAGAGTTAAAAGAATTTCACTAGGTGTATAGATGCAGGATAAATATGTTAAAATCAGTAATTTTTATCTCTTACAAAAATAAATATCTACAAATGGAAATGTTAACAAGTATCCAATTAATAACAAAATCATAAAATAGAAAGAAATTTACCAAGAAAAGCATAGGACTTATACACAGCAGATCATTCATTAGAAGTTATGTGTCTTACAGAAGGAAATAAAACAAGATGTAAATAAATAGAAATACCATGTTTTTTGGATGGGAAGACTTAATAGTAAAAATTGTCAAGTCTTCCAAAATTAATTTATAAATTTAATTTAATTCTTATTATAATCCCAGTGGCTTTGGGGTGGGAGGGATTTACAGAGAAGAATAAATGCCTAAAGATGGCCTAAACAAATTCAATAAAAAGACTAGTGAGAGTTTACAAGGTATCAGCACATACTATAAATTAAATATTGTATTGGCATAGGAACAGGTCATTAAATAAATAGTATTGAATAAAGACTCTGGAAATATAGAAGCATCTATTCTATATTCTATATAGAATATAGAAGCCTCTTTGTATATTAGAAAGTTGGGGTCGGGTTCAGTGACTCATGCTTGTAATCCTAGCACTGCTGGAAACCCAGGTGGGAGGATCACTTGAGCCCAGTAGTTCAAAACCAGCCTGGCCAACATAGTGAGATCCTGTCTCTGCAAAAAATAAAAGATAAATTAAAAAATTAGCTATGTTTGGTAGTACATGGCTGTGGTCCCAGCTACTTGGGAGGTTAAGGCAGGAGGATAACTTAAGCCCAGAAGTTCTTGGTTAGAGTAAGCTATGGTCCTGCCACACTCCAGCCTAGGTGACAGAGCAAAACCCCATCCCCCCATCCCACCCAAAAAAGTTGGTAGTTCATTTCAGTGGGAAACGATGCAATCTATAATAAATGATACTGGCCCAACTGGCTCTGCATTTGGAAGAAAAACTTGGACCTCTATCTTATGTATACTAAAGAATAAATTAAATATAGGTGTGAAAACTAAATATAGAGAATTAAACAATGCTATCTTTCAGGAAAATCTGGGAGACTACTTTCCTAGATTTTCTAAGCATGCAGGAGTTGGGAGAAGACCCTTTTAACCAGAAGCTAATCACATTTAACTATATAAAAATTCACACTCCTTATAGCAAAGATGTAGGCAAAGTCAATAGACAAACAATTTATTTGAAAAAAAAATTGTAATGCAAGTGGCAGGTATAAGATGTGTACCAAGAACTCTTACCAATAGCAAGCAAAAGACAAACTTCCCAATAAAAAATGGCCAACTCATATAATTAAGCATTTTGTGGCAGAGCAAATTCAGTTTTCAACAAACATGTGGAAAGTTGCTCAAATTCTTAGAAATTAGAAAGAGATAAATTTCACATCAACTACTGGTGGGATGTAGGGAAAAGGTACTTGCATACTTTGCCAAAGGAGGTGTAAATTCTTTTGGTCCTTTTGGAAAGTAATCTGGCAACTTCTTTAAAAAATAAAATGTATCTTTCCTTAAACCCAGCAATCCTTCTCATGGACTTTCTTTATATAAATAAATCTATTCTGATTGAAAGAGATTTCTGTAGGATATTGTTCAGTGAGAAAAATAAGATGCTAGGAAATGTGCATAGTATGATTAAATTTTCATAAGACAAACAATGAAAAGCCTCCCTTACTATGAATATGAGTATGTGAGATTATATAAATATGGAGAAATATATAGAAGGATCCATGCTAGGTTATTAACATGGATTTTCTGTGATACTGGGAGAAAAGGAGCAATTATAAACCAAATATGATTCCTTGAGCAATTTTTTATATAATACATTTAAGTGACTTCTTATTTTTTCCAATTTAAAATTTTATTTCACTGAAGTTGTTTTTATTGAGGTCAATTCTTTTCCATACACATTTTTCGACAAAGACTCAAATAATTAGCATTTTTTTCATATCTAGCTTGACTGATTATGACATTTGCTATTGTGAGTTTTCTTTGTGGCCATTGTTTTTTAGCACATACGATTCTCTTGGGTCAAATTGTCAAATCAAAATTTGGGGAAGAAAATTCTATTCTTTTATATAAAAAGTTTTAGTTCAAATTTTGCTGCTTTCAGTATTACCTAAAGGGTGTGATCCTTTTTGTCTGTTTTTTTTCTGTCAATAACAAATTTTACTGTTTGAAGCTTTTGCCACTGCTGGTTTTACTTTGAACAGATTATTTCTGCAAGTAGTATTTATTATAATTGGATGTGTTAGTGACTTCATATTTCTTGGCACAGAGAGCAAAGTAACTGAATAGAGCAAAGATGTAAATATCTGAATGCACAATGGAATGAAAACATCTTTAAGGTCAAAAAGTTAGGGTCAAAATGCTTTTCTTTGTGCCTGGCACAAGCTAAATAAGTACTTGGTAATTACTGATTGTTACTGTTATTACTTGAAGGTGTTAATCATTCCTTTCTTTAGTCACTGATCCTACTCTATTTTGCCATCCTAGTCTATGCAAAACTTTGTCGTTGGGATTAGGGAGACAACAGTTTTTGTAGAGCTGGGTTTGGAGCAGAATAACCTAAGTGAGGAAGGCCACGAGAAAGATCCAGAGTGGTAGGGAGTGTGTCAAACCGGGAAGGGCGTATCCAGCTAAAGGGGGCGTTTGCCACTTAGCTCTGGCTTACTGCAGTCATGAAGGAATGTGGGTCATGTGTCACCATATCTTTACATTTTTCCACCTGGGGGAAATTCCACAACATGAAATCTGATATTTATGTGTTGGTGGGTCATTTGAATTTCATTAAATACGGCGTGGACCAACATTGTGTAGTTTCAACAAAATACGTCCGCAGGCTACACTCTAGTTTTTGACTTCCGGTGCAGCTCAGCCCATGACTGTCCTCATGCTCCCAACGCTGGAAAGTGTGACCTATTAGGAAGATGTCATCCTCTGCCTGAAGTCTCTGCTGACAAGGAAATAAGGCTGTGGGAGTTCTTGGGTCAACCCCAGGATCAGACAAATCAGGGGTGCCCTTGGTCCAGATCTGAAGACTGGAGACAAAGGGGAGTATGTCCAGGAGGGGTGCACCCGGGACAGTCCCCATGTATGTCAGTGCATCCCCTTGAAATATTAATAGCAGTGTGGCATGTTGGCTGTCCAGCAGGTGGCAGCATTAGAACAGGGATTGGCCATGTTAGGTCCATAATATTCACAACTTTCCTTTTTTGCATATGAATAAGGAAAAGAACAGATTACCGAAGACTAGCTTTAGAGGGAAGAAAATTATTTGTCATACATTTTCAGTTAAAAAAGTATTTAAGCCCCTACTCTGTGCCAGCCACAGGCCTGTGCACTTTCTCAACCATCATTTTATTTAATCCTTACAATCTGTGATATGGGCAACTAGTCCCCCCACTGTAAAGATGAGGAAACTGAGCTTCTGAAGGCTAAAGGCACCTACCCGAGGCTGTCCAGTTTCTAAAAAGCAGTACTGAGTCTGGAGCTAGGTCTTTGGGGCTTTTCATAAAATCACACCTGTTACTACAAGCCTGTGGTTGTGCTGCTGTCCCAATGGTGTTAACGTTTTGCCTGGGTGATGTTCTTGAGAAACGTGATACGTGTTCTGGGACAGAGAAAGCAGAATGACATGTGCCTGTCACATGGCAGGGGACATTTGCTCCAAATGCTCTCAAGGTGGTTGTGCCCCGGAGCTGGTAATTGAGAGAAGATGGATCCTATTAGGGAGGAACACCAGGTTTGCAGTCTGCAGAGTGCATATAGAAATTTGATGTGTTTCTCCTTTTTTATATAACAATTCCTGTGACAAGAACAGATTACTGTTTCCCTTATTTCTTATTGTTCAAAGCGTTGGCGTAGAAAATAGGTTATCTAAGAAGTTTAATGCTTCTTGTGATAAATGTGAGGGCCAACCATCCCCCAAGCTATTCAGTAATTAAGACTGCAGGATGCTGGAGTATCAGACCTACCCCTTGGCTATTTCATACCATGTCAAACTGTGTTTGATGAAAAATGATTAATTTCAGGATTTTGTATAAATGGCTTAAATCTGTTAAACAATTTGCCAAATAAAGTAGATCAACCCAGCAAAATTCAGAATTTCTTCCAGCTGAGGCAGTGTTGGGTAGAGAGGAGATTTAGAACTACCTCCCTCTCCCTCTGTGATCTTGTGCAAGTAGCCAGCCTTCTAGGGTCTCTGTCTCTTCATCTGTAAAGCAGAGGTGGACAGGATGACATCAGAGGTTCCTAACTGCTCTGATAGTCTGTGATTTTCTGGAGTCCCCGTGAACCTGCGTTTGAACAGAACTGACCCCTGTCCCATGCAGAGGGGCTCCAGAAGTGAGCACCTTCACAGGGATGATCCTCAGGCACTGGCTAGTTGAAACCCACTAAAAAGGACACTGTTTGATGACATTTAAAGAGCATGGGCTTGATCAGACAGTTCTGATCCAGATCCTGGCTCTGCCAGTTTACTAGCTGTATAATGATCTTGGGAAGTTATTTAAACTCTCCGAACCTTCGTTTTCTTAGAAGATACCTAAAGATTTGCTGTGGGCCCTTAAAGATTCATGGTTATTATAATGCCTTTGGCATGTGTTAGCTGCCCAGTAAATGGTCGCTATTTTCATTAGTCATTGTTATGGGTTGAACTGTGTCACCTGAAAATTGCTGTGTTGAAGTCCTAACCCCCAGTACCTCAGAAGGTGACCTTATTTGGAGACAGAGTCTTTACAGAGGTAATCAAGTTAACATGGAGCCATCAGGGTGGGCCCTCCTCCAGTGTGGCTGGTGTCCTTATAAAAAGGGGAAATTCGGACACAGAGATATGCATAAAGGAAAGACGACGTGAAGAGGCATAGGGAGCAGGTGGCCTTCTACACCCAGGACAGAGGCCTAGAACAGATCCTTCCCTCATAACCCTAAGAAAGACCCACTGACACCTTACTTTTAGACTTCTAGTCTCCAGAACTATAAGACAAGAAATTTCTGTTGTTTGAGTTACCCAGTTTGTGGCATTTTGTTACAGCAGCTCTAGCAAACCAATATAGTTATTTTAACCCAAATTGCCATTCTATTGCCATCTTCCCAAATTCTTAATGTACCTTGTATGTAACACCTACCAAAGAACAAATCCTTTGGTGTGGCTCTGTGTTCACTGTCTCAGCTGCTCCAAAGTCATCAGCAGGCCTCTGGGAAGACATAAAAATAGCATTTGTTGATACTTTTAGTACTTTGTATAAATTCCATTATATAAACCCTCACAACAGCTCTCTCAGAAAGATACCATTTTCCCCACGTTACACAAAGGGACACAAGAGGACACAAGAGGAAACAAGAGGTCATCGAGACGTAGATAAGTTTGGTAACTCACTGCAGAGTCCTTGCCCTTAATTCTCACAATGAGCTCTCAGCTCCCATGCAGAGAGCTTAGAGCTGACTGGAGCTGAAGGAAGAATAGTCTGAATGGCCACTTCTCATCAGCAGAACTCTTGGCCTCAGGACAGAGCTGAGATCGCCATGCCCTCCACGCTGGCCTCGGAGTATATCCCATATCACATCATTGAAATACACTGGACACTATGGTACCCACTGCCTGTAGGTCACCAAGCCTGCCAAGGTGTCCCATTGGCTGAAACGAAGGTCTCATTTTAGGTCCTGGACCCTTCATCTTTCAGGCTTCCCAAAAGCTGCCACTGATGAATTTTTCTGGTTTCTGCCCAAGTAACTGATGTAGAGAACCACTATGGAGGAACGGAATGCCATAGCAGTGGAGAGCGCAGCTCTCGTGTCGGGTGCCTGGGTTTAGATCCTGGCTCTGTTCATTATGGTCTGTGTGAACTTAGGTGAATTATTTAACCTCACATCCTCACCTATAAAATGGGGTTAACAACAGTACTTATCTCATAGGGTTGTCATGGGGGGATTATTAACACACGTATGCTTCTTTGACCAAACTTGGTGAATAATTAATAAATCTTGGGTTTTATTATACAATCAGTGGGATGGGATAGAGTACTATAATGGTAACTGCTTAGAAGTGCATTTCTTCCAGGAAAAGGACTGACCTATACCCAGTCTATACTAATAAGTTCACAAAATTCCAATAATTTGCCATCCATATTACAATAGAAATACAGAGCTTGATGCATACATAAGTTATTTTAGGAAGTTTGCAGTTTGGTAGAAAATGCGCATGGCGTATAGTGGCATACAATAGATATTTGTGGAATGGAAGAATGAAAGGTGAGGTGAAACCAGCTCTGAGGCACTGCAGGAGGTGGGGAGCCCCGGCTGGCAGAGGGATGCCTGGGCAACTCTGATGAGAGTAAGAGTAGTCAGTTGTCCAAATCCCCAATTCTGGAGGATGAGGTGATTCTGACCTAGCCCAGCACAGAAGGCAGAGAAGCGAGAGCATAGCGCGAATCTCGAGAATCTCGCCGTTGCCGTCAGTGGGGATGGTGGGGCTAAGGCTGGTGCTGAGCTAGGGGTACGGCAGGGCTGGGAGGAGCGGCTGGAGGGGGCAAGGAGCAGAGGGCAGGGCCCTGGCCAGTGGGGCCAGAGTCCTAGTGGAGAACTAAAGGGAAAGCCAGGGGTCTAGACGGAAGCCTGTCACAGACAGAAAGACTGTTCTATGGAAATTAGGGACAGCCAAGGGCTCTGTGCTCACACAGGGGAGGCCCATCACTCATGAGATCTCTGGAGGCAGGTCTGGGGGCAGCAGAAGCAGAAGCACTGCAGGCCCTGGTCACCGTGTGAGCCAAGCCTGATCCTGTGTGACTAAAGCCTGATCTCATGTGAGCCAAGCCTGCCTCCGGTGCACTGAAGGTAGGTCTTCACACCTGGCAGCTGGGAGGGCGTGGGGGCACCTGGGCTGAGAGAGCATGCTAGAGACTGGACTCCAGTTCATGTGCTGCTGGACATGGGAGCCACACTCAAGCCCAATAAGAATAGACGGTCCCATTCTGAGCAGACAGAATAGACCCATGGCTTGCATCGGAACCTCCTGCCTCCTGAATCTCTTAAAGTGGAGTAAGCTGATGGCTTTCCAGAAGCAATGGAAAGATTTCTACTGTGTTTGCCACGAAGAAGTATAAACCGTTACAATCTTTTTAGAGGATAACTTTGTATCATTATCAAAATGTAAAAGATGTTAATTGCAATGTTGTTTGTGGCAGTGAAATAGTGGAAATGATCTAAATGCCATCAACAGAAGAGTGGTTAAAAAAATAAAAATACCCCTGTACTATAGAATAATATGCATTAATCAAAATGCTGAAGTAAATACATATGTATGGATATGGCAAGATGACCACATTATCACATATTAAATGAAAAAAGCATGTTTCAGAAGAATGCATAGGATTATCCCATATGTGTAAACAAAAGAGTTACGTGCGTACAATATAAATGTCCGAGTAATGCATGGTATATACCTGAAAGGACACAATCCAAATAAGTAGTTGTAGTTCTAGAAAGAGGGATCGATGGGAGACTGGGAGGGAGCAGAAAGGGAACAGGGAATTTCATTTTATACTTAATGGATTTCTGTAACTATTTGCTTGTATTGTATTGTTTTACAACGAGCATTTATTGAACCCTGTTTTTAAAAAATGTAAAAAAGAGTCTCAAAATAAGAGAGAACTTTGTTACATTGGTATTTAGGTTTTGCATTTCCTGGGCTGTGTTCAGGTTTGGAGCAAGTTGCTTGTTTTGATACGATGATATCCATGATATCATGTGGCCTTTTAAAGCCCCCAGGAGCCTGTGGGAAGGCTGGCAGAGGGTTGGAGTCATCAGAAGGCCAGGGTGGGGGGGGTCCCACTTCTCCCTCCCAAGGGGAGCTGGAGGCAGGAGAGCACCTCCCAGGTGTGTCACTCTGGGGAATGAAGGCCATTCATTGAGTACCTTGCAGGCCTTCCAGTGGGCACTCGGTGGGCACTAGACATTACACTTGGCACTGCTATGTTTGGGTTGGCTGAGGTCATCTCACTGGCTATTGCCCAGGCTGCAGCACATTGTAACTCACTGGGCTCAGGGAGGTCACTGCATAGAGCACTTGACCAGGTGATGCATTAGACACTGGATGGAATCCTCTGTGCACCAGTGCATTGGACACCCCATAGAGCTCTTACTAGACCCTACACAGAATATAACTGTCAGCACCATAGTTGGTACCACAAAAAACTCTGAGCTGGTCCCCAGGAAGCACACTTTCTGGGCACTTCCATGACCCCAATAATGGGCATGAGTAGACCGCTGAAGAATTTGATTCTTGCATCCCAGAGCCACTCAGTGAACACCTTCCAGGAGCAGAGCTTGTGCTATAGAGGAAACTGAGCTACAGGTCCAGTAGAGCAGCCACGAGCTGGAGGCTGGGGAAGGGAGGGGAGCAGTAGAGGCCACTCACACCTGTTGCCTCCTTCTTGCTGCCAGAAAGGCCACAGGGTGTTGAAAAGGTCTGTTTGTTGCATGAAACTCCAAATAAATAGAAGCCACTGTCAATAGTACGTATACATCTGAAGAGTAGTGCAAAGTGAAGGCAAACATTCCCCAAAGAGCTTGGAAGGAGAGGGAAGCTCTGAGATAGGTCTGTGGCCAGGCTCACTGCTGCCCACATGGCAGACCCTTGCCTGGAGGTGCACCCTGGCCCTGGGGGTCCCCATTTATGTGAGTTGTCTTAGGGCCTATCATGTCCCACGTAAGAGGCAGTAAAGCCAAACCAAATATCTCAAGTGACCCCTGAGTCCCTTAATAAGAGTTTCTGCACCCTCAATGCAGAGAACAAAGCCCAGTTGAGATGGGAGGTTGGGTGGCTGCTTGGGCACCCTCACTGGTTAAGACATTATTCCACATATTTGATCCACAGAGATTTAGGGTTGCCCCTCAGCCACCAAGAAATAACCACATTTTGTAGACCTGCGGAGTCCCTTGAGAGTGCACAAACCGAATATTGCATCTTCTTAGGGAACCCGCAGGAGGGATGGTGTTCGCCCTCCTAACACAAAAATGCAACCGGAGACATTTGGGACCATCTAGGGCAGCTCCTTATGTGATTAAGAAAGGCAGGTGTCTGTATCTGGGGATTCTCACTCTAAACTAAGGACACATACTCACATCTTTACCTAAATTCTTCATCTGAGTCAGGAAGAAAATGTTGGCTTATCAGAGTGTCCCACTTGGCTCAGTTTTCTCATTGTTCCCGGAACACGCTGCTAAAGGTGTTTCCATTTCCTTTGTTTTGTCTCCTCAAACTCTCTTTTCTAGTAGCTTTTTAAAAATTGAGGTAAAATTTAAATAACATAAAGTTAACAAGTAACCATTTAAAGTGTACAATTCGGTAGCATTTGGCAATTCACTAGTTGTGCAACTATCATCTCTATCTAGTTCCAAGACATTTTTCTCAGCCCCAAATGAAACCTTATACCTATTATACAGCCACTCCCCATCCCCTCCTGTCCTTAGCCCCTGGCAACTGCTAATCTGCTTTCAGTCTCTGTGGGTTTACTTACTCTGGATATTTCATATAAATAGAATCATACAATATGTGACGTTCTGTGTCTGGCTTCTTTCACTTGGCATAATGTTTTTGAGATTCATCCACTTTGTCCTAACAGCTTTTTAGGGACATTGTGTGGTATGGAAAGAATGAAGTCTTTAGAGTTGGACACACCTGGGTTTTCGTTCTGGCTCAGGTGTGTGTCCTGGGAAAGTTATTTCATCTTTGTGAGCGTCAGTCCTCATTCATGAAATGGGGAGAGTAATCCCCACCTCATATACAGTTGCCAGGATTAGCAGATAATATATGTCAAATCACCTGGTCTTGCATTTGGCACATAGTAGGTACTCCCTAAATGCCAGAGGAAAAAGAATTCAGTTAAATGTGAGAGCATGAAGGGCCGTAGTACGCTAATTCCTTGCCTTTGCTCCCATTGATGTATCTTCCTTTGTGAGTACCTTACTGCATGGTGGCAGCTGTTTTCTCTGAATTCCTACACCCTCCCTTCCCCTAACCTAAATAATTTACCTTGTGCTGAACACATAACTGCCTTGTTCCTTTGTCAAGTAAATTCTTTTTCCTATGTGTGCATCTTAGCTCCCCAATGAGACTGCATAATTTCTTGAGGTCAGGGGCTATTTTTTTCTTCCAGGGAGCATATATTCCAGATTTTCCAGGAAAGTCTCACTTTTAAATATTTTGTTATGTAGTCCTCCTAAACCACTGGGATATCACAGAAAATCCAATAGTTTAGCTTCCAAACCGGATCCCCCAGACTGCTCTGGTGTGGAGAAGTGGCACAACCTCCTTCTTCTGGCTGGGTTTGGGCACCAGGATCCATTTTGATGTGTGGCGAAGGTGTCAGTTGCCCGGATCTGCAAGTTCTACCCCCTCTCCCCCAATCCTCATAGAAATGGGATAGGCGGCAGTCAGGCCTTCATCCTAATTACCTGGCTGTAAAAGGTGCAAGTTGGCATTCTCAGGAAGGTGCTTCTTCAAAGGCACTTGCTGCAGAAGCTAAAGTCCAAATTAAAATTGATTCGCATTCTCATAGAAGCATCAGCTATTAGAGAGTAGGTTCTGAAATGGGATGTGCTACCAGAGAATGAGGTCAGTTATGGGCAGGCAAAGTGTCTTTCAGTGTTTCAGCATAACCTAGACTCACAGCTGAATTTATATGTTGGGTTTTTACTACAAATAAAATAAATAATGCTCAAAGTGTCCATTTAATGCTGCTGACCCTGTCTATTTTTTTTTTATAGGAAGTTGGTACTTAGAGAAGGAATAAAAACAGAAACCAAGAGTCAGAAACATTTATGAAGACAACAAATTCCAAAAGCAGTTGCTCTTAACCATTTTTTGGGTCACAGAGCTCTTTGACGACCTGATAAAAGTTATAGACCTTCTCCAACAGGAAGGTTTCCACAAAATTCTGTGTATAATTTTGGAGGAATTTGTGGGCCCCCTTGAAATCCACCTAAGGTCACCATGTTAAGGTTTCTATTGTAACAAGAGCCACCTGTCTGCTCGGTAAAGCAGCAAAGGCACAAAGATGCATAAGATGTGGTTCCTGCTTTCAAGGGACTTATACTCTGGTGAGGGGATCAAACATATACCCAGACAATGATGCCTCAGCTAGTCTGTTGCAGAAACTAATTCTGTCTGTACCATCTCTCCTTCTGCCCTCACCCTGGTTTTGTCTCTCATTTCCTGGTGGGTAACAGCTTCCAAGCTGGTGGCCTGTTGCTAATTGCTCTGTCCTTTCCATGGGTAAGCAGTGATCTTCCTAGAGCTCATTCATTGAAGGATTGCACCATTCCTCTCTTCAGAAACCTGCCGAGGTGCTCTTCCATGTCGTGCAGCATAAAGACCCGTCTCCTTACCATAGCACTCAAAGCCGTGTGGTTGGGTGACATTTTCAGCTGCATGGCCTATCCAGCCCTGGGCATACACTGCTTTTTATCAATACCAGGTGCCTCATTATTCTCTACCAAGAGCTTGCATGTTCCAGCTCCCCTGGCTGGCTTGTTCTGCCCCCATCCTAGAATTTCATCTCCCTCAGTAGCCATCTATTAAATCCTTGTTACCCTCAAAGTCCCAGATTGAATACCTCCTCTGTAAAACTCTCCCCAACTCGCCAAGCCAGAAGTAGTGAGGGCTTTTTTGAGCCTACATTTAACACCTAGTCTATTCTGCCTTATAAGAGTGTTGGTGCTCACATTTGATTCCTCAGAGGCAGAGGTGGTGTCAAATTGACTTCTGGGGTTTAGAGTCCCTACCAGAAGGGTGGCCCACTTGAGAATAAATATGTGCATTTCTTCTTTCTTCTTCAGTGACAAAATGCCAAAAGCCACCTCTGACTCCCTGAGCCTGGCATTCCTTAGAGGGATAGAAGTAGAATCCTTTGCAAGGTCTCCCTTAGAGAAGCAAAGGCCCTTGGGATCATTAAAGACAGATTTCACTAAAAGAGCAGCAGTATGATTGAGGGAATAGGAATAACACAATCCTTCATGCAAGTGTTCAAAATCAAAGCTTTTCAGCTCTTTAAGACAGGCCCCAGGAGGGAAGAGATGGTGATTCTGGGTCCCAGAAGTGGAAGACCCTAGAACCTATCCCAGATCAGTTCATTCCCGAGCTGGGCTTCCAACAGAAAGGCTGTGTGAGGGCTCTGTCTGGGCTGGTTGAAGCAGGAGCAGAAGATTCACCGCCCCCCTCTGAGCTCCAGCCTGGCAGCTTTGCCCCTCTGGGGCCTCCGGGCTCACCCCATCCCCAGAGGACAGTGCTTGCCTTTGTTGGGGTCTCTACTCCACACCCATGCAGTGCTGGACAATGGAAAAAGGTTAAAATGAGGGTCCTGAGGGATCGGCTGGGCCTTTAGGTTAGCTTCCAGTGGAGAGGACACGTCCTAATATGCATAGCTGCGCCTGGAGTTTGTGGTTTGAAGGCAATTCCCCAACGAGAACGTCTGCTCAGCCACTAGTGCCTCTCCCTGAAGTTGCAGCAGTGAATTAGAGTCAAGGTGGTCTGGACTTTGCCCTAAACTCTAGAGACTAATAGCCACATCACCAGGAGGATGTTGTTATAGAATTTATGCTATTGTCAGGATGCAACCTGGGGCATCCCAACCGAATCCTGAGTAGGGTGGAGGAATCTCCTGCACAGCTGTAATCTCCAGCATTCACGGCCTTGTTCACAGCATGGGCACAAGACATGCTCACAGAATTGAAATCCAAGTGCTTCGTAGCCTGCTCCCAATATTGATTCTGCTATGCAAACGTTTCTTCCCATTTGCCACAATACCAAATGCCACTGTTTTGGTCCCTCTCCAAGGTCTCTGTCTCTAAGCTCTTAATTAGAAAAAGGAAGCAGTAATTATTAAAGTTATTAAAATATGGAATATTGCAAAAGAGTGGATTAGAAGTCTTCATGCTAATCCAAACAAATCGTGCTAATGTTACTTTGATTCTAGCAAACCCAAACCCGCAGAGGAAGATAAAAGCTAGGGCTTGTTTTCTAAGTGGAGGGTTTAGCCTATTCGCTAAGCCAGGACTCATCAAGCATGCACCAGGAGCTGCAGAGGAGAAGCAGGAGGAGATGAAAGGAAGAAAGACGTGAACACTATCGGAAAGATGAGGAAGGGAAGGCGACAGCTGTGTTGAGGGAATCAGTCCAGCAGCCGTAACTCATCGAGCTCCTACCACAAGCTCCTCCCTCCTCTGGGAGCGATGGGGTACAAAGAAGTGTCTTTTCTGCTCTGTGACTTCAGGGAATGCATTAATGAGGATGATTGCTCAAGCCTTATATCCAGTCCAGATACTTCTGCAGGTCTAATTGGCTAAGTGTACGGAGCCACTTATCCGGGAGAAGGGTGTACACTTTAGCCAGCACATTCCCCAGGGATCCGACAGAGTTATACTTTGGACATGGCTTTGTCTGGAGCTCACCTGGCCTGGAAGGTCCCCATGTGCATCTCAAATTCAACACATGCTGATAGAGCTCAAATGTACACCACGAGCTTTTCCTCCTCCTAGGACCCCATCTCAGCCAATGGAGCCGCCATCACCCACTCCACACACCTCCAGGTCACACACCTGAGAGTCATCTTAGATGCTCCTCTTTGTTCCTTTGCCAATGTCTTTCAGTTGCTAAGAACTGATGATGCAACCTCAGAAATGTCTTTTAGATCTTTTCCTTCCTCCTTACCCTCAGCACCACTGCTCTAGTTCAGATCTTGAGTATCTTTCCTGGGCTGTTTCTCCAATCTCTTCTGCCACTTTCTCAAACTATCATGTTGTAGCCAAACCAAACTTCCCCCCATTCCTGAGTCTCCATGCCTTTGCTTGTATGGTTTCTCTGCCTGGAGTCTTTTCCCTCCCTCTACCACCTGTCAATCTCTTACCCATCCTCTAAGGCCCTGCCTAAGGGTCATCTTCTCTGGCTGTTTAGCACAGAGCTTTAGGCATTGTGCCATCCCAGCCCTGGTCCCACAGCACTGGCACTGTGGATTGGATGAGTCTGTTTCCTGGAGGGTCAGGGACAGTGTGTTCCATGATTTTCTATCCCTGGGGTCGCACAGAGTACTTGCTTGCACAAGGTAGCACTCCACTCAACATCCTCCTAGTGATAGAACATCGATTCTGGACAGTGATTAATTCTATAGATTCTTGTCTCTGTGAGGGACAAAGCTGCTAGTTTGAAAGCAAGCAGCTCAGGAGATGCCACACAGAACTACATGTGATCTAATGATTTGGCGAATTATAAAGTGATGTCTGAGGCAAGAAGCATGGGTCTGAAGGGAAGGGGAGGATAATGAAGAAGTGTCATTTGCATCTACTGGCTAGGACTTTACTGTATTTCATAGACAGACCTTGGTAGTGCTAAAAAATCATTACCATAGTTAGGATTTGAAAGAAGTAAATATTTCAATTTAGAATAACTACTGCTTATTGAACACTCAATATGTGTAGGCACTGTATCTTACCTATTTTATGTTTAAACCTAACAACTTTACACATTAAGTATATTTTCTAGGCCTATTTTAGATGAAGAAATTGAGGCTCAGAGAAGTTAAATCATTCACCCATGGTCACACAAATATAAAGGGAGTGGAATAAGGATTTTTTAAAAGTTGAAACAGATCTGATTTCAAAATCTGATTTCTTCCTACTAACCTAAATTTATCCTGGAAAATGGACATATACCACCTCTCTAGGATCTGTGCTATGAATCAATCACATTGTCAACATTTTCTCTCGTCAAACATATTATAGGAGCCTGGGCAACAGAGTGAGCCACGTCTCTGCAAAAAATATTTTAAAAAAATGATCCAGGTGTGGTGGTGCATGCCTGTAGTCCCAGCTACTTGAGAGGCTGAAGCAGGGGTATCACTCGAGACCAGGAGTTTGAGGCTACAGTGAGCTGTGCTCATGCCACTGCACTCCAGCCTGGGTGACAAAGCAAGGCTCTGTCTCAAAAAAAAAACCAAACAAACAAAAAAACAAAACCCAACCAACCAACAAACAAAACAAGGAAAATATGACAGGATTAACGATCCCTGATAAAATGGACTGAGGTGTGTATAACGTGTCCTCCTTCCCTCCATTTACTCTTGGTTGGTGCCACAAAGAAAAAAAAATAGGCCCAAAAGGAGGTCAAAAAGGAGTGGACCGATTGAGGCAAGGAAGAGAAGGAAAATGCCCAAATAATTCACAAATTGTAATAATATCTCACTTTTGTACTTTCAAAGTGCTTTTCAAAAAACAAAAAAATCAAACAACCCTATCAAAAAGGGCAAAGGACATGAATGGAAATTTTTCAAAAGAAGATATAAGAATGGCTAACAAACATATGAAAAAATGTTCAACATCTCTAATCATCAGGGAAATGCAAATCAAAACCACAATGAGATATCACTTAACTCCAGTGAGAATGGCCTTTATCAAAAAGT
>CM052438.1:144715375-144733597 GCA_028533085.1 Varecia variegata | reverse complement strand
GGGTGGGGAAATACATTCCTGTCTTCATTAAAACCTGCACTCCGTAAAACTGACTCTTCTTTATAAACATTTATTCCACTAGCACTGGGAATGGGTGAAAGGGTTGGGGGGTATGTATCAGGAAAGGGTAGCACATGGACACAAAACAAAAAGGTGCCATGTCCCATCTTTGCTCTTTGGTACTGAGCTCCCTCAGTTTCCCCACAGGGATTGATCAGCCTAATGATGGGTTAGAGATGCCATTGATTGACATACATGCAAAGTGTCCTGGATACCTCTGAAGGAAGGCATGCTAATGTAGACAGATCCTCTCACCATCAAGCTCAAAAATGTTAGGAAATACTGGGCTCATGGTTATTGTAAACCAACAGTACATCATCAGCACAGCTTGCAAACAGTAACTTTCAGTCCCCTAGGTCCCCACCCACACAGCTAAGGTGCATTATTGGTAGAAACCCTCTAATTTCATTTTTACTCTGGATACCCGTTTCATACTTAAGGTCTGTAAGCAGCAGGGAGGGACTTCCCCATGGAGCACCTTCTGTGCATCTGCTAATCCAAGACTGTCTATAAATGAACAATACAATTTTCAGGCCAGAGATTTGAAGGGCTGGAATCTGCTTAGATAGGATTTTGAGGACCTGGATAAAGGGAATCCATTCATTTAGCCTAACAAAAAATCTGTCACTTTGGAAAAATTACTGATATTTTCCAAATCATATATCCTCAAGGCCAAAGAACTAACAGAACTTCTTGGACAGGAAATAGTCATGTTTTTCAGAGACACTAGGTTGCTATTTGGAATTCTATTGTTATCTTGCCCAATCTCTCATCAGTTATTGATAAATGCTTTTGGCATCAGGAACATTTCTTATAATGTAAGATTTTAGGTTCCAATCAAAAGCACCTGCATGAGTCAGGAGAACAATTTGGGAATCTTTCTCCTCAGGAAAATTTATACGCAGTGAAGACCCCAGAAAGTGCAGATCTGTCTTGGGAGCGTTTAGAGCTGGAAAATCTCACGATGAAGCTGAATGGTGGCTCTGCTAATTAACTCATGTCTTTTGCGTAGGCACTTCCTTTCACTGCAGACAGCCGGTAGCTCTTTAGGAACTGAGAAGTTCAATGCTACCTTTAGCACTGCCATCTTCATTTAGCATCCTGGGGTCCAGTCCACCCAGGCTATTCTTGACCCTGTATGCACTCTCTCTCTCTCTCTTTTTTCACTTTATGATTCCATCTACATAAAGTTTTTTTAAAAATTAAAAAAATTAACAAATGAAAAACTATGTATTTATGGTATGCAATGTGATGCTTTGATATATGTATCTATTAGGGAATGGCTAAATCAAGCTAATCAACATATCTATCCTCTCACATCCTTATCATTTTTGTGATAAGAACGTTTAAAATCTACTTTCCTAGCAATTTTTAAGTAGATAAGACATTATTATTAACTATAGTCACCATGCTGTACAATAGATCTCCAGAACTTATTCTTCTTGTCCTTATTGACCTTGTGCCCTTTGGCCAACATCTCCCCAATCCTCCCACCCCCAGACTCTGGTAACCACCTTTCTACTCTCTGCATCTATGAATTTGACTTTTGTAGATTCCACATGTAAGTGAGATTATGCAGTATTTGTCTTTCTGTGCCTGGCTTATTTCGCTTAACATATTGTCCTCTAGGTTGATCCATGTTGCTGCAAATGACAGGATTTCCTTTTTTTTTTTAAGCCTGAGTAGTATTCTGTTGTGCATATGTACCATATTTTATCTATTAATCCTCTGATGGACATGTAGGTTGATTCCATAACTTGGCTGTTGTGAATAATGCTGCAACGAACAGGGAAGTGCAGATATCTCTCTTACATACTGACTTCATTTCCTTTGGATACATACCTAGAAGTAGGATTATTAAATCACATGGTAGCTCTATTTTTAGTTTTTGGAGGACCCTCCGTATTGTTTTCCATACTGGCTGTATTAATTTACATTCCCACTAATAGTATACAAGGGTTCTCTTTTTTCCACATCCTTGTCAACACTCGTTATCTTTTGTCTTTTGGATAAAAGTCATTCTTACTGGCATGAGGTGATATTGTATTGTGGTATTAAGTTATATTTCCGTGACGATTAGTGATGTTTTCATATATACCTGTTGGCCTTTTGTACACCTTCTTTAGATAAATGTCTATTCAGGCCTTTTGACCATTTTAAAATCAGGTTATTTGTTTTCGTGCTATTGAGTTGTATGATTTCACTTATCAGATGTATGGTTTGCAAATATTTTTCCCATTCTGTAGGTTTTCTCTTCACTTTGTTGATTGTTTTCTTTGTTATGCAGAAGCTTTTTAGTTTGATGCAATCCCATTTGTCCATTTTTGCTCTTCTTGTCTGTACTTTGGGGTCATATCCAAAAAATCTTCGCTGAAACTAACGTCAAGAAGTTTTTCCCCTATGTTTTCTTCCAGTATTTTACAGTTTCAGGTCTTATGTTTAAGTCTTTAATCTAAGTGTATGCAGTCTTGACTACCAGCCCATGCAGTCGGCTTCAGGTGACTTGGCAACAATAGCAACAGCAATAATAGCTAACAGTAATAATAACACTTATGAAGCTCCTGCTATGGGCCAGAAGAGTGTTAGGAAAGGTGCTTTTTATACTTTGTTTTGCTTAAACCTCACAATGACAATGGGATGTATGTATTATTATTATTTTCACTGTACAAAACAGGAAATAGAAGCACAGAAGCATAAAACAATTACCTTTGCTGCACAGCTGGTAGAAGGCACAGCTGGATTCAAATGCAAGTCTATTTGAGTCTGAGTCCTAACACTACACTATTCTCTCTAAAATTTTGTCACTGTTTGGAGAAGAAGAATATTTTTAAAAATAAAGTTTACTTTTTTCTGTTAGAAAATTTATATTGGTTATGAAAAATTTGAAAACTAGAAAAACATAGAAAGTACAGAAAAATTATGACCTATAGTCTTACTATTCAGACAATCCACGCTTAATATTCTGTTACATTTCTATGAAGCTTTTTCTATATACAGAGTTCTCTGTTTCTGGTTTTCATATGATTGTGATCATTCCCTATTGAAGACTTTGCAGACTGCATTTTCCCATCTTATAAACATCATAAATGTCACTTATAAACGGCCACATATTATCCTAGCTAATGAAAGCAACATGATTTTCTTGACTCTTCCCCTCTTGTTTGGACATCTATAACAGTTTCTTCCTCGCTTGCTTTTTTCAGTATTTCAGATTCTTTTGAGAAAGATAGTCTTGACTTTCTAAAGTCAAATGGGGATACCCAGGGAGGGGACTAAGAGAGAAAAAGGAGCTATTTTCATGGTACTGCCCACCTCCCACAAGAGATAGTCCCACAAAAAGTGGGGGAAGGGCTAGGGATTTGCCCTGGTGTCACAATGCGTGGAAACACCAGGTCCTCCTCTTGGCGGGCTGTTCCCCACCACCATCTATTTTCTCTCCCTCCTCCCAGGTTCTGTGCATGTGAGATTGGAGAGGAAGATAAGAGGATTTATGGGCAAGATCCTCCTTCTCTCCCTTCCTAGGGCTTTGAGTTTCTCATCTCCAAAAGCCTCATGGCCATTTCAGGAATATTGTATTTCCTTGGACTTGTGGGAAAGCAGAGCAGCTGGTCTTTCTTGGGCAATGACTGGGAACCTAGTGGAAGCAGGTGTTGGTTGTCTTCTCTTCCTTTTGGAGTATCAGTGAGCATTGATAGCCTAATGGGCAGGCACTGAGTCCACAGCCCTTCCCCACCTGCCTCTCAAGCATGGAGGGTGAATTCCCAGTCTGGCAGCAAGTCATTTATGCTTCAGCTGTGAAAACGTGATCAAAAAAGGATGAACTTATTTCAAAAGGTTAGAACTCATTGCATTTGTAATCCATCACCTGGAAATTTTTATACTAGCTAAAAACAAAAACAAATTTTCTATTCTGTCTTTTTTATTATGGAAAGGATTTAGTCAAGTTTCACAGGCCAAACCATTTGAATTAACTCTAATTCTCAACCTCAGGTTTGAGATCTTTGAGTTTTGATAGTGATCTCAAGGGGTATCATGACACTGACAACATTCACAAAAAATGAAGCTTACTTAATTAAAAAAAAAATCAATTGGATATCACAGTTACCCTGATTTGATTGCATATTGGGTACATGTATTAAAATGTCACATGTACCCCCAAAATATGTACCACTATGATATATCAATAAGAGAAAAAAATAGGAATTTTGAAAGAATTAAGAAAAACATCATCACCTATACCATTGTTGTTTAGGAAGGCAGGAATGCCATGGAGGTAGTTTAGGGGAAATGTTGGTGGGGTGACAAGAGCATTGGAATGGGAGTGTGAAGGCCAGAGTTAAATAAAGTATCTTGTAGTTACCAGCTGTGCCATTTTTGGTAAGCCAGGCTTTCTGAGCCTAAGTTTCCTCATCTGAATATGGCAGGAGCTAAAATCCAAGCACCTACCCCTGCCAGGGCCACATGCAACCTGCAAGGAGACCCCAGGATGACATTTGCTGTGTGAGATGGACGTTCTCCTGGTGTTTCCTGAGATGCAAATCACCTGAATGGTATCCTGTTGACCTGCTCTAAGATGCAGAACAAAGAGGCAGTGTGAGCTGGATCTTTTAAAGGGCACTAAACCTGCCCCATGGAAAGGAGGAATGTTCTCAGGCAGACTTGTTCCTGGCGTCAGTCCTGGAAATCCCCATGCTTCCCACCCGTCTCCCTGCTGTGACCTGTCCTGCATGCCCGTGTGTCTCCTCTGTCCTCCCTCAGGAATGACAGTCTGGCCACACGTGGCTCCACTCTGCTCCTTCCATTTGGCTCCTGATTTTAGTTTTGGCATCCTGATTCCATCTCCCACAACTGTTAGCTTCTTTCTCTGATTTCCAGCCCTTTATAGCGCATGATCATCCAGAGTTTTCAGTATTGCAAGCACTTAAAAGCCCTTTAATGGAAGTCAGGTTCCTGGGACTCCCAGCATGTTAGGAAGAGCCCAGAGCTGGGAATCAGAAGGCCTGTGTTCTAGTCTTCGCTCTGCCACTTAACTGGTGAGTTTCTCCATGTGATATTGTGATATAATAAATACATGTGTGGTCTCTGCTTCTAGCACAGAACTCCTGAAAACCTTTGTTATTTCCTGAGCTATAGGGGTGCTAAGTACATCTTTTGTTATAATATTTGGTCTTTGACCCTTATTCCTGACACAGAGTTTCTAATCCTGTGGAATTTCCTGGGTGCTAGGAGCATCTTTTGTTCTAATAAAGTGACCTATGTTGGACTTCTGGATGGGGCCAGGTCACCAGAAAGACCAAGCCATGATTAGAAGCTGGGAACTTTCAGCTTACCCCACCCCAGCCTCAGGGAAGGGGCTGGAGACTGAGCTAGTAATCATGCCTGTGTGATGAGGCCTCCTTAAAAGTCCCTGAACCACAGGGCGTGGAGAGCTTGCAGAGAGCTGAGCACAAGGGGGTGCCTGCAGGGTGGGGCCCAGAGAGGGCAGGGAAGCTCCAGGCCCTCCCTGACACCTTGCCCTGTGCTTCTCTTTATCTGGGTGCCTGTAATATCCGTTAACAGTGTAATAAAGTGGTAAACATAAGTGAGTGCCTCCCTGAGTTCTGTGAGCTGTCTTCGCAAATTAATTGAATTAGAGCAGAGGATCGTAGGAACCCCCGATTTATGCCCAGTTGGTCAGCACAGGTCACCACCTGGGACTTGCGACCGGCATCTGAAGTGGGGGCAGTCTTGTGGGACCGAGCCCTTAACCTGGGGGTCTCATGCTACCTCCAGGTAGATAGTGTCAGAATTGAATTGAGTGATAGGACACTCAGTGTCTGCTGGAGAACTGCTTTGTGGTCACAGAAGTATTCTGGGGTGTGTTGAGTGCTGAGTGTGAGAGTAGGAAAAACAGTCTGGGTTTCCTGTCCCTCCCAGTCAACCTCTGTGGCCTTCATCTCTCCACATCAAACTTTAAAGAACAAAGTGTGGGTTGGTGGGTATCATCTCCCCCATCCCAGAATCCTGTGATTTGGTGGGCAGGGGTAAGTTCTGAGCTTCTCAGAAAAAGAGAATATTATAAAGAAATCAAAAAGCAAGGAGAGAAGGAGAGGGCAGGCAGCATGAGACTAGAACGCCACCAAACTCTAACCCTGAATGAGTTTGCAGCAAAATGGGAGAGTGGAGAGTCCTGCTCTGAAGGCCCCTAAGTGAGAAGCCTCCTTCCTGACACACAGGGCTGTAACTCACTCAAAATTATATTAAGGCTATAAACCGCAAAGAGCTCCTCTTGAAGAATTTATGAGGGGTCTGAAAGCTGTATATTTGCTCTAGAGACATCTATTGTTTGTTTATAATGTGTGCATGTTTAATTTGCAATAAAACCAGAGGCACTACTATACAAATAGGCATCTTATCCACACTCAAGTGCTGTCTTGTAAGAAGGAGGATGGGAGAGGGGGAATTCAGGGAAAATTTATCACTTGGCCCTGTGAGTAGAAAAATTTTGAGTTGTTGCTTCATTGCTAAAAAGCTGTTCTGCTGTGCTTTTAGGATAGCTGGCTCAGTCCTGGGGGCGGGGTGAGATGGGGTGGCTATGAGGGGCCCTTGGATGACTCCTTGTCTCAGATATTTCCTTGTCAGAGGTCCACACCACATGACTCCTCCCCTGGGTGAGTCCTACCTGTATGTGGGGTCTACAGGTTCACGATGGGAACTCCTGGACCTGTGATCTGAAGGATACTCCAGGTCCTAGTTGTTATTTGAGGACAGAAACTGGGGAAATGGGAGTTTGGGTGAGATAAGTACTACCCCGGTAGGGGAAGAAAGCCTGTGTGGGGTGCTCTAGAGGAACATGTGGGGCCTGGGTCAGAGGTGGGAGGAGGCGGCGTCAGCCCAGAGGAGGAGGAGGTGGCACTGAAACCTGGTGAGAGACTCATATGCCAGGCTGGGGGCAAGTGGTTTAGATATGGGACTTCTTCTAGAGCACTCAGAAACTCAGGGCGGTTGGGACTATTATCCTCATTTTACACAAGGGGAAACTGGGGCACAGAGAGCGTCAAGTTCGCACAGTCAGCAAGTGCCATCATCAAGCTGTCTGACTCTAACAGTCACTGCTTTGAGCCAATGTGACATGCGGCCTTATGGTAATTGGCCTTATGGGAAGGCCAGCGTAGGAGACTCATCTTTTCTCCTCAGACAGGACTCTTAGGATGCTATATTGGAAGAATTGACCCTTGGGAGGGGGTGAAGGGTCTTCATGTCTTCATGACCAGGAATGCTTGATGCTGATCATGAAGAACCTGGGCCTGCTACAGCTCTCTACAAAAAGCCACGTGCTTCTGTTCAGTTCTATTAATCAAAGACATGGAGGGGATTGAGAGCCCCTGTGTACTGACGGTGGGCATCTGTGTCCCAGATTCAGTCACATTTCAACAGGAAAATGTGTTCCGATGAAGGCCTTTCCCCATCTCCCCTCTTTAGAATGTAAGCTTCATGGCATCAAGCACCTTCTCTTGTTTTTATCCTTGGTTACCTTGCATCTTGCACAATGCCTGCTGCAAAATGAATTAATATTCTAGAATGTATTATTGAATGAAGAAAGAGGATTTGGGGACAAAGCTCTTTTGGAAGCTGTGAACTTCCTGTGCTATACGTGGCTTAGCGGTTGGTTCCCTAGGCTTCAATGCTGGGACTGCAGTTGCCACATTTTATAGATCACTTGCCGTACTAGAAATTCTGACTGCAAAATTGACTTGTAGGTCCTAGGGCTTTCTGTGGGTCTGCAGGAGTAGTCTCCCTTGTGGTGGCTGGGACAGGGGCAGAAACCCCCAAGGTGCATCTCTCACTGTCAGGACCTGTGTCCATCACCGGTTCATTCCCACAGCAAACCCGTGTGGAGCTTGTGCCTGTTGTCCCTGCCCTCCGGAGTGCCACCTGAAGAGCAGGCCAGATGCAGTGGAACTAAGGCATTGGAAGTGCTGGGTCCCTAGGAAGGAGGGGCTTGCTCTTGTGGTCGTGTCCCTGGAAGGCTGAGCAGAGAAGGGATTAGTGGATTTGCAGGGGGAGCCTCCTGCTTGGTGATCAGTGGGGCTGTGGGTGGTGATTTATTTCCCTGGCTGTCTGCCATCGTGGGTCTGTGTGATGGTCCTTACCAAGGAGGTATTTTCTCCTGACCAGCCACTTTCCCACAGGTTACTCTTTTAAGAAACCAAAGGTGGCTTTCACAATCAAAATTTCTCTCCCCAGTATACAGCAATGGTAGCATCTGCCTCAATACCCTGTATCTCAGTGGTCTCCAGGACTAATAGCATCAAAGTTCTCTTCTGCACTGCCCTCTGCTCTGTGACCACAACACCGCCTTGGGCTTTATGACTGCACATCCCACTCTACCACCCAACTCCTCCTCTTTCAGGGGCTTGATCTGCCTGTGCCCCTAGGCACGGCCGGGCACTGTCTGGAGGGAGGAGCTGTTTCTCCCACCCAGGGGACACCAGGTGGCCAGGGGTGCTTTTGTTGCTGCTCCTGCTTTCATACAGCCCTGTCACTCTCACAACTTCTTGTTTTTTGGCAGCTGACTCATTAATTAATCAATCAATTAATTAAGCAAAATTTATGGAATATCTACTCAGTACCAGGCCCCATGTATTGGTGAGGTTTCTTTAATTATATGTATTAAGATCCAATTCCAGCTATTTTCCATATAAGAAGAGAGTTTGTCATCAGGATGCAAGGGTGTTTCATAGAACCCAAGGACAGGAATATCCCCAAGCCTAGGGAAGGGGCTGGGAAAATCACCATGCAGTGTCTGAAAAGCCATCATGAACCCAGAGAGGTGCTCTCATCTGGTCGCTAGTCTCTGCTTGATCCTCTGTTGCATTCTTATTCCTTGGAAGACTGGCTTTCTTTGCTTTTGGTTCATGTGATAGCTATGAGAGGCTGCTCCCAGCTTCCAGCTCACCCATTTAAAAAAGCAGTCCCAACCATTGTAGAGTCTATCAGTCCTGCCCCCAACAGGGGAGAGAATCTAATTCATTGAATTTGAATGAGGTATCCATCTCTTGTCCAGTAAACTATGGCCAAGGGACCAGGGCTGTGAAGTTCAAACCCTCATAAAGTCACTCCTGAGAAGACTGAGCGGTCATTGTGAGCTGAATGAAAGCTCTACAGTTGCTGCTAGATTTGGGGATTATAGAGCGGCTGCACCCTGGCCCTGCCTTCAAGGAGCTCACAGTTAAAGAGGGGGAAAAACACAAAGGTACATTAAACACAATGAAATAAAGCAGCAGTTTTCGACTGGGGGTGGATAATTTTGCCACCTGGAGACATTTGGGAATGTCTGGAGACACTTTGGGCTGTCACAACCAGGCTGTGTGTGTGGGTTGCTACTGGCATTTAGCAGATTGAGGCTAGGGATGCTTCTAAGCATCCTGTGATACACAGGACACCCCCACAGTAGAGATTTATCTGGCCCAAAACGTAGATGGCAGGGAGTCGAGAAATTGTGAAGTAAAGTAAACGTATCACGTGAAAGATAGTTTTAAATCTGTTGCCATGGCCTGATGACCTTTCTCTAAAACTCCCTCACCCTTTCTCCTGCTGGGCCTAAGGTACTTAGGAAGTGACTGGCCTGACTTCTCAGAGTTCCTGAGGTGCATATGCAGATAAGATACCTGCCCCCACCATATATGCACATGCTACCCCCAGCCTCTTCCTATGTGACACGTCCTTACTGCCATTGTCATTCCTGAGCACAGGGCTGGACTCTGGAGGAGGGCTGTGTGGGGGTCCTCAGTCCTCCTTGCACATTGGAGTCCCCTGGGAAGCTGTGGGCATGCCCAGTGTACACCCACGCCCAGGGGCCAGGCCCAGAACTTTCAGTTTAACTCGTGATGGTTTTTATTTGGCAGTGCAAGAAGCAGGCAGATCTATTCAGGAGAGCTGGGTCAGGCTGTCCATAAAGCTCTTTGGCTTTGGCAAGACCCTTATCCTCACCGAGCCTTCATTTTCTCATCTCTAAAGTGGGAAAACACCTACCTCCTAAGATTGCTAAAAGTCTCAAAACGGTAGTGAGGGTGTAAATGATCTGCAAATCTGAAGCTCTAGACAGGTATTACCCCTAATATTAGAGCTGGTCTTGACAACGCACTTTCAGGGTTGTCATTAAGTGTAAGAAATGATAGCTTGGAAACAGGGCGACTTACTTCAGAGGGTGACAGGCTACTGAATCCGAGCGCATTGGAGAAACAGGAGGGAGCCCAAGTCCCAGGGCACTTAATTAGGTGGCACTCTGCAGCCACAGAGCTAAAACTCTTCCCCCTCTCAATGCAATGTATTTATTTCTGGAAAAGACTGGTGAGAATGTTCAGGAAAATTGGACTCTCTTAAATAGCATGTGAACGAGGGCAGCAGCAGAGACCTGGGCAATGAAGGAACTCCATAGAGTTCTATTTTTAGAGCACCCAGGTCCGTGACTGCGTTTCATCGACAAAATGGTGCTGCTTCAAGGCCAGGGCTGGCCACGGGCAGGGCGAAGGCTGGCGCTTTCCCTTGGGGAATGTCTGTCAAAAGCATTCATTGTATTCCACAGATGTGTCTTTGGCAGCAAAGGAGGATTTCACACGAGACGAAAACAAAGTGTATTTCTGACAGACAGGTAAATGCCCCTTTGCGCAGGCAGTAATAACACGTTTGTCAGGGAGGCGAGGACTCGCAAACTTATTTTTGATACAGATTCAATTGCTCCTTTAATCCCAAATAACCACTCCATAAATGTATGAAACAGAGCAGCCTCAGGATAATTGCTGAAATGGGAAAGAGCGAGCCCACCGCTTTCTGTCTTGAAAGGATTTCGCCTGCCTTTCTAAAGGGGCGTGTGTAAGACCCGCCAGGGCCAGCAGGACACCTGCCTGCTCTGCCCACTGCAGACATGGCGGGAAACCAGCCCTTAACACGGGCCCCGGAGAGAGCGGAAAGTACTCTTTTGTAATCACCACTATTCCCCGCTAAGTACACAGATTGAAACATCAAAAATGCATAGAATAATAGATGTCAGTGATAGGAAAGAGGCAGTGGGGTCACGGATCCGATCTCCAGTGGTCCAGACAGCAGAAATAATGACCACCCTTGACCCAGATGACACTGCCCACGTGCCTCGCAGCCAGGGCAGCACACTGCTTGCACATCATGTTTTACATGAAGCATTTTTTGGCTTTTTCCAATAGCCTGTCTCAGATTGGTGTGTAGGCTGTACTTACTCAAATACTTCCCTTTGCTTCTACTCCAGATATTTCTTCCAGGTTCTGAGACTCCAGGCTGAGCAGAGAAAAGCCCAGGTCAATACTAGAACCCAGGGAGTACATGGGAGGTTTAGCTCACAGTCAGGGTAATGGGTAAAGGTCAAAGCAGGAAACCACCAGGACTCTGACAGCTCTACCGGGGAGGTCCTCAGAGTTATGGCCTAGATTTTTGGACTGGGATCGGGGATGCTTCAATTACTTTCAAGTGTGCTTTGGCTATCACTATATATTTACTGAAATGTAAATCTACGCCAGGCCCCGTGCTGGGTTGAACCTGAGGACACAGATGTGAATGAGGTAGCGAAGGAACTAAAAGACCTAGTCCCTTTTTGTAGGCGTTCCCCATTCGGTGAGGCTTATAAACAGGGAGTTTTTAAATAATTGGAAGCACAGTGACAGAATGATGCATGAGGCATCATGGAGCACAGGAAAGGGGCACAGCCTGGGACAGGGATGGGTGGTCATTAGGCCCAAGTGAGAAATAGTGGACAAGGACATAGGGGACAGAGAGGAGAAAAAGAAGAACCTCAACTACTTATAGGAGGGTGACTTGGGAAGGGAAGGGGATCATATTTTGTCCTTTAGTGTGTTGGACCTTGTGATATCGGACATGGTTTTGCCTCCACCTTTCATCATCTTGATCTAAGACCAATAAATACATCAATACCTGAAATGCTTGGTTCTAATCATTTGAAAATATAAAATATATCAAAATATCAGGGTGGCTCTTTTAACAGCTTGAATAACTGCAGGGAGGGAACTTATAACAGATGGGGGTGGTGGGGTGGCAATGTTTGTACCTATAATGATGGGACCAAAGCATCCCTAGGACATGTGGATGTGGCAGAACCTAAAAAAGCCATGAACACTGGCTCCTGTTCCATGTGACAGGGAAGAGCAGTCCTCTCCAGGCTCCACAGGATCATTAGGCGGTGGTTCAGGGACATGGCTGCATTAAGAGAGATCATGTGGTCGTAGCACAGTTGAGGCGTAAGTATGTCCAAACCGCAAGCTGTGGCCATGCCCTGGCACATGCACAGAGAACCACCATCTTGCTTTGCCTTCCCTGTATCCTGCACCCTTGTCACAGCAGGGATCTTTCTATGTTATCTTCTCTTATGTGGCTATTTTTCTTGGCATCTCTATGGTTTGGTGCTGCCGCTAATGTCTTTTTCCTGCTTTGGAGTCCATGACTTAATACTCCTTCTGAGCTCTTGGCTTGATACTTCAGGTGACTTCTCTATTCGTCTGAACCTGTCTGTGATTGGCACTTATTGATATACAAAGGGGTCGTAATTGTTGTCAGTGGTGGTTACTGCTGTTGCTGCCTCCATTGCCGCGTTTGTTCTGTTGCACTTCCCACCATTCAAACTAGACCTTGGCTTTCACCACTCCCGGGACTGGAGCCCATAGCAGAAATGGAAAGAAAAACAAAATTAGTTATCCTGACATAAGCAATTGGTTTGGAAGAGTGCTTGGCTAGCCAGCTCCCTTTCCTCCCTATTTCTACCAATAGTAGAGAATGGAAATCTCCGAATTTGAAGAGACAAAAAAAAGTTGGGAGTGAAGGAAGAGAGTATATGCCAGTGTGGGTCATTGAGAAAAGGGGTCCCCAGTGTTAGCTCCAAATTGGCCATGGTGGGGGCTGTGTCCTCCGGAAAACACAGGAGATCTGGGAACCAATGGAATCTTGGGAGGTGGCAGCTCTGTGGCAATTCCCACGCTGCTGCAGAGTGGGAGCAGGACAATACAATAGCTGTGTGGGTGTCAGGACAGAGACAACCTTAGACAACCCTACCGAGTTTCCTGCTGCTCCAAGAAGGATGGGAGAGCACTTGAGGTTTTTATGCTCCTGAGATGGAGGTGGGAGTCAGCTGAGAGAGTGTCAGAGAGCCAGAAGGTGCCTCTTAGCTAAGACCAGAAAAAGCCCTTTTCAAACATTAGTTCACTTATGTCCACTCATATCCACTTTGCCAAAGCAAGTCACATGGCTGAACCCAAGCTGGGCCAGAGTGGGGTTTGGTGTAGGAATGTTTTTTACCTTTTTAGTAGGTGAATCAGCAAAATCACAGTGAAAGGGGCTGGATCCGGGGAGGGTGAAGAATCGGAGCTGTTGATACCATCTACCACAGCAGGTCAGTGAGAATATGGTCAAAATTGGGTATTGGGCGAGCCATGTTAAAGCTATGTTGGGCCACTGGAATGCCAGGCTGAGAGCTCAGCATGGACAGAAATGTTTCAGGAAAAGAGTGGAGCAGAATTTGAAGGAGATGGCAGATGTACACATGGCCAAACATCTGGTTTTCTCTTGAATTTCTTCATGCCTTGCGATAACTGCAGGCACAATGCCCCTAGTTTGAAAATGTTGCATGAAGTTGCTTAAATAATGGATTCATGTTTACTGCCCTGGGAAATTTAAAACATTCTAGCCGTAATTCAGTTTCCCAAGTGCATTTCTCTTGTGTGACAGAAGAATGGTCAGCTAATCTATTGAAAGCCACATTAAGGTATTTTTGAGTACTTAAATATATATGGGCCATTGATATTTAGATGCTATTCTGTTGGTTACATCTCTTGCTGGGAAATATGCTCTTTGGATCAATTCACTAAGTAGAATCAATGCAGTGGTCAGCATAAATTAAGAGTCTGGAATCTCATAGTAGCCTTCTGTAAGGCTTCATTCCTTTCATCCAGTCCTTTCCAACTCCTCCCAGCTGCTCAGCCCACTCTGTTTCTCAGCCAGTCCTAACAGCAGGAAGTGCACTCGTTGTGTCGGCCCACTCTGGATGGAGTTCATGAATAACCCATGGTTGCAGAATTGCTATTTCAGAGCGGTAGGTTGCAGGAGAGCATCTCAGCCATAGCATTTCCCACCCCAACCCTCTTTACACTTGTCCAGTGGGAGCCTTTCATTTAAGACCCTGTTCATGATCTGGGCAGCATGGTGTCAAACAGCAAGTAAAAAGATTTAGCAGTTGTATTTTCAAAACTGATTTTTAAGTGGCTCCACTCCATACCTACACGTCCTCTATCTCTGCCTGCTCTCCAGCCACTCACGTCACTGCAATATCTTTTCCTTCCATGCCATTTCTTCCAGTGTGGCCAAGCCCAGCTTCTCCTGGCTCTCAGCTGGTCTCCTCCTTACTGACTCAAGCATGGCCTGGATAAACTTGGCATCTTGGCCTTTTTTCCAGAACCACCCCCCATGAGCTACACTATGAGGATGAGCCGTTGGTAAGGAGTGTGTGTGTGTGTGCATGTGTGTGTGCATCTATGTGTGTGTTGCTTCTCTGACTCCAGCCATGTAAGGACCATGGTCAGACATGTTTGGTTCTTGTCAATTCCTTTCACCTGGGAATCAAACAGACCCCATTCCTGCGTCCTCCCATGACTGGCTGGAGTCTTGTTGTAAAAGACTTGACTTACCACAGCTTTGATGCTGTTGCCTGCCTGGGAGTCAAGTGTCACCTGCCATCAGAACTTCCTCTCATCAGTTTTCTCAGTTGCCCAACTAGAGCCCCTTTGAGCTTTGTGCTTTGGATAATCCAGATGTCTCAACTAGACCAAGCACTACAGCCAGGCCACTTCCCCAGTGTCTAGCCAAACTAGTCCCAGCTTCCTCTGCCTCTACTCTGCTTGTGTTGTCAATGCTCCTCACTCCCACCACCACCTCCCCCTCGCCACTGGAGGGATGACCCTGGTAGAGGGATGTCCAGGCTGAGACCATAAAGGATGACCTTGTTCCTTTCCATATTCAAACTCGTAATTCTATCAACAATCACAGTACAAAGCCTGAGCACACACCTCAGGAAAAGAATCAGAGCTGCAGGTGGACAAGAAATCTGAAAATAAAAGATTGAAAAATATTTTCTTAAAAACTCCAATCTGCAGAGATGATCACTCTGTAACATTTACCAAAATGTCAGTGTTCTCTAAAGCTCTCAAATACCCATCCTGGTGATTAAGAAATCAATAATTAACATGCAAATCTGAAAGCTCTAGGCAAATTGAATATTAATTACTGACTTCATAAGTGGAGGCTGCTCAGCGGTATGAAAATAGTTCAGGATAATTAGGATTTAACAACCTTCAGACATAAAGAAAATAAATACAGGGTTCTTGATGAATGACTTTATTTTTATTTCATTATTGTATTATAAACATTCTTGGTTTTTCAAAGACCAAGGAGAAGAGAGAAAGGGTGGTTTTGAATATTTAGCATATTCATAATGACAACTCCCTTCCATCTCCTCCACTGAAATCCTTGGGGGGTTGTCGGATAGAAGTTAAGTTCTGTAGTCTAAGATTGCAAGGTGACCTGTGTCAGTTAGGAATCAAGGAGTACCGCACAGCAAGACTAAAAAAATGACTGGGATAAATGGTTAAAACAACCCACTATTTCTGACCATTTCATTGCTCTATAATACTTGCCTTGGATGCCCTACTCTCGAGCTCCTGGGCACCGCTTCCTTCATTTTTAAATGCATAGCTTTTGAACTCCTATTTCAACCACTGGATTTTGGGGATCTTCTGGCTTCATCTCGTCTTGGTCTAGTGTCACGACTTTCTTTCCTGGCTCCATCTGCTCTTGGTTCCTGGCACACACTCCTGATAAGTTCCTCAGTTCCAAGCATCTTGCCCCCTGGGTGGTTAGTATCTCCTGGCCTCCTCCATGAGGCAATCTATAGCTAAACATTTAGCCCCTCTTGTGTACGGTACTTGTTGAGTATTGCCATTTCAAATTTAACTTTTTAATAAAGTCTGTGTTGAAAGGTGACACAGTGAGCTCAGGGTATTTTCACCAGGAGAACACACCCATGTAACCACTAACCGAGGGGAGAAATAGAGCCTTTGCCACAATATCCCCCTCAGTCATTATCCCCACTCTCCTTCTCAAAGGTAAATATAACCTTGAATTTACTGACATAGATTTTTAAACTTGTTTTGAACTCTATAACTGTATAAATGTTTTCTTGTGCCTTACTTCTTCCATTCAATTTTATGTGGTGAGATTCAACCATGATGCTGCATATAGCAATGGTTCACTCATTTTCATTGCTATATTCTATTGTGTACTGCGCTGCATTTTGTTTATCTATTATCTTGTTGGTGAGCATTTAGATGGCTTCTATCTTTTGCTGAAATTGCTAAGCCATGGGTTACAGATGCAGTTAGTATCAGTGGATACTGTCCAACAGTTTTCTGCAGGGGTTGCACAAATTCACACTTCCCACGGCATGACCTGAAAGTTCCGGTTGCTCCACTTCCTAGCCAACGTTGGATATTGTTTTTCTTTTCCATCTTAGCCATTATGTTGGGTGGTCTTGGTATTCAACTGTGGTTTTTATTGGCATATCTTTGAAGAACATCTTTTCTATGTTTATTGTTGATTTGGAAATTCCTCTTTTCTATTGGATTATCTGCCTTTTTCTTACTGTGTTTTAGACATTGTTTATATATTCTTGTTGCAGTTCTTTGTGGTTTATATCTACATGTTGCAAACCTATTTCACTGGTCTAAGGTTTGCTTTCATACCCTTAAGTTTCCCAGTGTGTGTCTTGTCTTTTCATAAATAGAATTTCCTAATTTTAATGTAGTCCAATTTAGCAATCACTTTCTTTGTTAGTGGTAATTTTTGTGTCCTGTTTAAGAAATCTTTGGCAACCTCAAGGTCATGAAGATATTTCTCTATGTTCTCTTCTGGAAGAATTATTGCTTTACCCTTTACGTTTAAATGTACAGTCCATTCAGAATTAAATTTTTTTGGTATCATGTGAGGTAGTAGTCAACGTAAAATTTTCCACGTATGTATCAGTGATGGCTTTTTTATTTTATTTTTTTTGAGACAGAGTCTTGTTTTGTTGCCTGGGCTGGAGGGGAGAGGCATGATTACAGGGTGATCACTGCAACCTCAAACTCCTGGGCTCAAGTGATCCTTCTGCCTCAGCCTGTCAAGTAGCTGGGACTACAGGCATGTGTCACCATTCCCGGCTCATTTTTCTTTCTTTGTTTCTTTCTTTCTTTCTTTCTTTCTTTTTTTTTTTTTTTTTTGTAGAGATAGGATCTCATTCTTGCTCAAGCTGGTCTCAAACTCCCAAACTCAAGTGAACCTCCTGCCTTGGCCTCCCAGAGTGCTAAGATGGCTTTTGATGTGTGTTAACTTGGCTGGGCTGAACTATAGTTCTCCAGAATTTCCTTTCTGGAATGCTTCCCATTAGGGTGGGCTACAAAGGACATTCTCCTGTGAAAGCTGGAGCGTGGAGGGGAGGCAGTGGCCATTTCATAGTATTTTTCCAGTAACATTTTTCCAGTTATTCAATCAAATGTAAAACTATAAAACTTTCAGAAAAAACAAAGGTCCTAAAAATTATCTCCTTTTTTTCTAAAAGTTTTATAGTTTTCCATTTTACATTTAAATTTATGATCCTTTTTAAGTTAATTTTTATATAAGGTGTAAGGTTTAGGCGGAGGCTTGTTCTTTCTTTCCTATGAATATCCAGTTTCTCCAGCATAATTTGTTGAAAATGTCATCCTCCTCCATTGAATTACTTTGTACCTCTATTAAAATCGATTGGGTATATATCTGTGAGTCTATTTCTGGATTCTATATTCAGTTCCATCGATCTATTCTATTTCTTTGCTATTACCATGAAGTCTTGATTAGTGTTGCTGTATAATAAGTATTAAAATCGGGCAGAATGATTCCTTCTCCTTTTTCAAAATCTGTTTAGCCATTCTAGTTCCTTTGCCTTTCCATATAAATTTTAGAATGAGCTTGTTTATATCCTCAAAAAATCTTGCTAGGATTTTGATAGGAAAATCAAAATAAATCCTATGTGTTATTTTGGGGAAAATTGACATCTTTACTATGTTGAGTTTTCTAATC
>CM052438.1:144698478-144714875 GCA_028533085.1 Varecia variegata | reverse complement strand
TATTTTTATTTCTTCCTTTGCAATCGGTATAGTTTTATTTCTTTTTCTTTTCCTTTCTTTCTTTTTTTTTTTTTTTTGAGACAGAGTCTCACTCTGTTACCCAGGCTAGAGTGCCGTGGCGTCAGCCTAGCTCACAGCAACCTCAAACTCCTGGGCTCTAGCAATCCTTCTGTCTCAGCCTCCCGAGTAGCTGGGATTACAGGCATGCGCCACCACGCCCGGCTAATTTTTTGTATATATTTTTAGTTGTCCAGCTAATTTCTTTCTATTTTTAGTAGAGATGGGGTCTTGCTCTTACTCAGGCTGGTCTCGAACTCCTGAGCTCAAACGATCCACCCGCCTTGGCCTCCCGGAGTGTCAGGATTACAGGTGTGAGCCACTGCGCCTGGCCCTCTTTTTCTTTTATAACTCTTTTTCTTGCCTTATTATGCTGGATAGGACTTCCAGTACTGTGTTTAGAGTGGTGAGAGTGGACAGCCATGCCTTCTTCCCAATTTTAGGGAGAAAACATTCAGTCTTTCACCATTTAGTATAAATGATACAGTAGGTTTTTTTGTAGCTTTTCTTTATCAAATGGAAATTTCCCCTATTCTTAGTTTTTTTTTTAATTTTTAAGTCATAAATGGATTGTTAACTTTTGTCAGATGCTTTTTCCGAATCAATTATTATGATCATGTAATTTTTTTTCTTTGGCCATTAATATCATGGATTACATTGGCTGATTTTTGAATATTGACCAGCCTTGCATCCCTGGAATGGAATGGATTTAAAGGTCATGGTATGTAATTTTAAATATATTGCTGAATTTTATTTTCTAATATTTTGTTAATTTTTATGTCTATTTTATGAGGGATATTGGTTGGTGGTTTTCTTTTTTGTACTGCTTTTGTCTGGTTTTGCTATCAGGGTAATCCTGGCCTCCTAAAAAGAGTTGAGAAGTATTCCCTCCTTTTCTATTTTCTAGAGAGATTGTGTAGAGTTGTGTTAAATTTTCTTCAAATGTTTGGTAGAATTCTGCAGTGAAACCATCTGGGCCTGCAGATTTGAAGATTTCTTTTGAGGGTTTTTAAAAATTACAAATTTATTTTCTTTAATAGTTATAGGGCTATTCAAATTATCTATTTCATACTGGGTGAGTTGTGGTAGTTATTACATTGTTAATAGCTGTGTAATCTGTAGTGATGTTCCCTTATTTGTTTCTGCTCTTGGTTCTTTGTGTTTTCTCTCTTTATTTTTCGATCAGTTTGGTAGGAAGTGATCAATTTTATTAGTTTTTTGCAAGAACCAACTTTTGTCTCTGTCAATCCTCTCTATTGTATGTTTATCTCTTTATTTATCATTTTTCTTTTCTTTCTTCTTTTTTTGGTACTTATCCTTTTTCCAACTCTTGAGATGGATGCTTGGATTATTCAAATTTACCTCTTTTCTAACATATGCATCCTAAGGTTACAATTTCTCTCTAAGCAGTTTTAGCTCCATCCCACTGGTTTTGTTATGTCAGATTCATTATGATTTAGTTGAAAATATCTAAACTTTTCATTATGATTGCTGACAAATTAAGCAGCTTTTATTAGTTTAAAATGTATTAATTTTTCCTATAGTTTTAGAAGACATTTTTGTTATTTATAGAATCTAGGCTGGCAGTTGTTTTGTTTCATCACTTTGAAGAATTATTTCATTACCCTCTACCTTCCATCGCTCAGCATAATGTTTTTGAGAATCACCTATGTTTTTGTGTATATCAATTGTTTGTTCTTTTTTATTTTTAAGTAGTAGCCCATTATATGCATATACCACAATTTGCTCTCTATTTATGTGTTTATGAACAATTAGGTTGTTTTCAGCTTTTGGCTATTAGTAATAAAGGTGCACAAACCTTGTAATTACCAATGTTTTACTTCTCCTGTGTAAATACCGAGGGATAGACCAAGGCCTCACATGGTATGAGTATGTTAAACTTTATAAGAAACTGCCACACTGTATTCCAAGTGGTTCTACCATTTTGCATCCCCACCAGGACATGTGTGGGTTCCAGTTGGTTCACACCTTTGTCAACATTAGGTTTTAGCCCCTGGTTTTGTCAATCATTTAAATTTTATTCATTCTAATGTAATTAGTCATCACCTTCCCACCATCAGTGTCAGAGGATTCTGATTTCTCCACATCCTCTTATTATTTTGTTATTATCTGTCTTTTAAAAAGTTATAGCCATGCTAGTAGATATAAAGTGTTTCCTGTTACAGTGTTAATTTGTATTTCCCTGATGACTAATTATCTTAAACATGTTTTCATGTGCTTATTGGCCATTTATGTATCTTTTGTGAAGTGCCTGTTCAACTCTTTTGCCCATCAAATTTAATATTTTTTATTCGTTTTGGTGCTGAGAAAAATGGATCATAGAGAGAGGAGTAATTCTTTGGAGGCCATATGACAATTAGGGCACTCGATAGTCAGGCTTTCACATGCCTTTGCTGGTGGAAATGGCAGATGTGGGCTCTGAGCCTGTTCCTCCTCTTGGAGACAATGATAGTCTTATTCTTTCCCAGAGTCCCCAAATTTTTCTTCTAAAACTTGCTTCTTGGTACCATATGATCAGTGTCCAGCACCACTGACCAGAGAGTTGTCCTGGATCCCTCCCTCCCCCGCCTGCTCCATGTATGATCCTCGATTGGCTGGTTCAACCTGTTATGTTTCTCTTGTATTTATCTTCCCACTCCTCTTGTCATTACTTCTGATGAAAGTCAGTCTCTGATCATTTTATACCTGGGACCCATATTTTTTTCCTAGAGTGATATTTCTAAATTGCCAAACAGACCACTTCCCTTCCCTGCTCAAAAACCAGTGTGCAGGCTCCTTATTGCCTACAGAAGGACACTTGAAGTCAAAGTCAGCAAGGCATTCTAGGTCCTGCGTAACCAGCTCCTGCTTTCTTCTCCCTTTATTCTCCATTCTCTCTCTTACACTTTGCATTTCTGCAAAACCAAATTGTGTGCGATTTCCTGAACATTTTATATTCTTTCACATCTTTCTGTCTTTGACTGTCTTGTTTCATTTGCCTAGAATGTCATTCATTTATTTATTCAACTTTTTTTTGTTTTTTGAGAACCGGCTACGTTCTGGCCGCTGGTTTAGAGCATAGGGAGAGCCGAGTGTTGGAGTTGGCTGAACCACAAAATCAATGCATCCCTGACTTCCTCCTCTCTGTCCCCTTCCAGAAAGCTGCCCCCAGGAAGGGACTCTCATGTGCGACTAACCAAAGTTTTAATGCTGGGGCTGCAAAACAAGCCAAGGCTTCATTGACAGAGGAAATCACAGAGGACACCCTGTCTGCACACTTGGGATTGAGGTTGGGCTTTTTGGCCATCTTTTGGCCTGTGCCTGGAAGATGTAAGATCAGGAAAGAGGCTGGCATCATTTGGGCTCAGCTTGGTGGTTACCCTGAACAAGTCAGTGAGACTTCGACCCATGGCGCATGCATGGCGGTGGTGCACAGGGTGTCAAGTCCTGCAAACTTTAAGCCCCTTGTTTACCCTGGGCTTGCAGAATTAGCCTGATACGCTTCACAACCAAAAAAAGGAATGAAGGAAAGTACTAGCTACGAGAAGCTGAAGAGCTAGTCCTTTTATACAGCTATGTCTTTTAATCCTTAGTGCAACTAGGCAAGGCAGCTTTTTATCTCCCATTCTTAAAAAAAATTTTTAAACTTTAAAACAGGACTTTGGTGGGGGTAGGGGAAAGAGTGTTAAGTAACATGCCCAAGGCCACGCAGCTAAGAAGTGGCAGAGCCAGGACTCAAACCAAGTCTGAATACCTAAAAGCCCAGGACCTTTTCACCGCATCAAGCTGCCAAACTGACTCTAGTTGGGGTGTGTGGTGACCTGAAAGCTAACTAGCATTTGGCTTTATTCCATCCTTCTTATTCCGCAGGTGATCAGAACACATTGAAACAAGTTGTGGGGGTGGGGGAGGCAGCACCTTTCTGCAAATCAGGGGTCCGGGCTGGGTTGGTCATTGGGTTGGAGCCATCAGTTGTGCCCAAGCGGATGAATCTGCTGCACACACAAGCTTTTTCTGTGTCTAAAGGGAAAATGCCACAGAGAAGGAATGGGCGTGCCTTTGTCTGTTTCCTTATCTGGTGAATAATTTAGGGAGGAGCCTTATCTCAGAGAGACCCACTTTAATTATATGCATGAAAGAGGAGCTGCTGAAAGTGCCTCTCTTGGATTATTTATGAAGATGGAGAGGAAAGAGGTTTCCAAATAAGGACCCATAGAGGAAAAGAACCTGGCGGAGAAGGAGATTGGAGAGGGGAGAAGGAGAAGAGAAAGAGACCAGGCTGTGGTTGCTGTTGGAGTGCGGGCTGGGTCGGGCGTGGGTAAGGCTGGGCCAGAAGGCAGCCTGGGGCACTGGCCGCCCTTGGGCATTGTTACAAACCTTTGCAGCGGGAAGCTCAGCTTCTGCCCAGTGGAGACACATTTCTATTTATGCTCACGTTCAAGCCTATCGCAGCTGAAACACAGAGTGGCTTCTACACACCCTTACGGTTCTGGCAACAGAGAATTCTACAGGTGGACCTAACCCCACACCTGCTGTGATGTACAAAATACGTCTATTACCCTGTGGGATTTTATCCTTAAATGCCCTTGCATGTCCATCCTCTGGGATCTCCTCCGCCCATCATCTTTTCCTTCTTTTGTATCTTAGCTGTCATCTCTCTTCAGGCATCTCCCCTCTCAGCTTATGAACAAAACTCCTTTTTCCTTGACCTTGCTTGACCTCTTTGAGCCTCTGTTTGCTCCAATGTTGAAATGGGGATAGGGTCAACTAACTTGCTGAGCTTTGGTGGGTGGAACACAGTAGTATTGGAGACTTGGCCAGCTTGCAGGTTTTGATTAGTGGGTGTGTCTTTCCTTCTTTGCTTTCTTTTCTTTTCAGTCTTCCTTCCAGATCTGTGCTGTCCAATATGATAACCATTAGCCACATGTAGCTATTAGCACTATGTGACAAGCATCATGATTGCATATTAACACCTGTAAGCCTCAATATTTGTTTTTGAAACTCTTGCTCTGGGCTCATGTTTGAGTCTCCTGTTTGTTTTCTCCAGTTATGTCGTCTTAATTCATATTGCAACTCTTTTCCTGAGATACCCCCAGAGTGAATTTCATATACGCCATATGGTGTATATACATATACACATACGCACACATATACATACATTTATTTAAAATAATAGCTTTATTCAGATATATTTTAAAATAAATAGATATTTTAAAGATATATTTTAAAATAATACCTTTATTCAGATATACTGTAATCTTCATCCCTTTAAAGTATACAATTCAGTGGCTTTTGGTATATTCAGAAAGCTGTGCAACCATCACCACTATCTAATTCCAGAACATTTTCATCACCCCCAAAAGAAACTCTGTACCCATCCCCCCAGCCCCAATCCCTGGCAACCACTGATCTATTTTCTGTCTCTGTGGATTTGCCTTTTCTGGACGTTTCATATGAATAGAACCATACAATATGTGGCCTTTTCAAGTGGCTTCTATTTTATGTAAGACCATCCCAATTACAATCTCTACATCTGGTGATGATCCACTGAGCTGATTTTGTGTGATGCAGTGCCAAACAAGCACATGGAAACTTAATTTTGTTTATAAACATGTAACCCTTCTGACCACTCTGGGAAGCAGACATTGTATCCATTTCACAGGTTGGGAATCTAAAGCACAGGGAGGTTATATACAGTTGGCCTAAGGTCACATATCTATTAGATGGAAGAACTGGGACTTAGGCTCAGGTTGCTTCATTAAAACAAACAAACAAACAAACAAAAAAACCCTCCAGCGTTAAGGTACATGGGCATCTTTTTCAATTTCTTCTCTCCTCTGAACCATGCAGAGTGTCTGACTCACAGGTGGTGTCGTGCAATGGATGGATGATGCAGGTAGTTAATCAGCTGAGCTGTCAGTGACAGGGAGCAGGGGCGTGGACTCTGAACCCAGGGTGAGCCTGCCAGACCTGAGGCTGGCTGATGCTGTCACTGACACCAAGCAGTAGCATGGGCCCGGCAGGCCTCGTCACCGTGCTGTGCAATGTGGCGTGTGCTACCTGCCTGCCCACCCTGGGGACTCTCGGCCTTTAATCCTGGGATTCCTCCTCACTGGGCCATTAGTGTGTCACTGGGGTGCAGCAGCGGAGCCTTGCAGGGCACTCTTGGGAGCTGCATGCTCCAGGAGGACAACTTTCTACAGATCAGGATAGATGGCAGTAGGAACCCGGTGGTGACTGGGGTCACCCAGAGTAATTTAAAGTATAAATTGATTTCTGAGCTGGAGACAGTGTCGATGTCCTGCTTCTTATTTGTGCTTCATTGTGCATATTCTCTCATGTGGAAAATTAACAGGCAAATTAACCCTCTGCACAGCCCAGCCTGGAGGAACAGACAGGGCTCCTGCTTGTAGTACAAAACCTTGGGGTAAGGAGGCAGCTGGCTATGGGGCCACAGCCAGGGGAGGCCCACATCCCAGGTATCTGGGAACATCTCCAGCTGCACATGGACCACGTCGGCCCTACAGGCTCTGGAAAGGGAAGGCCATGTCATTCACTGAGATCTGTGGCTTTACGGTGGCTGTGTGTGACACTGGGTGAGAGGGCAAAGTAAACACAAGTAAGTCAGAGTAATCAGAGCTCTATTCACTGGCAAAGATACCCCCTTTCTCTGAGAATTCTGGGAGCAGCTTACTTATCCTCTGTTTCTGACAACCTCTTCCCAGTTGCTCATGGCGGCATCTTCTGGCTTCTGATCAGTATCATTTGCTTAAACCCCTCTAGTGCGAAAGGTCCTGCCGGGGCCACCCCTGCTGACAGCCCCCCACTCCAGCTCATCCCGTACTGCTCTTCTCTTTACTCTCTGTATTCTAGGCACAGTGACCTTCTCTTAGTCCTTCCGTGTTTCATTCTGCCTCAGGGTCTTTGTATGTACAGCGTCCTCTGCCTGGAACACACTTTCCTTACCTTTTCTCTGGGCTAAACTCCACTCAGTTTAAATATCACTTCCTTGCGAAAGCATTTTCTGATTTCACACTTCCCACTTTGCACCATTATCTGGTCTCAACCTCCTGTATTTTTCTATTAACAGCATTTGTCAAAATTGTAATTAAATAATCAGTCTATAATTAGTTGCATAATGACTACCTTTCCCTCTATACTGTTGGCTCTAAAAGAGCAGAGACTGCGTCAGCCTTCCACACCTTTGTATTAAATATCCCCAGTGTTGAGCATGTTGCCTGGGATATAATAAGTCCTCAAAAGGTGTAGTGGATGAATGAACATCACTTTTGGCAGATGGTTCTTTCTGAGATTTTAAACTTGGCATTTCCAGTATTAACTTACCGATTACTAAGTACATTTAGTTCTGAGAATCACATTATAACCCATATATAGACCCAGGTACCGCATGGTCTAGTCTTGGTGCAGTGTCATATGCAATGAAGCACAGTTCAACAACCAAAAGAAAGTTTTCTTCCACATCTAGCTCATTTTCTGTCTCTACCATGACCCTCCTACTCCCAACATTTTATTTGGTAGATTGACTTAACCCTCTTGCTGCTGGGGTACAATGACAGTCCCTAATTGCCAGGAACTTGTAGGCAGATTAGTTAGGAGGCTCTTACTATGGTCCAGGCAAGGATTATGGAAACTTGGAAACCAGTGAGGCAGACACATTTTAAGATATATTTTTAGTGCTAACATTGATAAGGGGAGTCCCAGACATGGGGGCTGATACCCCACAGCAGTCTTAATCCAGATGGATTAGTGCAATTGCTCATGGTAATTTCATCATGCTATTTTCTAGGGATTAATTTTTAAATGGTAATGGGACTCAATCTTGTTCTATTCTGAAATATGAGAAGAAGTCCAATGAGGGCTTTTGGTGACAAAAAAAATCCTTCTTAAAGAGAAATACACAGAGGGAAACAATGTCGCTCCTTTGCTGGGTGTGAACAAGGAACTTACTCTCGGACTATGTGCAACTCTGACTGCATTGCTACAAGGCTGGAGGGGGACAGCAACAGAAAGAACAGCGAAGCACAGATACAGAAAGAAGCTGAGCCTCTCCTGACATCGAGTTGCTGATTGTAGTAGGCTCTGGAGTCCTCCATACCCTGAATGCTGGATATGTGAGATAATGAACTTTTTCTGGTATTTTAAGCCATCTGGTTGGATTTTCTATTACTTGCAGCATAAATTATCCTGACTGATATAAGGGAGACAGTGGTAGCTCAGTGGGCAAGCCAGAGGCTCTCTAATAACAGGGACCATGGGCAGGCGGCACCACGTCTCTTTCTTACCTTGCAGGGCACTGGAACTCCCAGTTTCCCTTCTGACCTGCTGAGCAGGTCGGGGGCTCAGTTGGGAAGGGTAGAAAATGACCCAGATCAGACATTAGATAATGAATCCCTCTTTTGGGCTTTCAATCTGCATTAAAATGGGAAGGTAATTACCTGCTGATCTTTAAAAAAAATCAACTTAAATTCTACTCTTGCTCCTCTTAGATAATATATCTTGAGGAATATTTTTCCCTCAAAGAAATATTGTTTTGCAGTAACCGTAATAGAATCAACATGCAGAAAAGGGAAAAAGAGAAACTTTTATTACCCCCACAGCCGACACAATCAAATTACTTTCTTTGCCCCTGCTTCCTTGCAATTCTTGTCCATATTCATGCAAAAATGTACAGAATGGTAATCCTATCCCAGGTATCATTAATTTTTTTTATTGAGGTATGATATCCATGCTGTGCAGTGCCCAAATCTATATAGCTCGGTGATTTTTCACATGTTCACTCTTGTAACCGCCCCCTAGTTCAAGATATAAAACATTTGCCTGGGTAATCATTTTGTAGTTTGCTATTTAAATTTAATGTCATATCAGAAGCATGTTACCCTGCTGTGTTTTCTAAGAATTTTTTAGTGTGCTTCATGGTCTTCATACTGCTCAGTATTAAAGGGTTTGAAAATTCAATCAGATGGCCGCAGCAAAGATATTTGAGCCAACCCACATCACTGGACAGTAAGGTTGGTTAAAATCCTTCCAAATCATAAATAATGCTTCAGGGTACAGTACAGTACCTGTGCAGTAGAGGTCAGAACTTGGCAGCCTGGAGGCTGGATGCTGCCCACACACACACCCATTTTGCTGGGCTTGCATGCTGTTGGCACACACAGTGCTTTAAAAAATATTTGAGGTTTTTTTCAATTTTAATCTACACACTTTTTTTAAAATTTGAGAGAGCTCCCATGGAAATCTGGATTTCTTGCTTCCTTGATAAAGCAGAAGATCTAGTCACACAGGGCCCATGCCGGCAGCGGCAGTCATGTGGAGCTGAGTGGGGGCTGACCTCCGTGGGAGGGGCACGTGTGCCCAGGTTTTCCACAGTCCCTGTGACTCCCAGTTTTCTTGGATCAGAACTATTCATTAATTCACAGCATCTGCTTGGGGCCAGTAGGCATGTGAATTTGCCATTCCTGGCATATAGCTTCTTTTTCCCTGATGCCTATAAAAATGTCATTTATGCAGGAGGTTGCTGATAAACCAAAGATATAATAAATACAAGTGCATTGAGAAGAGCAAAGTGAGAAAGAGCAAGACTATAAAGCCCAATGGACCCAAGTGGCAATCACCGCTCATGGCTTTAGCCCCATCACGTCTTCTGTGAGCCTCGATTCTCTCAGGCTGCAAGTGAGAACAATGACGCCCACTTCATGGAGTGATCGTGAAGATTTAATAGAATTTGGCACATGGTAGGCAATCAATAAATGATGGCTACGTAAAAAAAAAAATCTGTTGAAAATTATTCTTTATGGTCAAGTTATCCAATTATAGTTCTTGGATGGCAAAGTTTATTTTCCTAAAAGTAAGATTTAATTCTCTCTGAATTTGCTGTTCATTCAAAAGATCTCCAGAGATACCTTTAAAGTTTTAATAGCGGCAACAATAATAATTGTAAGTGGATAGGATTTAATAATGTTGTGCCTGAGTGTCTAAATAGTGACCTTAATATTATGATTTAATTGAGACTGTAAATTAAAATGTGTTGCGCTGTTCAACCATACCAAGGAGGTTAAGATGGGAGAGTTGGTTTTTAACATTTTTGTTTGAACCGATGTTTGGCTTCTTCAGTTATTGTTAACAGATCCAGAGATTCTTTGGGGAGCATCTCTAATAATATATAGAGGCTTGCCCACAGAATTTTGAGAGCAGAAGGTATTGACCTAGAAGATGCTTTGTCTTTCCTACTTAGTACATGGTCTCACCACCTACCTACTGGAAACCTACAGGAAATCCTCTTCCACCTCTAATCCATCAGTAAGTCTGTAATAATTTTGTATGTGAGCCCATAAGTAATTCTTCTAGACTGACACTACCTTCGTCCGAGGCACAATGTATTCTCCACACAGCATCCAGGGTGATCTTTAAAAAACTCAACTGATATCATATGACCTTGCTTCTTAAAATTCTTCCATGACTCTCATTTCCCCTCAGATAAAATCCAAACTCCTTATCATAGTACACGAGGCTCTGCATGGTCTGTCTCCACCTTCACGTCACACAACCCCCGCCCCCGCCGCCCACCAACCTGGCTCATTATACTCCAGCAACACTGATCAGCCTTCCTGCCAAATTCTTTCCCAATCTAGAGGCTTCACATATGCCTGGGCTCTGCCTGAATCCCTGACCTTGACCCCACAGCCTCTTTGTAAGGTTGGCTTCTTCAGGTCTCAGGTTAAATGTCACATTTCCACCCTATCTAAGGAGGCCCTCTGTCCTTTCTTGCCTCATCCTAGACCTTCATACCCCTCACACACTCTGCAGTGATTTTGTATGTTTGTTGATAGTCTGTCTCCCTGCTTTATTAATAACTATGTTTTATAAGAACTGGGACCACACCTCTCTCATTTACTAGTTATATCTTCAGCTGCTAGCACATTCCTGGGCATATAGTAGGCATCAATATGTATTTATTGGATGAAAGAATGAATGGATGGACATAACTTCTGTGGGAGAATTCAGGGTAGTCTAGGGAATGTTTTCTTAGAATGTGACAGCTAGAAAGAGCTTTTAGCCTAACCAGCTATACCAGCATATTGTATGTGCTTGGTATTGCTCACAGCAGGAAGTGTTTCAAAGGGTCTACAAAAATTGAGAACCAAAGACCAAGATACTGTCCGCTTGTCTCTAGCACTGTCCAGGGGAGGGCCTGGGTCCCAGACCAATTAGCATTTACATTTTTTCTCTGGAAATTAATGGCTTAGCATTTGATTTGCTAAACTTGGTGTTTTGTGAGTTTGGCTAGCATGGATTAGAGCTCTTGAACCTGATCAGTTCTGAGAAAGCTGACAGTTCTAATTAGCTGAGGGTCTGATGGGCCCTGGTCTCAGCCTGAGGCTCTGACCCAGCTCTCACTGTCCTCTTGCTCATGATAAAGCTCTAGTCTTGTCCAGTCCCACCACTTTCTGACCTTGGCTCTTCCTCCCCTCAGCTTAACTTCTACCATCTTCTTCCTCCCTGTTGCATGCCCTGGTAGAGTAGGCTCAATGCAAAGGTTTCAAACTTAAGAACCAGTAAGCCAGGACACATCTGTATAGCAATAAAATGAAATTAACTTATTTTTATGTTTGGCACCATTGTGGGCTGGTTGGCAGCCCCTACTGGTGAAGTGTGGTATTACAACCCAGCTCTATTAGGTGTTAGAAATGTCCAGGAAATAAAACAGGAAGGAAGCACAATTCTGGGACTTGGGAAGTGGGACTTAAGGACTGCTCAGATGTGAAAGAATATTGAGCTCTGGAAGAGATGAAGAAGACTGATACAATGAGAAATCTGCAAAAGAAAAGTAAACTTCTCAATGGGGGAATTTTCCTCTTAGGGTCAGGGCCAGCTAGTTGCCTTCCATTATTCTGGGAAAATATGTAGAAGTTACTCTTCCTGGTCTCCATTTTAAATTCGATATGGGTTTTGTCATAATTTTAAGGCCACAGGGATCTTCTACTGGGAGCTTTTGCTGAGATCTGACGACTCGTGGCTCATGAGGATGATCATGCTCAGAATCTTAGGTCACACTACTCTGTCTGGCTCTGATTCTTGCTGGCCACTTCCTAGTCCAGGCCTGCCCTATAAGTGTAATCTTAGGTAAAGCTATGACACTGAACATGTTTATTATCTACGAACTCTTTCTATCTTGCCTGTACTGTTACAACTCTTAGAACCTTCACCAATTCCCCTACAGTGCTCATATTTATAAAAGGAACAAAATAGAAATAGTGGTTGTAACAATAACAATGATGTTGTCAGTCAGGATACACCCAAGAAAAAAGAAATCACAAAGACCTGAGTTTAAAACCCATCTTTCCCACTTATTACTCATGTCTCCGTCTGGGGTTTGGTTTTTCTCTTAACAATAAAATCACAAGGTCATTGTTAGGATTCAATGAATGTATGCAGAGTGCCTTTTGCACTCAATAAACATTTCTTTTTCCCCTTCTCAAGCATATTTACATGTTTTAAAGTCATCTGGAAAGGCAAGGATTAAAACCAAGAAATACTGCTTTAGTGGTGTAATTTCAGCCAGTGGGTGGCATAGATATTTTTGGATTTCAGCTCCTCCATGTGTTCTTGACATTATAATGTGTAGGTGACGTCCAACTCTGCCTACATATAATGGCATCTGGGTTTTGCCACTATGATTTCAGTATGATGAGCATTCTTGGTCCTTGGCCTAGACTGGTAATTGATCCTGTTCAAAGACTTGATGGGAAAGAGATTCTTTGATTAACTTCTGTTCAGTTCTATTAAGTATTTCTTGAATCTCTCCCTTCCTCCCCAGCCCATCAGCACTGTCATGGTTCAGGAACTCATCATCTTCTGCCCGCATCACTGCGTCAGCCTGCTGGCGGGTCTCTCTGCTGCTGGGCTCTTCCTCTTCTCTCCACCCTTCACGCAGCAGGCAGAGTGATCTTTCAGAAACATGCATATGATCCTGTCAACCCTTTGCTGAAAAGCCTTCAGTGGCAATGTGCTTCCTAACCACAATGGTGTCAGCCTCTGGTGCCATGACACACTTGTTTGTCACATCAGTTCTAAGGCAGGTTCATCCTTTCATCCATCCATTCAGCAAATATTTATTGAGCATCTACTCTGTGTCAGTTATTGTTGTAGGTGTTTGGGGTACAGCAGAAAATGAAACAGACAGAAATCTCTGCATGTTGCGCACTTATTACTGACAAGAGTTAAGGCCCTAAAGATTGTGAATAATTTGTTTGACTATTATGGTGGATGCATTTTATTTCTATAATAACATTACCCTAAATCACTTGCATGGTGAGGTGCTTCTTGATGGGGAATGGATGGGGGGATTTATAGCTAGTAGTAGGGGAACTGTGTGTAAATCTGTGTATACCTTCGGCAGTGTGCATATGAACAATATCGTCATTTGTCTGAAGAAAAAATGTTAAATATTGCCACTTGTCTACAAAATATGGTACAAACTCTTTAGCTTTCATTGCTTGGCATCTGCTTCCCCCATCAGCCTCTTTCTCTGCCACTCCCTGCCTTGCACGTATACACGCTGTTCCTTACCCCTCCAAGGTGCTTCATATTGGTTTAGCTTCCCATCAGGAGAAGGGCTTGGGTAAGAGATAACTGAAATATATAAATCATTTTCTTCTGAGACCAGCTGTCCTACCCTTGTGGGAAAAGGGACTGAGTCCATATTGTAAACTGAAAATAAGAAGAGAATGAGGAATTTGGTGGGACCCATCAGTTGTAATAGGCTACATCTACAGCATTTTAGAAAAATACATTTCTTGGCATTTGATGAAAATAGACCCAGTCATATGATAAATATGAAAATATATAATGGTGTTGGTGTGTTGGTATTGGATTGCAATTGTATGACAAACACATTGGAGGATGGAATAGTTTTGGAGGATAAGAAAGAAGTAAAACTTTATGTAGGAATTAGTCTCTTTTTGTCTCTGTATGAGAGGGAAATGGACAAAAATAAACTGGAGGAAAAGACCTTTGCTGTCTATAAGACACAGGAAAACCCTGAAGAAATGACAGAGCGATCCAGGTCTGATGGATTCCTGCAAACAATCAGAATTGCTCCTACATCACAAAGTGAACTTCCAGTCAACTCACTGTTTACAGCCTTAACTCTGAGCCACATGCCCAAGTCGTCTCGTGCTCAGAATACATATTGACTCCCAATTCTTTCAACTTCTGATGCTGAGATCTGCCTTTCCATCTGTGATATCAGAAGTGATGTTTACACAGCTGGGGCAGCTTGAAGAGGAAGAAAGTAAGGTATCCTAGAAGCTGCTTTTGCCTAGGGTTTTACAGAAAAGTGTGAAAGGGAAAACTTTAAGTTAGCACAGGTATGGCTTGTTGAAAACGATCTGGCCTGGAGTCAACAGATTATGTCTGGATGGAGCTTTCCCTACGTTGCTTTTCCCCAAGACATTAAGTATGGCTGGTTGGTTGTGCATTAGGGCATGATCCTCTCAGAGGTGCGGGAGAACTGAGCAGCATCACAGACACCCCTAGGATGTATTTAAGTGTCTTGAACCAGGAAGCAGAAGCAGGGTCTCAAAGCCATGAGTCGCTCAGGAGGGTATAAGGAGGAAGAGAACAGCAAGTAGGCTAAAGAGTTGAAAGCCTGTGACGCTTCTGGGGTAACTTTGGGGCATTACATTAACAGATTCTCAGGGACAGGACATGTGAGAGAGCTGTGCCCCCCACTCCTTTCTGCACTCATAAGCAGGGCTCAGCAGTTCTCTTTCCAAAAGAGCCACTGCAAATTATCTTGGTCTCTACAGCCAAGGCTTTGGTGCCTGGCCTCTCTCCAAGAGTGGATGAACTGCAGCGAGGGCTATTCTGGGGTGACCCTCACTTTGTAATTAACCCTCCTCATTAGCAGCTCACTTGCTTCCGATGGGCAGTGCACACATGTTTGTGGTTATGTAACTGCCGAGCAGGGCCGGGCAGCCGTTTGTTGGCATCCTAATTGTCTGCAATCACAGGGAAATGAATTGTGGGGAGGCAAGTAATGAGAGGAGGAGCGCCCTGGCAGCCGGCCAAGGGCTCCCACCGTCAGCCGCACAGCTCAGGAATCTGCCACCAAAGCAAGACACTGGAGGTGGACTTGGGCTGGGGACTCCAGGAGGCAGAGGCCAAGCTGCTAAAGGAAGGCTGCTGGGGCCCAGGGAGGGGGTTGGGGACAGGGAAAGGGGGCGCTTGAGTGTGGGGTGGGGGTGGGGAAGAGGAGAGATTCGAGCACTTTCCCTTCTTTGTGACCTCACATTTTCCCTCTTGTCATCCTCTCCTCTGATTCCCAACAGCCTCCAATACCACCTCAGCAGATGCATTAGTCAGGGTTCTGCAGAGAAATAGAAGCAATAGGAGAAATATTTACATATTTATATAAACATATATATTAAATAAGTATATATATGTATAGGGAGAGAGAGAGAGACAGAGAGAGAGACAAAGACAGAGAGACAGAGACAGAGAGAGAGAGAGAAAGAGAGAGAGATGGAGCGAGAGATTTATTATGAGGTATTGGTTGGAAAGTCCCACAATCTGCCATCTGCAAGCTGGAGGCCCAGGAAAGCTGGTGCTGTATTCGGAAAGCCTGAGAGCCGGGAACACTGAAGACTAACGTCCCAGTTCAAGCAGTCAGGCAGAGAGCAAATTCCCCTTCCTCTGCCTTTTTGTGCTGTCCACGCCCTCAGTGGATTAGATGAAGCCCGTCCACACTGGGGAGCATCATCTGCTCTATTCAGTTCACCAATTTAAATGCTGATCTCTTCCAGAAACACCTTCACATAAACATCCAGAGTTAATGTTAGCTAGCTATCTGGGCATCCTTTAGCCCAGTTCAGTTGACACAAAAAATTCCCCATTGCAGCAGTGACCTTGAGAGCCCAGGAAGTGAAGAGATGGCGGGGAAGGAAACACAGAGGAGGGGAGTTGATAAAAGACATCTGTGTGAATTTAAATAATAATAATAAAAAAGGTTGCAATAACTTCTGCCACTGGAGTTAGCCCCGCTGCTGTGGGTGCAGTTGCTGCTGCTACTGCAGCTGGAGTTATCTCAATGGTGGGGGTTCCAATGACGAGTGACAACAGACATCAGAACCCTAGAGCTTTAAGTCTAGATTACCTTCTATGAGTGAAATTACAGAGAATAAAAATGTCATAGATGAGATCAGCTCTCTATAGAACTGTCCCAAGAGTTAATAAAACGGGCAGTTCGTAAAAGGCAGTCAGTAAAAAGCAGTTTAGTAGTACCAAGTCTATCAGGGCTCAGCCAAGCTGGAGAACTG
>CM052438.1:144607924-144697978 GCA_028533085.1 Varecia variegata | reverse complement strand
TGGCATGCTTGGGGAACAAAGAGTTTGGTGTGTCTGGGGCCTCAGGTGGGGCATGTCTGTGATGGGGTGTGGCTGGAACTGAGAAATGAATGACGCTAGAGGCGCTCTGGGTTGCCTGGCAATGGCATAGCTAGGATGGATTATTCTCTGCTCCCAGAAGAGGCTGCAATTCCCGGGGGACATGGATAAGCTCTACTTCCTCCTCAGTCAGAGTCAGCTGTGCCTGGATTGAATTTCCCATAAAATGGGAGTGCCCAGGGTCTCCAGGTGCTAGGCAGCTGGCATCACCAGCAGTTCACTATATACCTGGCACGTCAGCCTACAGCCCTTGGTGCCTGAGTCCTAAATGCTTAGTCTTTCCCTGCTTCCTGGGGCAAAGCCACTTCCATATTTGCTCTCTATAAAAGAAGAACAAGGGAGTAGAGCCCTCTGATGACATATGTGCATAGGCACAGTTATGCAGCAGCCCAAACATCCCTCTCTGTAGGATGCCAAGGGAACCGAAGGCTGCGCACACCTGTTGACCCTTCTGCCCACAAGTTCCAGATGCACCAAGGGAAGCTTGCTGCTGTTTCTCTCCAGGCTCTTTCCATCATAAGTGGGATGGTGGGTCAGGGGGAAGGTGAAGATGAGTGTGCATGTGTTGGTGGGGCAAGGTTAGGAAAGGTCATGTAAGCCATGCTTAGGAGCTTGAACTTCCTCTTTGGGAAATGAGGATATGGGGAAGACTTTCGGCACAGGAGGGCCATGATCAGATCTGTGTTTTTGACAGATTTCTCTGATGTAGAGGCTGGACTATAATGTTAGCATTTACGGAAATGTTAGTGCCCCGAGGGCCAGGGGATTGGTCTCTTTTGTTCACTACTTTATCCCCAGGGTCTAGAAGATTGCCTAGGATGAGGTTAGCATTCAATAAGTATTTGATGAATGGATAACGCCAGTTAGGAAGCGATTTTCCTGGACCAAGTGAGAGATGATGCTTGAAGTTGGTCAGTGGCCTGGAGATGGAGGGAGTTGGAGATATTGGGACAGTTTGGAGAGGGAGTTTGGGATGGAGGAGCACAGCTGGAATATCAGCTACAATTGAATTGTTTTATTCATTTAGCCTCACACCAAGGACAGAAAATCTAGCAGCCATGCTACAGAGGTAAGGTCTGTTTGTTGACTGAGATTCTCTATTTTCCATCCTGTGGTTTAGGCTCCTCCCCCAAGGGGTTGTTGGCTCCATGATGAGCATAATGTCTATCCATGTTACAGCATGTATCAAAACTCCATTCCTGACCCGGTGCATTGGCTCATGCCTGTAATCATAGCACTCTGGGAGGCTGAGGTAGGAGGATCGCTTGAGGTTAGGAGTTCAAGACCAGCCTGATAGCAAAAGCAAGACCCTGTTTCTACTAAAAATAGAAAAAATCAGCCAGGTGTGGGGTGCATGCCTATAGTCCCAGCTACTTGGGAGGCTGAGGCAGGAGGATCGCTTGAGCCATGGGTTTGAGGTTGCTGTGAGCTATGATGACATGACGCCACTCCACTCTGGCTGGGGCAAAAGAGTGAGACTCTGTATCAAAAAACAAAAACAGAAATGAAAAACACTTAAAACTCTCCCCTCCCCTTTTAATGGCTGAATAATATTCCATCATATGTATATACCACTTCTTCTTTATTCAAGAAAACGATTTTTTAGAGGCTGTGCAGTAGGTCCTGGAGAATGAAGCCTGGAGCCTGTCTAGCCAGTGTGGGTCCTGGGTCCTGGGGAAGCTTTGGAATTCCAGCTGCTTCCCTACCATGTGATCTTGGGTAAGGTACTCTGAGCCTCCGTCTCTCATCTGTAAAATAGGGATAAAGAATCTCATGAAGCTTGTTTATACAGTTGAGATAATCCATGTAAATCACTCAGCATAAATTACGGCACCTAAATAAGAAAGTGCTTATGAATGTTACCTATTAGTGTGGCTTGTAAAAATCACTATTTGTGCTTCTTCTTCCTAATACAAAATCAGGCAAGTAGAACTTTTTCTAAAACATCTCCTCCTAAGGAAAAAAAAAAAAACAACAATAAAACTAAGTTGCTTTTTTTGAACATGTTTTCAATCGATTTTTTTCTTGGAGTTGGAACTTCTGAGGAAAGGAAAAATGCTCCCCTCCTGACCAGAGTGAAACGACCTGGGTCATTCTAACCTGATACCCTCTTAGACTGGGGGCAGCTCCTGGGCTTTCCTTGCCAAATGCAAGCCCGCACTGTGGAAGCACAGAAGGGCCCGGTGGCTGGAGGCAATGTTTGATTAAAGAGAATAAGATATATTTCCTTTTGCACATGAAGTCCTGTTGACTCTAACTGGATCCCTGAGCATCTGGGCCCCTGCAGTGGGAACCGATTATAGATTGGGAGGATGGTATAATTCTTTGGAAGTAGATGAACCTGGATTCGAGTCCTAGCTCTGCCGTTTACAGGTGAAGCTTCCCATTTTGCAGGGCTGACAGAGGTTATCCATGGGGGCTGCAGAGGAGCCCCCAGGAGAGCCACCGCCGGAGGGCACCGTGGGCAGGGGGCCAAGGTGGAGCCCCCGGCAGAACTGGCACGTCGTACTGCGGTGTCCAATGCTCATTAGTCTGTCCCTACCCCAGCTCTTCACGAATCAGCGGGACATCTCAGTGGGGAGAATTTGCTGTGGGCTTTCGCTGTTACTCTCAGCAAGAACGAAGCAGGACAGCTTTTTCATTCATTATAGCTTGAGATCCAGCAACTCTGGGTAGAGTCTCAAGCTGGCTAGAGCAACCTTGAAATGTAGCTCTGCCTTCCGGTGCCCAAAAGTGTTTTATTTATTTGTGCAATTGATTTTTTTCTTGGTGTAAACCTTGTTATAACAAAATGATCTTCACTCACAGTTCAGATGCCCTGACTTACGGGCTACTTTTCAACTTTGCTCTTCCACTGACCAGCAAGGCCAAGGGATGTGGGCAGTATGGTTGCGAGGTATTTTCTGCGGCCATCGGGCAACTCCTAGTGGTTCTTACCTGATTGGTTGTAATAGGACTTATAGGACTGAGTTGGAATAATTACTGTATGATAATCTCTTCCACAATACAGGTCATTTGACTCCATCACTTAGTTTATTCTTTTCAAAAACCTTTGGTGTCTGGCGTGTGATGGAAATCTAGCCCTCAATTTATAGACGTGGACTCTGGGACTCAGACACTGATTGGCTAACAGATTGCCCATTCGGGGGTCAGAAGCCACATCTTCTGACTTCCGGTGCAGTGGTCTATTTACTTCGCCACTCTGAGCTGGGAACCCTGGATTTTATTGACATAGTAATTTGTGTTATAGTTTTAGGAAGGCCACTTTGACCTCCTTCCACCCGGAAAGGGACAGATCTGTGGTCAATCTCTCTCTCTTTGCAAATTTCCAAAGAAGTGACTCTGAGCTGGAGCAGGACCCTGGGCAGTGGGGTGTGCAGGTGGCTCGTTGCCTCATGCCTCGGGGCAGCAGTAAATTGATATTTGCTGGTCTCCAAGCCTCTGGCAGAGATGGGAGCCGAGGGCTGGGGAAGTGACATTTCTGTAAATAACCACACCTGGTTCTAAGAGCAGAAGGATTGGCATGTCCCTGTAGCCTCATCAATTGCCATCAACCTTTCGCAAAGGGAGCCCCAGGGGAGAGAATCTCTTCACACTCTTATGATTATTTATAGACACCTCATCCTGTCCACACTCTGGGGGGAGTATGGCTTGCTTGGCAGCAGCCTCCTTCCAGATGTGTTTATATTCTTTTAGGCCCAGAGGAATGCATCCTTCTGCCCCTCCACTGCGTGGGACAGAGGCCAGGCATTGGGACATAGTGAAGATGAGGAAGAGGAGACATGGGGCAGGATGCCTGAATTTCTCACTTATATGCGTCTGTCTCTCAGTGAACACGGATTGAATAGCCACGTTGCTGCTAAAGGCAATTCATCATAGTGGTTACATAAACTCGCTTTCTAAGCAGATGGACCTGGATTCTAATCCCAGCTCAGTCATTTACAAGCTGGGTGGCTTTGGTTAAGTTACTTAAAGCTTTTGTCTCAGTTTCCTTATCAGTAAAACGGGATAATAATGCTTCCTCCTAGGGTCATGATGAGGTTTGAAGGCAAAGGACCCAGCAGTGGCTGACACACAGCAGGTTATCCGTACTTTATGGTGGCTGTTCTTACAAGATACGGCTAGTTACTGTGTGTGGGGGTGATTTTGATAGAAACAGCCCTGAAGAAACAGAGATGATCTAGGCAGTACAGGCAGGGAAGTTTCAGTGAAAAAATAATTATTATCACCTAGAACAGGAGAGTGCCCCATGGGCTGAATAGGACAGGTCAGAGGGGACGGGTCACAGGAGAGGTGATTGAGGTTAGAGGCATGTTATTGAACATGTCAGCAGGGTGCCCTCCACCTTCAGCTGAGCCATGTGACTGTGGGTCAGCAAGAATGCCTTAGACCTGCATTTAGGAAAAGCTGTCCTACAGTCAAATCCAAAAAACAAGGTAGTAGTCAGGAAGTCCAACTTCTATCCCAAACTTGCTTCCCTTTTTCTCCATTTCCATTAACAAACAATTGTATTTATTTTATGGTTTATCCTTCCATTGCAAAACCATACATGATACACACACACACACACACACACACACACACACATATATACACACACGCATACTCTTAGATAAATGACAGCTTATTATACATAATTTAGTCCACCTTGTTTTCTCACTTAACACTATATTCTAGAGAGCATGCCATAGCAACATATAAAGATATTTCATATTCCTTCCTATATGGTATTTGCATAGTACTTCATTATTTGAATGTACCATAGTTTTTTCAACTAGTTCCTTGTTGATAGACATTTGGGTTTTTGCCATCACTCATGGTACTGTGTTCATGTTTTTGTATTTCTATCAGTATTTCTTTAGGACAGATTCATAGAAGTGAACTTCCTGGGTCGAAGAGTCAGAGTGCATATGTTATTTTGCGAGATATTGCCAAATTCCCCTCCACGGTATTCTATTTGTACCTTTTTTGCATTGCTTCCACTAATGACAGGAGAGCCTGTTTTCTCAAAGCCTGCTAAAAAAGTATATTGTCAGTCTTTTGGATTTTTGCCACTAATATGTGAAAAATGATATATCAGTGTATTTTTAATTTGCCTTTTTTTATTATGTGCAGAGTTGAGATCTTTTCATGTAGATAAGGGCCATTTGTATTTCATTTTTTGCAAATTGTGCACATCCCTAGTCTTTATGTTCTTCTATATTGATCTTTCATTTTTTTAAAAAAAATTCTTTATATATTAGAAATATTAACTCTTTATGATAAAAGTTGCAATATTTCCCTCAGTTTGACACTTGTCTCTTTACTTTCCTTATGATGTTTTTGCTACATAAAAGTTCATTTTTATTTTCTTATTTTTATGTAGTCAAATTCATCAGTCTTTCCCCTGTGACTTCTGGATGTTGAATCAGACAGTCAGGAAAGTTTCCCCCACTCCTGTATTATAGCATAATTCAGACTTGTTTTTTTCTATGTCTGTGTGGACTCATTTAATACATTTAACTTTCTCATTCCCTTGGAATTTATCTTGGTGTATGGTGTGGGGAATGAACATAATTTTATTAATATCTTTTTACACATGGCTATTCAGTTATCTCCATGCTTTTGATTAAAAAGACCACCATTTACTCCACTAATTAGAGAGTCTGCTTTTATAATATAGTAAATTTCCAAATGAAATCTATTTGTGGGCTTTTAATTTTGTTTCATTTCTCTACATGCACCAACACCACATTCTTAATTACAGAGACCTTATAATTTGTTTTAATATCTAACAAGGTTTTCTCTTTCTCATTGCTCTCTCTTGTTTTCCAGGCTATTAATATATAATAATTTCATATTTTTATGGGGTACAATGTGATGTTTTGACAATATACACATTGTGGAATGATTATATCAAGGTAATTAACATATCCATAACTCTAAGATATTTTTTTTAGGCTCCCCTCAATTGTTCTTGTTTATCTGTTCTTACAAATAAATTTTACAATAAACTTATCTAGCTTCAGAAAGAAACTTAGTCATATTTTTATTGAATTATATTACATTTATTAATGACATAAAATTTTATTAAATTAAATTTTATGAATTAACTTAGAGAGACCTGAAATCTTTGCTATTGAGTCTTCCTATCCAAGAATAGGAAGATACTTTTCCATTTATGCAAGTCTATTTTTGTGTGTTTTTGAATTGTTTTATAGTTTTTCTTTATATAGGTTTTGGAAATTTCTTGTCAAATTTATGTCTAGGTATTTCATTTTATTTGACTTTCACAAAGAGAGTCTTCTCTTCCAATATGAACTGATTTTTGTTTGTATATATGAAGACTCTTGATTTTATATGTTGATTTTATAAACTACTAAATTCTATTGGTTGTAGTGGTTTTCCATTGATTCCTTTGGGTTTTCTAGATATGTACTTTTATAATTCTTAGCTCTGTTACTATGATGAATGATATCAATGGATTTTAGAATTTTGGCTCACTCTTCCCTTTTTGGAATAAACACTACTTGCTCATGATAAATCTTCTAATGTACTGTTGGGTTCTGTTTGATAATAATTATTTAGTGCTATTATTGATATTTATAAGTGAGATTGACCTGTAGTTTTCTTTTGTTGATACAATTACTTTCAGGTTAAGATTGATGTTACACTCCTTTCATAAAATGATTTATAGAAATAGAATTTTCCCAAGAAACAATCTGGGCCCTGTGCATTTTTGTGGGAAAGTTCTTTTTCTACTTCCTCTATTTCTTACATTTTAGACTGTCTGTCTCTCTGGGGTTGAATTTAATAAGTTGTATTTTTCTAGAAAACTGTCCACTTCATCTATTTTTTCAAATTTATATGCAAAGAATTTTACAAAGTAAACTTAGGATTTTCAAAAAATTGCTCAGCTTTGATGGTTATCTCCTCCTTGTTATTTCTAATTTTATGTGCATGGTTTTCCCCCATTTTCCCTCAATTTTGTTAGACAATAGACTGTTTATTATGTTCATTTTATTCAAGTAACTAACTTTTAAATTTATTTGTAGTTTTATTTTTTTCTGTTTCTAATGCAATATTTTTTTGCTTACTTTAAACTATATTGCATGTACAGTTTGAAGATTTTTGTCAAATTTATACACCTGTGCAACAAAACACTAATCAAGATTAGAAAACAATTCCATTACTCTAGAAAGTTCCTTTATCCTCCTTTCCAGACAGCCCCCTACTCCACCTGGGAGGTAACAGTGTTCTAATACCTATCTATCACCATGGTCTTGTTTTGCCAGTTTTCAAACACCACCTAAATGAGATCTTACAATATATACTCTTTTGTGTACAATTTCTTGTATTTGACATATGTTTTGAGATACATACATGTTCTTCAGTGCATCAGTAATATGTTCCTTTTAATTTCTAAGTAGTATTCCATAAAAGATATGCCATAGTTTATGCATTCATCTGTTGATGGATTTGGTTTGTTCCAGTTTGGGGCTGTGAAGAACAAAGCTGCTATAAACATTCTTGTACAAGTCTTTTGTAGATACATGGTTTCATTTTACTTGGGTGAATACCTAGAATTAGAATAGTTGGCTCATAATATAAGAAACTGGCAACTGTTTTCGCAAAGTGGTGTACCATTAAGAATCCACCAACAATATTTTAGTTACTCTATAATTCTATCCAGTTGCTCTATATCCTCACTGACAATTGGTCAGTCTTTTTAATTTTAGCCTTTCTAATGGATATGAAGTGATATCTCATTATGGTTTTAATTTTAATTTCTCTGATGACTAATGATGTGAGCATCATTTTATGTGCTTATTAGCCAATTATTTATCTTCTTTTGAGAAGTTTATTTGAAGTACTTTATCTGTTGTTATTGAGTTTATTATTGACTTGTAGAAGTTCTTTATATATTGTGGATATAAGTTCTTTGCCAGGTGTGTTTTGCAAATATTTTCTCTCAGTCTATGACTTGCCTTTTCTTTTATTTAATGATGTCTTTTTTTTATTTCAGCATACTATGGGGGTACAAAAGTTTAGGTTATGTATATATGATGAACAGAAGATATTAATTTTGGTAAAGTCTAATTTGTCACTTTTAATATATAGTACATTTTGTGTTCTCTCTAGGAAAATTTTGCTTATCCCAAATTCATAAGGATATTCTCTTATGTTTTCTTCTAGAAGTTTTGTTTTAGATCTCACATTTAAGTCTAGTTTCTATCTTGAATCAGTTGTTGTATATGGCGTGTGTTTTTTTAAAAAAAATATGGATATCCAGTTGTTTTATTTGGTGAAAAGGCTTTTCTTCCCCATTGGATTGCCTTAGTACCTTTGTTGAAAATCAACTGACTTTATGCATGTGAGTCTATTTCTATTTTTCTAGACTGTTCCATTGATCTATTTGTCTGTTTTTGCATTGGTACCATACTGCCTTGATCACTGTAACTTTATAATAAGTCTTGAAATCAGGTAATGTAAGTCGATGATTTTTTAAAAATTTTAATAAGGTACTGTGGCTATTCCAGGGTTTTTGCCTTTCCATTTTTATTTTTTTAACTTATTTATTTGACAAAAATTATTTATATTTGTTGTGTACGACATGATGTTTTGGTGTATTATACATGTGGAATGGCTAAATAGAGCTAATTAACATATCATTACCATGTATACTTATTTTTTTGTGATGGGGACACTTAAAATCTACTCTCTTAGCAATTTTTCAGTATACAATATAATTGTTATTAACTATAGTCACCATGATGTACAATACATTTCTTTAACTTAATCCTCCCATCTAACTCCAATTTTGCGTCCTTTGACCAACATCTCCCTAGTCCCCCTGCCCTCAAGCCTCTGGTAACCACCATTCTACTCTCTGCTTTTATGAGGTTGACTTTTTTGGATTCCACAGATAAATGAGATCATGCGGTGTTTGTCTTCCTGTGCCAGGCTTATTTCACTTAACATAACATTTTCCAGGTTGATCCATGTTGTCACAAATGACAAGATTTCATTCTTTTTTAAGGCTGAATTATGTTCCACTGTGCATATATACCACATTATTTGTTCATCTGTTGATGGACACATAGGTTGATTCCTGTCTTGGCTATTGTGAATAATGCTGCAATGAACATGGGAGTGCAGATAACTTGTCAACATGCTGATTTCATTTTCTTTGAGTATATACCAATAGTGGGATTCTGGGTCATATGGTAGCTCTACTTTTAGTGTTTTGAGGAACCTCCAAACTGTAGCATGTAGTAATGACTGTACAAACTTACATTTTCACCAACAGTGTACAAGTTCCCTTTTCTCCACATTCTCTCTAATACTTATAATCTTTCATCTTTTTCATAATAGCCATTCTAACAAGTATAAGGTGATATCTCATTGTGGCTTTAATTGCATTTTCTTGATAATAAGTGATGTTGAGCAATTTTTCATATGCCTGTTGACTATATGTATGTCTTCGTTTGAGAAATACCTATTCATGTCCTTTGCCCACTTTTAAAATCAGGTTATTTGTTTTCTTGCTATTGAGTTGTTTGAGTGCTTCATATATTTTGGATATTAGCTACTGAACAAATGTATGGTTTAAAAATATTTTCTCCCATTCTGTAGATTGTCTCTTTAGTCTATTGATTGTTTCCTTTGTGGTGCAGAAGGTTTTTAGTTTGATGTAATCCCATTTGTCTATATTTGCTGTTGTTGCCTGTGCTTTTGGGGTCATAGTCAAAAAAATCATTCCCCCAACCAATATAATGTCTTGGAGCTTTTCTTCTATATTTTCTTCTAGGAGTTTCACAGTTTCAGGTCTTACATTTAAATCTTTCATTCATTTTGAGTTGATTTTTGTATATGGTATAAAATAAGGATCTGATTTCATTCTTCTGCATGTGGATATCCAACTTTCCCACTCAGTAATTGAAGAGACTATTCTTTCCTCATTGTGTGTTCTTGGAAACTTTGTGCCTTTTGATTTAAATTTTAGAATCATGTTGTCAGCATCTATAACAAAAGCCTTCTAGGATTTTGATTGTGATTTGTGTTAATTTGTTAAGGATGCCATAACAAAATATAATACCACAAATTGAGTGGCTTAAACAATGGAAATGTATATTCTCACAGTTCTGGAGGCTAAAGTCCAAGACCAAGGTGTTAGCAGGTTTAGTTTCTTCTGAGGTGTCTCTCCTAGGCTTGCAGACAGCTACTGTGTCACTGTGTCATTCATGGTCTTTCCTCTGTAAGTGCCCATCCCTGGTGTCTGTGTGTTTAAATTTCTTCTTCTTATAAGTACACCAGTCAGATTGGGTTAGGACCCACCTTAATGGCTTCATTTTAATTTAATCACCTCTTTAAAAGCCCTATATTAGAGAGACAGTCATTTTCTGAGATACTGGGAGTTAGTGCTTTAATATATGCATCTTACTGGGACACAATTCAAACCATAACAGGATTGTATTGGATCCATATATTGATTTTGAGATAATGGACATCTTAACACTACCAAACCTTCCAATCCAAGAGCATGGTACTTCTCTTCACATATTTAAATCTTTTTCAGTTTCCCAGAGATATTTTATAGTTTCTAGTGTAGAGGCTTATGTATATTTTATTAAATTTATCCACAAGTATTTTCTGTTTCTTGATGCTATCATAAATGGCATTTTTTTCCAATTTATTTTCTAGTTGTTCATGGCTAGTATATAGAAATGCAATTGCTTTTTGTATATTGACCTTGTCTACTGAAATCTTGTTAAGTCCCCCTTCTAACTAGTAGACTTTTTGGTAGATGCCTTATATACAAAATCATTGACTTCTTCCTTTCCAATCTTTATGCCTTTTTCTTTCTTTACTGTATTGACTGGGACCTTCGGTACAATGCAGAAGTAGTAAGAGCAGATATACTTGAATTATTCCTGATGTTAGTTAGAGGAAAAGTGTTCCCTGTTTCACCATTAAGGATGAGTTTAGTTCTAGGTTTTTCATGGATACCCTTTAACAAAGCTTGGTGGCCGTGCATCCAACTGTGGGGGCAGAATGAAGACAGCCCCAGCAGCTGCGTTCTGAAATCCATCACTGTGTGTGTGCAGCAGCCACACTTCCCAAAGACTCCTCCCAGCCTAGGGGACATGGGAGTCCTCTGGTGGGTGGCTTTGGCTTGAGGACACCCTGACGGTCTAGACTAACTCTCTAAGAGCTACACTGGAGGTTCAGATGCTTCCATACCAACTGTCCTCTTCCCCTCTCTCCTTCACCTGGGGGCAGATCTGTAGTATTATCTAAGAACTTATCTTTCCCCATGCCTTCTCCTCATTTTTTCTCATAAGCATTTTCCCTAATAAATCTCTTGCAAGTCTAATCTGTCTTGGTGTCTGCTTTTCAGAGGCCCTATTTTAACACAGAGATTGAGAGTTCCTGTTTGTTGAGCAGTGTATTTTTTTGAAAAACATTATGACTGGGTATTGAATTTTGTGAAAGGATTTTTCTGCATTTACTGAAATGATCATATGGTTTTTCTCCTTTTTTCTGTTAATATGGTTACGTGGATTGCTTTTCAAAAGTCATGCTAACCTTGCCTTCCTGAGGTAAACTCTATTTGGTCATGATGCTTTATCCTTTTAATATATTTTTGTATGCTATTTGCTAATATTTTAAAAGGTTTTGTATCTATATTCATGGAAGATACTGATCTGTAATGAATGCCTTTGTAGGGTTTTGGTACCAAGGTTATTCTGTTATAAAATGAGTTTGAAAGTGTTCCCTCTCTTCTATTTTCTCAAAGAGTTTTTGAAAGATTGGCATTATTTATTTTAAATTTTTTGATAGAATTCACCTAGGAAACCACTTGGGCCTAGAGTTTTCTTCTCTGCATTTTTAGTCTTTATATGTAGCGTACTTTATTGTCTGTGGAACATTAATATGCTCACTAATCTCTTTTTTCTTAAAATAACTATGTAGGATTCCACCACAATCCTTTTTTGTTGCATATGCCTCATGCACATGAGGCATAGGGAAAGGTGGGCTAGGCTTGTTTCCTGAGCTTCACAGCCCTCGAATTCACTACTGTTGTTACTAGGAAGTGTTCAAAAACATGGCCTATGTATTCTAAGATCTGCTGGCTGGTTTATCTTTCCCCATTTTTATCAGCAACTTTCTTTCCTTTGCCCTTAATGTCCTATCCTGCTTAAATTAGATTCTACTCCCAGTAATTCCTATTCAGCCCAGGACTTTGTCCTGGAAGAAAGTTTTCCTTAGTTCTAAGAGTTCATAGAACCTAGACTGCTCCAGCATTCTCTGATCTTGTACTCACAGACCGAAGTCTGCAAGGCCCCTGCCAATTATGGCTGTTTTCCCTAGTTTGTGTTCCCCCTACCTTGGGAGCATCTGTTGGCAATTTGGGGGTCACTGGCTCTCAAGCATCATAAATCCGTTTTCTCTTCTTTGCTTTCCCCTGCACACTTGCTGATGGCATGTGGTCTTGGTGGTATTTATGGTGATATTTTTGCTCATCTGTTCCTATTTTGGGGATGGTGTTGATTTATTTTTTTGCTGTAGATGTTGTCTGCAGAATTTTCGTTTTGCTATCTGAGTTTCTGTCTGTTTTGTGGGATATTCAAAAAGATTAAAAATTACTTCACTATTGCTACCACCTTCCTAGAATCACTGAATGTCCTTGGAAATTTTATGGTGGAAATAGGGGGGAAGATGTCAAATTATATGCCTGCTTTAGTTGCTTAGCCAATACATACAAACCACCAAGAGTCCTATTTGGATTTGAAAGTGTTAGGATTCCTGCGAGAAACTACAAAGAACCTTTAGAATTGGTGGTGGTGGGCCCAGAACACTGAAATGAATACTTGTGAAATAAAAGTGGGTAGAAAAAATTTCTGCTTCTTATTGCATTCTTTCTGATACCAGGTACTGTGTGAAGTGTTTTACGCAAATTTTCTCAATTAAGCCTCAACCCCCTATAAGGTGGCACCATTGTCACCCCTCCCTGGGCTGGGAAGGTTTGTTGCTTTTCTGCAACCACAGAGATATCTGAGACTACAAAGCTGGGGCTGGTAGCCACGCTACCATAGCATGTGCACTGGTGGGGAAAGGGGCCTCGGAGGGTCAGGGACACTCATGTAGGAGACTGTCCAAGTACCTGGACATTCCTGAGTAGTGGGGACAACACCATGTACCTAGTCTTAATGTTGTCCTTAATGACAACACTCTACCCCCTAAAAAAGAAAAACCTCTGAAAGAGTCAGGTAACAGCGCAGCCCAATAATCCAGTGCAGGAAGAAAGGGTCCTCCCTGACCAGGCAGAGCAGCCCAGGTGGATGTGCCACCATCTGGCAGAGGGGGGACCAGCCCAGGGGAAGCACCGGGAGGCTTCCAGGGCTCTGGATGAGTCAGCCTCCCATGCCGGAGGACGAGGAGAGGGGCAGGTCTTGCGTTTCCAAGTGGTTCTCTCCAGAAATGAAGGCCACTGGTTGTGACTGCTGCCCAGAGGCAATGTGGGTCAAGCAAGGGGGTTGTAGACCAAGACTACCTGGGTTTACACCTTGGCCTTGTCACCTCCTGGCTGTGAGACCTGTAGCAAGTTACTTTGCTTCTTTTTGCCTGCATTCCCTCAGCTGTACAATGGGACAAGAGTAATGTCTAGTTTTGTGTTTCTGGCAGGCTTAAATGAGCCGATACATGTAAAGCACTCAGAATGGTTTCTGGTGCCCTATAAGTCTCTGTAAATGTTCCTTCCAATTACAGTTAATCCATGTTATTTGTAGATTTTGTATTTGTGAATTTGCCTGCTTGCTGAAATGTATTAATATTTGTAACCCCCAGATGAATCTTCATGGTGCTTTCATGGTCATTCTTGGACTTAGAGTGGTGAAGAATTTAAGTTGCCTGATACACACATTCCCAGATGAGGTTAAACAAGGCAACTCTCTGTCTTGTTCCAGATCTCATACTGCAAACAAGTGTTATTTTCACAGGCTATTTAGTGCCACTTTTTTTTGCATGTTTGTACTTTTTGTTGATGATTTTGCTGTTTAAAATAGCCCTCAAGCGTAGTACTGACACGCTGTCTGGAGTTCCTAAGTGCAAGAAGGCTGTTGCATGCCTTATGGAGAAAGTATGTGTGTTAGATCAGCTTCATTCAGGCATGAGTTACAGTGCTGTGGGCTGCAAGTTCAATGCTCATGAATCAACAATATGTATTAAATAAGGTGTTTTTAAACAGAGACACACATAAAACAAGGTTATGTATTGATTGGCTGATGAAAATGTCATGACCAGAGGCTCACAGAAGCCTAACCTTGAATTTTCCCCAGGGGCGACGGTCCAGTATCACCATGACTTTAGAGAACATAACCATTGTGCATAATGGGAATCTACTGTGTGTTCTTACCCAAATTCCCCCAGCCTGTGTGGCCTGGAGAAGTGAGACTTATGGAAATGAGCAAAATTCTTCTTTATACGGGCTTGAGCAAGTATGTTTTAAGCTCTGAACCACAGTTTTGTGGGGTTCCATGCCTTTCTTGACAAAATGGGGGAAGAACACAGGTGCTTCAAGAAACCTCCACCTGGGAGTCGAGTGTGTCTTTCGAGCAGTGGGGCAGGCCATGGGCCCCTACGCACAGGGGCAGAAGGTGGCCAGTTGACTGCTGCCCATGGTGGGTTTGGGCCCAGCCCTCTCTGCTGGTGCCAGGCACAGGTTAGCCCTGGTGAGGGCCTGAGCTGCACTTCTACACCCCACCTGCCTCCTCTGGGGAGGACTGACAGCTGGTCTGCAGGGGGCAAGCTTAAGGAGGCACCTGAGACAAAGCTGAGATTATAGTTATTTGGCCAGATAACTGTCACTATGTGCTTTTATGCCTCAGGAGAAATGTGTGCAATGCGGTTGGAACCCTTGCTGGGGTTTCAGCAGGAAAAGGATTAGGGCAAAGTCATAGCGTCTCAAGAAAGGCAGTGATGTACACACCTCACTGCCAAATCACGTTGCAAGATCATGAAGCCAGAACGCAGCAAAGCCACCATAGCCCTGTGACATCCTGCAAGCTGGCCCCATAATACCAGGACCCAGTGATAGGACCAAGAAACCACAGCTCTGCAACAGCACATGACCAGCACCTCACACCACCACAAAATGGGACTTGACACCAGCCCAACTCCACACTGTGGGTTATAACCTGTCTCTACAAAAGACAACGCCGCTTACCGCCACCACTCTGTAACAGTAAGATTATAATGTGACAATGCGATATCCCCACCACACCTTACCATGATGTCGTCACATGTATATCATGACAGTGCAATGTGCTGACCCTATACCAGCATATTGCAAAGTCCTAAGCCCATCACATCTGTTTTGGCCAAATTCCTTCACTGTCTCATCAGCTCAGAGTCCAGATGTTTCAGGGACATTTAAGCTCAGCCCAGAAACTCCACCGACATAAACATCTAAAGGATTTCCCTCTGGTAGCTTCCTCCCTGGTGCTGTTGGTTGGTAGTCAGGCCTGCTCCTCCTCTGGAGTGAGCACAGGGAGCCTTTCCTCTTCGCCTTTGTATCTCTCCGCACGTACAGTAGAGGCCTGGCTCCGAGTGAGTGGAAAGGAGAAAAGGGCGGCTTGGTGGATATGGGATTGAGCCAAAGAAATCGAATGTCCCTGAGGGATTGTTGTGTACATCACACAGTCATAGGCCTATAACGTACCCCAGACTCCATGTTTCCCAGAGTTTATTCATTTCTGTATTCATTTTTTGCCACGTTCATGTATTACCCATTATTAGCTCAATATCTAAGTCCACTCGTCTTTTTTTTTTTTAAATGGACATACTTTACTTAAAAAGAAAAAAAAAAAAGCCAAAAAAACACACAGGTATTGTCCCTCTACCCCCAGTTACGCTGATGTTGGCCTCCAGGCCCGGCTTGCTGTGCTGGGGCTGCAGTGCAGAGGCTGCAGGTGACCAGGTGGTGCCTGAGACAGTCCATGCCCCTGCAGAAGGGAGGGCTCTATGCTTTGGTGGCATCAGCCTAAGCCAAGCCAGGGGGCTTTGGGCTGTGTGTGCCCAGGGCTGGGAGAGTGTTTCCTTGGGGAGACAAGAAGACTGAAATCTGCTTCCTCAGTGACTTCCTGGACAAACAGGAGGGATAGGGGACCGGGGCTCTTGCAGTTCTGCTGGCAGTGACTGCAGTCCTGAGACTCTTTGTTATCAACACCACCCTTGCTAACATATATTGAGCTCTTACACCAAAGTGTCCTACCTTCCCTTTTTAATTTTCACAGCAATTGTATGAGCTTGGTACTTTTTACTATCCCTGGTTTGACATTTGAGAAATTGAGGCTCGGAGTGGTTAAGTGACTTGCACAGGTCACACAGCTAGTAATAGGTGGAGCCAGAGTTCAACCCCGGGCTGGTGGCTCTCAGATTCCAGAGTCTGGGCTCCTAACCATTACATTTAACTTCCTCTTTGACCTATTTTACCTAATTTGTACCCATCTGGCCAGTGTGGCCTGGAACACAAGCAGGGGTGGATTGTTATATGTGGGATGCTGTCTCACTCACCGTCTTTGCTCAGACAAAGAGGTTCTTTGAGGTTTTGGAGCTCTGGAGCACCTGGCAGCCAGTGGTCAGCTGAGCTGTGTGGTGCACTGTCTCTGCAGACATCTGGGGACCTGGCCAGAGCTGCACCATGCAAGGAGCTAGAGAGACACAAACGAAACTTATTCTTAGGCAAAAATAACGAATAGCATGAGAAGATAGGATGTGGCTAATTCTATTGCTAACATTTTGCTTAATTAAATGAAACTCCCAGGGATGTGCAGCAGTAATTACTGCTTCTCTGTCAAGAGCCCCTTTTCTCCTGCCAATTTACTCCTGGAATCCACCTACATTCCAAGGCCTGTCATGGCCGGCTATTTCTGAATCTGCAACCATTTCTTCTTGCTCACTTGCTGAGACATTGCCCTGGTTGGGAGCACGGAAAGTTGGCTCCTGAACCTGGAGATCCTCAGACGGAAGGAAGCCTTGAGGGGGCGAGCACAACTATTTACCCTGCAACACAAGCTCGTTCATATTACATAAGAGTCAAGCACACAGACACACATGTTCCTAGCAGCACTATTCACAATAGCAAAAAGGTGGAAACCGCCCGAATGTCCACCCATGGACGTATGGATGAACACATTGCAGTATATACATACCGTGAATATTATTCATCATAAATAGAAATGATGTACCGATACATGCTGCAACATGGATGAACCTCAAACACACTCTGCTAAGTGAAAGAAGCCAGAATCAAAAGCCACATATTGTATGATTCCAACGAAACATCCAGAATAAGTAAATCCATAGAGACAGAATGCAGCCTGTGGTTGCCAGGGGCTTGGGGGAGGAGGGAATGGGAAGCAACTGCTTTCATTCCTTTGGGGTAATGAAAGTATTGTGGAACTAGGTAGAGGTGGTGGTTGCATAACATAGTGAAGACACTAAATGCTGCTGAACTGTTCACTTTAAAATGGCTAATTTTATGTTATATGAGTCTCACCACAATAAAATGAGACCAAATTTAAAAATGCTACGTAGGAGGGATTTGTTTAAAACGTCATATAGTTGTAAAGGATTTGAAGCCATGTCAGCGACTGCCAAGCCCTACAACGGAAGCAGCCTGTGTAATTCCCATCGTTTCACATTCCAAGTGGACAAGAAATTTGGTAGACACAAATTTTTCACTGACTTCTTTCCTCCATAATATCATAGTATAAGCATTCCTCTGGTGTTCTACAACTTCCCTGTACACATCATTGTGTTGGCTGTACGATATTCCAGGGTAGGGAGAAATGGTTTATTTCACTGCTCCCGATTGTTAGACATTTCGGTTGCCTTCTGACAGCTAAATACTAAACTCTGCAGGCACAGTAGAAGTCATGGCTGGAGGGACCCCAGAGATCCTGTGGGGCTGTGTGGCTGGGAATACACAAACCTTCAGTCAAGGTGAGTGGGTATAATCTCAGGAAGGTGACCCTGTGTGTGATTATAATTTTGCTAGCAGGAAACAAACTCGCAGCAGTATCTGTGCTGTTTAAAGAATAATCAGAAGGCTGAAGTCAGCACACAGCCTGAAAAAGAAGGAACGCGCCTTGGCAGGCCCACTCCAGCACTGCCCAGTGAGGCGTCCCGGCCCAGCAATTTATGTTTTTGACATCTGCACTAACATTTTCTGAGCACCCTCTCTATGGTGGGTATGGGGCTGTGGTAGGAACAATGCACCCAGACCTCAAAGAGCATTGTGCGCCGCTGAGCCCATGCGGTCAGTGCCATGATGGGGGCATGGAGGGTGTGCCAGGCACAGTCTTGGGGGCAGAGATGGAGGGGGTCAGGGAGAATTCCTGTAGAAGGTGACTCCTGAGCTGAGACTCAGACTGGAATCACAGAATCCCCTGAGCTCTATTGTGGGTCCCCCATGTTGGTGGCCCCCTTCTGATGCTACAGTCACCTGCAGCCGTTTGTGATCATTTGGCTCCCAGTGTCCACAGAGAGATGCTGCGCTGTTCAGGTCCGTGTGACAGGTGCACTCCTCAGTGCCGTGGCGGCAGGATCTGGACTCGAGCTTGCTTCATGTGAGCCTATCCCCGGGCAACAGGCCCGCTCTTTGCTCTGACGTGGAGTTTTCTGAGCCTGCAGGACTGAGGATGCCAGGCTCTGAGGCACGGGGCATTCACCAAGGTGACCCTGTCCCCCAAGGAGGCCTCCCCAGGAACGTGGAGGCTCTGAACACACCTGCTCCTTTCTGAAGCAATGGATCCCTCTCGAGGGTGTCGTGGAGATTAGACGAGGTGACGTGGGTAGCGGGCCTAGCTCGGAGTTGGTGCCTGGAAGTGTAATCTTCTCCTCCTCCCTCGCAGACTCTCTTGCTTTGGATTGGGGTAGCTGATGGGAGGTGATGAGTCAGAGAGTTCACTAACACCCTCAAGCTAGTTCTCCCAATTCATTAACCAAGCCATCAGTCAACGTGACTAATTGTTACTTTTGGAGATAAATGTTTAAAATATCATCTCCTATGACAAGGTTCTCTAAAAGCTCAAGGATGTGTTGGGGGTGGGAGGGGAAGATAATACGCATGTATGGAACAATCAGAAAATTATACTGGAAACGGTTTGACTGCCAAGGTTCCCGGCTCCAGGCCTGGGCTGGTATGTGCCGGCACAACCGGCCTGTTCATGGTCAAGGTCTGATCTGACCGGCCAGTGCTCACGTGGTGCCACCCCCCAGGCCCAGTACAAAGGCTGACTCCTCCTTTCCCTTACTCTCTGGGCTCTGCACCTGCCAGCCACAGCCCCAGTCACCTTTGCACCTGTGTGGGGGGCAGATGCTCTCTGTCCCTAGACCTCCCCGACTCAGTGGTGCGCCTGGAGATGGCCCTGTGGCAGCACCTGTTGTGGGCTCCACCCGGGAACAGCAAAGGCCAGGTGAGAGCTAAGTGAGCTTGACCGAGCAGGGCCGAGGTCAGAGAAATGGAGAGCAGGTGCTTGGTTCCTTCGGTGGTGGGAAGGAGGTCACCAAAGAATGGAAGGCAACATGCCAAAGTAGTTAACATTGTTTCCAGAGGTCTAAGTGGAGCTTTTAGGGACTTCCACAGATGCCCAAGGTGGTCTTGGAATTGAACTTGGACCTTTGGAGGCCAAGGCAGCCAGGACTCTAGATGGACAGAGCCAAGACCACTGCCCTGGGGATGTCTGTCAGTGTGGTCTGGGGTCTCCCCCAGGAATGCCCTCACTCCACACATACCTGGAGTGGGCCATTCCCTTCAGTCCCCTTTTCCCTGCCTGCTCATTTCTCTGTAGTCTTTTTAAACCCTTCTCTGGAGCACCGCATCAGTCTGAGCCCTGAGTCACCATGGCCACACTGAGGGGAGTTGCCATGAGGCTCCTACCCTAACTGGAGCTTGGTGTGGGTCACCTGTGGCTGGACACAGCCTCTCACCCCTGATGGGGCCACATGGACCCTCATGTCATAGTTCCTGAGCCTTCACACACCCCATATGTGGCAAAGGACTGTCCTGCCATGGCTGTCACTGCCCCAGGGCCAGTGGGATTCCTGCTGGCCACATTGCCGGCTGGCTGGAAACACCGCCCCGAGCTCCACACGCAGACTCGCATCCAGAAATAAGTACCCTTTTTGAGGGATGAAACTGGTAAGTGACAACCAACCAGCCAACACCTCCACCACCATCACTAAGAAAAGAACAAGGAAGAAAAGAAAAAAAGCCGATTCTAGCACCCGGTTCCCAGTGCAACGCGACGCCCGTCGTCTCTCACCCTCCCACCCGAGTGCTGCTTCAGTTTCCTTAGCGGATCTGGAGTCTCGGGTCGAGAAGGGGGGGTCTGAGTAGAGCTCGTAGGCCCACAGTAGAGATTCTGGGGCTGGGATGCTTAGGCTTAAATCCTGGCCCAGCACGTTACTGGCTGTTTGACCTTGGGCTGGTTATTACCCCTCTGTGCCTCAGTTTCCCCATATAGAGAATGAGGATGATAACATTGACAACCTCAGAGGTTGTTGTGAGAATTTAATGAGTTAGTATATGCAAAGCACTTAAAATAGTGCCAGAACATGGTAAGCGCTATGTAAGCATTTGCTGTTAGAAGGTTCTGGGTGATTACTGGGTTTCTGGCCAGGGCCAAGCCACTCTGCTCTAAAGGGGCCTCTGCTTTGCACTTTGCTTTTTACCTGTGCTTTGAGCAATGGGTCTTCCATTTCCAATAGAAGATGATATTTATTGCAAGGCACTCAACGAGTGGATCATTGGTATTTACCTCCAAAACAACTTAAAATTAAAAAAATAACATCTTGTTCAAAGAAGGGGTCTTAGGAGAGCAACTCAGCTGAAAGACATGGGCACCAGTTTATTTCTGGCAGTAGCAACCAAAGTGTTTGAACCCACCCCCATGACCCTCCCTTCCCACCCCTGAATTCCTTACTCTGGACCTCGTCTTTCCTCGGTGCAGGCACGGGTCAAGCACAGACCGTGCAAGGGCCTCTCTCAGCAGAACCAGAGGATTCCCTCTGCTCTCCCTGTGCAGGCTGCAGCATTAAAGCCTGCTCTGGCCTTCAGAAATAGAAATACTGCCCCTGCAGAGCTGTGCTGGCTGCCCAGCCATGTTCCAGCCAAAGCCTCTGAAATTGTTGTTGATCTACCTGGAGTTCTTAGAGTGTCCAGGACACTTAGGGATTTCTGGCCAGCATTTGTGGATTTAGGGAGAGAGAAACAGGCACTCTTTGGTAAAACATTCGATGACCAAAAAAGCTGTCCCTTCGTAAGTATATCAACATGTGTTAGGAGGGGGTCTGTAGATGGCCTGGAGCCCAAAGCAGCCCACCCCTTTTTGGCAGCATAGAGTTCTCGTTTGGTGAAGTATGTCTTTGCTGATAATAGTAATAATAACTAAATGCATTAAGCACTGACGGTAAGTTTTCATGTCTTATATAACTTAATCCTCAAACTAACCTTAAAGGTGTAGTATTATTATTCTCATTTGCAGATTCATGAACTGAAGTTCAGAGAGGCAAAGTGACTTTCTTGAAGTCACACAGCTTGTAAATGGCAGAATTGCTTCAAACCTAGATCAGTCTGTCTGATGCCCAGCACCTGTGCTTGTGCCCGCTGTGTGTGGTGCCTCCGTGGGCGGTGGATGAACATTCTGCCTAAAGTCATAGACTTAGTTGTCAAATAAGCCTGGGTTCAAGGCCTGATTCTGGCTTAGAAGCTGGCTTGAACAGACCATTTAGTCTCTTAATAGCAGCAGCAACAGTAATGATACTAACTAATACTTACGTGGGACTTGCTGGGAGCCAGGCAAGCTTTACCTATATTAACTTGTTTAACTTGCAACAACACTATGAGGTTGATGCTATTATTTGGCTAGAGAGTTAATAACAGTGACCTCGATTATGATCTCATGAAGATTAAATGAGATACTATTTCTGTAAGCGCGGGCCTGGCGCAGAGTAGGAGCTGAATTCTAGGTAATGTGGGCGACTCCAGCTCTGGGAAAAATGCACAAGGCCAACATCCTTCTCTGCCAACATCCTCCTCCGTCTCCTCACCACTGCACGTAGCTGCTTTTTCTCAGGAAGCCGCCCTTCCTGCTACCTTCCGCCGCAGGTTGAGCCAGTGTCTAGAGCAGAGCTCAGCACAAGCCAGGCATTCCAGAAGTGTCTGCTGAATGAATAAGCCACGCTGGCTTTGTCCTTCTGTACTCTAGGACAGAAAGCTCCTTTTCTCCTAAGCAAAGAAAGCTCCTCTGAGAGACATAGGGCTTCTCTGAGCCTCTGGTGCACCTGTGTGGTGTTTGGGGGCACCGTGCTTTTTATCATAACAAAAGGGGACACCTGTGCTCTCATCAGTCACACTCCCAGTGGGACAACCTCTCTCTCTCAGCTCCATTCCTAGGATTTTCTTCCTGGGGCAGGAGGTGGGATGGGGTCGGGAGAGGGGGACGTCCCTGCATGCCTGCATGAGCTGGAGCACCTGGTGTCTGGGGACACGGGAGCCTACAGTTCCTTTAACAGCCCATTTCCTCCTTGACAGCAGATTTTTTTCTTTTTATCTAACCTGAGCATCTCCTCCTCCAGAATGTAGACTCATTTCCTTTGGCCCCGTGCTCTGAGCAGAGAGGGGCCCGCTGGTCACCGATTTCAGTATAATAACCCTTCAGAGCCTTGAAAACTGTTATTAAATCTCTCCTCAGCTGCCTCTTCTCCCACTAAATAACTCCTGCTCCTTCTGCCTTTCTCCACGGGTCTGGCTTTTCCGCTCTGCGCAGCAGGGGTTGGAGCCCCTCATTCTCCCCGGGGGACTAGGGACCTGGAAGCCGAGGGGCTGGCCAGTCTTCCAGGCACTGCCAGCTTCGGGGTCAGGGCAAAGGGGTGCCCGGGGCTGTCTATGCTGCTTTTCCGCACCCCTGGGCAACACCGGGCACAGCTTCGGCTTTTCTCCTTGCTGCGTCTGCCACCGGTGAGAAGAAAGCTGCTTTTCCACCAGCGACAGCCTTGGCGCCAGCTTTCCTGCCCGCCCTCCTGCGTCCGGCTCTGCCCCTCCCCACGCTGACTGCAGCCACCCTGCACCCTCCGCTGGCTCAGACGTGCGGAGAAGACAAGCTGGGAGCTGAAACAAGCCAGCAAGCACGAGGGCCACCGCAGCGAGTGCAGCCAACGTGGTCCGCTAGCTGCCAGCTAACTGCGCGCTTTGTCTCGTTAGCGCCTTAAACCACCCGACTGTCCCATGGGGGGTACATTAGGAGCCGGTTACTGCTGTGGACAGCCGGAGCTGCAGACAGACTCAGAGGGGACAGCCAGGAAGGTGGGAGGAGAGCCAGAAGGGAATGATTCCAGGGGGAGGATGACCCACGCCCAGTGCTCAGAAAGGTCAAATATAATCTTCCTTGTCTTCCACCCAGGCCCCAGGGAAGCTGTCTCCATTGGACCCATTTTCTGTCTGTGTCCTGGGCCTGTTTCTTGACTAAATGGACGGCACTAACCTCCTCTCCAAAGTGCTCGCCCCAAGCTTCTCCAGCCCTAAGCACCCACACCCCTCCCATCTACCTGTGGTTCCTGAATGGGAACACCTGTGAAAGGTGAGATTCTCCATCCTCCCTGGACCTGGCGCTCCTGTTCTCCTACACACAGGGCCTGGCCTCTGACTGGCCGCCAGCACACTCCTGCTCCCCAGTTTCCCTCTCCCCTCCACTGCTCCAAAACTTGGGGAGAAAAGGAATCTTAACTCCCTTTTCATAATACTATTTTCCACCACAACCGATTGGCTGAAAAATGGCTCCCCCAAAACATATCCCATGTCCCAGTCTCTGGGACCTACAAATGGTACATCATATGGCCAAGAAAAGGAGGGCGAAATTTCTTTGCAGATGCGGATTATGTTAAGGATTTTGGGATGGGGGTTATCCTGGATCATTTGGGTGGGCCTGAAATGCAATCACAGGTGTCCTTATAAGAGGCACACCCTCTAGTGTCAAAGGCAGAAAGAGGAGAAGGAGATGTGGGGACGGAGCAGAGAGAGATTTGAACACACTGGCCTTGAAGGTTGGAGTGATGTGGCCACCAGCCAAGGAATGCCAGCAGCCACCAGAAACTGGAAGAAGCAAGTAGATTCCCTCCTAGAACCTCTAAGGGGGGCACAGCCCTGCCAACACCCTGATTTTGCCTAGTGATGCTGATTTTGAACTTCTGACCTCCAGAACTGTGAGGGAATAAATTTCTGTTCTTTCAGGCCGTCAAGTCTGTGATGATTTATTACAGCGGCCACTAGAAGACAAATACCTGGGCATCACCAAGACACATTTGCAGGTTAAAGGAGATCACCATTTAGAAATGGATGGATCCCTTATTTACAACTCAATGCCTAGAGGTAGGGTAGGAGTAGGAATTTAGCTCAAATACAGCTCAAAAGTCAAGTCCACTGTTTTAGGTAGGCATTGCTACCTCTTCCTCACACTCCCCATCCCCATCCCTCCTTGCTCAAGGCACGTAAGGCCAGAAGCTTCTATTAGGTAGAAGAACTTGTTGAGCTTGACAATTTGTTCCTTCTCACAGTTGCCTGCATTTTAAGAAGAGTCCCTGCCTCCACCTCAGCAAAGTGCCGTCTTTAATCTTGTGCCTTGCCCAGGCTCTGCAGGTCCCGGAGAACCAGCCACTCCACAGAGCCCTGAAACTCTAGAAAAGAAATAAAGACACAGAACAATGAAAAGCAGGTGGTCAGAAAGGCCATCTGAGGAGGAGGTAACCTTTATGCTAAATATCCAGGTTATTCTAGGCAGAGAGAACAACGTGAGCAAAGGGTCTAAGGCAGGAAAACATCTGACATGTTTTAGAATGAAAAGGAGGCCAGTGTGGCTAAAGAGTAGGGGCAAGTGGGCACGTGGATTGTTCTCCAAGTACATGCACAATGGGTGACTCACTAGCTAGTGAGCAGTGTGAAATCTCAGAGCCTCCACGGTCTCTGATTTAACAATACTGTCTTTCCCCATCATGCAGGTGAAGAAACTGAGGCATAGAAAAGTTGAGTAGCTTGCACTGAAAGTCATAGCTAATAAATAGAGTCTGGGTGAAAACCTAGTTCTAGATAACTCTAGAGTGCAAGCTCTTAATCCCTACAAGCCAGGGTCTCCGGCGGGCTTCCTGGTCATGCACAGCTCAGCATGGCGCTGGGTGGAGACAGGCCTCTCAGAGCTTAGACGCAACGTCCAAACTTTATGCCATCGAGAGAACTGATCAGCCAAGGTGTGCTGAGGATGTGTGGTTGATTCTTCTGGGGCTGGACCCATCCAATCTACGGCTTTCACTTCTGTCTGAAATGCCTTTCTAATCCAATGTGATTCAGAACTTTAATGATGCAGAAACTCCAGCTGATGAGAGGGAGGGAGAGAGAAAGGGAAGGGGGAGAGGGACAGAGAGGGACAGGCAGGGAGAGAGGAATAGTTCAGTCAGCCTCTCGTCTGCTTTTCTTCACGGGCTGTGATCGCTTTTCAAAATGTTTTTCTCATCCTTTCTACTACTCCCACTGCTCAATAAATGCTGCTGTTATTATTACTAGTTATTATTTCCTAAAATAGTGGCATTATGGGGAACTCGCAGAAGAGAAAGAAAGCCCACAGATGGAGGGAGGGAGGACGTTGCCTGGTGGGGCAGGTGGGGCCACATCTACTGGATCTGAGCTGAGCTGGGAGCTGCCAAAGGGGCAAGGTGTGAATGGAGGGATCCCAAGGGCCCTGCAACTGGACCTCTGTGGAAACCATTCATTTTGGTGGAATTCTGGGTTTTATGCACCTCCCCTACTCTCTGTTTCTCCCAGGTGCAAGCATAGAAGAGGAGGAGAGTTTTTTTTAAGCACGGAGGAGAGTTCCCAGCTTTGGAGGTGAAGGTGGGAGGGAAGAGGCAGGGGAGGATGGGTACCACTTTACCCATCTCAATTCCTACTGCGCCCAGGTGCAGCGCAGGGCACCTGCAGAAGAGCTGCAGTTCTGGAGTGGATGCAACGGAATACCTGATGGTAGCTCCAGCTCTGCTGTCTATTCTCTGGGTGGCCTTGGCTAAGCCATGTTGCCTCTTTGAGCCGGTTCTCCAGTCTTCCAAATAGGGATAAAGCAGCAGCCACCTGTCAGAGTCTAGAGGAGAAAATGCAGTGCATGCGTCACGTGAACTCTAGAGCCCTAAACAATTCTAAGGCAGGAGAATCTTGAAGGCTGTTTCTGTTGTTCCTTTTCAAATCTGCCCAGATATTACATTTTTCAAATGGTTAAAAACACAGTTCTCATATGAATGTATTTCTGGACAATAATGAGACAATAATGTATTTCTGGACAATAATACATATTCTTCCCCTTTGGGATGCAAGAGAGCTATTTTCATTTTGAATGTGAAAAAATGCTATTCATAAACATTTATCCCCCTCCCCCATGTTAGACTGTGCAAGAAATAAAAATGTTGCTCTCCAATTGTTTAGGACAAAAAATGTCAGCAGCGTTATTTGTGCATCGTGAAGACTTCCTTTTTGTCTCAACAATGGAACTTCCTTCATTTTCCTCCTTTATTCAGCTTTGGATAGTCTTAAATCCTGAAGAACAGTTTCTCCAAAAAGATCTCAGAATTTTTTATGATCCTTTGCCCTTGAATTTCTCCCAGCCACTCTGAGGGACTTGGGTCTGGTTCTGGGCTGATAGCTGGGGTGGCTGTACTAAGTCAGACCTCTCTAAGGCCCCAGGTTTCTGAGCTCTCTGCCCTGAGCTCTTAGGTTGCAAGTGACATATTTTGGGAAGTGTTTGTTAATGGATGCTACATTTTAATGGAAATGCCTAACCATGACAATGTGACAGTAGCCCTCTTGCTAGGGGAAGGATTTTATTACTACAAATTCTCTGACAATGAATACTGAATCCATTCATACTGAAGGAGCATTTAAAGTAAAAGTCTACCCAGTGAAGACAGCATTCTGGGAGCTTCCATCACTGCCTCCCTCCAGCCCCAGATTTCTTTTTTCTTTTCCATACCTAGAAATTTTTCCCCATCCCCTTGGTATGAATTCACTACCCAGGGACTCACGTTGGAGGCGCACCCAGTTCTCCTCCAGGGAAAGGTTTGGAGGAACATATGCCAGGTGTCTCTTCACTCCAGGGGTCTCACACGGAATGAGATCCTGGCTAGAGGTGAAGGGCAGAGCCTTCCTCCAGTAGGACTTATTTTGCCAGACCTTGGGGACCGATGGGTCTGTAAAGCAGAGAAGCTGTGACGGAGACAGGCCCTACCTCCTGGGCCCCAGATGAAAAAATCATCTTGTTTCCCTCATGCTCCAGCCACGGAGGACCCCTGAAGTTGCATGTGAAACCAGATATCAGACACAGTGGTTTGACACTGAGAAACACCCAAAAAGGCGAGTAAGCTATAGTTTCCTTGGTACAAGTGGGAAAGCTGGTCTCTGAGTGTGGCAGGACTGAGCCAGGAGGAATACAGCTCAAAGATACTGGGAAGAGTTGCAAAGGAGACACTCCCAGCACAAAAATGAAGGTGCTCAGGGAGGGGGTGCATGCCAATGTCTCGGGTGACTTGGAAGGTGACAGGCTGGAAACAGAGACCAGAGGAGGCTAAAGCACTTACCAGTAAATAGTTGCAGGCAGATAGATAAGCCCTGCTTCCAATCCTGGCCCTGCCACTTTTGAGGCTCGTGACCTTGTCCATGAAGCTCTGCATTCTGAATTTCTATTTTCTCACTTACAATGAGGATAGGGAAGTAAGGGACTGTAATACCACCCTCTTTGGGCCTGGTGGGGTGTTAATGAGAGCACATGTATGAAGCACGTGGCACAGGGCCTGGTGTATGGCACAAGCTCAGCCATCAGTGCTGTGGGTAGGACTTTTGCACTCAGATTTCTGGTGGCTGGCACACGGAGGAGGGAGACCACAGTAAAACCACCAGCTCTGCAGCATCTAGTTTTACCACACCACAAATCCGCCAGCACTTCCCAGGGGTCTGAAGTGTGAGCATGTGGCTGCCCCTCTGCACCTGACATGGAAGCCAGACCTTGTGATGGTCAAACTGATGGCCGTGCGTTGCCCCAGAAATGGCTGCCTCATCTGGAAAGCATGGCGGAGTCTCAGATAGCCGTACTCTTGGAGACACTGTTCCAGCTCCTTCTGCCTCGTTTTTTTTTTGGTCAGCCTCAGGGGCCCAGTGAGATTCCTGGTTCAATCTGGCCCAGCTGGGGTGCTGAGGTGTTGCACGACCCCACTGAGCCCTTGATCTTCTGTCATGGGGGAAAGATCAAATGCAAACACAGGGCAACCGTGTTTCCAGTCATTAAGGAGTGGGCCTCCAGGGCAATTGGTGATAGGAAGAGCGAATCTGGCCTGGGGTTTGATACAGTGGTAATGATCCTCTAAAAAAAGAAACTTAATTACACCTTGAAATTGAATGATTCCCTTATTCTCTTGAACTGAATGTGTCGGACTTGGGAGGCCCCTGGATTTCTTGCTGCCTGGTCTATTTCTACCCCTCTTTTCCTGCCTATGTTGTTTGTAGCACATTCCAGAAGTCTTCTCTAGGGCTGAAATTCTAACAGAGATGGACTGCTGACCAGTTTATAACTCAGAGTTCATTGTGGATCTGGTCCTTAGGCACAATCACAAGACTCTGCCATGGACTGACTGAGTAATCTTGGGTGATTTCAATTCACCACTTCCAGCTCAGTTGCATCATAGGAATAATAATATTCACCATGTTGGCACATAGTAGGTATTCTTTTTTTTGGAAAAAAAAAAGAACAATTAAAGTGAAAGCATATAGCAGCCTGATGTCAAGTAGGTGGTCAAAATATATTAGTGTAATCTGAATTTCATCAGTTTCTTCATCTGAAAAATGGGAATAATAATAATAGCACCTATTGCGTAGGGCTGCTGTTAGTATGAGTACAACAATTTGTGCAAAGAGCCTGGCAAAGTGCCTGTCATAGACTGGGTATTCAATATCTGTTCACTGTTGTTATTATCATCAGCTTTGCAGGCTTTGGGATTTTCACGATGTGGTTAATTTGAAAACAGGAAGTGAGAAATGACTACCCGCCAAGGAAGTTCTCGTGGGTCAGCCCCGCACACCACCTCAGGCAGGGGGTGTTAGGTGTGGAGGTGGCAGGATGGGTGGAGAAGCAAGGGAGGGGCAGAGATAATGCAAAGGGCTGCAAGTTACTCTGCAAGGCGATTGACTTCTCTAGATCAGTTCCAAATGATGCTTCTTGAGGCAGGAGGAAGGCAGCTAGAGGGTACAGGAAGGCTAAGTGTGACCCACTCCAGGCATGCAGTCCTTGGAATCCTGGGAGATTGCAGGGGACAAGTCTGATTTCCACCTCCACAAATGGCTTCATTTCTAGACATGGCTGTTTGCCTTGGAAAGCAAGAGCAGGGAGGCACGGCTGAGCACAGGGAGTGCTGCTAAGATCCTCATCCCTCTGACAGGTGGAGCAGATTTTGCAAGACCTGGGCTCTGTCAGGTGATCATCAGACTAAACCTGGAATGTATCTGATGTCAGCTGGGATCTCCCTGTCCCTTATGCTCCAGACGAGAGGGACTTGGGTCTCCATCCCATGACTGTGGAAAGCCCAGTTCCTCTCTAAGGTCTCTGTAGTCCCCTGTGGCCTCATGTCCACACCGTGTTTACTCAGAAGTGGAGCTCATCCTTGTTCCAAATTGACACAGACACAAACTCACACATGGATTCGTGCGTGTGGCAGACTCTACCGAAGATTTGGATAAATAAAAAGTACATAACTTAAAATTGAATATTAGATGCACTGATCCTAGATTGTTTATCAGTTCTTTCCTCAACGGGAGTATTGCTTCCCAATTTTTCTTCCCTATTTGCTTTCTCTAGTGACCAGTTCCCTCCTTCCAACTGAGCTCCTGGGCCACTTTGTGCACTTTTGCCTACCTGTAAGGGACTGTCATTGAACAGGACCCACCTCCCTTAGGAGGCAGACATGATTATAAACTGCAGCCCCCCTCCCCACCCCACTTTCAAAACCAGGAGGATTTCTTAACCTGTTTTTTGAAGAAGGGCAAGGAAATGTGCTCCATGCACGGGAAGATGCTTCCTTTCAAGTTGAGCAAGACAAAAGAGGTCAGGGCCATCTGTCCAGAGCCCCAGGCCTCCCTTTGCAGCCTGCAGAATGGACCGTCTGGGCTGGCATCCTCCGAGTGGACCATGTGTTTGGAACCAGCCTCAGGCCTTCACAGTCTGCACGCAGGGCTGCGTCTGTCGCTAGGCATGTCCTCTCACTGCGTCGGACTAATGAGCCCGGGCGACAGGTGGCAAGTGCAATATTCTGGGCTGAAGGCTTCAGCTGGAGGCCAACAGTCATGCTGACCCAGCCAGGGGGAAGGTGGCACCACCCTGAAGTCATACCACTGCCATTTGTTTCTCTGTTGTCCTGCCATCTCACCAGAGCTGATTAAACCTGCTCCACTGTTGCTGTTTCCTCCTGAAAAGCAGGGGTCACACGCAGCCTCTTTTCCAAACATCTCTACTGCTAAGTGCTCCGCCCACATGGGCAGTCTCAACCAGTCTGCACGGTCATCCTACGGGGTGGAGGCTATCTCAGTTCACAGATGAAGGTGTAAGCGTGGAGGGGTGAAGTAACGCACGACCTTGGGGTCACAGAGCTAACAACGTGCTCCAGAGCCTGCTCACTGCACACTTTGTGAAAGATTCTCTGATTCCTTCCTAAGAGAAGAAGAAGGACACGGACATTGATTGGCCCATTGGTTCCGCACCAAATGTGACCCTTTCTAATTCTCACTGATTAGCCCCACTTTCCAGATGAGGTCACCAAGTCTCAGAGAGAAAATTGCCAGAAGTCACGTCATTATGGTGGCCACAGTTCTCCTGCTTGTTGTCACCCCAGAGCAGCCAGTCTAAGTTAGTGGACCCTGGGCTCTGCCCTCCACGTGTGGCTGTCAGTGGAACCCTGCAAGCTGCCCCTCCAGTCGTGCTGCCTCATTGTCTCCAGGCCTACCCCTCTGACGGCTTTCAGACCCAGCCACTGTCAGGCTTGGCCCTGCCCAGGCCCTCAGCCCGTGGAAGCCTGGTCCGGCACGGTGTGAATTCCCTCCCCATCAGAGAGTGGCGTCTGGAGCTGGCCTGCTGCCCAGTGCCCTGTGACCGGGCTGTCCAGAGAGCAGGCTGAGCTGGAGGTGGCTGCGGGAGCATCGAGAGACAGCCTCCCTCGCCCTGCCTGGCCTTGGGCCAGGACACCAGTTTGCAATCCAGTCCCTACATCACGAGGGCTCAGCGGGCCTGGAGACTGGTCCTGCAAGAGAGATGTATTTGGAAGAACTGGCTCAGGTGACTGTGGGGGGAGCAAGTCTTGAGATCTGTGATCTGCAGGGCCGGTGGCAGGCGGCAGGCTGGAGAGTCAGGTAAGAGTAGAGGTCGCAGTCATGGGCTGGAGTTCCAGAGGGCATGGAACTCCTACATTGGGGTCTTGAGGGGCAGTCCTTGTTTGAGAACCCTCAGTCTTTGCTCTTGAGACCTTCCCCTGATTAGATGAGACCCATCCGTGTTGTGGAGGTTAATCTGCTTTATTCGAAGTCTACTGACTTCAGTATTAATCACATCTTACAAAAAGCCTTCACTGCAACATCTAGACTAGTGTTTGACCAAACAACTAGGCACCGCAGTCTAGTCATGCTGACACATGGAATTAACCATCACAAGTACTGGTCTGTGACTAACAGCAGCAGGTCCAGAAGTCCAGTCTATCCCCTCCAAAGCTCCTTGTGACCCGTCGGGAGTGGCCTGGCATAGAAGCTCCTCGAGCAGCCATGCACGGGTGTCATTATCTCTCCAGCATTATGCTGGGAGGGAGGGCACCCAGTCAAACTGATCAGGGCTGTCTGGATTAAAGATCTTAACATTCCCAGGCATGAGCAGGTGGGTTTTGCTATGGCAGACCTTGCAACCAGAAGCAAAATGTCACTGGCTGGGCACCATGACCTTCAGGAGTTAAGCAATTGAGTCTTGCCAGCAGAAAGCAGGTCAGTTACCCTGAAGGTGATGCCCAGCGTGTGGCAGTGGCAGTGAGGGCCACTACCTGGCTGCCGTCTCAGGAGACAATTCATGGCGTGGTGTTCAGCTGTGGGCCCTGCCCTCATGGGCTCGACCCCAAAGGGAAAGAGAGAGCGCTGTTGGGTTTTGATGCTCCAGCTTCTGGTTCTAATTGTAGCAAGATGCCCTTCCAGAAAGTTTTTTCTCCCTTCTGCAATGAAAGAAGCTGGCTGCTGCTCTCCGTACATGCAGTGCTAAAAGGTCACATTTCTTTATATAGGTGACCTGGAGGAGCTGACTGTCAAGAATGATAATATAACTGGCAAGCCCTGCCCGTCCCCCATAATTGTAGGGCCCACAGGAAGAGCACAAAAGGAGGACCACATACCATATGCTTAAATATTTAAATGTTATAAATCATGCCAACATCCTGTTAAATAAAGTATGTTCTATCCTCCTACCTGAACAAATATACCTGCATAAGCACCTGGAAGGCTGGTTTGAATTTAGAATCCTCATCCTCCTCTGACTTCTGAGAATATAGCATTGCAGGGAGAGCTGACGCATGGCCCCGGCCTCCAGACTGCCTCTCTTTCTACCTGCCAGCTCCTGGCTCCAACCCACGCTGCAAGGCATTGCATGCACACAGGTAGACACCCCAGCTTGCATGTCACAGCTCTGTCTGTGAGCCCTGCAAGCAGCTACCTCTTGCCCACCTCGAGCCTGGGAATGTGCACACTGTTGAAGTGGTCTAATTTGGGGAGGATGGGTCCAAGGAAGAAGCCTATCATGAGTCTTGGAAGCAGACTCAGGCTGTTTGGACAAAGAGTTTAATTCAGGATACCCAGAGTGTGGTCTGGGTGAAGGGTATGAGGGAAGGGACGGCTAAGGGAGGGCTCATCTTCTTGTCCCTGTGACTCTGCTTCATGGGGAGGGGCATGGCCCAGGAGGGTCAAAGCTGGACTCTCTAAGGTGTGGGGACCAGGGCAGGGTCCCCTCTTGCCTAAGAGTACATTGGACTAATCCCATAGGTTCCAGATCAGGCTTAACTTCCTGCTCTCAGTACCAACTATCTTGTGATTTGATGTTCCAACCTTGTTTCCATGGTTATCACCTCTTTTCTCATCATTCTCATCTCCTTTTTCCTTGCATCTCTAACCTTAGAGATTTTCCCAAATTTGTTCTCTATATCACAGATTAGCTTTTTTTGGAGGGATAATTTTACTAATCATGACAATTTAGGGGGATTTAGAATTTTTTGCTACTTTATTTTTATTCTATTATTACTTTTAAATTTCATCCAGCTCCCTTTGCATTCCAAATTTTAACTGATCCAGGTCTTTATCTGGGATTCTTTTTGTCTAACTACAGAGACGGAGAATCTTTCATGATATTCAAACATCAAGCAGGTTTCTAAAAGTGCATTCTGTCTTTCGTGGTAAATAATTTTTCAGAGATATAACTTGTTTTTTTCTTTATTATGCTTCATACTGGACTTTTTGGTTGGTCATTCATTTTTTTTTTTTTTTTTTTTTGAGAGGAAGTTAAACTAGACTTTCTTTCATTTTGCCAACAGACTACTCCAGTCCCTCCAGGGTCCTGGTGTCTCCCCCTCGCAGATCCTGACGTGCTGGGTGGCCCGAGGGGTGAGGCTTCCCATCCAGGCTGCAAATGCCACCATGCCACACGGGGCCCCAGCTTCCCCGGGTCACTGTGCAGATGCTCAGTGCGGGCCCTGCCGGTCCCTTTCAGAATTCGCTCTTGTACTGCAGGAGGGGACCACTCGCAGCCTCCTCAGCCGGACAGCTGCCACGGCCACATGTCAAACAGACCCTTTCTAGAACAGAACAAACCGGGTGACTTAAAGCAACAGAAATTTATTGTCTCACAGTTCTGGAGGCCAGAAGTCCAAAACTGAGGCGTTAGCTGGGCCACCCTCCTTCAGAAACTTGTAAGGGAATATCTTTCTTTGTCCCTTCCAAGCTTCTGTAGTTTACCAGCCATCCTTGGCGTTCCTTGGCTTGCGGCTACCGGCTTCGATCTCTGCCTCTGTTGTCACACGGCATTCTTCCCTTCTGTGTCTGTGTCTGCGTCTCTTCTTCTCTTACAAAGATGCCAGCCATATTGGATGAAAGGCCCACCCTACTCCAGCAGGGCCTCATCTTAAGTAATTACATCTGCAATGACTCTGTTTCCAAATAAGGTCACATCCTGAGGTATTGGGTGTGAGGACTTCAGTATACTTTTTGGGGGGATGTAATTCAATGTTGTTGAATTACAATGATTGCATTGAATTACAATGATGTTGTAGTGGGTGTCAAAATGAAGGTTTGGAGATTTTGTTATGTGGATGTGGCTAATGCATGGGGAGGTCAGGATGAATTTTATCAGGAGTCCTGGTAGGTTGCTGGATGGTTTAGGGGTCCAAGTGAGGCTTGGATTCTATTATGATGACATTAAGGCCAGAGACACAGACATGCTTGGATGCTGGTCCTTCTTCCCACTAGATCCTGATCTAGGGCAGGTATCCACCAGGAACAATGACCAAATGGGAAACAAAACACCACCCTCAAAAACTGGTCAAGCCCTTTAGTAAAATATGGTCCATTGACTGTCTGGGTTCTGAGTGATGAAGTTACAACCTCTGCTCCCTTAGACAGAGCTAGTGATGTAAGAGGAAGAGAAAGGCCTGTGGAGGGAAGGATTGGTGTGAGATGGTTGGTGGGAGGCAGAAGAACTCTAGCCACTAGTCTGAGGGTCTCCATTTTTCTGGAGCATGGGTCTGAGAAAGGGGCTCCAGGAGGTAATAGCCCCGTTCTTTGAACCTGGGTGCCACACGAGGATTCAATCTGGGCACAGGGATGGGTACAGAGGTGTTCAGTGTGTGCACGCTGAACCTGCATCTGGAACTCAGAGCGGAGCAAGGCTGAGCTCCAGAAGCTAGGCTGGGAGCTGGTTAAACCTCTCCTCCAGCCTCCGGTGAGAATAGATACATGGATTGGTCCAAATGCAGTGTGTGGTGGTTGTGGGGAGATGGTAGGGGAGGGAAGCACAGATTCATGGACTGGGAATTGAGAGAGAAACCAACCTTTTTTTAATGTGTCCTTTCTGTCGAGCATCCACTGGATGGTCCATAGTTTTCATCACTTGTTTAGTCCTTGTGTATCTCTTGACAGTTGTCATACTCACTTAGCAAAACTCCAAGCCCAGAGGCACTCACTCATCTACCTGCATGAACTGGAGCAACTGTACGTTGCTGGAGGAAATCACACTAGCTGAGCAGCTTCCTTTTAAATTCATAATCTCAATCCACTGCTCAGCATATTCAAGATGTATCTAATAAGCTTGATTTTTCATCCTTTAGGAGGATATTTTATACCTTTTCCTGTCTTCTAAAATCTACTCCATTCCTACGCCCTTCACTGTGATCTAATTATCCAGTATCAATTGTATTTAATTAAAAAATTAGAACCATCAGACATGAGCTCTCCAGCCTACATCTGAATTCGGGTCTTCCCCTTTCTGCCCTCCTGGTGTAAAGGAGGAAATGTGCTGACTTCCGTGGGCTCTAGATCCTGTTGTCTCTCACCTTCCTGGTTACCTCCTATTCCTCCTATTGTCAACCCTCCCCTTTTCTGTAGCGCTATGTAGGGCTATTCTCTTCAGTTCACTAACGTGAATGACTTCTTTATGCCTAAAAGTTATCTGATGCTCTCATCCTTCTTCAGCTACTTCCATTTCTTTGTATCTCTTCACAGTTTAATGTCTCAAAATAGCTGTTTACATACTTGTTCCATGGTTTCAACCTTTGATTAGTCTTAAAAATTCTCAGATTGAGTCTCTTCCATTATCATTTCACCAAAACATCTATGTCAACAATCTCCAGGTAGTCAAGTCCAATGGACAATTTACATTCTCATTTTACTCAGTCTCTTGGTTGAATTAGACCCAGATGACCACTCCTTTATTTGACATTACGCCCTTGGTTTTCTTCCTATCTCGTGTATCTCTGACAATTTTGTCTCAGTCCCTTTTATAGGCCCTCTTCCTGTACCAGTGTCTACATATTGATTTTTGACAGTGCTTGTTCTCTTTTTACACTCTCTTCCTAAATAATTTATTTTCATAGCCCAAGATATCATCTACATGTTGATGATGTCTAAATTTATATCTCCGTATCAATCTCTCCTTTGAGCTTCAAACATACATATCCAACTGCCTACTTGAATTTTCTACTTGGATAGGTCACAGGCATCTCAGCCTAAATATGTCCAAAGCAGAACTCTTGGTTCTTTCTCTCCTATACCTTCAGCCAAACCAGTTCCTCTCATAGTCTAATTCATTTCAGTAAATGGTAAGACCATCCACCCATTTGCTCAAGCCAAAAATGTAGGTGTCATTATTTATTACTTTAAGTTTTTTAAAAAAAATCAATAAATTCTGCCATTTTTACCTCCTAAGTATATCTTAAGTCTATCTATTGGCTTCCCTTTTCCTTACTAGTCTAAGTCTCTAGAATCTTTTTCCTGGACTACCACAATAACCCCTTTACTGATCAGCCCATTTGTCCTTTAGCTCCCTTCAAATCTATTTTCACAAAGTGATCAGAGGAATCTGTAAAAAACCAAATCAAGACACATTTCCCCCCTGCTTTGAAAACCATTTGGCATCTTTTCATTACATTTTTTATAGTGAAGTGTAATTTACATATAACGTGTAAATCTCATTTGTTCACTTAAATGAGGTTTCATATTTATATACACCCAAGTAGCCACCAACCAACACAAGTTTGATCTTGTATCAGTAGTTTTTTCTTTTTACTTGCCTAGCAATATTCCGTTACATGGACATACAATTTATTATCTGTGCTTTTATTGATAGAAAATTAAATTTTTCCAGTCTTGGGCTATTATGAACAGTGCTGCAATGAGCGACTTTGTGTCAACACATGTGTTCATTTCTTTTGGCAAATACTTAGTAGTGGAATTACTGGGTCATACAGTAAATTTACATTTACCTTTTAAAGAAACTGCCAGACTGTTTCCCAAAGTGACTGTACTTTCATTACATTTAACACAAAATCCAAATTCCTTACATGGCCCAAACTCTCTTCCTTTCCCACCTTAGTTCTTCAGACACGCCTCTGAGCATCATGTTTGCTATTCCATCTGTCTGGTTCCTGTGGCCCTCACTCCTCATGCTCAGGGAGCCTCTTCTGCCTTCTCTCATGTAAGAAGGTCCCTGGCTATTATTGTCCATCACCATTTTCTGTTCATTTCTTTCATAGCACTAATCACTCAATTATTACTATTTTTGTTTATTTACTTATTTTTTCTCCTTTTTCTACGATATTGTGCCTTCCTGGAAGGCAGAGATGTGTCTATTTTCTTCACCACTGTATACCCAGCTCTCAATATAGTGCCCAGCATGTAGTAGGAGCTCAACAACTATTTGCAAAATGAATGAATATCTATTGATTAGGCTTTAGATTGCCTTGTAAATGCCCCTGGATTGGGCAAGAATATCTCCCTGGACTGTTACCCACTTTATGAAATTAGTGCCAAGGAATGAACATAAGACTTCATTCTAGGAAATCTGAAAACATTTCAAATAAATGTGCCTATTCATTTATGTAATTGTACAGAGAACTTCCCAAAAGCTCTCATTCTAAATACTTCAGTAAGATAGAATAATGAGTCAGAGTACTGAGAGGAGACAAACTGCCTTGGAACTCAAGGTCTTGGGAGAATCAGGCCAACACCCTCAGCATGGCTGCTCCATAAGGAGGGATGCGGATCTGAAGGGATAGACCTGGTCCATCACTAGAAACTGGGACATCAGGCCCAAGACTGGGAGATGCCTTTTTAGGTTGAGCACAACCTTCATACCCAAGGATTGAAGTCTGTGTTATATTGCTGTAGAAAAAGTGTTAATTTGGCTAAGTGAAGTTAGCTTCTGTTGCCTGGTTTCCAAATGTATATAACTCCTTTAAAGAATGTTCATGACTCTTTTCTCAGAGATAGACTAAGAAGGTGAGGATAATGTTGAATATAAAAACAAGGTAGAACCAATGGTGCCTCTTGCATAAAAGGCAGCCTGAAAGATTGGATCAGGAGTGGAACAATGGTCAATAAAGGAAAGTTTTATTTGTTCCAAAGATAGTGTGCTTCTGTTCTTTCCAAAAGGAAAGACTTCTAGTTATTCCAAATGCACAGGGGAGAAATTGGCCTCCCTGGGAATCAAACTATATCAAAGAATTCTTAGGCTGAAAGCAATAGAAATGGATTCTGACTACTTAAACAAGAGAAGAAGAGTTATTGGAAGGATAGTTAACAACCCTACTATTGAAGAAAGAGCTAGAAATCAGACCCCTGGAAGGCCAGGAATCAGGGGAAATATAAGGTTCTCAGCTGCAGAAACTCAGCAACCTTTCTGCAGGGAACTACCATCTAATGAGTTAGATTAAAAATTCCTGCATGGGTGAACTGACCTAGCATGGGTCATATTCCCACTTCATTGGGCTGGGGTGGGATCCTGGGATTCTCAGTCCCACCAGAGCCATAGGGAGCAGGGAAAAAGCCATTTCACAAAAGAATTAATGTAGGGCAGACAAAGCAAGCTATTTACTATTCAGGTAGTGCTAGAGGTATCTGTAACCAGATTAATTAATTAATTATTAACCTTATCAACATGTATAGAATTCAGTCATGTTACCATGAGCTGGGTTATACAGATGAAATAAAACACACTGCTTCCCCTTAAAGAAGTTACTGCGCAATGTTGGGAGACAATTAAAAAGATACATTAAATTGTTCAAGTTATATAGCTCCTTTGGTTGCAGGAAAACAGAATTCATTCAGTTATTCAAGTAAAGAAGCGTGTTTATTGCAAGGATACAGAGCTCTTACAGAATCAAAGGACAAGAAATCAGGGCAGCTGGGCACCAGGGGAGATGGGAGGAACAGAAGCAGCTGCTACTACCTCTATTTCCCTCTCTTGGGTCGCAGGCTTGTCTCTCCTCTTTACTTATTGTCGGCTCCGTTTTCCTTTCTCTGCAGAGCAGCTTCCTCCCTTTACTCATCAGCTGGGAAATGGCTGCCATTACTTTAAATTTACGGGACCTTCTCACCACCAGCTGTCAGCAATCTCGTGTCTTATATCAAGTTCTCAAGATAAAAATCTATTCAGCCCCTCTCATCTCTTGGTGTAAGGTCACACAAAGTCAGATTTCTGGTCGACTAACATACTGGCTACTTTTGGGTCAGGTGGTCGTCACTAGTTCAATTCATCCCTACCTCTGTGTGTGCACACAATTGTTTTGGGTGGGGGTTGGTCAGACATGGGTATATATATGAAGCTGTCAGTGCGGCAGGCTCTATGAAACATTTCCTTTACAGCATATAATTACAATGAATTGAAGATGCACACCTGATGTTGAAGTAGAGACAGCCCTATTGCAGCTGTGCTTTGGGAGATGCTTAGCAGAGAGCAGAAGGGAAGAGATGGGATGGAAGCCTGACAAGGTAAGAGAACAGAGGGAAGGTGTGGTGAGCGTCTATTGCATTTGCCAATCAAACATACCCTCTTTTTTTGACTTGCAATTTATGGCATTTTACCTCTGGTGCTTACCATGCCCAGAATGTTCATATGGTATCCTGTTCCCCTGACCCAGGCTGGCTAGTTTACTATACCCACCAAGGTCGTGATTGGATCAGAGATGAGCAAGTGGGCCAAATAGAGTCTTCTCTAAGTTTTGATACAAGCTTCTTGTTAAAGAAAGTTTCTTTCTCTTGCCTGGGGATTGGGAGCTACAATAATAGTATAAACTAGACCCACTTGTGGCCACTGACCCCAGTGCCTAGAGAAGTCCTCTTTATTCTGGGAGAATGAAGCGCTGCCCTCCCCCCGCCCCCAAAATAAATAAAAGCAGACCCAAGGGATAGAGAAAGGATATAACTACATTGGTTGAGTATTTACTTGGGACTGGACTTCTCAACTGTGTGAGTATCAATGCTTGTTTGCGTAAGGTTTCTGTCTCTTGCAACCAAAGAGCCCTGACTAACATATCTTGCTTTTTTACCCAATCTGACAATCTCTGCTTTTAATTGCAGTGTTTAGATCATTTACATTTAATGTAAGTGTTGATATGGCTGGGTTTAAATCTACCATGTTACTATTTATTTTCTGTTTCCTATTTATTTTTTATTATTTCTATTTCTCTTTTTCTACTTTATTTTTATGATTCCATTTGATTTTTTTGTTGGCTTATTAGCTATACCTCTACTTTATTTTGTTGATGGTTGCATTGAAATTTACAATATTCATCTTTAACTTATCACAGTCTACCTTCAAATAATATTATACCACCTCATATATGGTATGAGAACCTTCTCCCATCTTTTATACTATTGTCATGTTTCACTTCTATATATGCTATAAATCCCATGACATATTGGTATTATTTTGTTCTAAATAGCCAATTTTTTTTTAAAGAGATTAAACAACAGAGAAATACTTTTTATATTAGCCCACATATTTTTCATTATTGGCACTCTTGATTCCAAATTTAGATCCAAATTTATATTTGGTATCATGTTTCTTCTGCCTGAAGAACTTTCCTTATAGTTTTCTATAGTGCAGCTCTGCTGATAAGAAATTTTTTTCAGATGTTGTTAGTTGGAAAAAGTGTTTATTTGGCTTTTGTTTTGAAAACATACTTTTGCTGGGCACAAAAATTTAGTTGACAATTTTGTTGTCTTCTGGCATGCATACTTTCTGACATAGAATCTTCTTTCATTCCTACATGTTTCTCTGAACACAATGTGTCTTTTTTCTCTGACTGTAAGAATTTTTTTATCAGTTGTTTTTTGCAATTTGATTATGAAGTGGCCTGTTGCATTTTTGAAAGTTTATCCTCCTTGGTGTCATTGAGTTTTTTGGATCTGTTTCTAGTTTCTGAATTTGGAAAGTTTTCAGCCATTATTTCTTTAAATATTTTTCTGTGCTTTCCTCACTTTCCAGAATTCCAATTACACATTAGTTAAACCACTTGATCTGGTCCCACAGGACACTGAGACACTGCTCATTTTCTTCAATATTTTTACTCTCTGGTCTTCATGTGGTTAGTTTCTATTGCTATGCTTTTTTTCTTCTGCACTAATCTATTCTTAATCCCATCCAATGCCTTTTTTTAAAAAAAAATTAAACCTTGTGGGTTTTTTTTTTTTTGAAAATTTTTAGAAGTTCCACTTGGATCTTTTATATATTTGTTAGTTCTCTCTCTATCATGGTCATGTTTTCTTCTACCTTCCTGAAGATATAAGCAGTTCTGAGTAGCCATTTGAATATTCTTGCTTGCTATGTTTCTTGTATCAGTCATTCCTAGGTCTGTTGACATTGATTGATTTTTCTCTGGTGTGGGTCGTATTTTACTGCTTTGTTTCACATATAGTTATTTTGATGTCAGCCATTGCAACTTTTATGTCATTGGGTACTGGATTTCACTGTTTGTTTTTTTTTAAATGGTGTTGGGCTTCCTTTTTATCTGGCATGCAATTACATTTCTTGGAATTAAATCTTTTTCAGGCCTGATATTAAGCTCTGTTAGGGCAGATCCAGGGCAGCCTTCAGTATAGGAGAAGTGCCTTTCTGAAGACTCTAGCTGATGTCTTTTGTATTACGAGATCTTTCTACTATGACTGGTAGCAACATGAACTATTCTCAGCCTTGGGTGAACTTGGAGAGTTCTTCAGCCTACTGCTTTCTGGTGTTTTTTTCAACAGCCTCAGGCAGTTTCATCTTATGGATGGGCAGATGAGAGCTCAGCCAAAGACACAGGGACCTTTACTGCAGATATGAGCAGCTCCCGTCTCTATGGTACTGTCTCCTGCAAATTCCAGCCACAGTGGCCTTTCTGCCTTCTCAATTAATTGAGATCACCAGGCTGTTTGGGTGTCTTGTCCTTGCACTGCAGCCTGGAAACTGCCTCCGGGCGGTGTGCTAGGGTAATTGTAGGGCTCCGCACATTGGTTCCTCTTCTCACCGAGGTTGTGGGCCTGTGCTGCCTTTTGTCCAACGCCTGAAAATTGCTATTTCATGTATCTTGTCTGATTTTCTAGTTGTTCAAGGTGAGATGGTAAATCCAATCCCTGGGATTCAATCATGCCTAGAAATGAATTATTTTTTAATTAAAAAATGCCTAGTAAGTAATACTTACTAGTATTACTAATACTAATAAAACTCGTAAGTAATGTATGTGTATGATTTGAAATATTAAATATATCTAAGAGATTTAAAATAAAAAACATTCCATTATCTCATGCCTCTCCACCTCAGCCCCACTATGTAGAAATAACCCCTTTTTAATTAATAAGCTTTGCTTTTTATAGCTAATTCCATATTTTTAAATGCAGTTGCCCCTCAAACTACATGGGGGTTAGGAGTGCCAGCTCCCTGCACAGTCAAAAATCTGCATATAACTTCGGACTCCCTCAAAACTTAACTACTAAGAGCCTGCTATTGACTGGAAGCCTTGCCAATAACAGAAACAGTTGATTAACACACTTTTTTTATGTTATATTATATTATATTAAATACTATATTCTTACAGTAAAGTAAGCTAGAGAATAGAAAATGTTATTAAGAGATTCATAGGAAGAGAATATATATTTACTATTCATTAACGGAAGAGGATCATCATAAAGGTCTTCATCCTTGTCTTCAGCTGACTAGGCTGAGGAGGAGGAGGAAGAGAAGGGGTTGATCTTGCTGTCTCGGGGTGGCAGAGGCGGAGGAAGTGAAGGAGGTGGAAGGGGAGGCAGGAGAGGCAGGCGCACTCGGCTGCGTTGGCCTCACTTTTATTGAAAATAATCTGCGTGTAAATGGATCTGCACAGTTCAAACCCCTGTTGTTTAAGGGCCAACTGTAATATCCCTTTGCTGATATTTCTCATGTATTGATGTTCCATGTTATCTATTGACTTCCTGTTATGGTAGAAAAGGATTTCGTTCTTTTACACCACTTCCCAATTTCCCACCTTTCATCCTGCTAATGTAATTGTATCACAATTTTTATATAATAAGTAATCATTTTTTTAACATTATGACTATATAAATATTGTTTATTTCAGAGCTTAATATAATACTATGATTTCATTTCATTTCCAGTTCAGGTTTTTATTATTCTTGGAATTTATAATTGCTCAATTTTAAAAAGTGCATACTTTGCCATTCATGTGTTCTTAATCTTTTCCAAATACTCCATTTTTAAAAATATTATGTTGAGTCCTCTCCCCCTCTCCTTTTTTTTCCCCCCTGTTGGAGATGACTGTCCTGAGGTCCCCTGTGATTCTGGGAAGTTGCACATTTGTCACCCTGGAGTCTCTCAACACCACATTCCTAAGATTATCCATCCACTGCCTCCTGTCTTCTATGTCACCTTTCTTGGTTTACTCTCTCTGTTTTGCTGGAGTATATACTCAAGCAGCTTCCTAATAAATGGTGGTAATTTTGTGAGTCACAAAATGCCTGAAATATCTCTGTTCTTCAGTTAAACTTGATGGATAGCTTGATTATGTGTAACATTTCAAGTTAAAAATTTTCTAATAGAATTTTGAAGGCCTTGATCCATAGGCTTCTAGAGTCCAGTGTTACTAAGAAAAGATCTGGAGTCATTTTAATTCTATTCCTTCTGTGCAACTTTTTTTGATTTTAGAACGTCTTATAATCCTTTCTTTATCCCATGTTCCCTGACATTTTATGTTCATGAACTTTTAATGTGGCTCTTTTTCATTTATTGTGCTGGACACCCTGTGGGGCCTTTCACTATGAAGACTTGTCTTTGAGAAAATAATAATACCTCCTCCTAGACTCTCCCTCCAGTTTTCTCTGTTCTTTCTTTCCATAGCCACTGAAATTTGTATGATAGATTCCTCAGATTTATCTTCTATTTAAATGTTTTTTTCCTTCTTTCGTCTTCTCTTTCTCTTTTTGTTCTACCTTCCTTCAAATTTTCTTGACTTCATTTTCCAGCATCCTGTCCAAGTTTTTAGTTTTGGCAATCATAGACAAGTATGTCAATTTCCAAGAATTCCTTCTTAGTCTCTGAGTATTTTCTTTCTTAGTTTCCTATTGTTTAATGTATGCATTTTTTATATATAACTGAGGATAATAATTAGGGGGAACTATTTTTCTTTGCCTTGCATTATCTCTGATAAATAAGTTTTTTTTTTCCTGTTTGTTTGTTTTGATTTCTCACTTTCATGTTAGAGGTTATCTCTTGAACTCCCAATCCTCCCACCTTGGCCTCCCAAAGTGCTGGGATTTCAGGCGTGAGCCACCGTGCCTGGCTTGGTTTTCTCAATTATTTCTTAAATCTTGGTTGTCTGTTCATATTTAAGACACTAAAATGTGAGTGTGAGTGTGCATATGTGTCTGTGTAAGAACGTGTGTGGGTGTGGGTGGTGGTGCTTTTCAACTGATGGCTTCACTCCAAGAAAATTGGAAAAGTAGTTGGTCATTTTACCAGTGCTTCCCCAAATGCCAGAGAAGAGACCTACCATAGCCACCCAGGGAAGAATGTGGCCACAAGCATTCTGCCTGCAGGGGTCTGGAAGATGGAGACAAAGTGGGACTTGGACTCATCACTTAATTTCAGACTTTTAATTAATTTCTCTGTCATTACCCCTGCCCTCTACTTCTTTTGTTGCCTCTGAACCCTGAGCTTCTCCTGTTAATTTTGCCAGAGAGGAAAACTCAGATCTCTTGTCACCCAGACTGGAGTGCAGTTGTACGATCGTAGCTAACTACAGCCTTGAACTCCTGGGTGCAAGCTATCTTCTTACTTCAGTCTCCCAAATAGCTAGGACTACAGATACATGCCACCATGCCCAGCTAATTATTTTATTGTTTGTAGAGATGGGGTCTCACTGTGTTGCCCAGGCTGGTCTCAAACTCCTGGCCTCAAGCAATTCTCCCACCTTGACCTCCCAAAGTGCTGGGATTACAGGTGTGAGCCACCGCACCTGGGCCCAAATGCCTTTTGATTCTGGTGTTATGACTCCTCTGAGTTCTTAGCCTTTCCAAGGTTTTATGTAGCAAATTGCTTCTTTTTCATGTCCCTCCTCTGGCTTCCTCCATCTTGTCAAGCCAGTAACTATTCTTCTAACAACTTCTAGTCCTCTAAAAATTTATTCAAATCTGTCATATGCTGATGTCTGCTTTCCCATTCTCTATGTGTGTGTTCTTAAAAATTATTCTTTTTATCATATTGGCAAGAGCAGATGAAGAGGCAACAAACATATGCTAGCAAACTGGCATCTTTACTCAAATTCCAGGTGATAGAACTTTTACTGATATTGCTATAATGAACACTTCTTTTGTGCCTGTAGCATTTTTCCCTCCTTTTGCATTAATGGAATAGTATTGGATCAAAAGCACAAGTAAGAAATTAGACTTAAATAGTTAGAGGGAGACTTTATCCTGCCTTTCTGAAGCTGAGAAGAGTTGTAGTGAGAATGTGAGGCTAATGGGAAGCTTACTGCGCTTCAAAACTTGTTTTTATTTTTTTAAAAATGAGGTTATTTGTAGAGTGACAGGATCGTAAATGTTTTGGATTCTTTAAACAAGTAAAGGGGGGCTGTCTAGAGCACTTTCCTTTGAGAAGTAAGGTGTTATACAAGAGGTGTTTCTGCAACCTCAGTTCTTTGCCTGAGGCAGGCCCTGCTGTCTGCCTGGAAGACTTAACTTCCCCAAGAAATAAATCTCCATTGAGAAGCCCAAGGCATTAGTCCCGAGGGCCAGATATCTTCCAGGGATCATGCCTGGGTGTGCCCAAGGTCTCTGCTTCTTCCACATCCCATCGGCAGTGAGCCACCCACGGCCCTGGGCTCGCAGACCAGAGTAAGAACTGAATGAATTGACTTACTTCATTCGAGTTCCTCATTGGGACCATGAATTCTTCTAAAACTTTTCTTTTCTTACATTTTCCCCACAAGGCCTCATATTACAATGTGAGCACAGAAGAGACACTGACAAAATGCTTATTATTATAGCTGAAAACTAGTTCAAAGAGGAGGGTGGTAAATGATAGCTCCTCCCATTTGCACAGCACTTTACAGTTTTCATAGCCCTTTTTTGTTCATTGTCTCATCCGTTGTTACCACAACCCTGTGAGGTTCTCAGGATAGTGAATATTATCTTTCCTTTACTGGTGGGGTAACTGAGTCCTAGGTAAATTACATGGTTTGTTCAAGATCAAACAGCTAATATGTAGGACTCTGCCCCAGGTCTTCTGACTTCAAGATCAAAATTATTTCCAATCTACTGTGTGGTTTTAGAAAAATAATAACAATACAAGACTTGGGAGTCACCCACACAAAAAATATCCATGAAATCATATTAAATCTAGACACCTGAGACTGCTCTCAAGGATTTTGTATAATTTGGGTTCTGTTATTTGATTGATTTTTTTACTTCAATTGGTTCATTCATTCACTTAGAAAGATACCTGTTGGTTGCTTACTTTATGTTAGCATTATGTGGAAGTTAGAAGAAAAATATTGACTATAGTCCATGACATACAACAGTTTAGCATAAATGCTGTAAGAGGCAGTATATGAATTTCCTATTGCTACTGTAACATATTACCACAAATGTAGGGGCTTAAAACAACCCAAATTTATTATCTTGTAGTTCTGGAGGTCAGAAATTTGAAATATCTCATTGGGCTAAAATCGAGGTGTGGACAGGGCCATGTTCTTTCTGGAGGCTCTAGAAGAGAATCTGTTTCCTTCCCTTTCCCAGCTTCCAGAGGCCTCCTGCTTTCCTTGGCTTGTGGTCTCTTAAGTCTTTATAGTCAGCAATGGCTGCTTGAGTCATTGTCACGAGGCCCTGTCTCTAGTTCTGGCTCTTCCGCCTCCCCCTTCCTTGTTTAAGAGCCCTCTAATTACATTAAGTTCATATAGATAACCCAGGATAATCTCCTTATCTTAAAGTCAGCTGTTTAGCAGCCCTAATTACATTAACTCCTAATTACATGTAACTCCCCCTTGCCAGGTAACATAATATATTTACATGTTCTGGGGATTAGAATGTAGACATCTTTGGGGAACAATTATTCTGCCTACCACAGATGGTAAGAGATCTTGCCCTGGAATAACAATAGCATTGTAAATCCAGGCATTGTGTATTTGGTGCCAAATGAGTATTACAGACCATAAATGCAGAAGACAAGGAGAAAAGTCGCCTTCTGAGTGATCAGGGAACGCTTCGTGTTAGGCAATTTCTATGGTTTGAATGTTTGTCCCCTCTGAAACTCATGTTGAAACTTAATCCCTGATGTAACAGTATTAAGATGTGGGGCCTGTTAGGAATGATTGGGTCATGAGGGCTCTGCTCTCATGAGTGGATTAATCCACTCCTGGGTTAATGGATTAACGAGCGGATGGATTAATGGGTTATCATGGGAGTGGGGCTGTTATAAAAGCCAGTCTGGCTCTCGGTGCACCCCTCTCACCCTGCGATGCCCTCCGTCATGTAATGACGGCACGAGGGCCTCCCAGAAGCCCACCAGATGCAGTCCCTCACACCTCTCAGCCTCCAGAACTGTAAGAAATTTCTTTTCTTTGTAAGTACTCAATCTCAGGTATTCTGTTAGAGCAACAGAGAGTGGACTAAGACAGAAAGGAAACTGAATAAGCAAAGTGTTGGGGGTAAGAATGAACGTGGCCCTTGGGAGCCATGAGAGGTTCTTGAGCAGAGGGAACCCGATGGAGACGGTGGTGAGTGGATGGCTCTGGTGCTTGGTTATCCACGAACCTTGATTGATTAGCCCGGGCTTTGTCCTTCTCTATTTCATAGAAGAGAACCTGAAGTCCAGGGAATATGAATGCCTGATAGAAAGTCAGCTGGCGAAGCCACTGGCCAGATGGTAAGGGGGTTTTTCACGCTTCTGGAGAGAGAAGGAAGCTCTAACTTTTGCCACTGCTTATGACTGTTCTCGATAAACCAAAATCTGTTTGGAATTATTCCCAGAAAAATCACTAAAATTAGTTCTTTCTGTCTTTGCTCCTGGTCATGTTCTCTGAAAAGATACGCATTTTTCAGAGCCCTCTGCTCATGCCCCTTTGCAGTGGTAATTGAGGGGTAGGGGAAAGAGTACTGGAATGCAGGTTGGGATGGGGTGATAGAGCTTTTCCTGAAACATTTTGGGAAGTCTTTTGCTCTAGTATTAGATTGTCATTCAGGTCACATTGGGCTATCAACTCTAGGCCCTTGTCTAAAGCTTCAACTCCATTTTTGGCTGCCCTTTTGGGAAATGTGAGGCCCCCCAGTGCAGAGGAAAAGCATAGGAAGAGAAGAGCTGGCATCTAGCTTTCTGTCGCTAGCTAGCTCTGGCACTGTAAGGAAGTTCCTTTTCCTAGTCTTAGTTTCCCCACCTGTCAAATGGGTTGACTTGACACGACAGTGGTCTTTAGGGGCCTTTGGGTTCTGAGCATCTGTATTCATGATTCCAGGACTCTGCGTCAGTGGAGCTCCCACTTGTGGAGGTCAAAGGTGGATCTGGATCTACCACTCAAATATCCACCTCCCCACTTCCCTGACTTCATGCTTCACTTTTACTATCTATTATCTGCTTTGGGTCTCTTCCTCATCTTGGTCTGACAACCCTTTCGTGGAGATGCCACAGAAGGTGTGCCATCAATGTCACTCATTCAGTGATCCACCCATCCATTCATCCACCGGTTAAGCACCTACTTGTGCAAGGTGAGCCAGTTCCATCTTCCTGAGCCTTCTTGTGAGGTGGGGAGGAAATGCAATCCAGGCTTCTCGAATTGTGAATGTCAGAGAATGTCTGAGTTGGAAGGACATTTAGAAACCATGAAGCCTTGTTTTTACAAACAAAGAGGCCTAAATAGATGAAGTGATTTGCCTAAGATCACATGGCTGAACTGGGAATGTCAGAACTGGGACTAGAGTCAATTTTCAAGTTTTCCAGCCCAGTTCTGCCTTCTCCCTCCATTATCTACCATATTCTATTAACTGATTTGAAAACAAAACTGTAATGAGCCCTAAATTATTTTCTCCTTGAGCACAAAGAATTTTTAATTGAGGAAGGATGTGCCCAAATTTGTGATGAGAGACAATTAACACAGCCTCAGTGGAATTACTGGGCCGTAGCCCATTGTTTCAGCAAAGGCAATTCTATAATGGAAGGAAAAAGAAGATGAGGAAGGAGAGAATGCATTCCTTCCTCATTCTCAAAACGCTTTGTCTCCCTATTAAGCTGTATTTGCCAAACATGAGGCTGGTGAATCCCATACCCCAAATAATCCCAACTACCTACCTGACTTCCTCAGTGCTACATTTGGCAGCCGACAGCTCAGCCGATTCATTGCCAAGCTGGGTGAATAGATCTCAGCTAAGTTCTGGCTGTGAAAAGAGGCCTTGGGTACAAGCCCCATCCTCTCTATGATCCAGTGGGAACAGGTCACTGTCTGCCTTATTTGTCTTCACAACCAGGCCAACCCACCCCAGACCACATGGAGCCAAAATGAGAGACCAGTGTCACAGCTCCAAGCGGGACAATTGCCTTTGATCTCTCTCCTCACTCCTGCTCTGCTGTTTTACTCTGCACCACATCTTGGTTTCTACCAGCTTTCCAAATTTTTAGCTTTGTCTCTTATTTCCAGCTCCATTGAGTCAATCCTTTAACTCAACAATCAGTTTTATTTGGTTCAACTCTTGAATCTCCCCTAAGTGATGGGCTACACCCAGGCTTTGGCTCTTCCCACTCCTTTGTGTTAAACTCACTTTGGGTTAAAACATAACTCAATTTTCTGGATGTAGTCCCCAGAAACTCCTTGTCTTTACTCCAGGAGTGAATTACTCTGTCTGGCTTATCCCTGTTGGCTTCCCTTAGTTGCCTACATCCCAGCCACTGTGTCTGTCTCTAGAACTCACCAAGATCTCTCCTCCAGCTAACTGCCTGCATCTGCCACTTGTGTGTCCACCCCTCGTTTCCCCGTCCTTGTGCTTCGCTTTGAGAACCTGCTTCAGATGTCGTCCTCACCTTGGTTCTCCTACCACAGCACCTCCCCAGCTCTGGGCTCTCATGTGGCATCACTGGTGCCATCAGGTAAGAGCCTCCCCTAGTGTCTTGTAGAGCCCGGACAGACAGGTGAAATCTCAGCTCTCCATTCCCGTGCCTCGGTCCCACTGCCAAGGGAGGAATAGTTAGAAATGACCAGTGTTTTTCTCATGGTACTTTTAGCTGAATGTTTGCAATCTCTTGTATACTCTGGAATTTGAAATTAACCACAGACTTCTAGAGTTAAAAACAGCTGAAATATCATGCCTAGCATTTCTCACATTGTGGTTTTGTGACTGCCCGCATTGGAATCATTATTAAAAATATAGATTCCAGGCCATCACTCAGACCAACTGAATTAGAATCTTAGGGGGAAATTATTAGACTGATTATTAGACACAACAAAATTTGATGACTACTAATATACTTTCTCTCCCAAGTTATAGTTGGTATTTCATTTAAGCTATTTATAGCAGTCAAAGGACCCCTTTGGTCTGGGTGGTCCTTGAAAAAGGGAGAGTCAAGAAATCACCAGACTATCATAGATACATTAATATTACCTGTATCCACTATATCCAAAGAAATAATAAATAAGTTTATCTGAAATGTTCCTAACATAGAACTCTGACTAGGCACAGTAGGGGATACTAGTTGAGTAAAACACTCGGACGAGCTATAACGCTAAAGTCAGGGCACATTTCCATTTATGTCCCAGGGAAATAGCATGGGGACAGCTTGCAACAAGTCTCACCTTGTCAGAGTGGAGCTGTCAACTCAGGCAGGTGAGTCTGTTCTGATAGCTGTGGTAAGTGAAAGTATGTGTGGTGAAAAAGTGGGTCATCAACTTGAGATTCAACAATTGACATAAAATTTTATGTGAAAGTAAATCTCTAAGAGAGATGCTTATCAAATTAAGAGAAGCTTATGCTTTACTTAATGAAGTAAAGTCAAAATATGTAAAGACAGTAGGGAAGATAGCTGGAGTGTCGGAAGGATCTGTGTAGAACCATAGAGTTCTGATTGGAAGGGCCCTTCAAAATCATACTGACTAGTGGTTCTCAGATTTTTTTTCTTTTAGCTCTTGGACTCTTCCATCAAACAAAATCTAATGCAGAAGGCTAGTATGTGCTCTAGTTGAAGAGGGAGAGAGAAAGAGAGAGAGAGAGAGACTGTATTAGGACAGGTTAGGTTATATGCAGTAACAAACAATCCAAAAGTTTTATCAGCTATTATAAAAACAAAGGCTTTCCTTGCTCATGCTGCATGCCTGTCACAAATGGGTTGGGCTCAGCTCTACCGCACCTCACTTCAAGACCCAAGCTGATGGAGCAGCCACCATCTTGAGCATTGCTGGTTACCATGACAGAAGAAAGCAAGCAACTCTGAAGAAGATTGCATTGGCAATTAAATGCTCCGGTGTACAAGTGACCCAGCGTACTTCTACCCAGGTTGCACTGGCCAAAACCAGTCACAAGGCCCTGCCCAACCACAAACAGACCAAGAAATACAATCCTACCCTATGCCCAGAAGGCGTTTCCTACGGAAAATATTTGGTGGGCACCACTGTTGACCACCACTGTGTGTGTGTGTGTGTGTGTGTGTGTGTATACGAGCTTTCACTCACCCCCAGTGTCATTGCTAGGTACCTCCAAGGAACTCCTAGACTCTATGAAAACTGGTTTGAAAACTACTGAGTCAACACCTTTATTTTATAAATGAGGAAACTGAGGTCAAGTTGCTTATTTAAGGTCAAATAATATCAAAACCTAGGCCAGAATGGAGCTTTCTCAGCTCTCCGTTGAGGGCTCCTCCCATTTTAGTTCAGAATATGGTGTGTGTGTGTGTGTGTGTGTGTGAGAGAGACAGAGAGAGAGAGGGAGCGAGAGAGAGAAAACGGTGACTCAAGAGTTAGGTGCAGATGGAGAGCAGACTCACTCTGAACGGAAACGTGAACGTGAGGAAGTGTTCCGTGGAGGCTGGCCATGCATTCCAAGTGACAAATAGATGCGGAGAAGACATTAAATTTGTTCTGATGACCCGAGGGACGCCGGGCCATATACAGAGTTTTTGAAGGAGCAGCAACTGGTGATGGAACATGGTGCTCCTGATGGGGCGAGGAAGCCAAGCAGAAATCGCCAAGTTTGCCGGGACCTGGGAGGAATGCCCGTGCCAAGACCACGTGTGAGGAGGGCATCGGTCGATTTCATTCGAGTCGGGGGCATTGTGCAGGGAGCGTTTATCCCACAGGATTAAGCAACTCCACTGGGTTCAGTAAACGTTACCAATCACCCTCTCTGCTCAAGCACAGTGCTAGGGGTCAGGAATCCAAAGACAAACCCCACACACAGCTCAGAGAAGAAAGGGTGAGACCTGGACTGAGGGCGAGGGAGGAAGCCCCAGGACTCTGGGACTATTAATATGAGCATTGGGGGAGGGGCAGCGATAAAAGAAAGGAGCTTCTAGAATGACTCCTAAGTTTCTCTTCTTCTAGAAGAACACGGGCATTTGGGGCAGGATAATCCACTGGGCAGGCCTATCCCATACAGAGCAGGATATGTAGCATTTCTGCCCTGGTGTGCTCCATGCTCAGTCATTCACTGTGGCCACCTCTGCCCCAGACACACACAGATATCCTGTCTCCATTGTCCCTGGAGGGGCAGTGTCCCCTCCTTCCCTGCACCACTCCCTTTGAGAACCACTAACTCTTCCCTCTCCCCCACCACAGTGCAGCCTGAATTATCTTTCTCTCTCTCACAACACAAAGAAGATTCTATCTTCCCCCTACCTGACTCCTTCATTGCCTCCCAATTTCCTCTGTAAAAGTGAGGCTTCCTAGAGGTTTCCCTAAATCTGGGCCCTTTCTGTATTTCTACCATCATTTCTCTCTACTTTCTCCCTGTCTTTCATTTACCCACACCTACACTCCAAGTACATGAGACGCTCCAAGTACTACATGAGACGCTCCAAGTACATGCAGCTCTCTTGGCACCTCACGCAGTTTCCCACCTCTGTGCCTTTGCATATGCTCGTCTCTTCGTCTGGGCTGTCCCCCCATCCAGCTGGCAGAATCCTGCGCCTGCTCATCTGATCGCTCTTTCCTCGTGCTGCCACAGTGGATGGTATCTGACTTTCGTTCGTCCTGATCATACTGCTTGCAATTATTTATTTACTTGGAGGAAACCATATAGTGAAAGCACTAATTGCTCAGCCTCTAGATAGATTATATGAATTTGGCCTGCTTCAATATTTATTTTTTATTTTATTTTATTTTATTTTTTTGAGATAGGGTCTCTCTCTGTCGCCTGGGCTAGCGTGCCATAGCATCAGCCTAGCTCACTGCAACCTCAAACTCCTGGGCTCAAGCGATCCTCCTGCCTCAGCCTCCTGAGTAGCTGGGACTACAGGCATGCGCCACCATGCCCGGCTAATTTTTTCTATTTCAGTTGCCCAGCTAATTTCTTTTTATTTTTTTTTTTTAGTAGAGACAGGGTCTTGCTCTTGCTGAGGCTGATCTCAAACTCCTGACCTCAAGCGATTCTCCCGCCTCGGCCTCACTGAGTGCTTAAGATTACAGGCGTGAGCCAGCGCGCCTGGCCCAGCTTCGATATTTAGTAGCACAAATTATTTGGACTCTCAGAATCTCAGTTTCTTCTTCTCTAAAATGGGTATACTAATTAGTATTTCCCGCATAGATTTATTTTTAGGATTAAGGTAATCCAAGTAAAGTACTAGTTAATCACAGGTATTAGCTACCATGTTATCAATGTTACATATTTGTGTATTCCCCCCCCCCCACTAGACTGTGAGCTCCTTGAGGCATATATCTTGTTTTATGCAACTTTGTATTCTTAGTGATTAGCATAGAGCCAAACAGGAGTTCCTTCATAAATTTTTGAATGAATGATCTAACTAGGAAACAGTAAATTGTATTCAGTGAGTGATCAGTTTAAGTAGGCAGGAAAATGTCATATATGTTTTTAGATTTCCAACTGACATGTTTGAAAAAGCAAAACTTTTTTCCCCTTGAAAAGTGTACTTCATTTATTTGGACACTTTATCGATGTGAACCTGCTAGTTTCTTGATGGTGCCAGGGTAGGTGACCACATGTTTTTTCCCACTAGAGAGGAGAGAGAGTGGAGATTGGGGGAACGTAGGCTTTGCAGTTGGCCCCACCAGGTTCCCACCCAGGCGCTGCTACTTCCTGGCTACAGGACCTTGTACCGGTTACCTATGCTTGGTGAGCAACAGCTTCCTTAGCTGTCAAGTGGTTACAAGCCTGTCAATCTCATTGGATTGTTTAGGTTATAATTGGCGTGTTCTGATCCATAGCTTACCATAGATATGGCACTTAGTAGTTGCTCATTAATTGTTATTTTACCTTGCATTGCCAGGTGAATTATTTCTTTAGTACGCTTGTGAGCAACTTGGAGGTAGGGATTCAAGGTCTATGGAAATCAGGGAACTCCAGGTGACAAGGACACCCATTCATGGAAGCTCAACTAGGATCAGGAGAATCTCATGAAATACAATTATAGATGTTCTCCCTCTCTCTGTCTCTCTGTCTCTATCTCTCTTTCTTTCTCTTGCCATGGCTTTCTGTTTCTGCTGTCCCTTGGCATTTCTCCTCCCTTCTTCTCTGTTCATCTGGCTTCTCTGCTTACTCATTTGCTTGCACACGGCCCACCATGCTGCCCCAAAACAGTGGCCTCACCTCCCTGCTCTGCACCACTCTCCTCCTTCCACCGCAAACAGATTCAGTCTTTTGTGTCTCAAGCACACATCCCTGGGAGAGAGAATCCGACTGGGCTACCTTCCAGCCAGGAGGTGCCCATCTCCTGTTCAGTGAGCTTTACCAGAGTGGGGCTTAGGGTGGTGGAGGAACTATCATAGGCAGCAAGATGCCTTGGGCTGCCCCTGCCTGGGCAGAGGGTTTCTCTAAGAAGAGAGTGTGGATGGGAAGGAAATAGCAGGTGTCTCTGGGACAGTGTCCTGTCCCCTCAGGCTTTGTATCCTTTCAGCATTTAGGGGAAGACAAACAAGGAGAGAAAGACGGGATTTGCTGGCAGAGCAAAAGTGGCCATCATGCCGGCTCACTTCATTTTTTCCTCTGGCTAAGGCACTGCTGCCTTCCTTGTTTTTGTTTTGTCATTGTTTCGTTTGTTTTGAATCCCTTCTGAGAAACACCACTTCAGTTTTGATGGGATCTGAGAAAGTCCTGTCACTTGTCCCATTGTGCACAACCCCTCAATTCTGGACTTCTCAGGGTCAATCCCATGAGGGAGGTCATTGGAATAAACCTTAAAGCTGGGGCTTAACTGATCGGATATTGAAGAAAGTGGAGTTGTAGATGGCAGTAACATTTACCGCAAGGGACAGTCTCTTCCCTTTCTGTGACTCTCATGGTGGAACCCTCTACCTGCTCTCCCCCCATTACTGATCCCGAAAATTACACCTTAAGGTGTCTGCTACCCTTAAATCGACAGTCAGATCTGACACAGGTGGTAGGAGGCTGTGGTGGGAACAGGGTCTCCAATTGGGGGCCTGGGAAGCCTGGGGTTGACGTGGAGGAGAAGAGGAGCCCGAGTGCCGGAGCAGGAACATTGAGAAGGAAGAGGAGGCTGTACTGGGCGGCAGGTTCATTAGCCAGGAAGGGCTGGGACAGGGGCTCGGAGTAGTCCCTTGAGCAAGATCAGACGACATCTTAAATTCCCAGTGCTCAGGGTCAGCACTCTGTGCTGCTTCTCACTTGCTCACTTTCTCAGATGCCCCCATCACAAAGGATTTCTGGTTTCTTTCTCATTTTCTTACTTTCCTTTTCCTTTTTTCTTCTTCAACATTCAACCTGATGCCACAGAGGCTAAAAATCTTCACATCTCTCACCTTGCCTAGGATTGACCAGGGTTGGCTGTATCCGTCAGCTGCTGGGCTGCTTTCAATGAGGCTTGGAAAGCTCCAGCAAAAGCCCTGCCTTTGAACCAGGGCCCCTCTGCCACCATCCGCCCATGGATCCTTTGTAGTGGAGACAAAAACCAGAGTGGTACCCTTGTTGGGCCCATCCCTCAGCTGAGAATTCCAAGCAAGGCTTTATCATCACCGAGTGCACTGCGCTGCTTTAATGTCTGGCAGAGCATGAATTGTAAACACGTCATTACACTTAAAGGCTGCCCTGAGATGATGGCTGCAGGAGAACGGGCCCTGAAGAAAAGAGGAGTTTGGCTGAAAATGAGCTGCTGAATAATTGATCATGAATTGAAAAGTCAATACCTTAAGTGAGGCATGGTGAAGCTCGAGAATTTGGAGGTAAACACTGTGAGGATGTAATTTTTTAGAGAACATTCCCAAAAGCAATGGCTCTTTGGAAGGAACGGGAGGCAGAGAGACCCCGGCTGAGGGTGGGCTGAGCCTGACTGGGGGTGGCGGTGGGGTGGGGTGTGAAAGACGAAGCAGAGCAGAGCTGGCCTTGGAGGCTGCTCCGTCTTAGCTGGAGGAGAGGAGAGGCCAGAAGGGAGTTGGGGAACAGTTGAGAACAAAATGAGCAATTCTAAGTAGGTATCCCAGGAAGACTTCACCAGTGGGCCCAGGAAAGCTTCCCAGAGAGAGCACTCAGGCCTTGAAGGGAGGATTTGACTGAGGGAGGTACGGGGACTTTCATTAGATGAGCTGTTCAGGTATCGCAGGAGAGAGGCTGAAGAGGCTGGTGTTGGGTGCAGGTTGAAGAACGCCATGTAGAAGAATGAGAACTCATTGAAGTTCGAAATGGGAACCCCTGCAGATTCTTTGATGGGACATTGATATTCATTCATTTATTCATTCAGCAAACATACAGCATATACTTGAGTAGCTAAGGTCTAGATTCTGTGCTGGTGCTGAGCACAGGTCCCCGGCCTCACAGGACTTACACTCTAGTGAGGGAGACAGAAAACCAAAACATAGTCATCACATTTGTTGTCCTAAGTGTTCTATATGCACCATCTCATTTTTTGCCATGAGGTTAAGAGGTGGGTGAAATAATTATCTCCATTTTACAGATAAAGAAACTGAGGCTTAGAGAGGTTCAGTAATTTGTCCAAGGCAACCCAGCTAGTAAATGGTGGGGCTGCAGCTCTATCATGTGATTATGCAGTTATGATTTGGGGCTGAATGTTTATGTGGGGAGGTATATGTGGCCATGGGCCAGTGTGGGATACCTGGCTCTGTCCAGCAGCCCAGGAAGACTTTCTAGACAAGGGAGTTAAGGTGAAACCTGATGAGCTGGGGTCATGTGGTGGGGTAAGAGTGGCCTGCGTGAGGGCCTGGGAGTGGTGAGAGAGAGAGGGAGGGAGGAGAGGCAGATCTGGCAGATCTTTGACGGCATGTCAAGGGGCCCAGATTTCATCCTGAAGGCAGTAAGAAGCCAATGAAGGGTTCTGAGACGGGAGGGATGGAGAGAGCATGGGTGACAGGGTCGATTTTGCATTTTTAAAGATCACTCTGGCCGCTTTGTGGAGAATTGATTGGTGGGGCCAGAGTGCAGGCAGCTAGAACAGTGAGGAAGTTGAGAAGCAAGAAATAAGCTAACCAATAAATTTGTCAACCCCGTGAATACTTTATTCATACGAGGGTCCCTCAGCCTCTTGCTCAAAGCCTTTTTCCCTCATTTGCATCCAATTCTAATAATTCAGCTGTTTGTTTTCCCGATTTATAGTATATTAAGAGTAACAATTTAGAACGGAATTTGGGAGTGCAGTGAGTATTCAGTGGGGGAAAAACAGTGGCAATTGTGAAAAGTGACAGCTTGATTGTAAAGAAAGACACACACACAAGAAACACATTAAAATATTAAAACAAACAAATTGCTCAGCAGGATGGGACTATTCAAAGGAAAGGCAAATAGCCCTACCCCATGTCATTTTCCCATTTCAGGCTAGTACTTGATATCTCTAGTGATTGATTTGAGGAGACAACAATAAAATTAATTTGAGAAAACAACAACAATTAAATAAGTCAACAACAACAAAGTGTGATGTTAAATAACCTCTGTTTAGAAAGATAGGAAAGGAAAAAGAATGACTCCATTCCCAGCAGCACTTCAGAGATGTTGGTGGAAACAATCCCAAAACGGCAGCGAAGCCCCGGGGCCCAGTGTTCCCTCCCAGTCTCCAAAGACAGCCGTGTCACCTCCCGTGTGAGTGGCCGTGCTAGGGTTGACAATGTGGAGGGAGTAGAGCTCAGTCAAAGCCTCTGGCCGCTCGTCGGTGAGCCCAGAACAGGAGCTGAGTCGAGACGGCCACAGCGGCCATGGCGGCTACAGGCCTCCCGCAGAAGCTGGACGGGAACATTTTGTAGACCGCTGCCGCCTTTTAGGGTTTTAGAAAAGTTTCTGCTGCCGCAGACCTTCCTCAGGGAAGCATTGGGTATGACGGAGCCTTCTGCTTCACGACTCTGGGATTTTGGCAGCATGGGTGTGGCCGGGTCCCCTCACCGCACCTGTTGCTCTGCCATTGTGGGTGGCGACCTGGGCGCACCCTGCTCCCTGAGGTTTGTATCGGCTCTTCTCTGCATCTTGGGCTCACACCCTTAGCGCCCACGTACTCAGAAGCACGGCCATGATCCATCCTCCCTAAGCCGAGGCTCTTGACCACATCTGTTTGCCCCACCTACCTTGCTAAGGTGGTTAGAAGTAGGACCAGAGAGTAGGCCAAGGGAAGACCCCCACATAATGCTTCCTGTTTTGTTGCTTTTAGTATAATGAACAGACTAAAAAGCTTTTCTGTTATTTGGTTGAGATCTAGGAGGCTGAAGTAGGAAAAAAATACCATCTGAAGAGTAGGGAGGCCGTTGGGGCCTGGATTCTGTGAGGACTTAGATCCACTGTTGCCTCCTCCAGCTGTCCTGGATGATTGGCCTCCACTGATTCATCCCTGACATTCGGATTCCACCCAGGAGGAGCTCAGGGACAACACTCTTCAGTTGAAGACAGTTGAGTAGATCTGAGAAGCCAGGCCTGCCCTCCACCTTTCTACCCAGTCATGACATTCCACTTGGGAATTATGACCTTTGGAAGTGTGACTGCTGGAGCTATGATGTCTCTTGCACAACTTTTGCTAGCTTGAATTTTAAATATATTTTTGTTGCTATGATAAGTATAATTTTTTTCATTCTTTTCAAATTGTTTTTGGAATATAAAAAACAATTGGTTTTTGTTTATTAATCACATGCCCAACAAATTGTTAACCTACCTTATTAATTATAATAGATTGACATGTATTTGGAATTCTCTATGCATATAATCGTATCATCTGAGAATGACAGTTTGATTTCATTTATTTATTTTTAAAAAGTATGTTTAAGGAGGATGGTTATTCAAACTGATTGAAATAAAAGAGAGCAAATAAAGAAATTGAGTTTCCATTATTGAGATTCTTCCTATATGTGGGATTTAGTGTTCTCTGACACCATCAAATAATACATAATTAAGTAAAAATATTCTTCATTAATTTTCAAAATAATTATTGAGTACCATAATAGGCTATGAGGTTACTATTGTGAGTAAAACTGAGACCCATCCCTGCCCTCCTACAGCCAGGGCTGTCTGAGGCTGTCTAGCAGTTAGTCTAGGTGAGAGAGGAAGGCAGGGTTGTCATACACAACATGGAGAGATAGATTTGGACTATCCATGGAGAAAATGTGGATAGATTGGTGACATAATTAGTAGTTAAATCCAGTACACCTTGGTCATGGGTTGGAAATGAGGAGCAAAGGAGAAGGAACTGTCAAAGACAACTTCTGGGATTCTGGTCTGCACAACTGAGTGGATGTTATTCACTGACATGAGGAACACTGAACAAGGATCAGATTTGGGAGGATAGGGAGGACAGGGTGCTCATGAGTTTGGTTTTGCCATTTTAATTTTGAGATGCATTTGAGTCCTATAAGGAGGGAGGCAACTGGATATGCTGGTCTGGACCCTGGAGGAGAGCCCTGGCTGGAATTATCTGTCTCTACAGAGTAATTGATAGTTTGGCTATAGATGCAATTGGCTAGTGGTGGGGAGAACAGAATGAGAGGGAAAGAGAGAGTTGGATGTAATATTCAGGAGCTACAAAATTTAATGGCCAGGCAAAAGAGGATAGGTTGGCAGCAGGGAAAGGAAAGAGGACATTCATGAGAGCAGGTTATCCTAGAAGGTAAGAGAATTGAATGTTTTAATAAAAGAAAGTTAACAATGTTCAAAGCTGCTGGGAGGTTGAATAAGATGAGGACTGATAAATGTCATTGGATTCAACTACAGTATGATAATTGGCAGCATTATTAAGAGTTATTTTGGAAATGATTATCATGGTTGAAGAATGAGTGGAAAGTGAGAATTTTTTGATAATTTATTGGAAAATAAATGAGTATGTATTGTTGTACTTTGGTTTTAGAATACATCACTATAAATAAGATTGTTACTAAGGCTTATAGAAATAGTCTTTATTAATGAGCACAACCTTAAAATGCTGGATCTACCTATTCAGTAGTTGCGGAGACCCTGCAATGAAGTTAGAGTGGGATGGCAAGGAATTTGCCATATCTGTCAAACTACTTGGGGCCAGGGGGTCTTAAACACTCTATTCTGGAGTCTTTCAGCTCCCTCATCATGCTTGCGAATGCCTGGATGAGGAAGCCTATGCACAGTGGAGCGTTATTAGAAAATACCTAGGCGCTCCGGATTTGGGCTGTCAGGAGAGTGACTATATTGGTGTCTGTGAATACATCCTGCCACATCGGCCTAGCCATTGGCACCTGCTGAAGCTGTTTTACCTGGAGTCATTCATTTGAGCACTTTGTACTTTTGTGCATCTGCCATTTGTCTTGGAACTAAGTTTGTACAAGTCCTTTGATGACGCATTCCAGCACTGTCTGAGGAGGGGCTCTGGGCCTGGCTGCAAATGCAAGCTGTCCCAGGCGCTGGCCTCTGGCTCTGTCAGAGGAAGCAGATTGTTCACTGTCTCCCAGCTGCTTCTTGCCACTTGCAATTTGTGCTTTCTACAGAAATCACTGTGTTCGGAACAAGCCAGTCACCTCGCTGTTGTGAGAGGTTTGTGTGTCTGCTGAATATTTTATCTGCCAGCTGGCTGGTGGCAAAGCACGGAACATGCTTACGGGCCAGCAATGCCCCAGACTGTCATACGCCAATCCTGAAAAGGTCACTTGCTTCTCCTCGTGCCTGGCAGGCACCAGCCGTCCCTCACACAGGGCCTTTGTTATTTCTTTGAGGCTCTGAGAATGAGGTACATGTGCTGGAAAGCAGTGAGGGCGATTTCTGCCCTTTGTACCCAGGCATCAAGGTGGCCTCCAGTGTTTTCCTAAGAAGAGGTTATTTCACCACTGGGCTCCTCTTCTCCTGCCTCGCTGAACAAGAATCTCAGGGAAGCACCTTGCTTGGGTCTGAGGAAATTTGTGACTCTGTTTCTGCTATCAGTAGGGACTCAAAAAATGTGCCATTCCCTGGCCTCTACTTCACCAGCCAGATTCCCTCTTTTGCAAAGGAGGAATTTAATAGCTCTTTTCCTTGTTCAGGGGACAACATCCAATTAGGGCTTAAAAGCGCTTCTGTTTTCAGCAATCTCCTTTGCAGGTGCAAATACTTCTAAGAAGTCTCTCATTTTTGAGTCTTAATCAGCCAGTAATTCCTTCATTGAAGATAGATGACCTTTAACAGTTACTCAGGAGGGAGGTGGCATCTGGAAAGTGCACTGGACTTGCAGTGAGAAGCCCTGTACCATTTTTACTCATTAATGCTTGGCATTAGACAGTTTGCTCACCTGTCAAATAGGTATAATAATAACTGACCTTGTGAGGTTGTTGTGAAGATCAAGACATGTGAACAATGCATCATGGATTGAACAGTACTGATATGCTCTGCCTGCACTAGAGGTCTAGGTGGTCTAACATGACACATCATGATCTGTGTAGTTCTACTTGTTTCTACTTATATAAATTGTATGGAAAATGGATACTTATCCCTTTAAATAATAAAACATTTAAAATATATATTTAGCCCCTAGGCTGCATATACATGCTATATAATATTATAATTATGGATTGGGAATGAAATACCATGATTTATTATTTAAATAAAAGTGTGAAGTATTGTTAAAAACTAACATTTGTTGAATGCTTACCACAACTGAGTGCCAGGCTTTGCAAGTATTATTTCATAATCTTCACAACAACCCTATGAGATAGAGATTACATCTGACAGATGAGCAAATTGAGATACAAGAACTTAAGTAACTTGCCCAGATTCATAGAATTAGTAAATGGCAGATCCAGAATTCAAATCCAAGTCTATTTGGTTACATGTGTGCAACCACAGTGCTCTACTGCTTTCCTGATCAACATATCTTCCCTCCTACAGAGCATCCTTGTAAAGAAAAGGAAGCCAAAACTCTTATAAAATCTTTCACTGCATCTGTATAAGCAGACAACTATATAAAAATGTTATGTAGAAATGCACAAAACTAAGAAATGGCACTGAGTGAGCAAAAGAATGGTATTGATAACATCCCTGCTGTCACTACATGGTGAAAGTGGTTATGTACCTTGGTGATGCCTTTTATTTTTCAATGGGAAACACCCCTCTGGGCAGTATAAATCACTCAGGAATACATGCATGCACGTGTATCTGTTCCCTTAGGTGAAAATCTTCCTCCCATAGTACTGCTCTCTTCTCTCTGGCTATAAACCATAAAGAATGGCCATTTCCCTGACGATGAGAATCATCATTATGAATACCAAAGGTTGAGTTGTGCTTGGTGTGATGTGCTCAAAGCCCACTAGTGTGTAAGGCTGGATTGGCCATTTGTTTGCCAGGTGTGATTATCATCCTTATTTTACAGATGAGGAAGCAGGTTAGTTAAAAGACTAGCACAAGTCAAAAAGCAGGATGGTAACCAATGCAAAGCAGATTTCGGCACAACCAGAGGAATCATTTTTGAAATTAAAAGTTAATTATAATTTCAAAAATATTACATTAAGAAATATGTGTTGTAAAAAATCAAAATTACAGATGGAGCTGGTGAAAAGTTCAGAAGTTGGCCACTAGCCCTAATCCTGGTTCTTTTTCAAAGGAAAGCCTATTGTTAAGTTTCATGTGTATTGCTTCTCAGATTTTAATGTATATTTGAGGATTAATGTATATCTGAGGATTTTGTTAAAATGAAGATTCTTATTCCGCAGATGTAGGATGGGCCTCATAGTCTACATTTCTAATAAACACTCAAGTGATGCCGACGCCACTGGTCCATGGACCATACTTTGAGTACTAGGTCTTGGGATAATGTGCATTTTTAATTTCATTGTTACTGCCAAATTACAATCTTCTAAAATGACTGTACCAGTTATATTCCCACTAACAGAATATGGGAGTAGTACTTATTAATATTTCCCATATGTTCTCTCTAATATTTGAAAATTTATGCATTAAATTTTGTATGTCCATCTGATGGGTAAACTATGTTGTCTACATTTTAAAAAATGTATTTTTGATTTTTAACAAGAGTTAAGCATCCTTTTATATGTTTATTGGCCATTTATACTTTCTCTTTACTTAATTGTTCATATTCTTGACCCATTTTTCCATTTGGATATTTTTGCCTATTTTATTGGCTTATATAAATTATTTATATATTCTGGATTTCAATCCTTGGTCTGTTAAATATCTTGCAAATAGTTTCCGCCAGGTCTAAAGAAGAAATATCTACCCAGCAGTGGTGTATAGTGATTGCATGGAAATGGAGCTGTTCAGAAGTTGCATAGACACTTGTTGGGATGGAATGTGGTGCCTCCATCCACTGCTTGTACCTTTTAATTTCACATTAATATATCAGATAAGAGCTAATCTTGCTGTATTACAGTTGTTTATTTGCTGGGCTCTTCCATTAAACAATGATCTCCTTGAGGGGAGGGTTTCGGGTCTGTGAGTCATTTCTGTATCACTGGTACCCAGCATTGGGTTTAACACAGGGTAGACACTCAGCAAATGTTTAGTGTATGAATAAATGGACAGAACATTAGATGGGTCTAGTTGCAGAATTCCTGTAAGGGTCTGCCTTGAGATTCAGGGAGGAGTTGCTTTGGGTCCTTGAATAGGGTGAAAGAAGAGGAGCAAGAGGACCCTTTGCTCCCAGTTAGAGGGCAGTGCCCTCTGGGTGGCTTGTCTTCTCTCCTTTAATTTACCTGTTAGATATTCTGGTGTTCAGAGATAGCAATAATAATAGCCAATACTTACATAGTATCTTTAATGTGCTTTGCATACATTAATTCATCTAATTTTCACAACATCTCCATGAGGTAGGTACTATCATTATTGTCTCCATTTTACAGATGAAAGAACTGAGGCACAGAGTGGTTAAGTAATTTGCCCACAATCATACAGCTAGTGAATGGCAGAGCTGGGATATGAACCCAGCTGTTTGGCTCGCTAGTCTGTCTCAAAAGGCAACATATGAAAAACACTAGGCCTGGCACAAAGTAGATACTAAACCAGTGTTCTTCTCTTCTTTTATCATCCCTCCCCCTGAAACATGCCTTTTCTGTCAATGACATCTCAGACCTGTAGCTTGGCACAATCCAATCTTGGACCTATTGTTCCTCCACAGCTTTGTCTCTGAGCCATGCATCCATCCCTGCTGGAAGCCCCAACAATCCCTGTTCTCCTAGGAAGCTGGGAGACCCACTGCCCAAGCAACCAGCTCAGGGACTGAGGCTTTCCATTATTAGGGTCCATTTTTCCCCGTTAGTCCTCCCAGTCCTAAATGGCACCTCTGGCCCCAAGGCTTTGCATGGTGCTGCCATCTGGTGGGTATAGATGACCACTGACAAGGCTCTCTGAAGAGTGAACTGCCATTGGCCAAGATTGGTTCACTGTTCCTCTTTAACCTTCAGGCCAGCAAACCCCATGCAGAATGTAATTGGTTGATGGCTGAACTCTATCAGTCACTGGCTTTTTCCAACTCTATTATCAAAGGTATTTCAAATGAAGGCTTACTGTTGGTGGGATGACAGTGTGGCTGTACTTTTGGGTAAGAAGTTCTACTTAGCTTGCCCTCAAGTCCCATGAAGAGGACAGCTGCCTACCCAGGGTAAAAGATGGGTGAAATCCAAAGGGCATACTGGGCAGACCACCAAGGATCTCCAGCCAAGATCAAGGATCTCCAGCCCTTTCTGTATACTCCTTGAGGTACTCACTTTCCTCTTGTGCAGAAGGGGAAGGAGACCCCAGATTCCAGTTCTCAGGGTAAGTTTAAAGAACTACTTTCTCCTGTAGTCCCTGCGAGGTCTGCTCACGTCCCTCATCTGATGAACTCTTCACAATGAGCCCCTGCAGGAGGCAGGACTTATTTGGGGGAAACACTTAGGAGTTAGATAAATGACCTAACTTGAGAATCAGGAACATCCTTACAGTCTGAGGATGATTTTTAGCAGCTTTCCCAGGCTCAGAAAAGAGGCCCCTATTGAGACTCTGAAACTCCAAGGATATCCACATGTATGGAGTCAGTGGGCAGGGTCCAGGGCAACTGGCCATTCATAAAAAACCTCAGGAGCTCAATAATTGTTGGATTGAAATGGACAGTAATTGAATTGAGGACCAAAGATGTGAATCTCTACCCATGTATTGATCACAAGGGAGCTTGCAGGGGTCTAACTCCTTGCTGACCTGTGACTCTGCAAAATCTTTGTGGGCAAAGCCTTTGTGCCTCCTCCAACTTCCTTTGTTTGTAGCCAAGGGGTTGGAGGTGTTGAGTGGGAAGTTAACCCGTACATGGAGGAAAAGCAGCCTTCTGCTTTGAATATCTTATCAACCTATGTAGATCACTGCACTACTGATGGTGAAGACAGACATTATGAATAGAAAGCCAATGTGCTGGAGCCCAGCTAGCCAAGATGAGATGAGTCTCTTGCTGCCTATAGCTTTACTTCCTGTTAGCTTCCATTAGAGGGGAGAGGACTGATATTGGTTGATAACAGATTCTAAATATTGCTAAACTGCAGGACGGAGTTCATGGAGCTGAGCTCAGGCCTGGAAAGGGAAGGGCCATATCCTAGTGCTCCTGAGCACCTACTATGTGTCCCGTGCTGATTTAAACTCTTTCTAGTGCATTCTCTCGGTTAATCCTCACGACCAATACTTCAGTAAGGTATTGTGTACATTTGGTACATAGGGGAAGTAGAGCCCCACGGGTATTTTGAAACTTGTCCAAGCTCACATAATAAACAGTGGATTTGGGATTAGAATCCTAGAGTCTGGCTGCATCTCCAGTGAATATTCTTTGAACTGGGCAACTCAACTCTGTGACTTTTCAGAGAGGAGAGCCTGTTCCTCATTCTTCCTTGGTTGTATCCATCTCCTCCATAGTTACACATTATCTTAGAGGATCAGCTGGTACAAAATTTAAGGTCACATAATCTATTTTGTATTCTACTTGAACCTTACTTTGTATTTAATTTGTAGCTTCCTCGCCCCCCATTAAGAACAAATGAGTATTGTCTCCTCTCTGTGTAGCCCTGTGGAGGTTTAAGAAGATTCTGAGAAGAGCTGAAGTTTCAGAGCTCTTTCTGGGAGAAGGTGCAGAAGAGAAGGAAAGATCACATCTTTGCCATTAGCTGTACTCCAGACCATTGCTTGTAAGTCTGTCCAACCAGAAGAAAGTCCAGACCCTTCATTGGTGAGTTGAATTATGCTTCCAGAAGAGAAGAAAGGGAGAGACACATTTTACTCCCTCTTGGAGGCACCAGATTTCCCTACCTTGATTTTTTTCAAAAATTGTGCATGTTCTCTCCTCTCATTTATGTGTCTCACACATACACACTATTTTCACGCCCCTCAGGTACCCTCAACCCACACCCACTGTTCTGTCTTCCAGCCATGGGTCAAGAGAAATCTGCTAAGGTCCCTAGTTGATGTCTTTTTTCACAGCATCTTTTGGGAGTTTTTGTAAGCAAAGCACCAGTTGAAGACCCCTTGGCCGATGGGCCCATAAAGTGCCCCTTCTTTGGTTTTGTGCCCTCTCTCTTTTGTGGGACCAGTTCTTTGAATCCAGAAGACATCACTCAAGGGAGCCACCCTGAGTATTCCCACGGCTGGCTGGAGTGCTGGCATACAACAGGGTGGCATGCTCCCTGACCCTTCAGGCCAGGAAAATGCAACCCAGAGGTAGAGAAGAGGAGGGAAATCTGTTTTAAAATGTCTTTGTTTAAAGGAATTCTGTGCAGGTGCTGAGAAGAGGCTGCTCAGCAGAAGGGGATAATATGAATACACATTTGCACTAAGAACAAACAACAGCATCACCCTCAGCGTCTGGCCTGCCCCTCTGCTCTCAATCAAGGTTCTCTCCTGCTGCCCTCCCCAAGAGCAACCACAAACACCATGTATCGGGACTTGACAGTTCACAGAGACCTTATTTTCCCTCAGGGGCACTTCCTTGCATGGTTTCCATATGCCCTAGGGTGATCCTAGTCCCCACATGAATGACAGCTGGGCCTACAGGACACAGCCTTGTGCTGGGAGCTGCACAGACTTTAAAAGAAAAACCTAGATACAGGCAAGAAACGGGGCGGGGTGGGGGGGGGGAGGCAGAGTCCAGAGACATCTAATAGATCACCAGTGCTGCTTCTAGCAGATTCCCAGGAATGCTGGCTCCTTTGAGCCAGGTTTGGAGATAGGTCTGGGGACACCCAGGAGGCCGGTGATTGAAGGCTGGCGGCAGGGTGGAGGCCCAAGTGAGGCCAAGAAGGAGTGGACGTCCATAGGGCCTGGCCGCTTCCTTGGCCTCTCTGCGTCCGGGCCACCAAGAAAAGGGTCCAGGAGTCAGCTGGTGCCAACGCAAGAAGCCCGGGCAGACGAAGGGAGCTGAGTCCTGCGACCACTCTCCCCGCTGCCCCCCTCCTCCGCGCCCCAAAGGCGGGAGATTCCTGCACGGGAGCAAGAGCAAGAGCCAGAGATGGAATTCCCCTGGAGGAGGAATCTGCCGACCTAGGAGCTGGGATTGGCAGCGCGCCCTCTCCGGGAGCTTCGGGTCTGGGGCAGCCTGCGCGGGCCAGAAAGGAGACTCAGGCGCGTCCCCGGGGGGGCGGGAGCCAGGGGCGGCCAGCAGGTGGGGCCCGGGGGCCGGACTCCGCCCCCCACGCCCGCTCAGCACCGGCCCCTCTCCCGAGCCGGAGCGCGATTGGTGGCGGCGCTTGTCGCTCGGAGGGGGCCGGGCCGCTCTGCTCCGCCACGGAACCCGCGCCGCTGCTGCCGCCGCGGTCCTCTCAGCTGCGCGGGCCGATCGGACCGCCAAGGCAGCCGGCGCCTGGCGATGGGAAGCCGCGCGGCCGCCGACCCAGGCAGTGGCAAAGTTTCCCAGACGTGCGTATTGGGGCGCGCGGCTGCCGGCCACCCGTGACCTCTGTGGGAAGGGCTCAGGAATTTTTAATTTGGAAAAAAAATCCACCTCATTTCCTTTGTCAACCTCTCTGTCCGGGTGGCCACCGGCAGGAGCTGCAAACTTGGGCGCAGCGGCTCCACAGCCAGCGAACAAGGCTTTGGAGAAGCTCCGGACTCAGGTGCTGGGCGCCCAGCGGCTCCGGGCGTGCTACAGAGTGTGAGCGCGGGGGAGTCCGGGGCGCGCGGCAAGGAGGAGCCCCGGGGAGCTCTATATGGAGGAGGGAGCCCAGAATGGTGTGCACCAGGAAGACCAAAACTTTGGTGTCCACTTGCGTGATCCTGAGCGGTATGACTAACATCATATGCCTGCTCTACGTGGGCTGGGTCACCAACTACATCGCCAGCGTGTATGTGCGGGGGCAGGAGCCGGCGCCTGACAAGAAGCTGGAGGAAGACAAAGGGGACACTCTGAAGATTATTGAGCGACTGGACCACCTGGAGAATGTCATCAAGCAGCACATCCAAGGTACGGGAGCCCCCGGAAACTTGGGTCTCCCACGAGGCCCGGGAGTGCCCACCGCGTTGCGGGGTGCACTGGGGCTGTTGCGCATCAACCCGGCGACCGTGGAGCTCTGGGGCCGTAGACGCGGGACGGGGGTCTGCGTGTACTCTCTTGCCTGCGTGCGGGATCCTAGGGCACACGTGTGTGCGCGGGGCTGCACGCGCGGGTGTGAACAGCTAGCTGGCGGTATGGGGGCGCGCTGCGCACGTGTCCAAATGTGCGTGTGACTCCGAGCTGGTTGCTTGTGGGCTCTGGGGATCGCACACAAGTCCGGCTCAGAATGTGTGCGCGTGTGAGTGTTTGTGTGTGTCCAAGAGAGAGCACGCGGAAAAACGAGCTCATTTGGCCACTGTAAGCGACAGGCGAGATTTCCGCGCGGCGGCCCTGGCCGTTGGCATTTAAGACCCGCAGGCTGCTGGACAAGCAGGGGCTAGGAGGATTGCACCGCCCCAGCCCCAGCCCCAGCCCCAGCCTGGCTGTGGCTCCGTCTGCAGGCGATTGGGGAGGCAGGGGGCCATCCGTGGCTGGAGGACTGCTTAAACCTATAGCGGTCCTTACTCCCACAACAGACCGCGGGTCCAGAACCCTCTCCAGAAGCAGGTGTCAACGCCGGGAAGAAGCGCTGTAGTCTGAGCTCTGTCCACTGCGGTGGCGCCTCCGCCCAAGAACGGAGAACACGCCCTGGGCTGCGCTTTGCCGGCGGAGCCGCCCGGGACCCGGTGAAGGCCGATCCCACCGGTAGCTCCACGCCCAGGCCCGGGGAGTGGCTGGGGCGGAGCAGACAGACCCACACGGTGAGGGTCTGAAGTCTAAGGCCGCCGGGTGGGTGTGCTCCAGGCCAGGGCGGGGGTCCTAAGAGAAAGGGAGCCTGGGGGGTGCGGGCGCTGTCCTGAGGCGACCCAGTGCATGAACTGTCTGAGAGAGGGGATGGAGTTCCAGGCGCCAGGGGCACTGATGCCGAGTGTGCACACACGCGCCTCTCATATTCACACTTTTTCTTCGCCGCCCCGCACCCCCTGCTTTCTGCCAGGCGTGTGAGCTTCTTAAGAGCAGGGCCAAGCCTAGTTCACCTGTAAACCCAGCAGGTGCACGAGCCTCTGGGGCCAGCGCATGACAGACCTTGGCAAAATGGAGTTGAATTGAAGGCTTTCTCCCCCTGAGCACTCCCTTTTGTTTACACGTGGGTGTCTGGATTCCACCCCTTGCACCTGCTGCCCTTGCCAGGGTAGGGATCGCTCTCTGAATTTGGTGTGTTTCCCCAGTGCCCAGAATAGTTCCTCCCAGGCGGCAATTCGGGGAGGTTCAGGTGAGTGCAGAAGAGGTGTCCATATCCATTGTGCTTCCTGACTAATGACTTACAAACGAGCCCATGGCTTTGACACCTCTCCAGAAAAGGGGACCACGGGGACCATGGAGAGCACGGACAGCTTCTATTTCAGCCCTGCCTCTGCCTCTCAGCCTGGCATTGAGATTGGAGACCAGTTTATCTGTCTGATGCTTTTTCTTGCCTTTTCTCATCCCATGCATCTGGATTGACAATTGTTTGTCCCTGGGGTGATTCAGAATGTTCTCTGGCAGACACAAGGCCATGCTTACTTTGACATCTCCAGTCTGCCCACAGATTCTGAAAGATTTTCATTCACAGATTCTGTGTGTGTGTGTTTGTGTGTGTGTTTGTGTATGTTCCTGGAAAATGATTCTCTTGTGCCTTTCTGTCTGGCCAGGCAGGAAGTGAGCAAGGTACTGCTTTGAGATGCATTGATGGGATGTTATTAACCTCTGAGCTTGTCACAAAGTGGGCTCCTACCATGTGGAATGTAGACCACATCACATGACTTGTAAGGCTCTACACGAAAACAAGCGCAATGTTGAAGTTAAAAGGAACCTTTGTGATTTTCTCCCTGGAAACTTTATAAATATGTGTTGTTCAGAATTTTCAAATATATATCTGAGAAAATTGGGGGAGATGGGGAAAAAAAAAAAGAAAGCATGATCTTTAAAACATGTGTTGGTCCTCTTCTCTTCTATATGTGCAGTGACCCCTGTGGATATTCAGAAATAACCATACTCTCAGGACACAAAGACCAAAGCCACAACCTGTAGTGGGGTGGGGAAGGGTCAGTGACTAGGGAAAGACTAGAATCGAGGCAGGCAGAGGGCACAGGTTACTTGGCTGGTTGTGCTCTGAGGACCAACAAGCTCTTCCTGTGGTGCTGGAGCCATCTCCCAGCTGGGATTTCAGGAACTCGGGTAAGGGGCCCGCAAGGTTTGGGACTGATCAAGTGCAGCTGTCTGAAGGCAGAGGATGGGAAAGGACAAGAAGATTAGACTCATGCACTTGACGAAGCAGATGGTTTATACGTATTTATATGTATTCTACTGTCAGATTCCTTCTAGTCAGTAGAGGCTTTGGAACAATCCAGTTTACTTTGCCGAGCTGATGGGAATAAGGGATAGTAATAACGACAGCTAAAAATTATACAGCACATATTGTGTGCAGGCCTTATTCTAAATGCTTTACATATATTGACTTATTTAATTCTCACAGCCGTATGAGGTAAGTAATACTTTGCTCCATTTTGTATTTGTGAAAATCAAGGAATGGAGAGGATATGTGACTTGTCCAGGGTCACACCACTAGTACGTGTTAGTACGGGGATTTAAACTCAGCTAGTGTGGCTTTAGAGTCTAAGTTCTTACCCACTTACTATACTGTCTCCTAAAAGGGCCAGAGCGTCACAGGGGGAACAGTGCTGCCCTGGAGTCAGTAGATGTGGAAGTGGGCATCAGAGGATGGCTGAGGGGTGATGGAAACAGTAGCCTTCCCACTTGGAGACTCCATCTGTAGATAAACTCAGGAAACTCTGGGTTTTGTTTTGTTTCGTGCCAAGAGGCAGAGGTTGCATTCCCTTAACTAATGTTTGTTGAACACCCAGGACAGTTCCTGGCACATTCTACAGAGGGTAGGTGTTGGACGGAAGACTGGATGAATGAATGAGTGCTGATGTCCCAGTGCACCAAATAGTCATTAGTGGGAACATTACCATTCTCCAAAGACTATGTTTTGCTTGCTCAGGCTCCTCTTTTCCTTGGAAGGAAAGTTGTCCTGGAAGCTGAAAATGTCACAAAATGTTCTTCAGGATGTTCCATAGGACTTGCAATTAGAAGAGGCTTTGGAGCGTCACCCCAGAGGTCTGTTCTAGTCATGACTGAAAAGTTTATTTTCCTCTTGTGGGTTACAGTGATATTTCATTTTAATTTGCTTTCTGATTGAATGATTTAATTAGATGGTGTTTGGGAATCTCTTGGGAATGTAAATTGCAGTTGTGAGAATTTTTTTTTAACCAAATGTTAAACGAGAGGGTGGATAACTTTAGATTTTTATAAAAGCATCCTGATGGCTTAGAGACACAAAATAAGTGTTAGTATAAGTTTGGTCTTAGGAGGAGAAAGTTTGTATAGCTTGAGATGGTGCGGTGGATGAAGCAGAGTGTTTGCTAAAGGAGCCCTCAGTATTGGAGAACTTAGGAAATGGAAATGTTGATTCACATTTTATTTTAGAAGTTCAGTAAAAACAAAAATGGCTTTTTTTTTCTTGTTTAGTATCTTTTATTCAATGTAAAAGAATGTGCCAATGTTTAAGAAAATATTTAAAAATGTATAAAATTGCCCATAATTCATTCTATCCCCAAAATTATTTTGCATTTTGAGCATTTCCTTCTAGCATTGTTCATTTGTCTCCATATTTAAAAACGAAGGTGTGATCATGACTTACATGTAATTTTATATTCTTTTTTCACTTTGCTTTTTGTTACAAGCATTTATTTCATATTTGCTACCTAGTTTATTGGTTCAACATTCATCTGTTGGGGACCTAATGTGTGTCAGGCACTGACTACACTGGGGAAGAGATTGGGAATGAGCTGGGACATGCTTGTCCCTGTCATAGTGGACTTGTTTTCAAAGGACAACAGAATCTCTCTTACTCAACATGTTCGGGGTGTGAGTGAATTGAAAAATTGGTTAAAGAGGAGAGTGAAACAAAATATTACATGCATTCATTAAGTATTTTTATTTTAATGTTATCCCAAATGTGCATCCATTTGCCAGTCTTTTGATGTCAGGCCAAAGCTTTGTCTTTGGGATGGGTCTGCCAATTGGCATTCTGCTCATCATCTTTGCATAAACCATTCCCATAGTGTCTTGTTTACGAAGTCTGACTTCTAGTTCTGTTTTCTTTAAAATTCACCGGGAACTTAAAGGTGCCTCTGAAGCAATCTCAGTATAGTAGCCTAAATTTTTATGATTTTTATTCGAACTTACGCAATGATTTTGCTTACCTGTAATTTGACTGCTATTCTTCAAGTGACTACCCTTTATAAAGCCTTTGTAAAACATTTAAATTAATTTTCTTAGAAACAACAACTTTCATCTTTTTAGCAGTTATATTTCATTGGCTTATATAATACGTAATTAGATTATGTGGTTACAGTGACAAGTACAAATAGTGTAAACATATTTGGGAACAAACCCAGTAGCTGGTTGGTAAGCATACCACTCAATTGTTGGCAGGGGCTGTGGGACAGTGGCACTGGAGACAAGCCCCCCTAGGGGGACAAGGCATCATGGGGTCTGTTTTCCAGAGGGAAAGGGAAGCATGGTTAATTTGGAGAGTTGATGGAGTGGAGAGTTTTTAAACAGAACTTTAAAAATAGTATTTTTAATGACTGCATAGTATTCTGTCATCAATAAATCACTATTGATTCAACCACTTCCCTGTTATGGGACATTTGTTTTGTTATTATAACATAATCGGAAATGAACATCTTCACCTCATTGGATTTTTCTTTTTAATTATTTTTAAGGATGTATTCCCAGAAATGGGATTACTAATGACTCAAAGAGTATGAATATTTTTAGGAAAGATTGTTTTTTCAGAAGTAAAGTCATTCTTCATAGCCACCAACAACGTATTATTGTGCCAGGGTCACAGAGCCTGGCCAGCATTGGGTGTCATCATTCAAACTTTCCTGGGCAAATATAATCCTTGTCAAATGCTCTGTTCTTTTGATTTGTCCTCCTTTGATTACTATGGAACTTAATATCTTCCTCCCACTCCCATGTTGATTTTTATCTTGTGGGACTATTTATGTCCTTTACCCATATTTCTCTTGGACTATCAGTGTTTGTGATTTGTGTATTTTTCATATATTTTTTATTGAATGATATCTTAAATAAATAAATAAAATACATTATGCCTGTATTATATGTTATATACATAACTTTTGTTTCACATAGATGCCTTGGGGCAGTGGTTTTTAAACTGTGTCCCCAGGAGCCCCAAACTTCTAGAAGGTTTGATTTGTGGCCCGAGGAGTAAAAGGACTAAGTGTGGTCTCCTAGACTCCTTTCCCCTCCCTGCAACCCAGGCAGCTCCTCTGTCATCTGTTTCTGCTTGGCGTTCTGTAAGATATTTCATTTTTAAAAAGGCTCTGCTTCTTAAAAAAAAAAAAGGCTGAAAATAAATGTTTTGGGAGGAAAAAAAAGATCAGACTGTTAGATTTTGGTGAGGGATGATGGTAGCATAAAGAATTCAAGAGAGTAAATAAATCTAAAAAGAAATTGAATTCCTGGGTGGTATTCTTATAATATCTATTTACCCTTCTGAATACCATGATTAATAATGTATTACATTATATGACTAATTTCTAAATCCATTATCTCACTTCATTGAGTCAAGATCATCCCAACAATGGGAGAAATGGGTTATTAACTGCATTTTGTTTCCTGGAAGTTTATTAGTCATATTATGTGCATATTAATGCACATTAGGTCAGTAACAGCAGGTTGTTCACCATGACTACAAACTATAAATGGTCCCTAAGAATCAGAAAATGTCCTAGGCTTGGATGTTTTTCTGCCCCCGATAGCTTTTAGATGTCACTTAGAATTGGCTGGTGTCCTGCTCATCTGATCTTTGACTTGGCGAGGTTTGCGAAGAAGAGGATATGATGTTTGCTGAGTGCTCCGAGTTTATCTGAGGAAAGGGTGTCATTTAAATAGTAAAGCTATGTGTCCTTTGGAATGAGCTGTGGCATGTGAAATTATTTTAGCAACAGTGATTGATATTTTGAGAGAGTTCAATGGCAGGATTTAGGAGTTGAGCCTAATTACCTTTGTTAATGGCCCAGGACCGTAGCTTCATGATTAGAAAAACCTTGCCAAAGAATACAACTTTTTTCCCATGGCCAAAGAATCTTAATTTTTAGCCAGAAGTGTGTAGGCTGTAAAATAAATGAATTCCACATTCTTTCCCACTCACTTGACATAAATTGTTATTTGCCCTTGATAAGTAGGTTGGTGTAGAATCTCAAGGAGAATTCAGAATGAAGAATGGTGGAGAGCCAGACTGGTTTTCTGGTTTGTGAGAGCCTTGAAGGTCAGCGTCAGTCCTGGGTTAGGCTGGTCTGTGTTTTCCCAAAGGTATCTATGGGATACAGAGCCACATACAAGGTTACTGGAACATCTTCATTACCATCCTATAGAATTTCTGACCTGATCTCACTTGAAAAGCTAAATGGGCTATTGCCTTGATCTGGGGCTTGAGTGTCTCTTGAGGTTTGTTGCCCTGTTTTGGTCACTTGAGTTCTACCCAGGAGACTGGGACAGACAGGCTGTCCTGTGGAGAAGCATATTGCAGGGCAGTCCAATTGGAGCTGACGGTGCTCAGAACACCCTTTGGGGAAACACTGGGCTGAATATGAGTGATGAATATAGCCCAAAGGCAGCACGGTCAGATTTGGGGAGAGACAGGATTATGCATGAAGCTGGAGGGCAGAAGTCCATAAATGTTGGACGGGCACTGAAGTTGGGAGCGGCTGAGGTCTGCTGGTTGATGCTCCACATTCAGTGGATGGTGGGCTTGCTGCTTATGCTGGCCTTGAGTATTTCTCCAAGGCTAGGGGTTCTGCCTTGAATCTGGCAGGGATTTGATTATTTTACAACTCCCACAATTGCTATTTTAGCAAATTCCACTTTGCCTTTGGGGTGACAGTCAGCTCTATTCTGCAATGCAACGCTTGAGCACAGGGGTCCTCAGTCTTAGGGCTTGTGCCCCGGGGGCAGGGCCAGGAGGATGCACCTCCCAACATACAGCATTCATTCTCACTCTACCCCTTTCTTTCCCAGTCAAGAAAGCATATGAGTATGCAAGGGAATGTGACAACCTTGAAATCTGCTTAATTTATTAGAGTTAAAGTTAATCATTCATAAGCTTTGGTATTTAAATTATTGTTAATAACTAATTACCTCACAACTGTTCCAAGATACAGTGTGTTGTGGTGGCGATTGGGAATGATTGCTGTTCTAGAATCTTCTGTGTAGGTCTGTGTACCTTTCACGGACCCTGCTGAGTGCAGCCAACTGGAACTTTAAGCAAAAGGATTCCTGGTTATATGAACGCTAATGCTTTGGTAGTTTTTCTGACTACACAATTATGGATTAAAATATGTTGCTAGACAGATCATCCCAGGGGGCATGCAGTTCTGAGATGTAGTTCTCTTTCACTGCCTGACATTCCATTTCAGTTTTGTGAAGGTTTGTTTTTGGGAGGTGAGGCTGTCCTTAATGATGCTAGTCAAATCGCTCAGTATCCAGCCCCAATGAGGCATTGAGAGGTGTCCTGTACGCAGTCACTGCTCAGATAGCATTGGAGCAGACAGGCACACTTCACTGGGATATGTTCTGTTGCCACTGTCCTTGGAGAGCTCACAAAAGCACAGGGTTTGGGAAGATCCAGAGAAGTGGCATCTGCACCCTTCACGCCTGCAGAGGAGGCTTGGGGCCAACTCTCTGGCGTGAATGGATTCATTCTACCGATGTTCTGAGCTGAAGTCTCAGAGGGGAGCACTCTGATTAAGATTGCTGAGTGCTGCATTTTAACAACCTCTGGTGCCTTGTTGGGCTTCACCAGTCTGACTTCTGCATCCATCTCTGGCCCCCAGGAGCTTACAGTTAAAGGCCATTGAGATCCCGGGGGAGCAGGAAGGTAATTCAGGGACCCTGGTGGGACAGGATTTAAAACTTTGGAATAATAGTAAGTGTCATGCTAATGGCATCTGGAGATTTAGGAGAACAGTACCAAAATTGCTGGGGCCAATGAATATGGGAATACGAAAGCTAAGGAGAGATTTGAAGTGACAAATGAGACTCCAGGCCAAACCCTTGATTTATTTTAAGAGCCAACAGCATGTAGAGAATTGAAGATTGATTGTGTCAAGGGAGTGGAGGAAGAGAACTACTGTACTCCTGTACGTCAGGGACTAGGCAAGGTGCTGTCCAGCCACGATTACTTGAATCATTTATTTATGTTAATGGACAAATACAACTTGTATTTTTAAAAATTAATGATTCCTTTTTATCTTTATAACATGGTGACTTTGGGTTTTAGAGGTAAGAAAATAAAGACTTAGAGGCTTCTTAGAGAGTTTGCCAAAGAAGGGTCACAGGGCTGATGGGTGGTGCAGCCAAGAAGAGAAACTGTCTCCAGAGTCAGTGCTTTCCACAGAATAGAAAAGAAGATGGAAATTTCACACAGAGGAACTGGAGACCCCCTTATCAAAGACAGTGCTCCAGTGTATGCCCAGAGGCCTCAGGTCAAGTAGGAGGCTGGTGAGAGAGGGAGCAGGGCAGGGGCATGGTGTGTGGGAACCTCGAGGTTGGGGTTGGGGAGAAGGTCTTGCTCTACATGGCTGAGCAAGGTGCCACCATGGAGGCTGTGGAGAGCCTTTTCTCTTGGGTCACTGTGGGGCCCCCAGGAGCTTGTCTTTGTACGAAAAGCAGAATGTTCCAGCAGAAGGCCAGAGCCCATTTGGATTCCACATGGGTAGCACAAGGATTACCCATGGTGTGCCAGGCACAGGGCCGAGGGCTTTCCTGTGCACTAGCCATGTGTCTTTTAGGGTGACCAACTCGTCCCAGTTTGCCCCACACTTCCCCGGGTTAAAACTGAAAGTCCCTGGTCCCAGGGAGCCCCTCAGCCCTGGGCAACTCTGTATGGTTGGTCGTCTTAGTCTTCTCACAGTGGCCAACTGTTTGGTGGTAACTCCTAGCACCAGGGCAAAGTTAGTCCTTCTCGTTGTGCTGCATCTGTGTCTTCTGCTCTCGGACATCACCCTTCTTGAAGAGGGACAAAGAAGAAAGAAGATGGTGGTTGTCCAGCCGTCCCTGCCCCTTCCTTCCCTGTCCACACAGCTGCCTCCTCTCTCTTCTTTGTTATTCTTTCTGCCTTGGCATTCTCTGTTTTTCAGCTGTCTGAGCCTCTCAGGATTTGGAAAGGAAGAAACAATCGCTGTAAAGGAAAGCTCTAATAAAGTGGTTTGGGCACAGAACATCAGCAGCTGTTTATTTGCCCAAAACAGTAAGAGTCCGTATTAATAACCTTGTGAGTTATATGCTGGGAAGTTAAAAGTAAGCAAAAATCTTACTCAAGACCCGCAGATGTGACTTTATTCCTTTATTGAACTAATCTCTCTTCCTGTTTATGCTGGTGACATTTTCTATTATCTGCGTGGAAGATCCTTTTTGATCTTCCGTTACAGATTTATTTAGCTGGGCCTTGGTTGGCGTCCCAAAGCAGAGGGGTTTTCTGGTTTCTCTTTATTGCAGTTATAATGCTTAGTGTTTCTGTGGTTCCTGCCTCAAAGGATTTCAACAAGCGGGGCAGGCTTTGTCTAATTAATCATCATGTTTCCCTGACGGGGGAGAAGACACCATGGAGGATGGGAGGGGCGCGAGGAGGCTGCAGACCTGTCTGTCAGTTCACCGGCTTGGGGAAGCGAGTCTTTTAATATTTTGGTTTCTTCCATTTCCAAATCTCATTTTAATAATAAACTGATCCTCTGATTTGCTTTAGTTTCTTAGAGTGAATGGAGAAAAGTATAACATGTAGGAATTACGATGTAAACCCTCCCACTCTGTATTTGCACCAGGCTTTTAATTTTATTTTAGTGGAACCTGGGGATTTATATTAGAAGGGGAATCCAGTGGAAAGTGGGTAGAAGAGACTTTTATCAAGGACTCAAGAATTGGAAAAAGGAACGAGTGAGGAAGGGCTGTAGGAATAGGTCTGAACTCATCTGGAGCAGAAATGGGAAGAGGAAGGGGAGTATATTTGTTGAGCACCTATTATGTGCTAAATGCTTTATATGCATCATCTCATTTTAACTTCATAAGCAGCCCTGTGGGATGATGTTATTGCTCCCATTTTACAGATGAGGAAATCAAGGCTCAGCAACTGTAATTAATTTGTCCAAGGTTCATCCAAGAGACAAAACCCTATTACCTCTATTAAGCTCCTTAATAAGGGGCTAAGGGCCCTCTTGTTTTTCTGCTCCAGTGATATTGATCAAGAGAAAACAGGCTCATGCCTCTCTCTTAGCAGAAAGTTTGCTGATGAGACTGGCAGAAGGCTTCTTGGGAGTAGTGAAGCCCTGAGCTGGTTACCAAGTGATTATTTTGGCAGTCTCCTGGTCTGGAGACAAAGGAGGATGCCTGTGCCAGGAGCCGACCTGGACTCAGCCCTCTGGAAGGCTGAGAGAGGCTCCAGGTGGGGCTCTCTGTGGCCAGCCGTATCCTTTTTCCCAGGAGAGGACTTAGCATGAACAGACCATCTCCCTCACTCGCTCAGACCATAACTTTATTTTGGGGGTCCTCCAGGCTCAGGGCATGGGATAGGCTAGGGGACTATAAGAGGGGACATACGAGGGGACTGGTTTACACAAAGGAAACAGCAGAATGGCCAGGCCTGCCAGGCCTTCCCATTTAATTGAGAGAATGGAGTATTCGGAATAAAATGTATAAAATGGTGGGCCACAGCTGAGTGGGAAGACATAGGAGATGTACCCCAAGGCTGCCATTGTATATTGGAGGTTGGGGATGGGAGGAAGTGAAACCACCCATGGGTGATTGGGAGAAAGTGCGGACGTGCTTCCAGGTTCCCATTCTCCCCCGTGTTGGCTGCAAATTTGATAGTGGCCTGGGATGTACCCCTGCCTTCTTTTGGTCACGTGCTCAGATTCTTCTCTTCATTCAACAAGCATTTATTGAGCACCTAGTAAGTGCTGGGGATATATCAGTGGACAAAGGCAAAAATATGAAGGGGTTGCAATTAAACAAGATGGTCAGGGGCTCTCCTTTAGGTAAAGGCTTGAAGAAGGTGAGGTGTGAGCCATGTGCACGTCTAGGGGAAGAGAGTGCCAGGTGGAGGGAATAGCCAGTGCAAAGCCTCTGAGGCAGGGATGTGCCTGGTGTGTTTGAGGAACGGTGAGGTGGCCAGTGTAGCTAGAGCAGAGTGATGGTGGGAGAAGGAGGTGAGGGTGAGGCCAGAGAGGGGCTGACTGGGGGGCTGGTTGTAGCCTTAAAGGCCACTGTGGAAGGAATGCTCTGGAAGGACTTGGGGGCTACTGGAGGGGGTGAGCAGAGAGGCGTCAATCCAGGCTGTTCTGTGGCTGCTTCCTTGAGCACCTCTCATGGGCTCGGCCCTGTGCCAGGCATGGTAGGAGATGACAAAATGCATATGACACGGTCCTTTCTTTGAAGAGCTCATAATCAGGCCGAGAAGACAAAACAAGAAACAGTTAAGGATCTTTTGCAAGCTAACTAATGTAATGAGGGTTAAAATTGAATTCTAGAAGAGCAAGTTGTCAGAACAGACTTCACAGAGGAATTGGGACTTATGACGCATCTTTGAAGAATGAGGAGGATTTAAGGGAGTGGAGTAGGAAAGATTTAGAGAGGACAAGTTCAGTTATTAAATAAAACCCACAGTTACCTTGAAGAGGGAAACCGGAGCCTTTTACTTAGCATGGTGAAAAAGAGTGTGCAGGCAGAGAGTGATGGGAATCAGAGCTGCCCTTTACAGCCTGGGTGACCTTGGGCAAGTCTCTTAACGTCCAGTGCCTCGGTTTCCCCAGCTGTAGCAATGAAGACAGTCACTCCTGAACTGTTGTGGGATTGCTGTGCTGATTAAATGAGGCACGTGCAAGGAAGTGCCCCCACTGTGCCTATCAGGTGGGAACCCTGGGGGGCAACGTGTTCTTTCCGTCAGACTTCCTTCTTTCCTTAGTCCCTCTTCCCTTCATTCCCACTGTCTTTCCTTCTTGGTGCTCACACAGAACATATGGTCAGGAATATATTTTCTGGTTATAACACCTAGAATATCAGATGTGAGTCCCATTTCAGTGCAATTACTTAGGATTTAACTACAATGAAGTCAAGTCTGAGATGGTCATAGTTAGAGTTGAGGGGAGCTCAAACTAATGCTGGTCACGTCTTCTCGGCTGAGACGTGTTGGAAGATCTGTTTCAGGGTGACTCGGTGTTGCTGACCGCTGCTCTGAAGTTCTGAGCCTGCCAGACTGGGGACCTTCCCTTGTTTGTGGAGAAATATTTGTTTTGCAAAACCCACTTGGCCTTGTGGTGGTCAGCGGACAATGCCAGGAATGTGCCGTGTTGGTTGAAACGTTGGCTGGCGGGAGAGTCTTGCAAAGTGTCCCGCTACCTGGTGGGTGAGCCTCCTTTCCCGCCTCCTTGGTGGAGGGAGAATGTTCTTGAGGAAGGACTTGTCTTTTCTCCCATCTTGACTTCCAAACTGAATTGAAGCCACATCAGCCTCTCTTCCTGCCAGGGTGAATTTGTTTTAACTCAAAGCAATGCGACTTATAATTTCAATTGCAGGCAGGAAGGTGTGATTTAAGACAATTGTCAGGAAGATTCAATTTAATCTTTTCTTTCATCCCCCTCTACAAATTGTGCATTTTGTTGCATGATATAATTTTGATATACATTCTTTACAACTCAGAGATAGATGTAGTTTCACATTGGGAAGGTACACTCTACATTTTTTTTTTTTTTTAGCACTTATCTATTTAAAGTGCTTTTAAAAAAGATTTCTTTCTAGTGACAGCAGAAAACGGAGGGATGATTTTGCTTTTTACTAGAGACAATTGTAGTAAATCCTTATGAAACTTCCCAGGCAATAAGCTGTTTCTTAATTAGCCGGGGTTATTTTGGTCACTTGTTACTAGGAAGACAATTGGTTTTACAAAACAATAAAAATAATTATTTTATTTACCTAAAACTGAACAGTTGTGAATTTTGCATGCCAGTTGTTTTTTTTGCAAAATAGGCATAAGTATTTTGAGTTTGTAATTACTTTAGAAATACAGAGAGTGTGCATTGATTTTTGTAAATTAAAAATTAAGTGTCTTATTTCACTCTGGTAAATATTAGAGATTTTTAGCATTGTGTTGTACAGCTCAATGTAGTCGGTCCCTCTTTCTTCATATATCAGCAATGAAGGGTGAACCTTCCTACTTCTGCAATTCTCAAGTCATATTCCAATTGCGAAGGCGCCAGTCTGAAGGATCTTTAGCTAGAATCGGAACATGCCAAAGCTGGGAGTAGCATCAGCATCCTCACCCTCAAACTGTTAGCTGAGGGATCCAAGACCAGTGCAACTTGGTGACTACCCCAAGGACCCTCCACTGGACCCTGGAGGCCCTAGAATGGGAATCCAAGGATCATGAATCCAAGTCTGGAAATTTCTCTTTACATCCAGTTACTTCCCTCAACCTAGGAGAAACTTCTGCAGTGGGAAGGTCAATCCTTAGTTGTATGTTCCCAGATAAGCCAGGTGCCTAAGGGACAAAGGGATGGACAGATTTTCAGAGTCTCCCTTGGATGGGATCCCCTCTCCTTGGCCTGTGTGGATCTTTGGGGCTTGTACCCCTCCCACTTGGGATCAGCTTCAGGATTAGGGACGTAGCACTGTTGACTGGGACCTGATTTTGGGTCTAAGCAGTGCATGACAGCTCCTGGTGACGCAGCCTCCATACCTGGGAACAGAGCTTCTTCCCAGCCTTTCAGGTCAGCGTAGTGACGCACATAGAGGAGGGGCAGAGATTTTATGTCAAGGAGAGGAAAAAGAGAGAAAATTTACATGTGTCAGTCATTACCTGCTAGTTGTTTAGCACTGTTTAATCTGCTTCATATTATTTAATCCTTAAAATAAGCCTGTGAGGTCATTAGCCCCATTACAGATGATAAAATCATCCTGTACTGTAACTATTAACTTGCTTTTCCCATTACACTATGGGTTCCTTGAAGGCGGAGACTGGATCCTGTTTTTTCCATTTTCTAGTGTTTCACAGAGTGCCAGGTACATAGTTGGGGCTATGTAGGAGTTTGTTGAGTAAATACATGAATAAATAAACAGGCCTGCCTAAAACCTCTCAGTTAATAAAGGTGATGCCAGAAGTCACATCTAAGTCTCTGGCTTTGAAGCTGTCTGGAAGGGAAGCCAGAGGACAGAAGAGCTGGTTCTCACCCTGCCAGGCTTGGGGTGGCTTCCAAGAGGCTCCGTCTCATGCTATGTCTGCCTGCTGGGTCAGGGACAGGAAAGCATGCACTGTTGGGGTCTGTCTCATAGCACCTCGTAGCTCATACTGCTGTTTCAAGGTTTAATGAAAGGGAAGCTGAAGCTCAGTGGTGAGTGTGTGTGTGTCTAGAATGTGCTTTCCTGCACTGAGATCCCCCAGGGATCAGCTGGTGCGAGAACCCTGAAGCCTTCAGGGGACCCTCTATGTCTTCATTTCAATAAAGCTGTCACTTGTGGTCACTTTCAAACTAAAGCAATCTTGTGGGTATGGAAGGGGAAACATAAACCTGCTCCCAAAACAAAAAATAACACCAGAAAAAGATGCAGCTGAACAGGGCATTTCTGCTTCAAGAGGAGGGACAGAGTTGAGGTCATTTTAGGAATAATTGATATCCGAAGGGTCAATAGAAAGGAGCATAACTTAATTTTCGAGAAGGGATAGAGATATCTTCAGGGCCCAGGAGCTAAGGGGCAGTTGGCCTGTGGCTTTGCCTCTGAAGTGAACACTACTCGGCCTGCGAGAACCTCAGAAGGGTGTCTTCAGGGTGGTGATGGCGGGTGAGGACTTGCTGTTTCACACGTAGGAGAGGCGTCAGTGAGGAGGAAGGACCGAGAGGACAGCTCCGGAGCCTGCCCTGTGGGAATGCCTTGAGATGAAAGTCGGGCGGCCTGGACCTCCTGGTTCTCTGGTGGCCACCGGGGGAATGGCCTGAGTGTGGACCTGCAGGCCCTTCATGGACCCCTCCCACCCTCCCCAGGTGGCACGTACAGGAAGGGGACACAGGAAGAAGTTTCTTCTCAGCCTCTGCCCGTTGGGACAGAACGGCCATTAGCAGGAGCCACAGATTACTCTGATTTTTCTTTTCCTATTATTCTCTGATATTTTCAATTTGAAAAGAGTCATTTAAGCAGTAGGTTGGAAGAGGGCATAGTAGACATAGGGGAAAAATTGAAAATGTCATTTAAAAATGACTATTCCATTCTTTTTTTCACCCCAGCAGACAGATGGCTGTCTCACCTTTTGCTCACGGCCAGGAGCAATAGCCGGTGGGTCAGCGGAGGAGAGCAGTGATTTTATTTTCCTTTTCATTTCAAACAGATTGTGTAGCCCTTGGGGTGTGGGGGACCAGTGGAATGGAGCTACGGGCTGGGAAACTAATTATGCCTCCCTGCATGGCTGAGCTGGTTAATACCAAACTGTTATTGAGGCTGATTCTTCCCTGGGGCAGAAAAGCTTCCCAAATTCCTTATCTCTTTCTCTTTGCCTTGGGAGCTGAGGCCTTTTGGGTTTTGCCAGTTTGAGAATACAGGCACAAAGTCCAGAAAGGTCCTCAAAGCTCTGAAATGGTGCTCTGGATTCTGGTTGCTAATGCGGCATTCAGCTGCACAACAGCCTTCCCTCCCGCCCAGACTTGGTGCTGTCACAGAGGGGGCTGGGCTTGGAGTCAGGTGGACTTGGCTCAGACCTGGCGCTGCCGCTCACTGGGGTGATGCTGCCAGAGGCTGCTCCGGGTATCGGGGACTGGAAGCAGATTGCTTGTCCACCGTGTCCTCCCACTCCCTAGTAGTGTGAGATCAAAAATGGGCCCCCTAAATATTGGCAATATTAGTAATAATAGTATACCTGACTCACTTTCCTGCTCCTGAAACCGAGACCCTGCTAGGCACATGGCATGGTCAGCATGGTGTCAACAATGGAGACCACGCAGGACAAAGGAAGAATCAGACATTCAATAATGCCTTTAAATGGATTTTTAACTTACTAATCAAACCACTATGAATCTTTGAAAAATGATGTCTTAGTCCATTTGGGCTGCTATAACAAAATACCATAAACTAGGTGGCTTATAAACAATAGAAATTTATTTCTCACAGTTCTAGAGGCTGAGAAGTCCAAGATCAAGGAGCTAGCAGATCTGATGTTTGGTGAGGGCCCTCTTTCTTGTTCATAGATGGCACCTTTATGTTTCACATGGTGGAAGAGAAAAGGCAGCTTTCTAGAGTCCCTTTTAAAGGCACTAACCCCATTCATGAGACTTCACCCTCATGACCTAACCACCTCATGGCCTTAGCACCTAATACCATCGCCTTGGGGGTTATGACTTCCAACATATGGATTTGGGGAAACACAAACATTCAGACCACAGCAAGTGGTTACACATATACAAGTAAGTCATATGTACTGAATATATAGATAACAAACTTGTTATCCTTTGCAATAACTCTGACTTCAACACTTCCTGTCCTCCTGTCCTCCCCTGCAGATCTGTGGCCCACAATCAGTCTGATGTCTCCAAACAGTGGATCCAAAAAAATCCATGGTTCTTTTTAAGGAAAGAATGTGGGTTTTAAATATTGAGCAGAAGCATTTAAAAATATAGCCTTTGTGACAACATGAAGATCATGAATATTCAGTCTGTATGTAATCTCAAGCAATTAGGCAGATGCATATTTCCAGGCAGGGTGTGTTGCCCTGGTGGCTGAGGGGATGGGGGCTGTCTTATCATTTCAAAACCAGATTTCCCTGTAGACTTCAGAGTCTGACTTTAGGAAAATTTGGGAATGAAATCTCAGAGAACAATCCTATTTCCTTCTCCCACCTTTCTCGGACCACACTCCACGTGGCCACATCCATACACCTAGGCTTTAGCTGAAAAATCCCTAGGTCTTGGGAGAGAAAAAACTCCCTAAATTCTGAATGCTGAGATGGTGACTGATTCAGCACTGAAGCAAAGTAGCCTGTTTCCAGCCTTGGAGGATGGTTCTTGTGTGACAAGTCTTAGTCATGGCTATTGGGTGTTACTTGTTTAGAGCCGAGTTCTCTCCACGTTGAATTCTTGCTAGAATTAATTGAGTGTCTTTGAAGAAGCACCAAACACAAATTGAGGTGGTTGATGAGAAGATACAACTTACAACTGTCCCTGCTGAAAGAAGACTTTGTATCAGCCAGCAGTCCCTTTTAACTTTGCAGGAGAACCAGAGTTTTAACAGTTGTATCTTCCCAGGTTATATGGGACAACCCAATTTCAAATATCCTCATCTGTTGTCCCCAGAAACCATACAAATGAATTGTAAATTCTAGTATTTCCAAAGTTTACCGCCCGTTTTGACTCCTGTACCTGGAAGCAGCACAAAGCCCTTGCCAGACCACATGCCCCTTATTTTTCATTTAGAAAATATGGTCAAAATGAAGTAAACATAGCACTGGTAAATGGAGCCAGCTGTTCTCTAAATGACTCCTTTTTTGCAGCACAAATCACATGGGGGTAGGTGAAGAACTGAAATGGCAGTGTGAGGAGCTCTGTGACTCCTCTCCCCAGTGAAACAGCATAACTGGTGGAAATTATTAAAAACCAACCACCTAAAGTCTCTGGAGGTTTTCCTAAGGGTGTAACATCAAGTGAAGAAACACTTATTTGAGAAAATCTACTAAATTTTAGTAAGAACAGCAAGCATCTGTGGCATTTGAGCCATGACCCACTTCCTCTCTCCACCCCAGCTCAATGAGACAGAAGCTCTCATCTGGGAAGATATGGACAAGAAGATGGGGTTCTCTTCCCCACCTGCTTCTACTCTAGGGCTATATTTTCTCCCCAGGAGGGATGGGCCACTGGAATTTTTCATATTTCCCAGCTCCGTGTTACAGAAGCTCCATTCCATGCAAGCGTGGTTGGGAGGTCTGGGGCTGCCTTCTGCCACCTAGCCCCTACTTCTAGGATGGAAGCTCTACCCAGGGCTGGGAATACTGGGCCCCGATTGCCCCCACCCTGGCTCACATGTCGGGTGGAGTTTCCATGCCAGGAGAGGCGATCCAAGAAGACCTGTGACTCTCATTCCCACCTATCACCCCACTCACAGAGCAGGGACATCACTCTGAGAGAACTGGGCTGCTGTTGCTACCCCAACTCCAAAACAGTGGTGCAGAAATTCTGCTCAGGGATAGAGGCAGCCTGTAAGAACACAGAGATCTGTAGCTTTCCCTAAAGGGACTGACTTTATTTGGAATGGTGTGTGAAGAAATCCAAGCCTAAAAACAATGGGTGAGCATTTAAGAAGAGACTGGTAGTTTCATAATAGCAACAAAAGAAACAATAGGCCAGTTAGACTTTCTAGTACAGTAAGTTCTCACTTAACACCATTGATATGTTCTTGGAAAATGTATTTCAGCAAACTTCAAGGTATATGAATAGAGATTACAAAATCTGAAGAAAAGAGAAAAAAAAAGAATGAAGGAAAATGAGCAAAACTTTAGAGAAATATGGGATACCGTGAAGTGCACCAATGCCATGTTTAATGGGAATACTCAAATGGGAAGAGAAAGAAAGAATCCAAAAAATATGTGAAGAAATAATAGCTGAAAACTTCTCAAATTTGAAGAAAAATATTAATTTTTACATCCAAGAAGCTCAGCAAGCTCCACATAGGATAAACAGAAAGAGATCCACATCTGTATACATCACAGTCAAAATTTTAAAAGCTAAAGATGAAGAGAAAATCTTGAAAGTAGGAACAGAGAAACGCTCGTCACCTACAAGAGAATACCAGTAGATGAAGCCGACTTCTCATCAGAACCGATGGACTCCAGAGGGCAGTGGGATAGTATATTTCAGTATAGTGCTCTCAGTATAGTGCTGAGAGAGAAAAAAAAGTCAGTCAGGAATCTTATATATATCAAAACTATCCTTCAAAAATGAAGGCAAAATAATGACATTACCAGATAAACAAAAACTGAGAGAATTTGTTGTTATCAGACCCACTTTACAGGAAATACTATGGAATGTTCTTCAGGCTAAATGTGAGTGACAAAGGACAGTAATTCAAATTCACACAAAAAACAAAGAGCTAAAAGTAATTGTATAGGCAATTATAAAAGACAATGTAATTTACATTTCATCTCCTTTCTTCTTTTAATTGATTTAAAAAGGAATTGCATACAACAATATGCAAATAATTGTATTGATGGGCCTATAACATATAGAAATGTAATATACAATAAAAGCATGAAGGAGGCACAAAACTGGTGAGAAAGGAACAGAGCTTTGTAGAAGTAGCATTTCTATATTTCACTAGAATTAAGTTAATAGATTTGTATGCATTAAGATTTATATTGAAAGCTGCAGACCAACCACTAAGGAAATAACTCAAGAAATACAGTCAAATATATCTTAAATATTCTCATCACAAAAAATGATAGTATGTGGGGTGATGGATATATTAATTAGCTTGATTTAGTCACTTCACAGTGTATACATATAGCAAAACATCATGTTTTACACTGTAAATATATACAATTTTTATTTGTTAATTATACCTTGATACAGCTGGGAAAACACATAGTTAAAAATTATTAATGAAATTTAAATATTATGTACAAGAAAGTATTCAATTAATGAACAAGAAAGCAATAAAGGAGGACTAGAGGAACAAAAAATACATGAGACATACAGAAAACAAAAAGTAAAATTGCAGATGTATAATAAATTGAACTGTATCCATAATAACATTGAATGTGAATGGATTAAACTATCCAATCAAAATGTAGGTTGTCAGATTGAATAAAAACACAAGACATACTTTTGATTCAAAGATACAAGTAGTTTGAAAGGGAAAGGATGGAAAAAAATACACCATGTAGACAGCAATCATAAGAAAGCTGGAGTGCCCATATTAATATCAGACAAAATTGACAGTAAAACAAAAAAATGTTACTAGAGATAAAGAGGGACATTTTTTAATGATAAAAGGGCCAATTTATTAGAAGGATATAGCAATTATAAACACATATGCATCTTAACAGTAGAGCCCTAAAATACATGAAGCAAAAACTGAAAGAATTGAAGGGAGAAATAGACAATTCAACATTAATAGTTGCAGACTTCAATCCTTTCTTTAAATAATGGTTAGAACAATCAGGCAGATGTACAATGGGGATATAGAAGATTTGAACAAAACTATAAACCAACTAGACCTAATAGTCATCTATAATTTACTCCATTTAATAACAGCAGAGTACACATTGTTTCAAGCACACATGAAACATTCTCCAGAATAGACCATATGCTAGGCCATAAAACAAGCCTCAATAAATTTCAAAGGATTGAACTCATACAAAGTACATTCTCTGGCCACATGGAATGCCATTAGACTCAATAATAGAAGGAAATCTGGAAGATTAAAAGATATGTGGAAATTAGGCAACACACTCCTAAATAACCAATGAATCAAAGAAGAAATTAAAGGGGGAAATTACAAACTATTTTGAGGTGACGGCAACTAAAAACACAACATACAGGCCGGGCGCGGTGGCTCACGCCTGTAATCCTAGCACTTGGGAGGCCGAGGCGGGTGGATTGTTTGAGCTCAGGAGTTCGAGACCAGCCTGAGCAAGAGCGAGACCCCATCA
>CM052438.1:144574554-144607824 GCA_028533085.1 Varecia variegata | reverse complement strand
AACTTGTAAATGTTACCTTATTAGGACAAAGAGTCTTTGCAGATGTGAATTAGCTCCGGATTTCGAGATGAGGGGATCCTGGATTACCCAGCTGGGCCCTAAATGTTATCATCAGTGACCTTCTAAGATCGAGGCAGAGGAAGGTTACACATACATGATGATGGAGGCTGGTTTGGGAGTGATGCAGACACAACTCAAGGAACTCTGGCAGCTCCCAGAAGCTGGAAGAAGCAAGGAACAGATTCTCCTCTAGAACCTCTGGAGGAATGTAGCCCTGTGGACACCTTGATTTGGGCTCAAATAATACTGATTTTGGACTTCTGGCCTCCAGAGTTGTTAGAGAATACATTTCTGTTGTTTTAAGACATCAGGTTTGTAGTAATTTGGTACAAATTTTAGGAGACTAATATGTTCACATTCAATCTTAAGAAATTGCAAAAGTAAGCAGAAGGGAGGAAAAGTAAAGATTAACACTGAAATAAACAAAATAAAGAATAGAAGAACAATAGAGAAAATCAACAAAACTGGAAGTTGGTTCTTTGAAAAGATCAATAAAATTGACAAACCTACAGATAGACTGACAAAGAAAAAAAGAAGACTCAAATTATTAAAATCAAGAATGAAACAGGGAACATTAGTACTAACCTTAAAAATAAAAAGGATGATAATGAAATGCTACATCAAAAAATTAGACAATTTAGATGAAGTGGACCAATTCCTAGAATGACATAAACTACCAAAACTAACAAAAAAAGAAATAGAAAATATAAATAGAACTATGATAAGTAAAGAGATTGATTAATAATATAACAACTTCCCCCTGAAAAAATCCCAAGCCCAAATGGCTTCACTGGTGACTTCTACCAAACTTTTAAAAAGAATCCATACCACTTCTTCATAAACTCTTCCAAGAGATAGAAGAGAAGGGAACACTTCCCAACTCATTTTATGAAGCCAGTTACCCTGGTATCAATGCCAGACAAAAACATCATAAAGAAAACCCCAGATCAATATCTCTTATGAATGTAGACAAGAATCTTCAACAAAGAAGTATCAAACTGAATTCAGCAACATACAAATAGGACCATACACCATACCAAGTGGGATTTATTCCAAGAATACAAGGTTGGTTTAACATCTAAAAATTAATTAATATAATACAATATTGATAAAATAATGGATAAAAACCACATGATTATCTCAATTGATGCAGAAAAAGCATTTGACAAAAATCTATCCTTTCATGATAAAAACACTCAGTAAATCAGGAATAGAAGAGAACTTCAACAACCCAATAAAGGGCATCTATAGAAATCTCACAGCTAATATCATACTTAATGGTTAAAGACCGAATGTTCTTTTTCTAAGTCAAGAACAATACAAGGATATATTCTCTCACCACTCCTATTCAAAATTATACCAGAAGTTCTAGGTAAGAGAAAAAAAAAAAAAGCATCCAAATTGGAAAGGAAGTAAAACTATCTGTTTGCAGATGACATAATCATGTATGTAGAAAATCCTAGGGAATCTACTAAAAAACTATTTGAACAAATAAATGAGTTCAGAAAGATTGCAGGATACAAGATCAATACATACAAAAATTAATTATATTTCTATATACTAACAATGAATACTCTAAAAACAAACTAAGGAAAAATTTGCGTATAATAGCATCAAAAATAATAAAATACTTAGGAATAAATTTAAGAAAAGATGTACAGAACTTGTACTCTAAAAACCATAAAACATTGTTGAAAAAGTTGAAGACGACCTAAAAAAAAATGGGAAGACATCTCATGTCCATGGACTGTAAGACTTAATATTGTTAAGATGGCAAACTTCAGAAATCCTTATCAAAATACCACCTGGCTTTTAATGAAGAAATTGGGAAGCTTACCTTAAAATCATATGGAAATTCAAGGAATGCAGAGTAACCAAGCAATCTTGAAAAACAGGAACAAATAGAGGACTCACTCTTTTTGATTTCAAAATTTACTACAAAGCTATAGTAATTAAGGCAGTGTGATACAGGCATAAAGATAGACACAGAGGTCAATGGAATAGAATTGAGAGTCCAGAATGAAATCCTTATGTTTATGGTCAATTTTATTTTGATAAAGATGCTAAGACAATTCAAAGGAGGAAAAGAATAATCTTTTTAAAACACGGTGCTGGAACAATTAGATATCAGCCTGCCAAAGAATGAAGTTGTACCCTTATCTCATTCTATGCACAAAAACTAACTCAGAATGGATCATACACCAAAATGTAAGAGTTAAAACCATAAAGGTCTTAGAAGCAAACAAACATAAATCTTTGTGACTTTAGGTTAGGCAAAGTCTTCTTAGACATGACACCAAAAGTGCAGTGACCACAAAAAAAAAAGAAAGAAAAAAAAAACCCAGATAAATAGGACTTGATCAAAAATTTCAAAGTTGTGTGCATGAAAGGACATTATGAATAGAATGAAATGATAACCCACAGAATTGGGAAAATATTTGGAAATCATATATCTGGAGGGGGTTAATATCCAGAATATATAAAAACCTATAACTCAGTAATAAAGGTGATAAATAACCCAATTAAAAATAGGCAAAATATCTGAATAGACTGACATTTCTCCAAACAAGATATACAAGTGTTCAATAAATACATGAAAAGATGCTCAACATCATTAGCCACTTGGAAAATGTGAATAAAAACCACAATGAGCCATGACTTCGTGTCCACTAGGATAGTGAGTGTAGGTGAGGATGTGGACAAATTGGAATCCTCATCCACTGCTGGTGGAAATGTGTCTCAGTTCATTTGGGCTGCTATAACACAATACAGTAAACTGGGTATCTTTTAAACAATAGAACTTTCTCACAGTTCTGGAGGATAGGAAGTAGAAGATCAGGTGGCCAGCATGGTGGGGTTCTGCTGAAGGCCCTTTCCTGGGTTGCAGACTGCTGACTTCTTGCTGTGTCCTCACATGGTGGAAAGGGATAGCTAGCTCTATGGGGTCTCTTTTATACAAAAGGGCTCTAATCTCATTCATGAGGCTGGAGCCCTCTTACCTATTCACCTCCTTAAGGCTTTACCTTCTAGAACTATTACCTTGGTGATTAGATTTCAACAGATGAATTCTGGGGCAAAGCAAACATTTAGACCATAGCAGAATGTAAAATGTTGCAATTACTTTGGAAAACAGTTTGGAAGTTCCTCAAAATTTGAAACATAGAATTTCCATGGGACCCAGTAATTTCACTTTTAGGTATATACCCAAGATAATTGAAAACAAGTACCTACACAAAAACTTGTGCACAAAGGTTTATAGCAATAGTATTCGTAATAGGCAAGATGTGAAAAAAAATCCAAGTGTCTATCCACTGATGAATGGAGAAACAAAATACGGTATATCTATGGAATGATATATTCCCACCAATATTTGGGGATATATGTGAACAAAAGGGAACAAAACCCCTTGCAAACCTTACAACCCTTTTGTTAACCTCAGTTTGTTTACAGAGGAGGAAGGCCACGCTTCATGGCGCCTTTTAGAAATTTGGAAAACCTGAGGAAGGAGTTTGGTCTGGACTTTTCATGTCATAGATTTTTTAGACTCGTGAACTAACAAGGTAGGAAGGATCCCTGGAGGCCTTCTCTCTAGTCTAGCAGCCACAAACTCAAATGCCAGGCAGGCAGCTTAAATGGGTGATATGGGCTTGTTATAATAGAACAGGGCACAGTTATATCATAACATACAGAGAAGTAGAGCCTGTGTCTTGCCTAAAGGGAGCTGCAGTGGACAGACTTAAAGCAAACTTGGGTGTCCCTGTTCTTGTCTGGTGCGCAGTGTTTTATCTACAAGAAAGGCAAGCAGAGACCTTAAGAAGGAAGTGACTTGCTTAAGTTCACCGAGTACCTTGTCTTCTCTTTACATTTTGGAGCTATGTTAAAAGATTTTCAGAACAGGCCCCAGACTCCCTAGTAAATCAGCCCCTTTCCTGTGTTTGTCATTTGGAAGAGTTTTAACTCCCAAATGTGCTTTGGGGAGTGGTAGGATTTTTACATGAAGGATGTTCCTACTGTTTCTCACCATCTTCCTAGTTTTCTAAGAAGGAACTGTGGTTTTTTCTGAACTTAAAGTTGTTTTGAGCTTGTGCCAGACTTAGGATGTGTGTTGTGTGCATGGCAGGTGAGGGAAACATGGCAGGAACTTGAGGGATTGAGCCCCTTGTGTGGCCGGAGGTGCCTTTTGGCCCTGGAAAGTGGAGGACAGGAGCGGGAGGGTGAATGGCTCAGGCATTATCTGGAGAACTCAGTCCATTTCCTTGCAGGAGCAGCATGTCAATATGTTTTTGTCTGCTGGACAATGTGTGGGAAACATCTTTGATTTTTTTGTTTTCGAAACTGTGCTTATAATTTCTTAGCATTTCACTTCCGGGCATTGATTAAAGCTTTTCTGTCTCTTTAGAGTCGTTAAATAGAAAAGTGTCTGCTGGAGACAGATTGACGGTGCTTCTAGGGACTCGCTTAGAGATAAATGAATCTCCTTAACGTGCTGAAGAGTTTGTTCTGGTTTGTGCCAAATAGACATTAATAGTGAATGTTTATTGAGTTTTACTATATGCCGGGTACCATGCTAAATACTATACACAAATTATCTCAGTTTATCTTCACAGTGATAGTCTCAGATAGGCACTATTATTAATATTATTCCCTTTTTCTTATATAAGATTGAGACACACAAACATCAAATAGTGTATCCAGGGTCACTCAGTCAGCATGTGGGGGGACAGGGATTCACTCTCTGTGGTCTGACCTTGGCAACTCTGTTACACCAAACTCAGAACGCTTAAATCCGATAGCATCGAATTTAAGCACCAAGCACCAACAGCTTGGTGTTGGCTTTTAGGATATAGGTGTGTTCTCAGGACCTCAAACCTGGTAACGTGTGCATTTTTTTGGTCCCTTCAAAGAGTACAGGGCCCACCTGTGTGGCTGGGCTCGTTGCATTTTGTCTGGCACTAGAGAATGCACGTCCGTTACTGTCTTAGCCTCCCTGGGCCACACACATTCACCCAGAAGGGAGCATTTCCATAAAGTTGTTTTAAAATGACTGCATTCTCACTGGGGGGCTGCTTTCCCTGGGGGCAGAATGACTATGGTTGAACAGGTAAGGGAGGAAGAGAAATTTGGACTGTCAAGGTCTCCCTCAGCACTTGCCTATAAAATTGGAAGGGAGCGTTTGGAATAATTTTCATTGCACAGGTGAGGAATCTGAGAAACAGAGGAGGACATCCATGAGGTTAATCCAATTCGGTCAACCATGGGCCAGGTACGGTGCTAGATTCTTTATGTACAATCACGTGTCACTTAATGATGGGGAGACATTCTGAGAAAAACATGTCGTTAGGCGATCTTGTCATCATGTGAACATCATAGAGTGTACTTACATAAACCTACTACACACACAGGCTCTGTGGTCCAGCCTCTTGCTCCTAGGCTACAAACCTGTACAGCATGTTACTGCCCTGAATACTGTAGGCTACTGTGACACAGTTGTAGGTATTTGTGTATCTAAACATGTCTAAACCTAGGAAAGGTACAATTAAGATATGGCATAAAAGATAAAAAATGGTACACTTGTATAGGGCACTTGCCATGAGTGGAGCTTGCAGGACTGGAAGTTGCCCTGGATGAGTCAGTGAGTGGTGAGTGAACATGAAGGCCTAGGACATTACTATACACCACTGTAGGCTTTGTAAACACTGTACACTTAGGCTACACTAAATTTATAAAGAAATATTTTTTCTTTTGTCAATAATAAATTAACCTTAGCTTACTATAACTTTTTGACTTTGTAAACTTTTTAATTTTTTTAACTTTTGATTATTTTTAATAGTACTTAGCTTAAAACACAAACACATGGTACAACTATACAAAAATATTTTTTCTTTATATCTTTATTTTATAAGATTTTTTCTATTATTATTGTTTTTTACTTTTTAGACTTTTTTGTTAAAAACTAAGACACAAACACAAACACTAGCCTAGGCCTACACAGGGTCAGGATCATCAATATCACTGTCTTCCACCTCCACATCCTGTCCCACTGGCGGGTCTTCAGGGCAATAACACACATGGAGTTGTCATCTCCTGTGACAACAATGCCTTCTTCTGGAATACCTCCTGAAGGACCTGCCTGAGGCTGTTTTACAGTTAACTTTCTTTTAATAAGTAGAAGGCACGCACTCTAAAATAACGATAGAAAGTATAGTAAATACATAAACCAGTAACAGTCACTTATTGTCATTACCAAGTATCGTGTGCTGTACCTAAGTGTACGTGCTGGACTTACATGGCTGGCCATGGCGTAGCTTCGTTTACACCAACATCACCACAGACATGTAAGGTGTTGCACTCTGACATCACAAGGTGATAGGAATTTTTCAGCTTTGTTGTAATCTTATGGGACTCCCGTTGTACATGTGGTCCATCCTTGACCGTGCAGTTATGAGGTATATGACCGTACAAGATCCCGGTCAATACTCACAACAACCTTGTTGAGCAGACAGTAACACTCCTGTTTTACTAATGAGGAAACAGACTCAAAAGCAAATCAGGGTGACTGTCCCACGGCTCTGTACCTCTTGCACTGATGCAGCATGACAGCCAGGGGCCTTCTGATGGCTTGGTGCCAGTTTAGCTACAGCAAGGAAAGTTAACCGCAGTACCAACTTTCACACCTCAGTGGCTTTAACCAATACGATGAAAATGTATTTCTCACTTACCCAACAAACAGTGTGGAAGTTCTTGGTGAGCTGACAGTCTGCCTTCCCTCCAAGGACACAGGCTTAGGCCCTGCAGCTTTCTGCTTGACCCTCTGCATGTAACTATCAGACAAGGGAAGAGAGAGAACATGGAGGATCCCATGGGAGGTTCCTATGGGCCAGGGCTGGACGTGGAACATATAATTTATGGCATATTTTATTGGCAGAACCAGTCATATAGCCACCTCTAGCTGTAAGGGAAGCTGGGAAATGTAGTCTAGCTGGTTTCCCAGGAGAAAAAGGAAATGGGTTTTAGTGAATACATAGTAGTCTCTGCCACAAGCCCATGCTGTACTGATTATTATTAATATATACTTGGATATCACCCCTAGGTTAAGTTATAAAGCCAGCAAGTGGCAGAGCCAGGAGTAGGACCCAGGTCTGCATAACTCCAGATGCGGTTTCTTTGCACTGCCTCTCATAGTCCTCTGATGTCTGGATCAAGTTTTCTGCCTCTGGACACAGGGGTGCTCCATGTGACTATGTGGACTCTGCATTCCTGGGCCACAACAGTTTTATGAAACTTGTGGCTGCTGTCCCTGTGCCCTGCATGGACTATTTGGGCTATGGATTGAGAGTAGGCTGTTGGGGACTTTTGTGAGCAGCTGACTCAGGACCAGATCCTTGAAGCTCCTGGTTTATGTGGTGTTCAGCAACTATCCTGGGAGTGATGGACGATAGACAAACCATGTCACTCTACCCAGCTGGACCAGACTGTTATTAGCATTCAGCAATGCTGTGGGTCTTGTAGAAATCAGTTGTTTAAGGCTTTAAAACAAAAACTAAAACTGCTGAATGCCTCTCTTGGTTGAAATGCCTTTGAATGTGGAGCAAACAGTTTCCCATGCCTGTAGAACAGCAAAGGGGGAACCACAGTATAGTATTTTCCTTTTGGTGAATATTTGGGAGTCATTTTTAGCAATGAGGCTAAATGTGAAGATGCTCTAGGAATGTGGGCATTCACCATCTTTAGCAAAGGACATTGCTTGTTTTTTTTTTTTGTTGTTGTTGTTGTTGGTGTTGTTTTTGTTTTAGAGCTCCTGACCTTCTTTATTTCAAGGAGCAAGAAGGATCTACTGGTTTCGTAAATGTACTTCTCTTCGTGGAAAAAATGCTGGAGTTAACCATCTCTTCCCCTACTTCCTCATTGGTCCATGGCAGGAGACTCAGGCTGCAGAGTAACTATAGTCCCCTTTCCTTCCAAGCATCATCTCCCTCCACTCCTATGAGGGTCCCCAGGAGGAGGGGCAGATAGCTAACCAGTAAGGTCTAAACCCTTTATTCAGGGCTTAAGGGTCAGTTCATTTTCTTCTGTCAATTGGGAAGGTGATTCCATGCACAGGGATTCTGGGCGTGCCATCTTCCCCAAGATAAAGGCTTGGTGTACCTTGCCAGTTTTGAATGCAGTCACTGTTCTTGCTGGTGTAACTGATCCTGCTTCTTCAGGCCTGGGCAGAAACAGGCCTTGTAAGTAGAGTTTTAATGGGCACTGCTTGTTCTGTGGTAATTAAATGGGCACTGGGAGTTTTCCCAGTTCCAGATGTCTGGGAGTTAGAAACAAATAACATCTGTTCTCATGAAATGGTAGAGTGGCAAAGTACAAATCACAAGACACTCTCAATAAATCTTGGAGCTGGCATTTGAGATCCAAAGTGAATCTCACTTACCTGTGTGCATAGGGTGTTTGCAGTATTTCTCTATGAATACAGAAAAGATAGCTAAACATTTTCTCAGCCTAGAGCTGACTTGGGTGAGGCTCTTCTTGCTTAATGGCATCCCTGAGTCTTCATCTACTAGATTTGGGGGAAGAGGTTGGGGTTTGTCAGGATGCTGAATGATAAGGAAAAAAAGGCATTGCCAATCCCAGTATCTGTCTGATCCAGGGAGAGAATTTATAACCAGTAGACAGGAGCAAGAATTGACTCACCTCATAGGAATCAAGGCATAACATTGTTCTTTCCTTCCTCCCTCCCTTCTTTCCTTCCTTGCTTCATTCTGTTCATCCATGCATCCATTGATTTAGTCAAAAGACATTTGGATGGTACCCACTAAATGCCAGATTCTTTGCTGGGTGAACAGAGGGATGCAAAGAGGGAGATATAGTTCATGCCTACATGAGGCTCTCAGTCCAACATGGGAATGAAGACATGGGCAGATGCAACCGTCACCAAGGTGGAAAGTGATGAGTGCTGTAAGAGAGGGACAACAGGCAAGTGTGATGGGAGGCTGGCAGAGGGGGGCTCACTTCCAGCTGAGCAGACGGGTGTGTAGGTTTGGGGGACTTTTCGTGGAGAAAGAAGTATTCCAACTGAGCATTGAAAAATGGGGTGGATCTCCGCTGCAGAAGGTTGGGGAAAGCATTAGGAGCCTTAAGCAGAAGGACCTGTGTGTATAAAGGTGTGGAAGTTGGAAAATACCACATAGATTTATGAAACATATATTTTGTAATTAATTGGTGGAGACATGCCATTCTTAGTGAATTAGTGGAAAGACTTTCTTTATCCCTCTTTCCTCTCAGATTTATGTATTTTGGGTTCTTATTATTCTTGGGGACCATGGAAGAGGTCTACAAAATGGCAGTGTGGAGGGCTAGAGATGGGTGGAGCATTGCCAGCCATTGTCCCTCTTCTTTTACTTTTTGAGCACCAACCAGGAAGAGTCAAGGGGAAACACTGCCCATTCATTTTCCTTGTTACAGGTCGGTTTTTATGTTGATGACTGGTCTTATTTCACTGGGATATAACTTCTGAAACAGCATTGATGAGGGCATTAGATTTTAAGCATCAACCTCAGCTTTTCCCCTCTTAGGGTGTTTTCCCTGCCTGACCGTGGCTGGTCCTGCAAAGCTTGGTCTGGAACTCCTACATTGAAAGACTAGACTGAGCCCCAGGGAGCTTCTTTCTAGATCCGGGCTTTGAATATGGTCATTGCTCATTACCATCTTGCAGAAAAGCTCGGAGTCCCACAGCTGCCTCTTGCAGTGCTCACTGATGTGGTGTGTAACTCGTCCTCACAGGCAAGCCTGCTTTGCTGATGCCACTACATGGCATAGTGGCTTGGGCATCCTTCATCCCTCTGAAATGCTGCCCCCTTCCAGTCTTAAATTGCCTCCAAGTTTTCTCATCTTTGAGAGATTGAGCCAATGAAGGTCAATATTCAAAACTAGGAACAACAGATGTGGCATTTTGCAGAGTCTAATCAGAACAGGTCACGTAGTGCTAGAGCAGGGTGCTAGAGTGCTGCCTGTGCCGGGCTGTAACTGTTTAGTTGCTGGCTCTTGGGGAAAGCGGGGGGTCCTGGGGGAGGGGCCAGGACAGTGGGTGGTGGTGAGGCATCTCTCAAGTGACTTGGAACAGTGGCTTTTACCAAATGATAAGAAATTGTTTCAATATTTTAAAGACTGGTACATTGGGATCAGTGCATGCCAGCTAAATATCAACCCTGAAACAATTTTTCTAAAGATCAACTATTTCCCTGATTTTTTACAACCCAAGCAAAAGGTTCCTGGTGGCTTCTGCTTGTCGACAGAGAATATCTCATTTCGGGCACTTGGCGAAGGCCGAAACTGGGCCTGGTTATGAATGCTGGGCCCTGAGCAAGTGGAATTTCCTATCTTTCAACTACAGTTTAAACCAGGAGTTCTCAAACTTTTTGGACATACAATTTTTATGGTCTTAAAAATTATTGAAGACTCCAAAGAGCTTTTGTTGCTATAGGTTGCATCAATCAATATTTATCATGATAGAAATTTAAACTGAGAAAATTTCAGAATAGTTATTTATTTTATTTAACAATGTCAACAATAAACCTAATTACGTAAATCAACATAAGTAACATATTTTTTACAAAAATAGACTCCTGGTACCAATTTCTGTTTTAGTCCCTTTAGGCTGCTATAACAAAATACCATAAATGGCGTGGCTTATAAACAACAGAAATTTATTTCCCACAGTTCTGGAGGCTGGGAAGTCCAAGATAAATAAAGCTGCTGGCGGAGTCAGTGTTTGGTGAGGGCCCACTGCCTGCTTCATCGCCAGCTGTCTTCTCATCCGTCCTCTCATGGTGCAAAGGAGAGCAGTTCTCAGGCTCCTCTGTTACGGGGGCACAAATTGCATGTATCAGGGCTCCACCCTCATGACCTAATCACCTCTCCAAGACCCCACCTTCTAGTACCATCACATTGTGGGTGAGGATTTCAACATATGAATTTTGGGTGGGGGGTGGTACAAACATTTGGTTTATAGCAGTTTCCAAGACAAAAAAAACCACTTTATTAAGAAGAGTGGCCCTGTTGTATATTTTCACAGATCTTTTTAATGCCTGGCTTGAGAGAAGACATTTGCAGTCTCTTGTCTGCTTCTTCATTCACTCCATTGTTCTATGTTGGGTATATTGTTTTGGTTACAGTATGAAAAACATTTTTCTTCACATAGATATGTAGATAGAAAAAGAAGGAGTATTTTAATAACTTTTCCAAATAATTATGGATATTCTTCTGTGATACTACACTCAAAGTGGACAAGTAGCAGGTTTCTAGAAGTTAGTAGCAATGTAGAATCTGAAGCCATTTTAATAAATATTTTATATTCTGTTACACTAAAATCCACTGGTTGGCCTTATATTTTGAGGCTTGTATCTTTTATCCAACCATGATTTTGCAACACTAAGACTTGTTCATTTGGAAAAGATAGGTTCACAGAGTTATGCAGAGCTTCTAAATGTGGACACATTTTATTATATAATATCCCTTTCATCAGTATTACCATTGATATCATCATAAGTCTTTTAAGTATTGGGAAGCTATCAAGCTCATGGTGGTAGATGCAAGTTTTCCAAAATTCTAATTTTTGCTTGAGAGCTTGGATTTTATCATTGGGAAAAATACTCTGTTATTTTCCTTAAAGTGATAAGACTTTGAGAAAAATATGCCATATTCCCAAGTATGAATAATTATGGTCTGTCCATCAGTTGTTCTTTTGAGTAAAAATAGTGTTCCATGAAAAAAAAGCAGCTAGTTCAGCTCCCAGCTCAGTCAGACCCGGGCTTTTTCTGGAGACAGGCATGATACTTCAGTCTGCATGTGCTCACGGCCAGTGCCGACTAACAGGAATAATTTACACCGCGGCTCGTTGGTTTTACTTGTTTGCACTCCACACCCGCCAGGAATCTCAAGGGGCAAACGGCTGTCTGTGGGTGTTTTACCGAAGGCTTGTCTTTCTGAACTTGCGTGTTCAGACGTGTTCCTCTGGGCTCTGCCCACATCATTCACTGCTGGGAATGCGGCCCATTGAAATGCACCGGAGCACAGGCACCGGCTTCTCTTGTGGCATCTCCCATCGGCTTTCCATCTGCAACCTGATGGTTCCAAGGTTCCTGTTTACTTTGATTTACTTTCCGAAGACTCTCAAATACAAGCTGTCCCCTTGTGATTGTGCGTTTTGTTTTTTTATTCTTCTTTCCTGGACATAACTTCCAGCCCTTTCCTGGCACAGCTCAGAGTCTATCCTCCAGCTTCCTGTCTTCAGCTGCTGGCAGGACAGTTTGCTTCAATTTTATCGCCTGTGGCCCACTTGTCCTCCTGTTTGGAACCAAGTCCCGGACTCTTAGCAGCCACTTCTCCCACTTCTTTTTGCTTCTGTGTGTCCTCTTATCTCTTCTCTGACTGGACACACGCTTCGAAGCTTCACTCTGTCTCTCGCCAGCCCAGCTTATGATGCTAGTCCTCTCTGAACTCCTCTGTCCTTACAAGAACTGGCTTCATCCCTGTGTTTCCAGCGTGACCTTGTGCTTTCATCTTGTGGGGAGCTGTGGACTTGCCTACGATCATAATTCACTTATTTCTGTCTTATGTTGATACCAAGATCATAAGCTTTTTGCAGACAAGGCTGTTTCTTTATTTCTCTTTCCCAGCCTGGCAAATGCCTTGTGCATTGTGCGAATTCAGCCATCACTGGCTACTAGTGCTGGAAATCTCCAGGTTGGTTTTTGCTTTCCTAAAGGAGTTAAAGATTTCAGCATTTTCCCTGAACACATGTGGGAAATACCTTGGTGTGCACTCTTTGGTGGGTCTGCATTTGAACAAGTGACATCTCATAGGACCTCAGTTCTTTTGCTGTTCTACCCTTGTGGAATGAGATATAAATGTGTCCTTTGCTGGTGCCAGGTGGAGAGGAATTTAGTAGCTACAACTCTTACTTATTGATTAAACTCCGCTTTCCTGTACTTTTCACCTAAAAACAGAGCTAGAAACCTTTTTGCATTCGGAATTTTGTTTTCATCCATGGATTCTGGCGGTACGCATTCATTCAAAATAAAATATGCTAATTAAGCACCTGCTATACACTAGGCACTGTGTGAGCTGTTCTGGAGGACATGAAGGCATCAAGTAGGTACCCATCACTTACAAGATGTGAGATGTGCACACAGAAGATTAGCATCTAGGAGATCCAGCTGCCATGAGAGAGAACCCGTGAGATGGTGCTGCCAGAAATGGAAGACTAGAGTAGAGTTGGCTTTAACTTCCCTGACCAGTAACTCAGGGGAACAGTGGTTCTGTGCTGCTGTGGAAAAACCTCCTCATCATGGTGCCAAACTGAGTGCAGCTTCTCAGTAAAGAGCTGAAAGCACCAGGTTTTTACCGGCCCTCATGGCTTCCGTGGAAGACCACATGAACATCCTTCCTGAGTATGGGCAGGACTTAAATAGAGGCCTGTGCCTCCCGGTTTGCAATATAAAGTAACTAATACGATGGCTGGGGCATCTCAGACCCTTCCCCTCTGCAGGCCTGTGGTGGCCACATCTCAGGGTGTGCGTGGGGGTGGGTGTGCCCATGGCTGGGGTGACGGGTCAGGGAAGGTGATGAGGGTGCAGCTGATGGGGGTCCGTTCTCCATTTAGCAGCTAGAGTCATCTTTTACAAATGCTGTCCGATCAGAGCATGCTTCTTAGAGCCCTGGAATGGTCATTCCGTGTTGGAAGAATAGCTTCCATCTCCTTTGATGAGGCCTGCAAGGCAGCACCGGTCAGTTTCGGCTGGGTTATGCTGTAGCTACATCACAAAGGCTTCAACCCCAGAGGTGTATTTCTAGCACCATGGACTACCAGCCCCGCTTCACACGACTCCTTCAGTCCAGGGTCTGGGCTGAGGGAGCGCTTTCGTTTCAGTCTTGGGGCAGAAGGAGGAGAACAATGGCTGAACATGGATCGTGATGGCTCTTAGAGCTTCGCCTCAAAGTGGTGCATGTGTTAATATGTCACTTCTGCTCACATTCCACTGGCCCAAGCAAGTGAGACAGTCACTGACTGTGGGGTGGGATGTAGAGTCCCCCACTGGCTAGCACTGCAGCCACAGGGCAAAGGATGGGCATGCGTGCTCCTCTCACAGGGAGGCAGCGAGTAACTGGGAACAGCAACACAGGGCCACCAAGGCCCTGCCCATCTCCCTGCCTTCCTCTCCCTCCGCTCTCTCAGGCCTCTCGTCCTGCTCTGGCCCTGCCTGCCTGTGCTGTTCCCCAAGCACAGCCGCTTGGCTCCTGCCTCAGTGCTTTTGCCCACTGTCTCCTCTGCCCGGAACGCCCAGTGCTTTGCACGGCTGCTCCTTGCTTTGTTCAGCCTCCGCCCAGATGTCACCTCCCCAGAGAAGCTTTCCCTGACGACCCCTTCTGCTCTTTCCCATTGCCTCTGCTTTGTTTTTCTCAGTATACATGGAACCACCAGAGACTGTGATCTAGCTGCTCATTTCTTGTCTTTCTCCTGCAGTGGACTATAAACAGGGGGCAGGGACTTTGTCCTGTTTTTCTGTCCCTATCTCATGTACCCGTATGCCTGGCATTTGGTGGGCTTTCAGTAAGCAGACTGAATGAATGGCTGCTCACCTGTGGGCCCCAAAGAAGAGAAGCCCCCAACACATGGAGAGGGGCAGCCTCTCTAGGAATAAGCACAGCCTCTCCCAGCCTGGATCTGTCCTGCTAAACATGAAACAGCTGCATGTGTTCTTTTTAGGCCCCTGGATGGAGACTTCCCCCTTTGTCTGCGAGCCTAGCCAGGATGGGTAGCGGGAGCCAGGCAGGATCAAGTACCCGACTGGCAGCTTCCTGTTGAATTAATAACGAGCTGCACCTCTTGGAAGCCCCGCTCTGTGTGACTGCAGCAGGTGACCGAGGCCTGTGGAGGGCCGGGGGGTGGGTTGGGAGGTCAGCTGGGGTTTCACTGCTCTGTTCCTGCTCGGATCAGTGTTTGGCCCCAAAATAGCAGGGAGGTCAGCAGCTTTGTAGGTGGGCAAGGAAATCGGAAAATCCTGGCAGCCATCCCTGGAAGGCAGGAATTACACACGGCCAACACCTGGCTCGTCTGGGGTCTGTCTGTACCTGGGCGAAAATGAATCTGTCACATCAGCCAGAGCCAGTGCCACGTGAGCTTCTCTGAGTCCTGCCACCTGCACCGGCCTCCCCCTCGTTCCGTGCGTATACTCACCAACACCAATCCAGCCCTGCCCACCCTCAGGCCTCAGGGCACTTTCATCCTGCGTGTCTGGACAACGTAGAAAGATGAGGTCTCTCCAGCTGCCGCAGCTGGGACTCAGCAAACCTGTTCTCTTGGGACACCAGTAAAGAGACAGAACACACGCAGCACATAAATTGTCCTCATCAACACACTGTCTCCCTCTCTTCCAGGGCTGCAGGGAGCTGTGAAGCAGATTTCAGGGTGGCATCGTGGAGGATGACACAGTCCTCGGTGTCCTTCCTCTGGGGTGCCCTTGTGCTGGAGGAGGGTGGAGGTCACAGAAGTCTCAGTGTGGCTGCCCAGTCCAGGGTTGGCAGAAATACCCCCTGAGTCTGTGGCTGCAGAGCTGCTCTCGGACCTGCTTATGAGCAGGTAAAGAGCCATCCACCCTGCGCCCCAATCCCTGCTGAGCCCGGGGTGAGTTAAGGCCACATTAGGCCAGGAGGCGAGAAAGCCCTGCCGTGGCAGGGGTGACCCTCGGTGGGGGCAGGGCTGATGGCCACTGGCACGTGCCGGTAGGGCCATATGGGCCGTCCTGAGCGGCATCTGTTCAGATTGGTTGGGGGTTCTGCTTGGGCAGTGCTCATCTGTTCCAGTTGTTAAGTATTTTGAATATTCTGTGTGGAGGTCTCATTAATCTGTAACCCCAGAGGCCGAACTGCCTGGCCTGAGAACTGAAGGCATTTGAACTGGAAAAGTGAATAAGGAGTCCAGTAGCAGAATGTTGAAGGGAGAGATTCCCAGTGGAGGGAACAGCCTGGGCAAAGGCATGGAGGCTTGAGAAAACCTGTGCTATTCAGGAGCTACATCTTGGGGATAGTTTTATGAAAGCCATTGAGGAGCGGAACCCAGGACTAGGCCTTGGGGGTGGCGGGAGAGAGAAGGAACGAGAGGGTGCCTTCCTCAGCTTTGGGATCTGGGACAGATGAGGTTGGCACTGGGTCTGCTGAGGCACTTTCAGGAAGGGGTGTGCCTCCTGGGAACAGACTGGAAAACCTGGACCCTAGCATAGAATGTGACACGCAGAGTCACAGCTCAGACACTGACTGGTGCAGACCAGGTGTTGAAGCCACATTCTCCACCACACTCACCCCCGCGCTCCCAGGACTCTCTCCTCACTGACACAGAGCTACAATGTGGAAATTAGCTCCTGAGCATTTTAGGGCTTAGCACATTGATTCATAAAATTGTCTATTGGCATGGCCTCAGAGCACGCCGGAATGGGCTTAATAGTTTATTTAGAAAGAGACAGGTTGTCAATGCATCTTGGTCGTACCTGCTCTTGCACTGCCCCTCCCACACAGAGCCCTTGGAGTCAGGCCCGAAGCCCAGGGCTGATCTAAGTGGTTCCTGAGGACACCCCACCCTGTTTGGGGGGTACCCTGGCAGGCTCCAGAGGCTGGGGCCTGAGGGGCGGGGTAGGGATGGAGACCCCCACTCCAACCAGAGCAGCTCTGCTCTGTGTTATGTATCGAGGTTCACTTAGGAGTTTATTTGGACACACATTGTATGACTAAACCAAATTGAAAAATCACTGTTTGAAGTGAGCAAGCCAGTGAGCTACCCATATAGCTTGGCTGAGTAGCCTGTTGTCTGTCACCTCTAAGCCCTGGTCACACCTGGAGAGATGGGGACAGGTGGGCCTTGGCTCAGCACTCCCCAGATCCAGCTATGTGTGGACCAGGGTGGCCCAGTAGGCTCCTGAGGGGTGGCCTCATGCCATGGCCACAGGGCAGGATGCTCTCTCTGCCGTCACCATGACTCAGCTCAACAAATACCCCCCACTCCCATTTTTCCCCACTGGGATGGTGTCTGCCCAGAGCCAGTTCCCGGCCAGACCTGCGTGCCTGCCGGGATGCTGCTGGCCAGGAAATTCAAGCTGCCCTCCTGGTTGGCTTTGTCCTTCCCCTGGCTGTCCCATGGCACTGCTCTCGCTTCCTTCCTTCCTGAAGCTGGGGGCCAAGAGAGGTCACCCCATCCCTTTTGGATTTCCAGTTGGTCCAAGCCTCCAGTTCTTTGCTGCTGACATGGCCTTTCAATTCCCAACAAGGCGCAAAGCACGAGAAGGGAGTTGTTAGGAAGCAGCTGCTAGGAAAAGGTTGATTGGGACTGTGCTGCCCGTTCTTCTCCGTCATCGCCTTTGCTTGTGCAGCAGGAGTCCCGAAGGAAGCGGCAGCCTGCAAGGGGACCACAGTGCCCGTTCGCCCTGCACACGGGAGGCCGGCCCACCTGCCACAGGCAGCCTTGACAGTCTGCCTCACCTGACCCAGAGGTGGGCTCTCTTACGGAGATGCCTTGCTGCTTTTTGCTTTTTCTTTCTTTAAAGCCAAGCAATAAATTCATCTCGGTGAAGGAAAGGATAAAAGGGAAACCTCTTCTTAATTGGCTCGAGGCCATTGCACACATTACCAGGTGCACTCAAACTGCAATTTACTTTTTAATTAAAGTTCTTTCTACCTATGGGAAAGCTGAACATTGGGCCAGTGTTCTCGCACTTGAAAAGGGTGTTTTCGGGAGCAGTTACAAGGAGAAAGTGAGGAGAATGTTTGACTTATCGAGTTTGATTTTTTTTTTTATGTCCTGTTTATGTTTTTCAGTTTCTCCTCTTGGTTATCTGTCTTTTCCTAGCCAGCGGCCTGCAGGAGCGCTGACCCTGGGTCCCCGTGCAAGCCCAGTGGCTGCAGGGCTCTCTCCACTCACCTCCTCCCTGCCCCCGTGCCCTGGGGCACTCTGGGCCACATCTCATTGTCTCCTCTGTGTCTGGCTGAGGCCTGTGCACCTGTGGTCTCTGCTGTGCCCCAAGTCAGCGCTGCCAAGAACACCATTCCCTCTAGCAGTCTCCCACGGAGCATCGAGCATCGGAAGCTGCTTCACTGGGAAGACTGGGAGGGTCGCAGGCAAGGTCACGTCTTGAGGGTGAGGCTCCTACTCTGTTCTTCTACCAGATTGCCTCTGCCCCTTTCCTCCCAATGTCCCTGAAGATCGTGTTCTTCCCTCTTATAGTATAGGGCAGTTTGCCCCTTCCCCTTGGCCACACCAACCCCACCCAGGGCCTGTCTTCTCACTTCTATTTCATCACTTCCCAAACCAAGAATCTTCCTGATGAAGATACTCTGTCCCTCTGGGGTGCCAGCCGAGCACTTGTCTGCCTCCCCTTTGCCCTAAGATAAAAGCTTCCGTCTTCCCTAGGCCTGTCCCCAAGCCCTCCAGCCCTGCCAGCTTCTGAGTGTCGAGCCCAGGATCCTGTGCTGCTTCCGAAGCACCAGTCCTGGCTTTTGTGGGCTTCAGGTAGGCCTCCTCCTTTGGAGGCAAGAGCATGTGGGCACAGCCCTCACCGGTGACACTATCTCTAATGAGTCAGAAGCCGGGAGAGGCGGGGTCTCTTTGCCCTTTTGGGATGTATGAATGTCTGCCTTTCTTTCTGGCACACAGGGGTCTTTCTACTCCCGATACGCTGGACAGTTTTCAGACGGTGGACAGAGAAGGTTCGGAGGTGACCTGTGCAGGTGCAGGGCTGGATGGCAGGGCTGCCCCCGCTGGGGACAGGCTCCATTCTGGGGCCTGGGACAATTCAAGCGGCTCCCACGGTGCTCTTCTCTGCTCATCTGCTGAGTCCAGGAGGGTGTGGGGGGTGTGCAGTTGAAAAATGATGGCAGTAATCACAACGATAGCTTAAGATTATTGAGCTCTGGGTAAGGGTGAAGCACTTGCTGAGTGCAAAACATACATTATCATGTTTAATCCCCACCACAAGCCTGTGAGGTATCATCACCCCCATTTTACAGATGCGGAAACTGAGCTCAGGGCTGTGTGATCTTGAGTTGGGGTGATAGTCCGATGGTCGAAAAGGCAGTGAAACATTTTGACAACCGCTGAAGTCTGAGTTTTGGCCTCCGTCTGTATAAGGCAGAAAGCCCTGGGGCCAGGGGCTTTCCCTAGGGGAGTGGTGAGGACCTGCCTTCAGCCAGCCACCCTGCCTGCTCTGTCTGTGTGGCACTAACAGTGTGCGTTCACACTGTGACACCGGTGCTCAGGCTGTGGCCAAAGGAGAGAGATTTGCTGTGTGCAAAAGAAAAAAAAATAATATATATATTTTTTAACCGATTGTTTGGGTTTCAGTTTATAAAGCACATTCTCATTCTCAGATAATGTGGCCCCTACACAGAGCACTGACCTCGTTGTGGCCATGCACTGACCCAGCTAAGAAAACAACCCCAGCCCCAGCCTGAACAATGTGGTTGTGTGGGTCTGGGGTTGAATCCTAGCTCTACATCCTTCCGGCTGTGTGACCTTAGGCAAAATATTTAACTTCTCTGAGCCCCAGTTTCTTGATCTGTAAAATGGGATAATAATCTCTCCTCATATAGTCATCGTGAAACGTAAATGAAGGTCGCACATGCGGAGTGCCTGGGATGACCTAGCGTATGTGTCTGCACGTAGTAGGTGAACATTTCAACAAATGTCAATTTGTTCTCCCTAATGTTCTCCTTGTCCCTGCTCCAACCTCACTGTCCTCTCTTCTCTCTGCATCTGGTGAAAGCAGCACCTTGTGGTTGATCTCTTTGGGGAAATGACTAGAGTTGGAATGATACGAAGCTCTGTCATTTAGATTTTTCTTTTGATTTGTCCAAACCCAGGCTGTGAAGTTAGGATGGCTCCCCATGGGACCGCAGCCCGGTGAGCAGAGATGGGTCTGACCCAAGACCTCACCCTGGAGTCAGTGCCCTGGAACCTGTTCAGGTGCAGTTGCTGTGGGAGGATCACGCTGGCTGGGGAGGCAGCCTGTGCTCTCACCTGCCTTGGGGTTTTTGTACATGCCAGGCTGCCTCTGCCTTCCAGAAGCAAATGGAAAATAGGTAGCCAGGTGGTTCAACGGAAGAGCCTGAAACCCTGGCTCTGTCTCTTTCTGTGTAACCTTGGGTTTATTGCTATACCTCTCTGAACCAGTTTCCTCTTCTGTGAAATGGAGGTCAGGTCACCCCCTCCCAGTGGTGGTTGTGACCATGGTAAGTTCTCCATATATGTGATTATTATTTGCAATATTTAAGGCAGATATCACATTTCTTCCTCAAAGGACTGACCATAATGATAATTTGATTCCTGTAGAATGGTTGATGACTTGCAAATGAGGGTCCTTGCTTAGCTGAGTGGCTTGTCCTCTCTCCCTCCCTTCTTGTCTTCGGTCCCTTTCCCTCCTCCTCCTCCCTCCCTTCTTTTCCCAGCATGTGCTCTTTGCCGGACCCATGTGCTGGGTGCTGGGGAGGATGTGAGGATGGCTGAAGCAGTTCGTGCCCTTGGAGAACTCATGGCCTTACATAAAAGATAACATAGGGTGTGAATTCCAAGGCATGAAAACCAAATTCCACTTCTGCCTGGAAGGAATTCTGAAGTCATCCAAATGAGGAAACTGAGGTTCTGAAAGGAGAAGGGACCAGGCCCAGGCTCTGCCAGCTCACACCTGGGCATGAAGTGGGGTCTTACCTTGGATGATCGGGAAAAGCTTTAGTAGCGTGAGACCTTGAGCTGCACCTTGGAGGTGGTTTGGTTTTAGAAGACAGAGCTGTGGGTTGGGACGGGCGTTTCGGGAGGAAAGAACAGCCTGAGCAAAGGTGCAGCAGCCTGAAAGTGGGGGCTGAGACAGGGATGGCACGTGGCTCTGGAGTGGGAGAAAGGTGCCTTGGGGTGCCCCCCTGCAGAGACTGTGCCCCTCCTGTGGCTCACAGGTGCAGTAGGCTGGCTTCCACCGTCTGATACTCTGCCAGGAATTAATCGTATGAATGGTAATGAGCTTGGACCCGGGACACCAGGCTGGCTTAAATAAACCTCTCTTAAATGTTGGATTTATGATGCATTTTGCATAATAGTAACAGCACCTCGGCCAGGCACATGCTAGATATATGAACCCAGATACTTAAAGAAACCTGGTCCAAGAATGCCGGTGAAAAACACCTCATGATAAATCATAGCTATTAATTTGCATGCTTTGGGTCTGCCAGGCTGGAGCAAACAATTCTTTAGCCTCCTGGGAGTGTGGAGCGGCAAGCCTTTATGAACACTCAGAGTAATTTATACTAATGCTTGTCCTCTGTCCTTGCTTTCCTAACACAATTCCTTTGCTGGGAGAAATATTAAATTGGCTCCATCTGTTTTGTGTGGATCTCCTGGTCGTCCTGCAGAAGGGATTCCCTCCACACCAGCTCCTGCTTGCACGCAGTGGCTTCCTTTTAGCCACCTTGGAAAGCGGTAGGTGCTGGTGGCTGGACTTTTGTGACTCAAGAGAGACCTTGAGCCTACATACACCTCATGTGACATAATGATGGCCATGAAGCTGTGCAGTCTTTCAAGTGGATGAAAGGCCAAGCTAGAAGCCAGGTCTGAGGATATGAGATCACATGGCATAGTGAGAATTTGGGTGTGGTTGGGAATTGAGGGAGGATCTTGTGTTTTGATATTTTTAAGATCATGAATGGGGAGCCATCATGAGTGGGGAGCCACTCACCCGCAATAATGGACTTGCTTAGGTTTCCCTCTGCTTGTTGAAAGACACTGCAGTGTCATGTGGAAAACTCAGGCTCCAGGGCCTGAGTTTGAATCCCAGCTCCACCTGGGAGTAGCTGGGAGACCTTGGGCAGCCAACCTAATTTCTCCAAACTCTCCCTTCTAAAATGAGAATGTGGATAGAGCGAGTGAACTCTTAACACTGTCGTGAGCACCAAATGAAAACTGTGTACGGGAAACACAGTGGGTCACATGCTGGCCTCCTGGCGTGTGCAGGGTGGAAGTCCAGCCTTGGGGAGTTGCTGTCTACACTCGCACATGGGCGTCTTCCAATGGGTTTACGGAGACAATGATGAAGGTACAAGATAGGAAGTAGGACATCCCCTTCGGGCACACGAAGCCGTTGGCCTGTCCTCGCAGGTCCTCGCGGTTTCCCCTCAGAGTGTACAGGTTCATTCGTAGGAACTCCTTGGTCTCCAACAGCCTCTCACTGACCCAGCTGGCACCCCGTCCTGGGCAGCCCAGCTCCCCTCCCTCCTTTCCCCTTTGCTGAGCTTCAGGTTCTGCATGTGCAAGACAGGTGTAACAAGACCTGGTCTGGCCAGGGTGTGGGGAATTTCAATATCATCTTCTGCAAGCAAGTTCCTGGTACCAAACAGGTGCTTTGTGACATTTCACCTCAGCTTGGCTGGTGCTTGAGGTGGGCGCCCTTCCTCGGCATAGAGAAGGAGGAGGCCGGAAGCCCTTGTAACTCAGCCCGCTCAGCCTGCCCACACGTACGGGGAGGCCATGGCCCCACTGTGGGGCAGGGAGCACCATCTTCAGTATTCAAGGCTGTGTGTGGGGAATTCCTGGGACGTGCATGTCAAGGACAGACTTCTGCCTCAGGGCATCAGCCTGGTCACAGCCGCCCGCCACAGTGGACGTGAACATGCTCTGTGGAGGGGCGCTGCAGCTCCGGAAGGGCTGGGCTTTGGGGCTGGTTTGATGTGAATTCACATCCAGTGTCCCCTGCTTGCTGGCCCTGGGACACCTTCATTAGTACCTCTGAGACCCAAGTTTCTCACCTGTAAAATGGGCTAAGATAACGCCCTCTTTCAGGGGCTACTGTGAGGGTTAAAAGACATGACAACTAGATAGGGTTTTGTACAGAGCAGGTACTCAGTAAATGGTAGCACTCTCTCCTCTTTGTCAAATGTACAAAAGTAAGGGGCTGTTGTTTTAAGAATTCTCAATATTTTTGACTTCCAGCCTTGGCAATTCAAAATTGTCACCGTGCCCCAGGTGCAGTTGTTACTGCCATGGTGTTCTCCCTCTTTCCTGTCGGCAGAAGCTGGTGTGTGTGTCCCACCCCTGATGGCCGGCAGGACCCTGAGGGTCATGTGAGGGTCATCCGTTCCTCATCCTCCTGGGAGGGGCAGCGGGCGACCAGGCTTAACGTTCAGGGCTCCTCCGTGCCATTGCTTGGCTCAGGCCTTCACAGCCCGATGCTGTCGGTGAGGCGTGGGGCCGGGAACCTGAATCCAAGACGGTGTCTCACACAGACACAGCACTGGCCAGGTGGAACCACAGGGGAGCCCTGGTCCCAGGCTCATACCCAAGTTCACATCCCAAACTGGGCATGTGAACAAGCCGCCTAACCTCTCTGTGCCTCAGTTTACTTATTTTTAAAACAGAGATAACAATAGTAACTCACTCCTGTGGTTTTTATGAAGACTGAGTCTTGCAGGCAAAGTGCTTCATCTGGGGCCTGGCACATGGCCAACAGTCAATACATGTTAGTTATTTTTATTATTTTACTCAGATCACCTTCCTGGATCCCTAGAAGCCATCCAAGGGGCACGCAGGCCCTTTTCCAGATAAGGAAACTGAGGCTGAGCAGTTACATGGTCAAGGATCCTGTGGAAGGAGTGGCTGGGTTGGATCCCTGCAAGATGTTGGTGCATGACAAGTGTCTACACCGCTGTGCAGTGGTGTCCAAACACTGCTCCATAGGCCTGCTTGCACGGGGACAGCCAGGAACATGCAGATTTTTCGGCCCCACCTCAGATTTGCTGAATCAAAAATCTCCAGGTTGGAGTCTGGAAATCTGTGTTTGTAAAATGCTTTCCAGGGAATTCTGATGCCCACCCAGTGTGGGGTCTGTGGTCTGCATGGCTGGGCACACAGGTCACTGTGTCTTCCCAGGGCAGAGGGACGGGGAAGGGACTCTGGAATGAACCGACAACGTCACAGCCTGCAGCCAGGCAGACACCGTCATTGGTAGGTCAAATAGGAGCTTGTGGAAATGCAGGCAAAGAAAACGGTCACTTTAACACACACCATTTTTTTCCAGGTCATTGGATTTCTTTCTAAATTAAATAACCTCATTACGTATTATGGGCTTTGTGGAGAAAGTCTATTTAAACAGGATTGAAACATTCTTTGTCAAGATACTCTGTTTGGCCTGGACACGGCTAATTGACAAAAGGTTGCCAAAGCCAGCTCGGCCCGTTGCAAAGGGCTCCTGGGCACACGGTTGATCTGCACAGTGGCTTCACTGCCGGGGAGAGGTGCCTCTGACCAGAGGAACCTGGCATTCACCAGGAGCTCCTTTAACTTTGGTCCGACCTTGTCATTTAGAAGACTGGAACCCTGGGGGGCTTCTGGGAAGACAGGGACCCAGACTCAGAGAGCAGTGCTAATTTTGAAGAGTGAGATTTATTACCCAATAACCTCATTTCACAGCATGCTGTGCAAGCTCATTGCAGACTCATTGGTTTCCTGCTTCCACCACACAGAGTCAGGGGTTTAAAAGGGCCCTTGGGACCTTTTCCTTTTGTGTCTGAAAGTGGCTAAACACACAGGCCAAGGATCCGTCTGCCTGGATTTGAATCCAGCCACCAGCCATGAGTTCTTGGAGAAACTACTAGATTAGTCTTAAGCCTCGATTTTCTCATCTGTAAGATGGAAATAATAAGACTTACCTCATTAAGTTGCTGGGAGGGTTGTGTGATGACCCAGGAAAAGCTGGGTCCCAGGAAAAGCACTCAATGACTGTTAACTGTCACTATTACTTCGTATCTTCAGTATGGCTTGGGTGTAACTGGCTGGTGAGAGGGAAGACATGGGGACAATGTGGAGAGTAACCCTTCAAAGGCAAGTCAGTGACCCATTCATTCAGCATTCAACACCAACGCACTGAGCCCGGAAGGTGCCAGGCACGGGGCTGGGGACGCAATGGAGACCTGAGGTCATCCCGTCCTCACGGCACTTATCTCAGGCTGGAGCCTGGCATTCATCAGGTCGGCACAGGTTGGGAGAAATGCAACCCAGGTCAAAATGGAACATGGGGAGAAGAACGAGGTGTGGGGAGGGAGATCCTCCCTGAGCTTAGGTGGTCAGGGCAAGCTTTGAGACTGTGGTCAGAAGCAAAAGAAGGAGCTGGCTAGGGGAGTCATGGAAAAAAGCTGTCTAGGCAGGGGGCAAAGTCCCCAGGAGGAAAAAAAAGCTAGTGTGTTCTGGTGTGTTCAAGAAACCTAGAGAGTAAGGGGCAGGTGGCTGGATGTGGCTTGGGTAGGCAGGGGCCAGGTCACGTGCGGCCTGGGGGACTGTGCTGTGAGCAGAGGGAAGCGGGCACGGGCAATGCAAGCCCAGCCAGGGCGACGGAGAGGGAGGAGACAGATCTGCAGTGCGAGAGGCTGTGCTGGGCCCAGGGTGGAGAACAGACAGGTGGGGCAGGAGAGGAAGCAGGAGACAAATTGGGAGGCTACTGGGGTGGTGCATGGTCAACTCCGTTTACACACTGAATCACATACTGTGTGCATAGCCCAGCGTGAAGCTCTTGGGGCAGATTAGGGGGCCGCGATTGGGGCTCGGGGCTCCCCTTCCTTAGACTCCCAGCCTGGCTGAGCTCACTCACATCTGCTCTGCTGCAGAGGAAACAGGCCCTTTCCATGTGTTTCCCCAGCCAGGAAAAGTCCAAGCTGTGTTTCCCGTCAAGCAGCCCCTCACTTCCCGAGTGCCTGCTCTGCTCCTGTCCCTCTTATCAATGTCCCCAAACCAGAGTTCCTGCCTTTCACGAGCATGCCCTGTCTCCATGGACTATCTAATCTCTGTTTCAATTAATCACCTCCTCTGGCTGCTCCAGCAGCCTCATGCGCTGTCTCCTGGCCCCCACTTCTCATCCTGCCCTGATTGCCCACCATCAGCAATCCCAATGCAGGCCACAGTCACCCCTGGTGCTGCCCCTGTGTCCCAGGGCCAGCGCCTGTGATGGTTTCCACATCTCAGGGAATGGGGCACATTGGCTGTGTAATGTGATCTAAAAGTATGAATCTCATTCCAAAGAACCCTTTTCCAGCTTGGGTCATGAGGGTGGGGTAAGGTAGCAGCCTTATCCAGATGCTCTAGGCTGAAGATAAACCTCCAGTAGAAAGCTAAAACCTTAAGCTTCCATAGTGATGTCTCCAAACTGGTTTTTGTTTGTTTGTGCCTTCCAAAGTCCAATCACCTTGGAGAAATAGAGGCAGCTGTTTTATAACTTGAGTTTTTTTGAATCCACCTCATTACATTCTTGTTCATCAATATTCACCACTGGCTGCTCTCTGGGTGTTAGTAAATCCTTGACTACAGTGACAAGGAAGCAGATGGCCACAGAACATACCAGAAGTCAGGCATGGGGGAGTTCCCCATGGGTCACACCTAGAAAGGCCATCAGAGATCACCTAATCGGTGATTGCAAAATGCATTTAGCCTTACAATTCTTGGCCAAGAGAAATCTTACCTAGAAACCTAATCTGTTGAGTAGATCGAAACAGCCTGTCCGGCTGAAGCAGTGGTGAGGACTTGTGGGCTGCAGGCTTCTTCTTACCTAAGCAGTCTGCTGAGGCCTCTCCAAGGAGCCCAGAGCTGGGTTTGAAAACCACTGATCAGTTCAGACAGGGAGAGTGACTTTCCCAAGGTCAACCAGGCCCTTAGAGACTCATGGTTTAAGGGGGTCACTGGTCCTGTGACTTAGCCTGAGTCCAAATCCAGAACTCTAGACTCCTCGCCTATGCTCTTTCCTGTACATCTTGCACTCTGTCTTAGACAGTGAGTGTCCCCGAGCCCTTGGTGTAGAGCCTGCCCAGGAAAGAGAAAGGGATTGGCATTCTGAGATCCCCAGTGCTGTTGCTGAAGCATTAAACCTACCTTCCTTCCCCCAGCTAGAGGCTCTGGCAGGGATAGGTCATGAACTTAAGGTGCAGCTGGGAAGACTCACTCCTTAAAGAGCCTCAGGTATAAGTGGATGGAAAATGGGTCGTGGCGAAGCTAGAACCGGGCCTGGACTTTGTTGGGGGTGGAGGAATAGGAGCCAGAAGAGCAGTAGAATCCCTGTAACTACTTGCTGCTCCTGTATTGGAGGGTGATCAGTCAATTGTTGCTATATTTGGCTGCATAACAAACAACCCCAACTCTCAGTGGCTTACAAAGCAAAAGTTTATTTCTTCCTTATGATACACCTGGGCTGTGCATTGGCTGTGGTTCTGCTCCATACACTTTCTCACTTCGTGACCTGCCTGTTTTATTGTGGCTGAGAAGAGCAAGAGGCTCGGCCAAACTGCACGGTCACATTTACAACTTCTGTTCAGACTTGGCATCCTCCCTGTTTGCATGCACCACACTAGCCAGAAAAAGTCACGTGGCAATGCCTGGCAGTAGGGCAAGGGGAGAGAGGTTGTATGGTTCCCTCAAAGACCAACATAGTCTTTGGAGATAAAAAGTCTTCTTAAGATCTCCGGATCCTAGCTCTTGAAGACTTGAAGAAAGTCTGTGCCAAGTCTCTCAGAGCCCTGATTCCCAAACAATGTCATATGTCCCTTGTGGGGGACTTCTGCTTCCGTTTTTTCTCTCCCAGGAGAGGACATGCACCTGCACCTGTGCTGGCCTGCAGAGGCAGCAGTGGGCCCCCCAGTGGGGCTGGCTGGGTGTGGGGCCCAGAGAGGCCAGCCAGCACTGCTCTAAGGCCATGCTTTGCAGGGAAGTGGGAGGGCACGAGAGCTGAATAATCATTCCCATTACTCTCCCCTCACCCCTTTCCAGGAATTGTGTGTTTTGTGCTTTATGGTATTGCACTGACAGATGAAAAATCAAAACTGAAGCTCTTTGAGACACTAGGCCTCCAAACAACTCCACCTTCCCAGTGGAAATCAATGGGTGCCTACTTTAATGGAGGTGTTAGTACTTTTCATGGTATTGATTGCTAATAAGTCAAGAATTAGGAAATCACTCTGCAGTGGGATCATTGGAGATTTGGATCTGGGTTACTTGGAAAAGTGCTGCTGCCAACTTTTCTAACAGTGTCAGTGGCTCCTGGCTCAGCAGAAAGCTTCATCACCTGTAGGCTTCCAGATGGCCTCTGATCAGACAAATGTCACTGCAGACCTCTTCCCCTGGTGGCTGCTCCTGGGTCATCTTCTGCAGGAAATTCCCCATGGGAGGGTGCTAATGACTCTGATGGCTGCTTTTCCTTCTACAGCCTCTGAGGCAAGTGTCAAAGGAAACTTCTCCAGGCCTTTGGGTGAGGAGCAGGAATTCAGACAAAAAGAGGCCTAAGGAGGAGCCAGGAAACTGCACCAGTTTTTGCCTTCAAATGGCCTTCTCTGGTATTGCAAAGCTAACCGATATATGTAATCAAAAGTATACCCATGTCTACTCTGCAGAAAGACAAGCTTGTGCTAGGTCAGGTCAGAGAGGGCTGAAGGATGGAGAGAGTTCAGAGCGGTATGTCCATCAAGACCTTTTGTTCTTCTGAACTTGCTCAAGTTTCTATTTTTCCTCCAAATGTTTTTATTTTGAAAGATTTCAAACTTACAAAAATGTTGCTGGAGTAATGCAAGGAACATCCATATATCCTTCACCCAGACTCACCAGCATTAATATTTTGCCACATTTGTCTTCTCTCACTTTCTGTATGTATTTGTTATCTCCCTGGACATCTGGGAATTAGTAATAGCCCTTATGCCCTCTAATACTTCTGCAGAACAAAGACATTTCCCAAGAACAGACATTCTCCTGCAGAACCACAATCTGTTTATCACATGCAGGAAAATTAATGTCAATATGATACTATTATCTACAATCCTTACTTATGTTTGCCTGTTGGTCCCAAGGATGTTCTTCACAGTAGGGGTCAGCTAAAGGGGCCAAATCCTGCTCATTGCCTGTTTTCATAAATAAAGTTTTATTGAAACACAGCCATGCTCAATCATTTACATATTGTCTCTGGCTGCTTTTGCACTATAACTGCAGAGTTGAGTAGTTGGGAGAGAGAGTGTATATTCTGCAAAACCTAAAATATTTTGCTCTCTGACCCTTTAAGAAAAAGTTTCCTAACCCATATATTAACATTTGTATAATCCAGTATCCAATCAAGGCTCATACTTTGCATATGTTTTTAATTTTTAAAAAATATATAAATGATCTCTAATTTATGAACATTCTTTACATGCAAGTGACAGCAGGCTCCCTGGCCCGAGGCCTTAAGACTTCACGTTCTGCTTGCACCTTCCACGTCTCTCATCAATTACCCATAAGCCCCCAGCTCTAGAGAACTGCTTAATGTAGTGACATGAAGTATTCATGCCCCATATTTTTGTTTTTTGTTCCTGCAGTTTCCTTTGCCTGAAAAGCTTCTACACACTGTCTTGAAGATTTATTGCATGCATCACCTCTTGGAAACCTCCCAAACCTCTCTCACTTTCTATTCCCAAGACCCCTTTACCCACAATCTAGTTGTCTAAGCTCCTGAGACCGGCTGGATTTTTCTGATGTTGTAGCCCTGACCACACTAGTGCATTGATTTATTTTCTTTTGGTCTCACCCACTGGTTTGTGGAGGCCTTGAGGGCAGGGACAATGTCTTATTCATCTATGTCTCCTTGGTTCCTAATATAAGGCCTGAAAGTGCTCAGAATTGTTTATTGAATAAAGGAATGGATTCGTCAGTATCTCAGGGGCTCCTCTCCTATTCCCAAGGCCACCCTGGGGGATTTCTGTCCCCTTCGTCCTCCTGCCCCTTCTCTTCCCCGGGCCTGAAAATGGGACATTTACCCTCATGGTGGCTGATTTGGAAGTGGCCTTAGATCAATCTAATGCAGGGACCAAAATGAGAGACAGAGGGAGGAGAGCAAGGTGGATTGCGGAGAGCACAGGCCCCTCTGCAGTGGCAGTCCCATGTCAACCCTTCCCCACTCTGCCCCAGACCGGCCATCACTGGTGACTGCTTAGCATCGGGCATCCTGGCCAGCACTGTGTGGCACCTGGCATTAGCGGGTGACAGAGGGAACACTGAGTGTTCTGAGCATCAGCTCATGTGATCCTCACAGATGCCTAGGAAGAGGGCATCATCCCCATGTTCCAGATGAGGAAACTGAGGCACATACTGGTAGTCTTATGGTTAGGAAGTGTCAGAGCTAGGGTACAGACTGGGAACTGTGCGGTTCCAAAGCCCCCTCCACATCCCCTGCAGTGTTCCATAATTTCCCTTGGGAGGGGTGGTGTGTCCCTAGCACCTCAAGTTTAACCTTTGATGAAATTTATTATCCTATGCAGAGTTGGAATTTGGGGTTAGGGTCTAGATCAGGGCTGTCCAATAGACTGGCTGTTTTGTGATGAGGGAGATGTTCTAGATCCACCGTATTCAATATGGTATCCACTAGCCACATGCCACTAAGAACACTTGAAATGTGGCTAGTGTGACTTATTTAATTGTAATAACATATTTAATTTACATAGCCACTTGTGCTTATGCCTACCAACAGTGTAGACTAGAGTAACTACGGGCCAAGTACATTCTGGGGAAATGTGCTGTGTGGGTTGGCTGGCTGGAGACTTCTTGGGTTAGCATGGTTTTTATAGAAAAATTGGCATTAAATTATGAACAACCTGATTAGCTACCAATTTGTTCTGGAATCGGGGAACTGCCTGCATTACCACCATGCTGATAAGCACTGACAGTTTTCAGGTTTGCATTTGAGGCAAATGCCTGTTCCAACTCTCAAACAAGGGAGAGGAAATGCATGGGGCCCCGAGGAGGAAAAGAAGGGAGGCGTGGAAGAGAAGCCCCACGGGACCACAAGTGGTGGAGCTGTTATATTAACATATGCACCCTAGTTCTGCTCTTCCGAGCAGGTGCCTGGGATCCTTCTGGGGATTTGGGAATGCAAGGCTGGATTGCGGTTCCCAGCTGGAGTTGCTGTCAGAGTGTGGATGCCCAGGGATATGGCTGTCCTCCCAGGACCTGGAGTGAGGTCCCCGCAGAGAGTCAGGTGTGCTGTGTCTTAAGCTGGGATGTTTAGCTGGAGCATAGTGGGTACAGACCTGGAAGTTGGGGCCACACATTCTGGGGTTGAACTTTATGAGCTCTGTGGCCTTGGGCAAGTTATTTCACCTTTCTATGTTCAAGTTTCTCCAACTGTAAAATGAGGTTACTATCAGTACCTAACTCATGGGGCTCTTGTAAGAGTTAAATAAGCTAACTCGCATTTAGCAGCGTGCTTCACTGGTAATCAGCAACCGGTAGATCGCTGTTGGTTTTTAGTGTTAGAATAAGCCATGACCTCAGATGAGCATGTCTCTTTATCTTCTGCTCACTGCCTTTTTCTTTTTTTCCTATCGACAGTTTCTTGCTTTCAAAACTCAAAATGCTTTTGGGAACTTTGCAAAAATTTGCTCCCAAATCCTGGGAAAGGATGTCTGTTTTCTCATCTCATCCCCCTGTGTCTGGATATTTATAGTTCTGGGTAGAAAAGAGCTGCTTTGATTTCTCAGAATAGTTTCCACAAAAGCGTGGTGTTGGAGAGGCAGCGCTGGGTGGAGAGAGTGTCAGACTTGGCATCGGGAGGCCTGGGTTTGATTCCCGCGTGCCCTGCCCCCAAACACAAGCTGGCCTCACACCCTGGGCCTCAGTTTCCTCACTTGTGATGTGAGGATGGAGTGATAGACAAGGTGACACAGCCTACTGCCTGCACATAGAAGGCACTCTGTAAATGTCAGTTAAATCTGAGCATTTCAATCCCTTTTCAGCTTAAATGTTCAAACTTGTAAGTTGGAAACTACTTGGGGTCCTTCATGGTGGGGCTCGCAGCAGGTCTTCACAGTTACGCGATTAAAGGCAGCAGACCTTGTCTTCCCTGCTCTCCGCTGTTGCTCTACCGGGGGGCCTTATTTAGACTACTGGAGCAAAGCTTCCGGAAAGAACAGACTGCACGCTGAGCTCAAGTTGCCCCGTGGGAGCAAAGTCAGGAAGAGCCAAGTCCCCTGACCTGAGGAGGCACAAGGGGAACAGCCACAAACTGGCTTGAGGAGGGTGGATTTGGACTCAGAGTCAGCTGGCGGGGTCCCCTGCCAAGTGCCCCTCCTGGGCTCCCCAAGGGCACTTTCCAGGGTGTGGTGCTGGGTCAGCTCCTGTGCTGGGGGAGTCTTGTTTGCAGGGAGGGGGATGAGGCAGGAAACATCAGGACAAAAGCTGGCGAACTGTGGAAGGCACAGAGAGAACCAGCACGTGTAGGAAACACAGGTGGTTCCTGCGAGTCTCCCTCCATCTGTGAACTTGAGAACGGCGGGGGGCTCCTGAGTGAAGCCTGACACAGGGTGGTGGGAAGCGGAAGCCGAGGCCCCAAGCGAGGCAGACCCGAGTTCACGTTGGTTTTGCCACTTTCCTCCACGTGGCCCAGGTTAAATAGCCTCTCTGAGCCATGAGGTGCCCATCGTTAGGAAGGAGATTGAAGGCAGGGCACTTAGTATGTGGGTGAAGTTAGCAAGCAATGGAGGCTTTTCCCATGGAATTTGGTAAGTATTACATGTTCGTGTGTCTTTTGACTTGCTTTGCTATTTGCAGAAATCCATGTGGGGCCGTCCCCGGAGCCTTGGACCCGTGCTGTGTGCCACGAGTTTGATGCCAGTGGAGGACAGTTTGGTGGTGACAGTGTTGGAGGGTGTTTCCAGGACAGCACCTGAACCCCAGTTCTGTGTACCTGAAGGCCCAGTGTCTAGGGTGGTACTATGGGTTGAATTGCATCTCCCCAAGAAAGATATTTTGGGGTCCCCACTTCCAATAGCTCAGACTGTGATCTTGTTTGGAGATCCTTTGTAGAACTAAGCAAGTTAAAATGAGGCCATTAGGGTGGGCTCTACTCCAATATACCTGGAGTGGATACACAAAGGGGAAGTGTGGACACAGAGACAGACAGACATGGCGGGAAGGGGGAGAAGATACCCATGTATAAGCTGAGGAGAGAGGCCTGGGCACATCCGTCCCTCACAGCCCTCAGAAGGAACAGTCTTGCTGGCGCCTTGATTTCTAGCACCGGAACCGTGAGGGGACAAATCTCTGTTGTTTAAGGCACCCCGTCGGTGGTACTTTGTCAGCACAGCCCTGGCAAACGAACACAGGTAGTGATCCCGCAGCTTTACGAAAGAGAGTGTGGTCTA
>CM052438.1:144561509-144574454 GCA_028533085.1 Varecia variegata | reverse complement strand
CCTGGGAAGCCAGGATTTCTGGAGACAGTGCCTGCTTCACCGAGAAACCACACCCATGACCCCTCCAGGGCTGTGGGGAGACCCTTGGGCACAGTTCCGAATTAGAACTGGACCAGAGATGTTTCCCTCGGCTGTGTACTTACTTTGGGGATGTATTAATGACAGAGCCTCACTTTCCTGGACATCTGTTTTTTGCCCAACTCTGCAGGCATTTTCACATTTGCTTTCTCATTTACTCCTTACCACAATCCTGTGAAGTAGGTGTTATTATACCCATTTTGCCGACTGGGAAACTGAGTGTCAGAAAGCTTAACTAACCTGGCCCAGGTTACCTGGCTTATAAATGGCAATTCAGATATTTCAATCCAAAATTATGTGATTTCAGATCCTTTCCTTTCCCTACAACATAGTGCTTCATTTGGAGAAGTGTTGGTTTCTGGTCCCAGAATATGTTTTGCCTGGGTGGGGTTGCAGGTGGAAGGGGAGATGGGTCCCTTCTGGCTGCTGTGAACACAGGGTGGCTGTTCTCACAGAGAATTCTCCTTCCTTTTCTTCCCCTCCCCTCTCACCTCCCTGAAAAAGGTATCCAGCAGTTTCTGAGACTGCTGCTTCTCATGGATTTTTAATAAAGATGATGAATGAACCAAGAATTGATAAGAAAAGGCAAATGATATTTGGGGTATGCATTGTTCTAGTAAAATATGTTTTTCACTGCAGGTCTTAAGTGACTTTTTCGTTAAAATGCCATCACAGAAAGAAAGGTTAAATAAAATGAGTTTTCCATGGCAGAAGTGTCAACCAAGGGGCCTCTGTAGGGCAAGACCCTCGGGTAGCCCAGCTGTAGGCATTGCTACCTCCTCAGTGGCACAGTTGTGACATGTTATGCCAACAATGCCTTTGTCCCAGCAAGAGGGCTAGACGAGGCATTCCCCAAAAAAGTGCTGGCAGGAATATCAGTAATTCTTCTCTGAGGCAGCTTGGTGAGGTGTGAGGGCCCAAGAAAATAGTCCTGGTGGGCAGGGACTCAGAGCTGCTGATGGCTGCTGGGCTGGGGTGGGTACCCTGTGTGGTGAGCTGGCCTCATACTTCACCGCCACACCTGCCAGGGAGTCTGCAGCCAGGGGGAATGGATTGGGAGCTGTATGTGTGTGTGGGGACCCTTCCAGCTAAGCTCCCTGCTGGCTCTGAAGGGACCTAGAGAGGTTGCACTGGTCTGATGTCCCCAGGGAGACCTGCTTGTTCTGGGCCTTAAAAGACACTGAGCACCAGTTGGTGAATTGCCTTCCACATTAAGGTTATCTTTTCCTCTTCAATTTGCCTCAAGCAAGTGTCTCTGTGGTGATTTGAAAAAATCTTGTCACAACTATTCTATTCCATCCCATCTCAACCCAGGTCCTGCTCCAAGTACCAGGGGCACAGAGATGCCCAAGACTCGGCCCCTGGTGTTGGGAAGCTCCCCCTCTAACGAGGGAAATGAGCAGACAGTGTAGCGTGGTGCAGGAGACAGAAGGAGAGACTAGGTGCCCCTTCCCTCCCCACCCCAGGCTCACCCCACATATATACCAGGGAACAAAGTGAGAGTGGGGGCTGTCAGGGGAGGCTTCTTGGAGGTGATTATTGGGTTGAATTTTCAAAGGGCAGATGGTAGTTTACTAGGCAAACAGCAAATCTCTAAACTAGCACTTAATAGAACTTGCTGGGTGCTGGGCCACATTCCTAGCATTTTACATATATTAACTCATTTTACACCCCCACCCAAAACGGCCTGGGAGGGAGGTGTTCTTTTTATTAACTCCATTTTGCAAATGAGGAAGCAGAGCACAAAGTGATACAGTTTAGGTAGGGGTGGAGCTGGGGTTCAAACCCAGGTGGGTGTGGCTTCATCCCCATGCCCCTGGCCTCTCTGGCAAGGTGGGGACACATTCCAGACTCAAGGTGAGGACTGGTGCCCTTCTTGATCATGGGGGCCGTGAGTGGGGACTCCAGTAACCACTCCTGCTGGAGTGCAGATAGTGTTTTCTCTATGAGCTAAGTCTCCTTGAGCCAAGCTCCCTCCCTCTGACGTGGTGGAGAAGCAGGAACTGTTGCCACCTTCCCCCACCTCCAGTGCGTCGCCTGGCCAGGGAAGCTGGGTACACCCAGCAGCTTGTCAGAAGAGAGCTCCAGGCCAGGAAACTCTGAGCCTAGGCTGGACTCTCCATCCCTGGTGTTTCTGGAGAGGGCCAGTAAAGACTGTGTAGCTCCAAGCGCGGTGCAGGACGGTTCCTGTGCTACTCGCTCAGGTCTGGGGCACATCCAGGCTCCACCCACAGGGACAAGTGCCACGCCCTCCGCAGAGCCCGGCCTCACCCTGCCTGGCACCTTGCACACACATGCAGCATATAAGCTGGGACATTGACAAGTATTCAACAGTAGGACTTCAGCCATTTTTTCCCCACTTGTCTTTTTCTACAGAAAATTTAGGGTCCCATTGCATTTGTTACAAGGTACTGCCTTTTCTTTATTTTAACATGCCACCAGTTGTGAGACCTGTCATTGATATAATAATAGTTTTTCAGAGGAGAAAAAAGAAATACCATTCCATTAAAAGAATATATTGATTGTAAGCTTCATCACCAATCACCATTTCAACAGCATTGCAATGTAAAAAGTAAACGAGCATCTTAGACTCCAAAGCAGATGGTATTTCTAAGCAGTTTGCAGCAGAGGGAGGGTACCTGTGTGATCTTCCCCAGGAAGGTTGGCACTGGCTGGCACTGGGAAGGGCAGGGTAGTGGAGGGCCACTTTCCTCCACCCCTGCCTTGCTGTCTTCAGTTTCAATCATATAATTCCATTTTGGGGACATTTCAAGTAGCTCAAAAACACTCACAGCTGAATTCATTCTTCAATTGAATTTGACAAATAATCAGCTTCCACTTCAAGCTGGGGAAATGTCAACTCAGTGATACACAAGGACCATCTGTGATCACCAGGTACCTTGGAGCATCTTCATGATGGCTGGGTAGTAATTAGTGCCAGCCGTGTGGCGTGAGAGCACCCTGCCCTCAGAGTCGGGGGACCTGGATGTAATCCCAGCAACTTTGCTCTGCCTCTCTGGGTCCCAGATTACCCTTCTGTAGAGTGTGGATGCAACACAATAAAAATTGCCGCTAACGGTTACTGAGTGCTTAGCATGTGCCAAACAGTGTTCTGTGTGTCTTACAAGTACTAACTCATTTAATTCCTCACAATAATTCTGTGAGGTGGATACTGTTATCTCCATTTTTCAAATGAGGAAACAGCCACAGGGCAGTTAAGACATTTTCCCAAAGTCACACAGCTAATAAGTGGCTGAGACAAGAGTTGAATCCAAGCTCTCTGGTTGTAGGGTCTGTGTTGTAACAATGAGGATACTACATTAGAGCAATCGTGATTGCATTAAAATAATTAACTGTTTTAAAAATGAAATCTAACAAAGAGCTCCAAAAATAAAACAGATAAAATGGCAATCTTTCTGTTAGACAGGAATGAGGCTCTCCTGTTTGCAGTGACCTGGAGGCAGCCCTGTGGCATCCTGGTGTTCCTTGAAACAAGTGTGAAAATAGCTGGGCTGGGCAATCTCCAAGGGCCATCCGGTGGCAGTGTGGATGACGATGGGACTGTCTGTGGAGGACGTAAGGTCTGGCGTCCAGGCCTCCCTGAGACCCGTGGGCCTCCTGGGTAGATTAATGGTGTGGCACCTCTTCCAGCTCATATTCTTGAAATATTTGTTCAACATTTTCAACATTTATTTGTTGAGGACAGGGAGAAATAGATTTTCTAGTAATAAAATCTGTACACCTCTTTCATTATGTTCTTTAGGCTATAACATGAACTGAATGTAACATTTGAACTTATTTGGGATTATAGTTTACTGCACATTTTTCTGTCACTTGTAACTGGGTAGCATTAGGCACTCATATTAGCTAAAGATAATGGTAGCTTACATTGACACATCATAAAATGTTTATTCCCTGCAAATAGCACTATGCTCTGCTTTACTCTTTGCAGAATTTCAGCTGGCTGAGGCTGCCAAGTTCAAGCTGCTGGCAGCTGGCATCATGCAAGGTTGGTGGTGTGGTCTGCACTTGCATGGCACAACTTCCACATGAAATTACAAAAATACTCAGCAGGAGTAGTAAGCTGGAGCCAGTGAGAAACCTGAATTTTATATTTAAACTTTTTTACTCAAGGGTACTATCTTGCATAGAAGTGAGACTGACTCACTTTTTGCCAGTTTTGTCTATTCCATAATTGCCCATGGAATCCTGAGTTAACTGGCGGCAAGGTGGTGATTTACAACAGTGACATTTTTGCAATCCCTATAGGTGGCACTCCAGGCCATCAAGGCTGCCAGGTATGGGGTTCAGGGTGTGTATTACACAATTGTAGGGGTACACTACAATGCAAATGGTGCCTAGAGTTTTCCAACCTGCACAACCGTCATGGCTGACTCCTTAATCAAGCCATGGGGTTTGACCTTCACACCTTACGTTTACCCCAGATGCACATAGTGGGAGCCCTGGGACCATTTCTGCCTCCTCCCACTGCGTGTACTTGGGCAACTCATGCCACTTTCTTCTCTGGGTCCCAGTTTCCTCTTTTAAACCTGAAGTGTTTATAGAAGGTCCCACCAACTCCAAGTGATTGTTTTGCTTTATCCGTGAACTTGGCACTGATGGTCTGTTGATTTCTGGTCTAGGCTATAGGGCTGCGAGGAAATAAGGGAAGGCAAACCAGATTAATGTCCAGGTGATCCTGCTCTGTGTGCTCCCAGACCTTAGCCCCTTTCCTGTTATATGCTGGAATTCTTTGGAGAAGAGTCCATCTCTTTGGGAAAGAGTCTGCTTGGTTCAGCAGAGGTGCATCCCTGGCCAGGCCGTCCCCTCTGACTGTGGGGCCTGTCTGAGGAGGCTCCGGGTCTGCGGGGCTCTGGCCGGGGGAGGTATACCCCTGCAGGAAGGCTGGACCTCTGGCTTGCTGCTCTGGCAGTCCTGTTAAGGAAGTGAGGTAAGTCTGGCAGGACGTGTCCTTGGTGGGTGTGTTGGTTTCCTAGGCTGCTGGAATAAAGTACCACAGAGTGGGCGGCTTGAGACAACAGGAATTTATTCCCTCATAGTTCTGGGAGTCAGAAGTCTGAAACCAGGGGGTTCAAAGTCAGGTTAAAGTCAGTAGCTAGAGCCCAGGAGAGTTTGGACGCAGGAGACTCCTGCTAGACTCACGTTTCCAGCCTGCTGACAGGTGCCCACTCCTGGGCTGATGCTGTCGCGGTCTGACGCCTCTAAGCACTGGAGCGTGGAGTAAGCCGGGCTTGGGGAAGATAAGAAGCCTGTTCCTGGCGAATGTTTACACTGTGTCAGGAAAGTGCTCTGGAGTTAGATCTCCCGGACAAAGAGGTCCTTGCAGCATGCTGGCTGCCAGAGAGGGGCGGGGTCCTTGGCGACTTGTTTGGCGCGGATGGTGGCTCTGGGCCAGGCAGGGTGTAGTCAGTCACCTCTGTGCTCTGCCTGTCCCTGGGCAGCCAGGGCTCCCATCGGGGGTCCCCGAGCCCAACTCATCATTCAGAACCCTTAGTTCAAATCTTGATGGCTCCAAGTTTCTTAGCCTCTTTGAATGTCAGTGTCCACATTTATAGAATGACAGAATGATAGACACTTCAGTGGGTCGTTGGTGGGATTGGATGAGACCACGATTTAACTGTGCTGGGAGGGTGCCTGCCAGAGTAGGTTCGAGGATTCTGTTTCCTGACTGGCGGGCTGCTCAGGACCAGCCCCTGTTGCTCACCCTTCCCTGTCTGCTCCTTCTAGAACCCTTACCTCCCTGCTGGGGGATGCCACAGGGGCAAACATTGTCAGGAACAGAACCTGCAGGCCTTACATCTGGCTATTCCTGCCTCTCCCTTAACACTGTTTCTACATAGGCTGTCTCGGGGAGAGGTGGATGCGTATAAGCCGCTTAAAGGAATCGGCCACACTTTCCCCAACACAGCTGCCAAGAGATTGCCAGTTCCCATAGAGTGTTCCATGGAACACTAGTTCCATGCCGGGCTCCAGGGAATACAGTTCTGTGGACAAATACATTTGAAAATCTGTTGCAGAAATGACCTAAATACATTAATCACACTAAAGGCTTAAAGACACCTTACAGCAAGAAAGCCTGGTTAACTCCCAGGGTGTCCTAAATGAATTTGATCTCAGAAATTTCTCTCCCCCCCCTTATTTTTTTTTCACATAACACCTGCTGACAACCACAGGTAATGCCTTTCGAGTGCTGGGAGACATTTGGAGACAGATTATAAGTGCCCCCAAGGCTACCTGTGCTTCACACTCATGGTGACCGCCTGTCTCTTTGTGGCCCCCTCTCCAGAGATCATGCTTCCTCCAGAGCACAGCTGCTCCTCGAAGAGAGGGTAGGTAGGGGCCAAGGAGAGGAAGCCCCCCGGGAGCTATGTAGGGATGGGCGTTGGCAGGACTGGAACTGCCGGGGGACCACAAGGCAGACTCCGGAGACTCCCCTCACAGTGGGCACGTAGGTGCTTGGCACTAGCCAGGCACAGATGAACCTGAGCTGAGGGCGGGTGAGCCTGCGGTGTCACAGAGGGTGTGGTGACCGCCTGGGAGGACACTTCGCCCAGCAGATTGAATCCCCTGGCCTGTAACTGGCAAGTGCTTTGGCGGTTAGGAGGCACCGCACGGGCCAGCAGTGCAGGGGGAGAGCAGTAATCAATGTCTGATTACCGGAGCATCAGCCAGGCAGGGCTGGGCGCGGTGCGTGTCTTGTGTGGCAAATGCTCCAGGGCTGCCTTAGGGATGTGCCCATGCATTTTCTAGGACTTAAATGGATTTCTGGGCCACACTGTAGACTTGCAATCAGGGATGTGGCAGGCGACCTCGGCACCCAGCGGCCAGTGACTGCGGCTCAGCAGGAAGTGAAACCTAAAAGGAGGACAGCTCGGAAGGGCTCTGAGTGGGGGCTGCTGGTTTGCAGTGCCTCCTGTGGGGCAAGGAGCCCTGGGTTGTGGGGGGGAGCTTGGGGCTCCTCACCCCTCTGCCCCTTTCTCTTTTCCGCTAAGGGGGCTCCCATTTCTCCTTCCAGTGGGTTTCCAAGGCATTTCCCATCCCTGAGCTGTCCCCATCCTCCATGGACGCAGGACCCAGATCTTGGATTCCCTCTGGCCCGTGGGATTCTGGGAGGGGCAGGCAGGGAGGGAGTGATGGAGGCCTGGGTCCTGTCTGTGCCCAGCGACAAGGGGGCGGCTGTGGAGTGGGCTTTGGAGGGGCAGCCCTGCTGGCTGGCAGTGTCTTGGTTCAGGTGGTGGTTGGCCCTGAGTGCTCGATCAGGAAGGCTAAGTGTGCACAGCTGGGGAGCCTGAAATCCCACACCAGCAGGAAGGTCCGCTGAGGATCCAGGTGCCCAGCCCTGGGGGCATGGGAAGACGCTTGTCTGGGGACAGGAAGAGGGGTGATAAAGAAAAGGGAACTAGGCCGAACTTCAGAGTGGTTCTCAAACTTAAGAGTATGTCAGAGTCACCTGGAGGGCTTGCTAAAATGTAGGTTGTTGGGCCCCACACCCCTGAGTTCTGGTTCAGTAGGTACAGCATGCGGCCCCCGAGTTTGCATATCTTACGAGTTCCCAGGACACGCTAATGCTGTTGGTCTTGGGTCAACAGCTTGTGAACTACTGATATAGACTAAACTCATCCGAGTGAGCAAAGCACAGAGCGTGACCTGTGGGTGGGAGGCTGTGGCCCCTGACATGCTGCCGCTGTCACTCTGGAATGGCTTGGGAATGGGGGTAGGGCAGCAGGGGCTGGGAGTGGGGCAGGGGCTTGGACATGAGGTGAGGCTGGTACCTGGTTATTTAATAAAGGAGGCTTTTGTCTTTCTTTAGAAAGACCAACAGAATCGTGCAGAAGCTAGAATGTTGGGTCCAGCCTCTGGCCCCAGGCGAGTTCTTTAAGTAAGGGTGAAGGGTCCGTGAGAATAACTCTGTCCTTAGCGGAGTCACATCTCCTTCTAGCTTTGTCCACAATAAGCTGCTGTGTATTGAACCCTTAGAGGGAGCCAGGCTCTAGGCGAGCCCCAAAATGCTTTCTTGTATTTAATCCCAGCTACGAGGCTCACTGGAGTTAAATAACTTGCTCACGGCCATTAGGAGGCTGGGCTGGGGTTTGAACGCTGTGCTGCCCAAATGCTGTTTGCATTCATGCAACAGCCAGTAATCACACCTGCTGTCTGTTCTGGGCACTGAGGGATCAAACGGGGGCCTGCCTTTGAGAAGCTCCTGGTGTCTCGAGAAGATGGAAGCATAAACGTAACTCTGATCCAACGTGGTGAGAGCTAATGTGGACGTCTGGATGAAGAGGAGTGGGGGCCTGAGGGGGAGTCACTTGCTTTCTCGGGGTCATAGTCTGGCCCTGGCAGGTGAACGGGGTGGGAGACCACAACTCTCACGTGACCCGGCCCACGGCCTGGAAACCCTCCTTCCTGGAGAAGATTCGAGCCTCCAGAGTGCCTGTGGCAGCTTTCTCCTTTTCCTTCTTTTCAGTGAATACACTTGTGAATATGTCATTCTCCTTCTTGACAGTTCTCATTCCAGCCCAGGAAGTGGGCAGTCACCTGGGGGCTCTCGCAGTTGGCTCTCACCAACTTTGCCACAGCCTTGAGCCTGCTTTGTCCTTGCCAGGGGAGTGAGCGGTCACAGTGGTGCAGTCGAGGCCACCGCAGCCTTCATTCCAAGGAAGCTCAAAGATGCCGAAGTTCTCAGAAATTTCTGGGCTTTGGGCGTCTGTTTCTGCTCTGTGACTTCAGAGATGACCTCAGGCCCTAGACGTTCTAAAGGTGGAAGGAGGAAGGTGGTGGGGTTTGAAGTGGGCAGGCTAAGACCGTGGTCTTGATGCCAGCTTGCCCTTTTTTCTTCAGGATGGGGTGGAGAACACTTTGTTCTGTGACAGGCCTCTGTTGCATAAAAAAAAAAAAAAAAATCAAGTTTGGCTCACATATAAAAAGACAGCAACTTTATTTAGTTTACTTTTCCTCTGAGAGAAATATAGAATGTTGAGCTGACCCACTTTAAAAAAAAGTTTATTCTTCTTTATATAAATAAAACGAACTCATTATAGAGTATTTAGAAAATATTTTTGGTGTGTTTCCTTTTAGGATTTTTTTTTTTGGTCCTGTACAGAGTTTAGGTTTTATGTCCATAGTCGGATCACCCACTAAAATGTGACTGCTTCAGAGCAATGGTCCCTTTGCCCCTGGAAAAGTGATACGTTAAACATCCTCACTGTGCACGGTTCTTCCACTCCCTGGTGCTTATTGCAAAAACAACTAAGTCTCTATTAGGACAGCTATTTGCTTATTCGTGTGACTCTCCTAGATCTACAATATTCAAGATGGTAGCTGCTAGCCAGGAATGGCTATTTAAATTTAGCTTAAGTGAAATTAAATAAAATTAAACAGCTGCTCTGTAGCTACATTTGAAGTGCTCACGAGCCACATGCTACCATCTTGGACAGCACAGCTCTACAACATTTCTATCACAGAAAGTTCTATTGGACCGTACATTCCCAGTGACATGGGACTCCCATGGTTCTTCTCTGTCTATGTCACTGAGTATCCTATGCACCTGGAATCTGAGCATCTAGTGAAACTTTAGAGGGGCCTTATTTCTAAATTATGGCCAATTAGAGAAAGAGAGGTGGGTGGTGAGGAGAGAAAAGGAAGGCTTTTTAAATGGGATAGAAGTGTATTTTTTTCTCACATGCAAGAAGTCTGGAATTAAACAGTCTGGGGCTGGTCTGGCTCTCCCAGGGTCACAAACCTGGGTCCCTTTTAGCATGAGCCTTCTGCTTCGTAGTCCACAATGGCTGCTCCACCTCCAGCCATTGCATGTACATTCTAGCCTGCAGGAAAGAGGATAGAGGAGAAGGACACAATCCCTTCTGTTTAAGGACAATTCTGGGAAGTTACTTGTACCACTTTCTTACATCTTATTGGCCATAACAAAGTCACATGGGCACACACGGCTTGGAAGGAAGCTGGGAACTATAGTCTTTTTTTTCTGGGAAGCCATGAGTCCAGCCATAATTTGGGTATTCTAACTATCAGTCTATGCTACAACAGCTAATGTGAAGTACATTAGTATGAATGAGAGTGTAGACAAAACATCCATTGTCCACCAGGAAAACATCAATCATGATCAGTAAAGAAATTTATATTTATGTTGAATCTTCTGCCATCAGTGTAGAGATCTGTTTATGGAATTACATGTCCAGTCTTGGACAGGAAACTTTTAGCATGGAAAAGTGGAGCTGGTCAAGCTGGGAAAAGTGATACATTGTGTGTGTGTTTATGCTTGTGTGCCTGAAGCTTATTGTGCTTCAAAACTTGTTTAGATGTGCAAAGTCTTCATTGATGAGGGAGAGTGATGATTTTGTGCACATGGGCAGGAGGCTTGCACAGGCCTTTCCCTGGCAAATGGGAAGGTGCTGGCTTGGTCGCTGCAGAAGGTCCAGATGTCAGAGGAAGCAAAAGCTGTGCAGAGGTTCTTGTGAGCAGAGTGGCAGGGACCAGAGGGCAAGAACAGCTTTGAGTTGGATGGAGCAGTTTTGTATCAGTGCGTGGTGCCTTCCAAATGGGTGTTGGAGAGGTGCTTCCTTGTGGCCCAGGAGGACTCTCTGTCCTCCTGTGTCCTATGGTCCCATTACGGTGTGCCATGCAGTGCTCAGTAACCGAGGGTAAGGACAAGGTTGATTGGAAATGTCAGCCTGTACTCTCTTTTGCAGCTGAGCCATTCAAAGTTTTGGAGATGCAGATTGCAGCCTGTGCTGGCTTTATTTGTGCAACCATTGACCACGCACAGTGTCACACACTGATTAGAAATGAAGGCAAATTTAGAAAATCCAGGATGTGAGAAATAGAAAAGATCTGTCCTGGTATCTCTGCACCATGAGGCAGGGCTTTTCTGCTCTTTCCGCTAAAGGAGTACAGGATTCAGAGTCAGAAAATAGGGCCTGGAGTCCTGGCTCGGTCACTTTCTCACTGAGTAACTCGAGCATTCCAGGCAGAGGGAACAGCATATGCAAAGGCTTGCAAGTGTGAACCAGCATGAGATATTCCAGGAATGGTGGACACGGCATGTAGGGCAGGTTGAGACACTGAAAGGGCTGCCTTGAACGCCATGCTAAGGAATCTGGACTTTTTAGGAGGGTGATAGGGAGCCTTCTCTGAACGGATTTTAGGCTCAGGAGGGATAGGATTAGATCAACGTTTCTGCAGCTGTGCAGTGTGGAGGATGGGATAGGAGGGAGTGTATGGATTCAGGGAGACCTGTGAGGACCCTAAGAATTATGGTAGGTCTTTGTGCTATATGGGGAAGATTTGTCTTAACTCTTACAGCTTTTCCAAATAGGTATTGAAGAGGGGCTTCCCTGCAGCCTGGGTTGTCAGGGGCTGCCCTCCTGTGCTTGAGGAGAGGGAGCCATGCCTGGCAACGTCACAGAGGCCTGAGCTGTGGGCACTGCCAGAGGCTGGGAAGAGCCCTGGGCCTCAGGCTGAGCAGCCTCTACTGAGGAGAGCCACCCTGAGTGCCCTGTCCCCTGGGTCTCATTATCTGTAGCCGACTTTGAATGCTCTTTGCATCGCTTACTGTCTAGGGGCCTTGCCTGAGCCTGAAATTGCACAAAGTAGGCCAGGAGCTCTGCTGTGGCCGCCTCCACGCCCACTCCTCACTCCAGCCTTCAGGAAAGGTCTGTATCACCCAGAACTAGGAGAGGCTAGAGGACCTGGGTCCTGCCCATCGGAAGGCAAAGGCATTCACACATTAGGACCTCATTCCAGCAGCGGTGGCTGTCATTTATTATGCACCTACTATGTGTAGGCATAGGGCTAAATACTTTCTGTATATTTCTCATTTAATCCTCACAACAGCTCTTCAACACAGGTATTATTCTTCCCGTCTTTCATATTAATCAGTTTAAAAGTAGAGGCCAAGCTGCCTTTGTGTTTGAAAATGACTGGTCAGGCTGTCTTCCTTTCAGGGAGGCATCAGATGAAAATGAAAAGGTTAAAAATAGAGCCTCTCTTTCTATCCACCCACCCATCCATCTACCCACCTACCCATCCACCTACCCATCCATCTACCCACCTGCCCATCCATCCATCCTCCCAGCCACCCTCCCACTCATCCATCTACCCATCCATCCATCTTCCCATCTATCCTCCCACCCACTTATCCATCCATTCACCCTCCTACCCATCCATCCACCCGCCCATCCACCTACCCACCCACCCATCTACCCACATACTCATTCATCTACCCATCCACCCATCCATCTACCCACCCATCCATTTATCATCCATCTAACCTAAAATTTCTCTGAATGCCTGCTCTGTGCCAGGCCTCCAAGGAATTTATTAGATGGAGGGATAAGGACCTGGGAAGAAGTGGTTACCATTCAGGGTATCTACTGCAGTAGATACCTGTTGGGGAATACGTGTGTTTGTGTGGCTGGAGGGGAGAGTATTTGGGCAATAGATAATGCTGGGCAGGTTGGCTGGGCCTACCTTGTGAAGTGCCTTGAAGGTCTAGTCAAGATTTTGGGTTTATCCAGTGAGTGTTGGAGCCTTCATACCATTTAAAGCATTGCAGTGGCCGGATTTGGTTTGTGCTGAGCTGTAGAGCAGGGATGGCAGGTTGTGAGCTGATGAGCACTGGTGGGTGCTCCACCAAGAGTGCAGGCAGAGAGGCTGCTGCAGGGCCCTGGCCCGTGCACGGGCCCAGTCAGCACAGGGAGCAAGAGGCAGGTATGGAGAGAAAGAGGGGCAGAGGCAGCAGGGCCTGGGGCCTGGGAAGAATGTGAAAGGGAGTCTGGCTCAGTTGACAGGGGTGTGGAGGTGGAGCAGGCTGGGGAGGCCAGGCCTCCT
>CM052438.1:144531976-144561009 GCA_028533085.1 Varecia variegata | reverse complement strand
GTCTTTGCTGAAGGCCACTGTGGCTTTACATAAATTCACAGTAAGTCCATGTGTGGTGTCTTTCTCGTTCTACCCCAGCACCATGCTCAGGAGGGATGAGAGGTCCAGTGAAGGCTCCAGGCAAAGGCCTGTAGCTGGCAGGAGCATGTCCTCAGAGCAGAGCCCAGCCTGGGGCATGCACATGGAGTCCCAGTGTGGTTCCCAGTGAATGACTTGTCCCCACCCTCCTCTCTCTGTGGTCCCCAGAGGCTGTTGTGGGCCCTCTCTCACTTGACTGCACCTCCCTGGCCCTGGCCCTCCCTAACACTGCTAGTCTTGCTAGGACTTTTGCCAGGAAACAGGAGCTGGTGGCTCCAGGCTGAGCTTCCATTGAGCACCCAGTGCACAGTAGGTCTGTGGTGCTGCTTTGCAAGAGAACCCAGTGCTCCCTACCTATCTGTGCACCAGCCAGAGTGGCCACAGGTTAGGAACACTCAAGGGCCCAACAGGCGACTTTGTCCAAGTGCAGGCAGGATAGAATGGTGGTTGGGAGCTTGGTCTCAGGTCCTGGCTTCTCACCTCCTGGGAGACCTGGACAACTCCTGGTCAGTTGTCCACCTCTCCTTTTCCTCAGGAGGATGCCTGCAGCACACTGGCTGCCAGAGGCACCCCAGATGACAAAGCTCACAAGCCTGTCTTGCCCATTGGCATGTTGAGCAGTGTCTGCCCAGAGTGGTGTCTGGATTTGGGTCCAGTTGACATTGCCCTGATACTGTTGACAGAGCCCACAGCTTGAAGGCCTCTCCTGGAGGCAGGGCCTGGTCAGAGCCCAGGGAAGAGGACTGCCTTCCTGTTTGCTGTGACAGAGGGCATTTGTCCACTTCTAAAAAATTGCCTTAAGTTACTGAGTGCATGTTAAAGATGGCAGGGAGCCAGCACTCCCCCTCTGTTTAAGTCACTTTGGGGCTGGAATTTGCCCTCTCCAGTGTCCCCCCTCTCTGGCTGGCCTGGCTTCCTGGGAAGGGCATGGCAAGCTGGTGTCGGGGGGAGGGCTAGAGGACCTATCACTTTTCTCCCTCTACCTGCTGCCATCACCCAGGTTCCAGCCTCCATCATCTCTTGCTGCTTTCTGGCATCCTACCTTCTCAGTGGTTTCCTTGTCCAGTCTTGCCCTGCAGAGCCCATCATCCACACTCTTGTCAGAGAGAGCTTTCTAAGAAATCTGGCTGTGTCACTCCCCAATTAATTCCCTTTATCAGCTTCTTACTGCTTAGTAGAGTTTGCAAGCTGATGCCCTAAAGGCCAAATTCAGCTAATACTTAAAAAAAAAGTTGAATGCCTTCACATCCAAAGGTATTAGCCTTCTAGTTTGCCACAGTCCTCACCACTCCTTATGGTCTTACACCTGCCCACTTCACTCCTTTGTTTCTTGCCTAGTTTCTGACATCAGAGGCCCAAAGTCTTCCATATAATATTAGAGTCCCTGCACAATTTGGCCCTGGCTGACCTTCCCAGATTTATTTTTAGGCAGTTCTACTTAAGTGCCCTGTGCTCTACCCTTCCTAGTATGTACCCCAAATGTACAGTATTCTTTGCATTTCTGTGCCTTTATCTATGCTGTTCAGTTTGCTTGGGTGGCCTTCCTCCTTTGTACTCCTGGATAATTCTTAATTATCCTCTAAGATTCTATGCATATGCCACCTATTCTCTGTAGACTTTCCATAACATTCTTGAAGACTCAGTTTACTCCTTTGTAAAATGGGGGTAATAATAGGACCCATCTGATGGGGTTCCTATGGAGATTAAATGAGATAACCCGTGCAAAGTGCTTAGCACAGCATCTGGGATGTTGGAAGTGCCCAGTAAGTGTCCTGCTGCCTGCCTGGCTGGCACCTGGAGATGTTGGTGGTTTGGGAAGTGGCAGGGCCTCTGCTGTCTGTCTCTGGCCAGGTTGCCTGAATTTGACAAGCTCTTACCGTTCACAGTTAAAGGAAATAGAGAACAATTGGTGTCCAGCAGGCAATGAGGAGGAAACGGCTCATTGCAGATGCCTGGCTTTGATGGGGTTGTGCACGACTGGGGGGAGGAATTCGTTCTGCTCAGAAAACCCTGTTCCAGAAAGCAGAACATGGAAACCAAAATATGGTTTTATAAATACATTTAGACTTGGGGCTTTAAAAATGTAAATATATATGTCTATATATATTTAATCTCAAAGAAGTTTAAATATTTCATGGACCATTACTCATGGCCTGGTACCTCTAATTGGTGAACTTTGGTGTCAGAAGCAGTGTTTTGTGGCATCTGCTTACAATTCTGTTGAGTGAAGCACATGTGGAAATTTACTTAGGAAAAAGCTGTTAATTGCAGAACTGCATAGGAATAATAATGATTGTCCCTTTTCTGGTACTGGAATGAGCGGGCTGCATCGGACCAGAGATTGAAAGGCAAACAAGTATCTACAGGGGTAAAAAGAAATGCCCCACCAGCCGCAGACCAATAGAGACATTTGACCCCAAAATGTCTTAGAGATAGTAAAATATTGGTTCTGTGCCAGATTGTGTTTTTCTCTTCAGTGACATCCTTAGTCCAGAGTTGGGTCAGGTGCCTTCAAGATAATGAAGACTTTTCAAAGGATCACAATGCAAGGATCATAGGCCTAGACACAAAACATTCTGGGTTGGGAATATCAAGGTCATTGGCAATCTGGTGTCAAGGCCTGAAGAAATGCATTTATAAAGGGGAAAATACAATCCCTGTGTTGAACTGCATCTGAGGAGGTGTCTACATCAAATGAGAATTGCCACACTCTAGGTGAAGTACTGTCGCAGGCGTTGAAGAAGCTAGCCGTCTCAGGGTGTGGTGTGTAATGGACCGCATTGCTGTTCACTGGGACCTGCTATGCTCCTGTCGGAGGGTTATATTCCCCACTGCCCCTGGATTTCAGCCCTGGCCATGTGACTTATTTGGCCAAGGAAATGTGAGCAGAAATGACATATGTCACTTCCAGGTGGAAGCTTTTAAGAGCCAGTATGTGCTCAAGGGTCAATGGTACAGGTGTTCCTGCAGCCTGTATCCCAGAGAAAGGATGACAATGTGGACACAGGAGTAGGGCTCCTCGGTGACCCTTGATGGATATGTAGCACGAGTGAGAAGTAAAGCTTTGTTCTTAAGCCACTGATATTTGGGGTGTTTTTGTTACTGTAGTATAACCCTATGTTCCCTGACAAATACACTCACTATATTTTTAAAAGGAAGAATGAAGTGGGCATTTCTTACTTCCATGAATAACTAGACATGTCCTGATTTTTATAGCAGAAGAACAGTGAGAGAAGTGCCCATACATACCAGAAAGGGACCTGAGTTTGTAAAGGAACACCAAAGACACCAGGAGTCTACTCATTAGAGTCTGCAAATCTATACACAAAGTCATACACCACTGTCACACGAACACTTCTTCACCCACAGAAATGACTGATTCATGGCCAGTTCCGTGGCATGTGGGAACCTCCAACCACATCCAATTGCTTGCTCTTCCCTGATTACATCTTGCCTGTATGATTTTGTACATCCTTAATCCCTGCCTGGATTGCCATTGTTCTCTTCTCTTCCAACACCTTGTCCCGCTAGTGGGTGCCTAGCAGACTTAGTGCAAATGTCAGCAGTGCCTCCAGAGCCCTTGCCACACCCTGACCCACTCCAGGCCAACGGGAGCTTCTTCCCTGGCTTCCAGTTACAGCTGGACACCTCCGTCACATGGCCCAAGGACATCTCAAATGTGATGTGTTCAACACCAAATCACTGGCTCCTCCCAAGCCCATTCCCCTTTCTGCTTCCTGCATAGCCACAAGGGCCTCCACCATCCTTTAGGTTAAATCTCTAACATAGCACTCTGTGCTGTCTCACTCCTTCCTGTCTCATCTCTCATCTAACCAAGTCTTGTTGATTTCACCACTGAAACACTTTGTGAACGTTTTTGCTCTATCATTGCTTCAGCTTGGGACCTTATCATCTGGCGCTGGTTTTAATCTAACAGTCTTATTCATTGCACTCCCTGCTTCTCATTCATCCTCCTTTCTACCACTTCCAGGGTGATATTTCTAAAATAAGGATCTACTTAAAACTTTCAGTCATTCCCATTCCCTTCAGAATGAGGTTGAAACTGCTGGCCTGGCATTCTGGGCCTTTTGAAATCTCCTGCATTTAGCTATTTTCCTTCCACTCCTCCTCCCCACCTTGCCCATATTCCTGCAACACCAAAATATATTTATGTATATATTTTTCTCTGGCATCTCTCTGAATTGCATGTTGTTTCCTCTGCATGGAATTCCCTCCTCCCTCCTCTTCAGCCCTCTCTGATAACACTGGACTTAGCCTTTAAGATCCTGTTAAGAATTTACATCCTCTGGGGAGCCTCCTGGAACCCCAGGCAGAATCTCTGCCTCCTTTCCTATTGCTCCCCAGGGCTGTGTTTATGCTTCCCTTAAAGCATTTCCACCCTCTGTGCCAGCTATGATTCAAGAGTGTCATGGATAAGTGTCATGAAGGCAGAGCCTGGGTCCTATTTGTTCATGTATTTCCTTTGTTTAGTAGACAGTGGTGTGGAGTGGTTCTCTGTATACATGTATCAGTCTGTTTTGTTGTAACAAACAACCCCCCCCCCAATCAGTGACTTAGAAGGAGAAACATTTATTTCTATGCTTATATTAATATTGGAGACTATGTGAGTCAATTGTGGCTGTGACAGCTCTGCTAGGTTCTGTTCCATATGTCTTCCTATTCTGGGGCACAGGCTGAAGAACCAGCCCCTATTTGAGATGTACCATTTTCCTGGAAGAGAAAAAAATGCAAGAGGTTCCCATGCAATGTCTCCTAACGCCTCTGCTAGGGCATGGTTTATATGAATCCCATTGGTCAAAGCAAGTTACGTGCTCAAGCCCAATGCCAGTGAGGAAGGATTCTCCCATAGGGAGATGGGATACTGTAAGGAAAGGGTAATGAATAGCCATGTATAATATTTTTACAGAGAAGGGAGAGCAAATAAATGGGAATTATACTCTCCTGCAATGTGTTTGCTACATTCAATGGACTCATGCTGCTGAAAAGGACCTTCAAGAACTCCTTGTCCAATTTCCTCAGATGTTGGACTTTTGTCATATGGGAACACCCAGCATCTGAGCCCACGTCTTATGTTTGGGGAACTGCCTATGTTTTGAGTCTTGGTGGAAGCAGAGGCTGATCAGAACAGCCCCCTACTAGAGAAGTGATTTCCAGCCCCCCTTGGATTTAGAGCCAGGCCCATGACTTGGGCTACATCAGTCAGATGTGCCTTTTTAGGCTTTGAAGCAAGAGCTTGTGCCTAGCACTGGCCAAGAGGCCAGGACCTTCAAGCTCTTGGGGCCCTGGTGGCCGCAGTGTGGTGGCAGTGCCCAGTGTCCGAAGTATTGACAGTGTCCAGAGGGGTGGTCCTCTACTGAAGTAAGACTCGGGGTGATGTTCTTGGTAACCTAACCAAAACCTGGTTCTCTACCTCTCCTGGCAATTCCATGAACTGCCCAATGTCCTTTAATGAATTCCTTTTCTACCTCTGTCAGCGAGTGCTGTGGCTGTTGCTTACAGCCTTGCATCCTGGTTCATGTGCCTCCTTCCCCAGGGAGGCAGGGTATAAAGTTTTTAAGAGCAACAGCTTTGAAATTGGACTTATTTATTTATTTATTTTTTTTGAGACAGAGTCTCGCTCTGTTGCCCGGGCTAGGGTGAGTGCCGTGGCGTCAGCCTAGCTCACAGCAACCTCACACTCCTGGGCTTAAGCAATCCTTCTGCCTCAGCCTCCCGAGTAGCTGGGACTACAGGCATGCGCCACCATGCCCGGCTAATTTTTTGTGTATATATATATTTTAGTTGGCCAGATCATTTCTTTCTATGTTTAGTAGAGATGGGGTCTCGCTCTTGCTCAGACTGGTGAAATTGGACTTATTGAGTTTGAAGACCTCCACTCCTCTGTACTTGGAGCAAGCTACTTAACTGCTATAAGCCCCAGTTTTCTCCTCCACAAAATGGGTGTGATGATAAGATTTGCCTTATACAGTTGTTGTGTTAAGAGGATAATCATACACGTGGAGGGGGTCCAGGACCTGTTATGATTATCGTTATCCACAAGAAGGCTAAATGACTTTCTCAAGTTCATACTGTCTGCTGGTGGCAAAGCTGAGTCCAGAAGGCAGGCTTCCTGGCTCAAAAACAGCGCTGTGGACTTCCACTCGGATGGAATTCATCTTGCGGACATAATGAAAGGGCTTATGATAAGAAAGAGCATGAAAATTGCTGCTCCCTTGGCAAGCGGTTTATAAGGAAAGGCCTCTGCCTGAATTGGCGAATTGCACTGAGCCTGTCTCTTATTTTACTTTGGTCTGCCCCATCTGAGAATGGGGAGAGAATTTAATATTTGATGCTCCATTGGAATTTCAGAGTGAGGGTTGGGGAGGTTGGAAACCCAGCTTTGAATAGGAAGTTTGTCTAGTCCTTGCTGCCTGTGTGGCTGCAGGATTCTGAGACAAGTGGCACAGATTGCACACAGGCAGCTATATGACAAGTGCCCTTGTCATTGGAGGAGGAGCTGTCACCCTGAGACCGTTAGACATCTTGGGCTCTGTGGATATAGTGGGCTGTCTGTTTTGTTTTTGTTTTCTAACACCCAGAAACAATCCAGCCACAGTGGCTTGTTTCAGGATTCTAGCAAGCTCTGGGCTCTTCTGCGTCAGTCCCAAGGAGCTTAGCGTGTGGCATGGACCACTTGAAGCCTTCTCCCTGCTTGTTGCGCTGAGCGGGGTGAAACGGCCAGGGCAGGGCCACGTGTTCTGTGGGCATGCCTCTTTGCCCCTTGCCTGTGCTGTGTGCTGGGGCCTTCAGTCAAAAACAACTACAAACTTTGGGGTAGACCCTCATCCCCTACTCCCCGCTGGTGCAAAGGCCTGGCCCCAGCCTTCTTCTTAGCTCTAAGCCCTATCAGCCGCTGGAAGTTGCGTGGAAAGGGATGGAATGCAGGTCAGCTTAAGGGCTTCAAGGGCAGGTAGCCCTCTCTTGGAGGAGAGCCATAGAGCTTGTGTCTATGGTCAACTTTCCTTGACCCTGCCGGCCTTTGTAAACAGTACTTTCATTCAACTCTCTTGGCTAACTTCCTGCTGGGGCCCTGAGTGGTACACACCTCTCTGGGCTGACACCCCCTGGCCCATGGCTGGATTGTGCCTCCCGCCAGCCCCAGCTGCCCACGTGCAGGGCAGGATCTGTACGATCGCAGCTGGCCCTGCTGATTGGGCTCAGGTGTCTTCTTCATTCCTCATGTGGCATTCTCCTCCGTTGCCAGAGCAGAAGATCTGGGTTTGGTTCCATTGGGGAAGCTGGCAGGATCTTTTGGCTGCTGCGGCATCGTCCTTAGAGTGGGAAGGGCAGAGAAGAAACCTGGCAGTGCTGGTGTAGCCCAAGCTGAGGGCCAGGGGTCCATAGGCTTTTCCTGTTCTGTGTTTAGAGAAGCTGATGGGCCCATGCTCTGTCCTGATCCCCAGTGACTAACACTGTGCTCTTGGACAATTGATCTACTGGTTCTGCCTTATTTCTCAACAGGAATCCTTTCCTAATGAAAAACCACAGACCACAGGGGCCCCAGATCTGTCTTCCTCTAAGTCCCTGTGTTTTCAAGAATATGCTTCTGTGTCTTTTCAACTTTGTGGGAGAACCAAGAGTGACTCTTACGTTTTGGTTTAGATGCCTAGATCTCATGTGCCCTGTGCTTTAGCCGAAAGATTTCTGAATGGAAAACCAACCTTTGCAACTAAGACGCCCAGATTCATCATCTCTCTACTAGGAAGGATTCTGAGTGGCGGAAAAGCCCTGGAAATCCCAGATCCAATTAATAATTCCACAAGACAGTTCATTAGAATGCACAAGTGCTTAACTAAACAAAACCATAATCGAAGTTGTCAGAAGTGATGCACGGTTGTGTTAGAATTTTCTCATTCACACATCATTTCCTCTACAATTTAGTTAGATAACAAACACTACTTATCCCGTCACTGGCTTTTTCAGCCATGAAATGCTGTTGGTGTCTGTATTGGGCTCGCAGCAGAGAAAGGGCTTTTTCTGCTGTGAGAAAGAGAGATTTTGACGGGCTGGTGAGAGGGGTCTTAACCTGGGGACAGGCAGGTCTTGTGCAAGCAAGCCCAAAGTCAGCCTGGTGTCCTGAGAAGTTCTCTGTGACCTGGCTTTGTGTCTGAGGATGACACCCTTCTGCTGGCATCCTGTGGCCCTGCCACCTTAGAGATTGCTGGAGGGAGCCAGCCCTTTGTTCAGGGCAGAGCCGTTGAACCAGGCCAGAGCAGGCACTGGGGCCTGGAGGAAGCTCCTCCCGGGATGCCTTACATCCCACCACCCCTGCCTCATCCCTTTAGCCGAAGCTGTCATTCTGGGAAATTACAGACTCCTTTTCTTAGGTCATTTTGGAGGGTTGTCAGTGTTCTCACCCTGGTTAGGATGGTTTGTCAAGCCTTCTTCTGACTAGGTTTTGAAGCCCTAGGCCTGGGGAAGGGACCCCAGGGGTGAGAAGAGGTGGCCCTGGGTGACTTAGTGAGGATAGGCCCCTGGGACCAAGAGTTGTGGCAGAGTCCCGTTTCCGCAGCCTCAGGTGGGGATAGAGAAGGAAGTAACGGCTTGTTCTGAAATACTGTTTAGGACAGGCTGGATCTACACAGCCCCAGACCAGAGGTGCCAAGGATATATGTGAGGGTCCCTTTGGCCTTTAGTTGTATGAGGATAATTGAAACACTACAAATATTCATTTTAGTTAATGTTGCATATATAAACATAAATATTCCTATAAGCCCTCTTTTTCCCTCTTTATTTCTTTCCTCCTGGAAATAATCTTACATATAGTAATGAAAAAGTATTCTGCCCTTGCAGGGTTGAGAATCCCAGTAGGTGTGGGTGGGTGGAGGCCGAATCTCGGGTCTCCCTTGGGCTGCCTAATCGCCCTTGGCCAATGACGGCCTCCACATGGCCTGTCTTACAGAGCTGACCTTGTGTGGGTGTCTCAGTCCGTTCAGACTGCCGAAGCAAAATAGCGTGGACTAGTGGCTTCTAAACAAAAGGAATTGGTTTCCCACAGCTCTGGAGTGGGGAAGTCTGAGAACAAGGCATCGGCAGGGTGGGTGTCTGGTGAGGAACTGCTGCTTCCTGGTTCATAGATGGGCGTCTTCTCACTGTGTCCTCACATGGCGGAAGGGACAAGAGAGCGCTCTGGGCTCTGCCCTCATGACCTAATCACACCCCCCACCTCCTAATGCCATCAGCTTGGGTGTTAGGATTTCAATGTGTGAGTCTAGGGGACATAAACAGTCAGTCCATTGCGCCGGGCATATTGCCACTCAGTCAGCCAACAGCAGCCATGGCCTTGGTTCAGCCCTCAGCTATAGTACATCCACATGCTGTAGCAGCAGGGACTGCTACCATTGATGGAGGACCTACTGTGTGTCAGCATGTGTGGGTGCTCAGTCATGTCTAGCCCCCGAGACATTCCTACATGGTAGATCTTAGCAATGACGGAGATGTTGACTCGGAGGTGTCAGATGACTTTGCTAAGGCCACTTAGTGCAGAGCTCAGAATTTAAGTCCAGGCCTCCTTTGCTCCAACATTCTGGGGATGGGCTGTTTGGGGGAAATTCTTTTGACTTTTTGGGGTGCCTAAGGGTATTTGCTTTTCAGTGTTTTACATTGTAATGAGTGCCCTGGTTCCTCATCCCTCTACTTTATCTTCCCATGAACCACCAAACCTCTATTACTTCCTGGTCCGCATGCTTGGCTTGCTCTCACTCTGGGGGTTTTCTGGGGCTCTGGGCTCCTGCTTGCCTGGTCTGGTTGCTTCTACCTCAGCTGCCACTCAATCCTGACAGTCATGGTGCTGTCGGCCTCTTCTATGACCTCTGGTCCCTGCTACCAGCCGTCAGGGGGAGCAGCTGGGAGCATTGGTCGGAGCTCAGGCCCAGGGTAGAAGTCTATCAGAACCACTAATGGCTTCCCTGAGTTTGCAATTTATAGGGCAAGAGTACGAAGGGGACATAGGACCAGTGTCTTGTGGCCACAATCAGATTAGTAGCAAGCAATGGGAAATGTGAAATTTCACATTTAGAAAACCGATTCTTCTGTGTTGTTTTTCTTATCCACACCTGGCAATGCCAGGACTGGTGACCCCTGGCCACAGGGAGACCCGCCATCCGCTGTCACTGCAAAGCAGTGCTCAGGGAAGCTGCCTCCCAGGGGACGGCTTCAGGAAGGCTGCTGTTTAAGGGACTGTGTCTCGCCATTGCCAGTGGGGACCTCGGCCTGCAAATCAGAGGCGGTTCCCCTGAAGGGCCAGCCCGGGGCAGGCGCAGGATCAGGCTGTGGGGCTCCCGGGCCCAGACCTGGTTCAAACACAGGCTCCAGCGCTTACTCCTGTGTGACTTCTCCGAGTCTCAGTTTCCTCTCTGTGATGTGTCCCGGGCTCTCGTTAAGTGAGGGTGTTTTAGAAAGCTCCTTCCCTGGTCCCGCCCCCTCCTCTGTGATCCCAAGGCATCTCACAGGGACAGGGTCCCCTCCCTCTCAGTGGCTCCCCGCAGCCCATGGTGGGTCCAGCAGTGGGGGTCTGATTGCTCACCAGCCATTTGCGCCATTTCCATCTCAGGCCCACTTGAGCCTGGTGCCTTTTTTCTAGAAGTCCCATCAGAGTTGGTCAAACAGGACCCTGTAACTGCCTAGAAACACATTCCAGTCCCCCTTACAACAAAAGAACAACAACCTTTAAGGCTTAACAAAAAATAAATTATGTTTCCCGTGAGCAGTCCCAGAAGAAATGTCATTGGAGACATAAAACTGTTTTACTGTGACCTATGTAAACGTCCCAGGAAATAAACTGACTTCTCATTCCATAAAATCCTCTTGTCCCTTGTCTTGAACAAAACAGATTAGATTATTTGAAAAGCAGGAGCTGGAAGCTGGGCAGAGAAGACAAAGCTCACTCATGATGCAGAGGTGTGGGCCAAGGCTTCCATTACGTTCACACGATGTTGTTAATCTCATCGCCGAAGTCGTCTTGAGATGTGCCAATCGCGGGCTCTCATAGGGTGTGGAAGGACAAACCCCGTCTTTGAAAGAGGCAGATCCTGTGGCCAATGAAGGGTTGAAAAAGCCAGAGTCAGATTTTCACTTGCCTGATTCAATCAGGATTTGCTCAGAATAGAGCAAGGGACAGAACATCAACTGCTGTGTAACCGACGCTCTGCAATGTGCTGATGTGTTTTCTGCAAGTCACTCCCAGCCCTAGGAGAGAGGTTCACAATTCCCACATTACAGAAGAGAAAACTGAAGCTCAGAGACGTGAAGTGCCTTCCCTAAGGTCACAGAGGACCTGAGCACTAGAGTTGGGACTTGAGCCAGGTCCCAAAGGTCTGTGACTCTGCAGACATGTGCTCTCCATCAAGCACATGCCTCCCTGTGGTCCCCACATGTATTTCTGTGGTTTAAAGGGGAGGCGTGCCTATTGCTCTGCCTCTGTCTGTTGGGAAATCTATATGCAGTCCCGTATAAACTTAGTATCCATTGCCTTTTCTGTTTTCATGCCTGGGATGTGTAAATACTGCACGCACTGTGCACAGGCACACCACACACACACACACACACACACACACACGCACACACGCACACTCACACATGGGTCACCAGAGTGATGAGAGGAGTTAGTGTCATCCTTTTCCCAGCCAGCACCCGTGTGTTCTGGTGTCCATTTGATAGATGGGTTAAGAGAGCAGCCAGAGCACGGGTAACTCCACTGTGTTAAGGCCCATAATGAGCCTAGACCTCAGGTGCTGCCAAACCCTCCATAGCACCTTCTAGACACAGTCCCTGCACAAACTGCCAATTTGGATGAAGAATCTGTCACTTAAATTAGTTGGATGAGGTCTGAGCGGGGCTGAGCTACCCTGAGGATATGGCTAGTTTACTGTCACAGCACTGGGCTCAGAAGGAAACTGCGTGTGCCTTTGCGTGTGTGTGAGCACGTGTGTGCCCCCGCATATGTGGGAGTACACAGCGGACTCCCCTCCACATCTTGTCCTTCATTCCTTGCCCCACTCAGAATGAGGAGCTTCCACAGGACTGGGACACTTCCCTCTGCCCCTGGGTGGAATTCAGGGAGAACGTCTATGAATGACAAAGCACCATGAACTACTTACTTCCACAGAGAAAAACAGTCCATCCTCCTGGCAGATCTGGGTCAGGCGGAGTCTGACAGCTGTAAGACAGGGTCAGGAGTGCCAGGCCTCCAGACAGACTGCGCTCCTCAGTGTGTGAGGTCACCTGCCACTTGCACCTAGGGCTGACTTAACCCTTTACTCCTGCCCAGGGAATGAGGCTCAGCCCTGAACCCATGGGGCCAGGAGGCTTCAGGTGGAAAAATTGGCTTTCTTCTTTGGTGACTTTAATGAGGAAAGTTGCTGAGAACCCAGGGTTGCTGGGCTTCTGGGAAGATTTAAAAACAAGAATTTTTAACCTGGATGGGCTTTAGAGAATCTAAACACAAAAAACTTATGGAAATAATTCTGTGTATGTATATGTATATAGGTAGGCGTTTGTGTACATATGTAGACATGTGTATGTGTGTATACGTATACATACTTATGTGTGTTGGTCAGTTTGAGCTGCTATAACCAAGTACCATAGACTGGGTGGCTTATAAACAACAGAAATTTATTTCTCACAGTTCTGGAGGCTAGAAGTCCAAGATCAAGGTGCCAGCATGGTCAAGGTCTGCTAAAGGTCCCTTTCTGGGCTGCAGACTGCGGACTTCTCATTGCATCCTCACATGGCAGAAAGAGAGCAAGAGAGCTGTCTGGCCTCTCATAAGGGCACTAATCCCATTAACGAAGGCTCCACTCTTATGACCTCATCACCCCTGTAAGGTTTTTGGATGGTCGGGCGCCAGAGAAAGAAAGACGAGCAGAGTTGAAAGGGGTCAGCAACGAGGCTTTATTTGAGCGCTCCCGGGCGAGGTTCACGGGTCCCAGGAGAGGGGGCCCAAGAAGTCACAGTTGCCCGGGACTGAGGCAAGGGTTTTTATATGCCGTGAGGGGCATAAGGGGAGGGGGCTTGCTTTTTAGGTGCTTGTTCAAGTGGATTATCGAGTTCTCGGTAAGCAGGATGTCACTGGGGCTGCAACAGGATATGTCTCCAGGGTGGGGTAGACAGCGTGGGGGCTGGGTGTGCTGCCAGTCACAGGATGTGGGTGGGCTTTGGTGGGGCCAGGTGCTTGTTTAAGCGGAAAAGTGGAGCTGACTCACTGCTTAGGGCAGAGGGGTTTGTAGCAGGGGAGGGGGCTACACGCCCCCCCACCAACCTTACACCCCCCCAAATACCCTACCTTCAAATACCATTGCATTGGGGATTAGATTTCAACATATCAGTTTGGGGGTTGGGGGGACACAAGCATTCGGTGCATAACACAATGTTTGTGTGTGTGTGTGCGCATGCACATGCATGTGCATGTGTATATTTTTTCTAAGGAGATAGTCCAACCCTTCTCAGATTTTCTGAAGCGAATATGACTCAGAAGTGAAGAACCACTGCATTGGCAACGTCTCCCTAGGATTGGGTGGGGCCTATCCTGGGGAACATGTCTGTCAGCTGTAGGGGGCTGGCTCAGCCGTGCTTCAGCCTTGGCTGTGGGGACCTGGCAACCTTGGGCTGTAGGTCTGTGCAGCCCAGTTTGTAAGGCTTGAGCCCAGGGCCTGGTGGCAGAAGCAGTCCGCTTCGAGGAGCCCTGCCTGTGTGCAGCTGGACAGCTGGTCCTCCGGTTTTCAGCTGACTCCTCGACTGGGATTCCAGGACTCGGCTCCTGAGTGCTGCCCTCGGACACTTTAGTGCTATTATGCCCAGCGGGAAAACACATTCAGTGCAAGAGGAGGGCAGCCTGTTTTCAGAACTCCCAGGAGAGAAGGCCCCCATTGTCGCCTGGCCCTCTCCATGTCACCTGATAGAGTGCGTATCTTTGTCAGGAGTCAAGTGGAAGGCAGTACCAGCTATACCCGCACCCCCACCCCACCAGAGGGCAGGGTGCCTGCGGTGTCTGCCCAGGCACCATCCTCACGACAGAGCTACCGAGAGGCGTGCAGAGGCTGCAGGCAGTCGTCTGGGGCAGGGAGTCCTACAGCTTGAAGGACTGAGGGTGGAGTTCAGTAGATGTCTATACAGGGCTGTGCTCTGGGACTGTCCCCTGTCATAGAAGCCTGTCTTCAAATGATGTTGTAGCGTGCCCAGCCCTGAGATTTACCCTAGGGCCACAGAGATGTGCCTGGTCTGAAAAAGATCACAGCTTAGAAGAAGAGACAGATGGGCCAACAGGTCTCACAAGATGGTGTGAAAAGTGGCACAGTAGCCCAAGAACTCCTCAAAGGCAGGCACTTTCATCTCTATTTCTTGCACCGAGCCCAGGGTCAGATCCAGGAAATGCGTTACTAAATGGATAAATGCCTTACACATAGTCAGTGCTCAAAGGGGCTTTCTGTATCCCCGGTGCCTGGTATAAGGCCTGGAAATGAGTTGTACTCATGGAATGTTTGCAGAAGTGACCTGAATAGAGGTCAGAACATAGTAATACTTCCTCAAAGAGGAGACCCAGGGTCGGCAGCTTTTTTTTTGCCCTGTTACATAGTTAATGCTTCATACCTGCCTGTCTCATGGGGCCCCTGGGAGAGTATACTAAGATAATAGATGTTAAAAAAAGCTTTGTGCACTTTAGTGCTGGGTGAAAGGCTGGCTGCTGTTAAATGTGATTTTCCTATTGTGAGCATTTCCAAAGCCCTTCCTCTCACTTGCCTTGTATGATTTGTGGATGCCTCAGATCCATCAGTGTGGTCTCTGTGACTTGTTTGTATTGCTCCCTTGGGGCAGGAGCTGAGTCTGCCCTTGTGTTGAATTTCCCACCCCGTGGCAGGCATAGACACTTGATTGGTACCCAATGGGCCATAGCGAGGTGTCTGGCGTTCTGGTGTGGTCACCAAGAGCCCAAGGGGTGTGCTGGTGGCCCTGCCCTCGGGAGGCTTCTCAGAGGACATGGCCACCTGTGCTGTGTCTTTATGAATATTCCTTCTGAGTGGTGTTGGGGGGCGGCCCAAGCATAGCGAAAGAAGTGAGATTGCTCTTCGGTTGTCACCATGAATATGATCGTCCACTTTTGCCCAGAGGATGGAGCAGCCCATGTGTTGACCTTCGGATGGTGAAGGTCTTGAATTCAGATATGTAAGCATGTGGCCGCGGGTCCATGGCCCACCCTTTGCTCTCTGATTGTGGCCAGGCATAGAGGGCTGAGGCCCTATTGCTGATGATGAGATGTGCTGAGGGTGGGATGTGGGGGTGGAGTATTGAGGAGGGGAAAGTCATCTATCTCCAAAGGAGCAAGAACAATTGGGGTGACTCCAAGTCTTCTCCTAGTCATTCAGTAACTACTTATTGAGCAGTTACCATGTGTAGCACATCATGCTAGGCCTGGGGCTGGGGGAGAAGTAACATGAATTCTGTTCTTGGCGTTTTCAGCCAGGGCTAGATTAAGATATATGGGGTCCTAAGAATTATAGTACTCCCTTCCCTTTTTTCCTATAATTCAAAATAAAATATACTAAAATTATAAATATACTAAATTATAAATATTTATAAGGAATACTAGAAGTTCTCATTTTTCTCATTTTCTAATATTTACTTAAATGTTTAAAAAAGCTTTTTTAAATATAAAATTCTTTTTTGCATATTTCCCATTTAAAAAAATTAAAAATATTAAGGGGGTACAAATGTTTTTGTTACATGAATACCTTGCTTTAGGTTATTAAGTATGAAATGTCTGATTTCCTCATGTACTAAGTGTGACAGTTGATATCTCTGACACTTCATTTTGACACTTCCAGTTTTATTTTTATTGTGAAGGTACATCCTCAGTCTTTCAAACGCACATTTTGGCTTGTGATTTTCTTTCAAATTTTTTTTAGAGCAATTTTTGTGAAACCACGGATAAGTCAAAAATTTGTTTTATTTTTGAATATGAGTTCTGTTGTGGAACCAATGCAGCACAGACAGCTCAAAATATCAATGAAGTATTTGGGAAGGATGTGGCTAATGAACACACAGTACATTGATGGTTTGAGGAGTCCTGTTCTGGTGATTTTAATCTTGAAAATCAGCCACGTGGGTGATCTGAGACCAAGATGGATAATGATGAGCTGATATCTATAGTGGAAGTGAATCCATCTCAACCTAGACGTGAATTAGCAGCAAGGTTTAATGTTACTATTCCAACAATATTGGAACATTTGAAACAAATTGGCAAGGTAAAGAAGTTGGATAGATGAGTTCTGCATGAATTAAATGAATTTCAGAAGAGAAATTGTCTCAAAGCTTGCCTTTCTTTGCTGTCACAACATAAAGGCGAACCATATCTACACTGTATTGTTACTTGTGATGAAAAATGGATTCTTTTTGACAATTGCAAGCATTTGGCACAACGGCTGGATAAACATGAAGTTTCGAAACACAGTCCAAAGCTGAATATTCATCAAAAAAAGCTAAAGGTGTCTGTTTGGGAGACCAGTGCTGGTATTATCCCCTACAGCTTCGTGAAACCTGGTCAACTGATTACAGTGGATGTCTACTGCAACCATTTGGATGAAATGATGAGGATGCTTGGTCAATAGAGACAGGCCAATCCTCTTACAAGACAATGCTCAACCACATGTTGCACAAACAATGCTGCTCAAACTGCAGAGTCTGGACTTGGAAATTCTCGGTCATCCACCGTATTCACCAGACCTTGCACCAACTGACTACCACTTCTTCCAGGCTTTGGACCTCTTCTTGCAAGGAAAAACGTTTAATTGTCAACAAGCTGTGGAAAACGCTCTTTTGTGATTTCATCACCACTCGCTCTCCAGGCTTCTTCAATGCTGGCAAAAACAAGCTACTGCTAAGATGGCAAAACTGTGTTGATGGTTTAGGCACATACTTTGATTAATCATATTGCTTCTTGTTTGAGAAATAATAAACTACACTTTTGACTCGAAATTGGACATTTCATATGTAATGACCTAATATAATGCTTAGGTTGGGGTTTTAGTGTGTCCATCACCAGAATAGTATTCATTGTACCTGATAGGCAAATTTTTACCCCTCATCCCCTCCCACTCTCCCAGATACCAAATTCTTTCAAAAATATTTCAGTGTTCGAACTTCATTGATCTTCCGAATACATGCTCAGGGAACCATTTGAGTACTACAGCCCTGATTTCCGCACTTTGGAGAGAGAAAATACACACAGAACCACAGCATGTACCTGGGGCCTAATTATCACAAATTAAGAGAACTCAGACAAGGGGAAAGTTGCTTTTTAGCAAACACTTGTGGAAAAGCAAAAATTTGGCTTTGGCCTTCAAAGCTAAGTAAAATTTGTAATTCTATATGGGAATTAGGGCATTTAAGGCAGAGTGAGCAAACGAAAAGCGTGGGTGTATCTAAGAAGAGGGAAGCTCAGTTTGGTCGGAGAGGTGGGGAAATCACAGGAGAGAGGATAGGAGGTGGGGCCAGATCCTGCAGGGCCTGAGTGCCCAGATAAGGAGTTTGGGTTGTACTGAGTAGTTCTTGGGAGCCGCTGAAGATTTCCGAGCCTTTCTTTGTTATTGTAGACCAATTTTCACCTTCGAGATATTCAAAACCACCCTTGCATTGCATTTAAGAGTATGTACAGTGATGAAGTGGTGCCAGAGTAGTTGAGTATTGGCAATTGCTTTCACTGTGCTTTGTTGGAATGCATTTTAGAAATGGAGTTCTATCCTATAAGTGCATCTATAGGAAAAATGTGCCAAAGGCTTCATTATCATTAACCAGTGCCAAATGGATTTACAGAGATAGTGAAGTGAGTGAAGACAATGCCTCTGTCTTCCATTACTGCTCAAATCTGTTAGGGAAAGAGCACAGTAATTGCAGTGATTAAAAAACAACAGTTTGGGGAAGCAGATATTCACATGGCCTCAGAGTAATTCCCCACACATTACTTATTAATTACAAAGGAACAAAGTAACTTTACAATGGAGAAATATGGCAGACACCACCTTAATCAAGTGGTCACACTTAGCATTTCCAATAATGGAACAAACTGACGTCATGTGGCTTTTGATAGAGTGCAACGGGAAGAACACAGCACCACTTACGTAGTATACTTGCTGAAAATCTTTGACCTGAATCTAATAAAGAGAAGTTAATCAGATACATTCATATTGTAGGGTATCCTATGTCTACTAGCATAGATTGAAAAAATATCAATGGTTTGAAAGACAAGAAAGAGCGTGTGGGTGCAGAGGGAATCCAAAGAAGACCAAAAACGTGTGACAAACAAATGCAATTCTTGATGTCAGGTTGGATTGTGAATCATAAAAATGAACAAAAAGCTATAAAGGACATTGTTGGGATAATTGTGAAAGTTTAAATATAGAATTTGTATAAGATAATATTAATAGTTCTATCCATGTTAAATTTCTTGCATATCATAATGGTATTATAGAAATAGACAAGAATGCTGTGATACCTGATGATGTATTTAGAGCTGAAGTGAGGAAGGGTGGGGGAGAAAGAGAGAAAACATAAATGTGGTAAGATGTTAACAAATGATTAATCTAGATGAAGGTTGTATAAATAAATGTTCATTGTGCTACTCTTACAACTTTTCTGTAAGTTTGAATTTTCTTGAGTTAATATATGAAAACAAAGCAACAACTCCTTGTGTAGCAATATAGAACAATGTATGTGCTTAGAACTGTGAATTCAAATTGGCATGAAGTTAACTTTACATGCTTGTAAGCTACCCTGGGCCAAATGTACATATCTCTCGCTTAATAAGAGAGATGTAAGCTGTAAGTTGGCTGCAAAGTGAACTTTGGTAGTTGATCCTATTTTCTCATTGATTTCCACTTCAAAAATGGAGAATAATCTCTAATAGATTGAGATGAAAATGGGAAACCCGAAGAGAAGAGTTTCCCATGAACTGCCATTCTATGTCATCCCTGTGGGTGTTTGTCCAAGAGTTTTAGGACTCTGTAGAAATTTTCTTGGTTACATGGTTTGCTCTTCTTAGTGTTTTCTTCACTTTACTCTTGCTAAGATAACGTGTCCTGCCATGCTTGGAGGTCTCTAATCTTCCACCCTTGTCTACTCTCAGCTGTTGGGACAGTGTTCCTGCCAATCCTCTCCTCTTAGTGTGTAAGAGGGCTAGGCTGCCATGCCATGCTTTGTCAGTAGGTGTCAGTGAACCAACCCTTTTAAAATTCTCTAAGTCTGATGCTTCAGGATCTAGAAAAGTTATAAATAATCTACCTTATCAATCCTGTGAACTAGAATCTAATTGACGTTTTTATTTAAAACCAAAGGATACTTTTAGAGAAATTACAATTCTGAGTCTTCAATTAACATTGCACCCATAGTTAACACCACAGCATGAATGTGGCTGCTGTGTAGGACATACCCAGGGAGATGAAATCTTTAAAAAAATTGTGAAATACCCTCAGGAGTAAGAGTAGATGTTGCATTCAGGTAAGAAGATTCATTTGAAACAAGAAAGATCCAAAGCACAAATCAAAGCTCTTGGGAATTAATAATTTGAGAGCAAAAATGATACACTTAGTGGATTTGTTGGAAGCTAAAATCGAGGTGATCTTTTAGAAAGTAGAGATAATAAAAAGACAGAGAGATGGAAAGTAAGAGAGAAAAAAAAAGATAATTGGAGCATCAGTCCTGGAGGTTCCATACAGAAAGAGGGAAGAAAATCGGCTGTTTACCTACATGATGAGTGCAATGTGCACTGTTGGGGGAATGGACACCCTTGAGGCTCGGTCTCGGGGGGTTTGGAGGGGCATGGGCAATATACTTAACCAGAATGGTTGTACCCCCATAATAAGCTATAATAAATAAAAAAAAAATAAAAAAATAAAAAATAAATGTAGACAATCCTATATACCCTAAAAAAAAAAAAAAAGAAATAACTCAAGAAAATTTTTCCGTAACTGAAGCACATATTGGAATTGAAAGGGTCCGCTGAATGTGCCTCATAATGAGTGAAAATAAACCCATATACAGGCATATGAAGGTAAATTTTTAGCATATGGTGGACAAGTGAAGCTCCTATAAACTCCCTTACTGAAAAAGCAAAGGATTAAGAATCATAATGGTCTCTAATGGCCCCAGATTATTCAAAAACAATGTGGGAAACTAGAAGAAGACAGTGATGACTTTAACATTCTGAGGGAAAATAGTTTCTGACTTGGAATTCTATACCCAGCTAAACTATGAAGTGTGGGTGTGGAATAAAGTCATTTTCAGAAATGTGCAGCTGGAGATGGGTGGGGAGGGATGGCAGAGTATGTTTGTGGAAAAGAATTAAACCTTTATCTTCTGTCAGGGAAAGTCAATAGAGAATGCTTAAAACTGGGAACAAAATTAAGAAGTAATTGGAGACATGGCAGTAAATATCAAGAGAAAAAGCTAGAAGAGTTGAAGGCAGTTGCCCCAAGGGAATGGACGTTGTTGGGAGTTATTAATATGAATGAAGGTAGAGCAGAATACTCCTATAGAAAGGATATGTTTTATAAGGTTGATAGAAGTATTTGACCCTTCAATTTTTGTGCATGTAAAGTTTAGAGACATATAAGAACTAAAAAGCTGGGGGTAGGGGAGAAGAAGAAAAGAAAAGGGAAAGGAAAAAGGAAGAGGAAAAGTAGGAGGAAACGAAGGAGGAGGAAGAAGAGAAAGGAGAAAAAATGAAAAGGAACATACACTGGGGCTGGTGCTTGGGAGACTGAACAGTTGAGGATTTTCCTTTAAGACTCAGCTTCTCATTTCTAAGATAGGGAATATGATGTCCTCTTCAGTGGGTTTTTATGAGAATTAAATGTTCCTGGTATAAAGTAAGTGTTTAATCAATGTTTATTTCAATGAGTCCTCCTTTTGTTTTGAATGAATGAGAGACCTAAAAAAGTGGAAATTCTCAACAATGGAAACATTCATTTATTAATTCGCTTATCATTCAGCAAACACCAGTGTCCATGTGACAGTCTTGAGTAACAATGCCCAGGCAGCCGGCCTTCAGCCCCAGATCATTTTCACCTGTTTGTTTGCCCACATTTTCAGGTTCCCAATATAAGGGGAACATTCTCTGCCAGGGAGAGGCTTTTTTGCAGGTGCTCTTTCCAGGGGGAGCAACTTGAAGGGTTGTTGTCCTGCACTTTCCCTTGTCTGGGGCACCTGGTGTGGAAGGTGGAGAAGCAAAGGTGTGGTCTGGGAAGGGATGTAGGACTGTCTGAGAGAGGACCACTGGCCGTTTTCCATGGCCAGCTCCCTCCGCTCCTCAGTAGCTAGACGTCTTCCAGGACACCCGGACTGTACCTTCCTCGGGTCTCCTGAGTATTTTCTTGCCCATTGACTGGAAATGTTCCCTCGGTATCTGGAAGCAGCGTGATCTTGAGGGTTTCTTCGAATGCCTTCACTGTTCTAACAACACAGTTCTTTCTCCAAGTCAGTTTTTAATTAAGCTAAAACAAATGCCCCACTTTCTACTAGAAAATAGCAATGACAGGAATCAATAGTGCTGGCTGGTGCATGGCCAGCCCTGCTCCAGGAAGCCTGAGCCTGGGACACACATTCTCTTCAGTGTGAGCACTCTGGGAAGTCACCTCCTACGCCAAACACCTGACCACTTGTTGGCCAATAATTGTCATTGCTCTTCCTTGGTCTCCATGTAGCTATTTTTGGAAGTAGTCATCTGGACAGGGTTTGGGAACCTGCAGCCTTAAGGCCACATGCGTCCTTAAGGCTGCAGGTTCCCCACCATTGGAACTTTAGACAGAAGATTTGACATCTTTCCCTGACCATCCTGGGTCTGAAGTCATTTTTTCACTGCAGGAAAAAAAAAAGCCACGTGTACTGAACCCTTATTAAATATTTGGTGGTGGCTTTTCTTTCACAGAATGCATGACTAGCTTAGATCTGGGGGGCCATAGCAAATCCATGTGGGGTTTTATGGCATGTGTGTGTTGCTTGTACATTTTTTATATGCACTTGCTGGAAAAGCTATGTGCTGGAGCTCCGGGGACATAGATCGTTTGAAATCAATAAATAAATCCTCAATTTTATTTCAGCTGGTAGCTTCCACCCTCTTGCTCGGCTGAGCCTTTCATCACAGAGGCTCCCAAGGACTAAAGCAGCCAGATGGTTCTGGGCATTACAAGTTGCTGCAGGGCAGCACGGGAGGCCTCAGTAATACATAATTTTGACCCTGAAAGCTGAGTTGGGCTTTAAATGCTTGCCAACCTGCACTGATCAGCAAGGCCACAGGGAGGGTGACTCCGTTTCTGGGGAGTGAGGGCGGCTGGCTGGCTCCTCTGTCTCTGAGATCAGATCAGTAAGGCCTAGACAAGAGGATTTACTATGGAGAAGGGCCAGATCTGAAACAGGGGAAGGCAGCGTAGACTGAGCTTGGAGACGTGCGGATGAAGGACAAGAGTGGGTACACTGGATTCATGGAAAAGGAAGCAAGCGTTTCCAAGAGGAAGTGAGTGTGGCATTAGATCAGAATGAGGACTTTTGAATCCGGTGAGGAGAAAGGTGATGGAAATTTTAGAGAGAACACTTTCAATGGCGTGCGGGGGACTGAAGCCAGATAACGTGGCATTTATGAGGGAGAAGGTGGTGAGGCAATAGAAGCTGTAATGTGCAACCCAGGGTGATGCCAACGCATGTCACCGTGTGGTGACTGCCTCGTACTCTTTGTTGAGCAGGTTGATTCTGTGGATCTGGAAAGAGGGCTGCGATCGATTACTTAGGTCTGCTGTGGGCACGGGAGTCGGTGTTGGCATGCATGGCACCTACGTGCCATCCTCAGTAGACATTATGCATTTAAGGAGTTGTAACTCACCACGGTTCCCTCAATGTGTCCTGTTATTTCCTGTCTTTCTGTTTTTACTCACGTTGATACCATATCTTACAACCAGTCCGTGACTAATCATAGCAGCCCCTGGCTATAAACAGTTTGCCTATATTGTGTATGCTACTAAATATCAGCTCTCCTGTTACTCATGCTGTTTACTCAGCCCGTCCTGTCTTTTGCCTGTGTTAATCTAGTGAACTCCACTCATTCTTCAAGCCCTCTTCAAATGTCACCTCCTCAGTGTGGCATTTCCTATAAACTTTGCTCCTTTTTCTGTGTTCCCATGGCACTTGGTACATATCTGGATTACAGCACTTGCAACGCTCTCATATTGCAGTTGTTTGTTTATGTGCCTGGGTCTTTCTTTAGCCTGGAAGCTACTTGCAAGCAGCAAGCATGCCTGGTTTATCTGTGAGTCATCAAAGGCAAGAAGAATGCCTGGCATATAATAGGCACTCAGTAAATTGCTCCTCTTGCCTAGCAATGCATAGGCTCTCATTAAATGTTTGACAACCTGATTTAGTTGTGACCACATTTTTTTCTCTTTAATAAGAGAAAATAGGAATATGTTTGAAGGCAGAATAAAAATGCCCAGTACTCAACAGAACTTCAATGAATCAGGAGTGGGCCCAGGGCTGTCCAGGCCAGATGGGCAGAATGACCCAGAAAAGATGCCTCTGCCCTACAGTTTCTTCTCAGACCCTGTGCACCATACTCCCTGCCCTGCACCTGTTGGCTCTGACCCTCCTTTTGCTCAGGTGTGTTGAGGGATCTGATGTCATCATTCACTTACTCAACACATACTTACTGCGCACCTACTATGTGCAGGCTCAGGGGACACATGCCCTAGCCCTCGGGGGCTCATCGGGAAAGAAAACCATGTGAAGGCAGATCTTAATGATATAGAAGGAAACCCTCTCATGGTTTGCCTCTATATGCCCAGGCCAGGAGAGAGAAGAACCTAGTACAAATAATTTTCTTAAAAGATAATGTCAAAATGGTAAAGCAGGCCAAACAAACCTATGCTGTTAGAATTCAGTATCGTGGTTATCCTCGGTTGAGTAGTGGGGGAGGAAGGACAGGGGTTTCTGCTGTGATCAATGAAGGTGATGGTTGTAGGCAAATGTTCAGCTTGTGAAAATTAATCAGGCTGTACAATTGTATGTGGTGCACTTTTGTGTATGTACATTATACATCAAGAAAAAGAGAAAAAAAAATAATGCCTGAAAATAAAGTTGGAACTGCCACAGATGGTAGTGAAGCTTTCTCAAAATCCACAAGGATCATATTTCTATTGTAATAGTTTTGACTCCAAATTAGGAAGTCCTTTCTAACTGTCAAACTCACCCACAAATGAACTCAGCTTCTTGAGAGCAGGGGCTTTATTTTATCGCTTGTTGAATGCACAGTGCCCAGTACAGGGCCTGGCCTGCGCAGGGCCGTGGAGTCTGTGTGGAGTGACAGGAAGGATGAACACCTACAGGCTGTGGTCTCACTGCAAGGGTTCAGGTACAGGTCTGACTGGAAATTGCAGTGGGGGTGGGCCCCTGACTAGACTCTCTTTGATAATGATCATAGCGATAGCTGTTCTTTATCAAGCAATAGCAATAAGCCGGGCCCTTCAGATTGTCATCTCTAGGCTTCATAGCAGCCCAGCTTAACCTTAGGGAAACTGAGGCTAAGAGAGGTGAAATAACTTATTCAAAACCACTCAGCTAATATGTGGAGGCAAAGCTAGCATTTGAAATTAGGCTTCTCTGGCTCACACCTGTAATCCTAGCACTCTGAGAGGCCGAAGTAGGAGGATTGCTCAAGCTCGGGAGTTCGAGAGCAGCCTGAGCAAGAGCAAGGCCCCATCTCTACTACAAATAGAAATATTAGCTGGGTGTGGTGGTGCGCGCCTGTAGTCCCAGCTACTTGGGGACTGGGATCAAGACTGGGTCGCTTGAGCCCAGGAGTTGGAGGCTGCAGTGAGCTATGATGACGCCACGGCACTCTACCTGGGTTGACAAACTGAGACTCTTGTCTCAAAAAAACAAAACAAAACAAAAAAAACGGAAACAAAGAAATTAGTTTTCTCTGATTCCAAAGCCTCACTCTTCTTCCTGTAGTGCAATACCTCTGACACCTTCAATGTCTGTCCCAGTCTTGGGATTCTGTGGTACTAAAATCTGTCTACTTCCTCAGGGGTGGCTTTGGGAAGAGCAGCCTGTTTTCTTCTGTCTGAGGACAGAGGTGTGGCTGTCAGTGTGTGCACGAGGCAGGCAGGAAGCTCCCGTCTCCCATGAGGTGCTTGCCTGGCGTATGTATTGCAAACATTTTGATGAGAGCTGGAGTCCAGGCCAATGGGTCCTGGTCAGGGGACCAGCATCCCAAGGGAGTGAGTGGCTGTGCTTCCTTCTCCACTGTTCTGCACCCTGGGCTGGAAAGTTTCCTTCCGAGAGAGTTAAGGACTGGAGCTGGTGAGAAATTGAGCCGTGCATTTCTCTGAGGATACGCTGTGCCGCTCATGACTGGCAACTTATTAAATATGTCACAACTTATCTGCAGCTGGAAGGATAATTTAGCAAACTCCGCGTCTGCCAAATGAGGATGTTTGCATTTCATACAGAGCATCCTGTTCATGTAGTAACAGAAGCGATCAGGGGAGGAGGTCTCTCGATCAAACAAATGATTAACCTTAAAAACAGACACATAAACAGAACCACAATGGATGAATTATGCAGCGGGCCATCCTGCTGCTGACACCGGCCCACAGCTGGTTTCTCTCCGCAGGCTCTTCCTGTAAATGACTTTCCTCCTCTGCTTCCTCCCTGGCTCTCGCTACCTGTTTTCCTTTACACAGAAGCCAGCGGAGCGTGGCGAAGGCCTCCTGTCTGTGTTCCTGAGCAGTCCTTCCCCGGAGGGGACAAGGCCTCTCGAAGGGCACGCGTGCTCCTGCCTGCCCGCTGGGCCCAGGAACACCCTGGAGCCACACAGGAGGCCTTTCACCTCGGCCTCAGGAGCCAAGTCAGACAGTCCCCAGAAGGGAAGGAGAGGCAGGGACTGTTGGTTTAAGCTCGTTTGCAAGGGGCCTCAGGAGCACATAAATCCTGCAAGCCTCACCTCGCCTTAGAGATACGTCTTATTTATGCTGTCTGAGGCTCACTTTACGAGGTGCTGGGCTAGCCCAGGGGTGGCACTTTATCCTCAGACAGGCTCCACTCAGAACTGTGGGTGTGTTCCCGCAGACTTCCTGCTTCGGGCCAGACAGGCGTTCGGCCACATCGCAGGCTGGCTCTCGGCTCCTTCCAGCTGAGAGCCTCCTCCTTAGCAGCCCCTTCAGATCCTCTTGCAAGGCAGTGGGCAAGGGAGCGAGCGAGATAGAGCAAGGTCTTAGGCCTTCCAGAAACTGCATGTGCTGCAAGAGGGGCGTGTCTGCTAAGGGGGCAGAACCTCCCCGTACTAGAGAGTCAATAAATGGAAAGGGACAGGCAGCTCAGCAGCTTGGAGTCCAGCACCCAGAAACACACAGCCAAGCCTCGTTTGTTCTACCCCCTGGGAATCTGAAAATTATGATGGCTGATACTAAGAATAGAGGCTATCATTGTACCAGGACTTTTGGTTCTCAGGGCACTTTCCCCCATGTTTTCTGACATACCCAGGCAAGGTAGAAACAGGCCTTACTGGATTTAGGAGTGAGAAATAAGAGGCTTCATTTGGTACATCTCTGGGGCAGACACATTATTATGTAATATAGGCAAATTATATCTTGGAATAGTTTGCACAGAAAACTATAAGATCCTAAAAAATACTGTGCTTCAGAAACTCCATGAATCACCTGTGATGCTTTAGTAAAGAGAGTGTGAATAATGGAATAATATTAACTTTTGCAACTTTATCAAATGGGTATTTTCACCATTTAAAATGAGGCTGGTCAGATCCAACATTCTGCGAGATTTAAACATCTCCTTCCCTCTGTTACTTATTCATTCCCATCCAAGTCTTGGTTAAATAGTAACAGGGCTTAAAAAGTAGTTAACGCTGAATTTTTTCTAGCACAGACCATTAGAGCACCGTGCACAGCAGAGTACGAAACCAATGTTTGTTGAATAATTGAGTGAATTATTGAATAAACAGATTCTGACTTCTACCGTCTTAACATGGGATTGTTGTCAGGTCTGGGAGAAATGGTACATTCAGGGGCTGGGAGGATGGTCACTTTTTATCTTTGGGAGTGGAAGTCGGAGAGGGGTCCTCAGAGCTGCCACCCAGGCCTCACTGTCTCTCTGACGTCAGCCGCCTTGGAGCTGCTGTTCTGTCTAGTTTCTGAGCTGGGACAGGTGCTGCACGAGGGCCTCTGTGCCAGTCAGCTAGCACGTTTGCCTATCTTGAGCCCACAGGAGAGGGCGGGAGTAACAGGCTGCAGTCAGGAGTGAGAGGGCAGTGGGAAGGCTGGAACTGTTAAGAAAGACTTTATTTCTAATTGACTTGCAAAGCAGAGGGCAGGACAGTGACATAAATGAGGATTTGGTCAGTGTTGACTGCTTGCTGCCCTGATGCCGGCCAGCCCTGGGGATGCTGACTGCATTTGGTGGCTTTGTGGACCAGAGGATGGGCTACAGTGTTGGGACAGAGAACTGGGCTTAAATCTTGGCTGTCATGAGTGAACACTATCATACAGTCATAAAGCTGGTTATGGTAGTGCCTGCTTTGCAGGGTGACCATGAGGACTAGAGGTGACATGTAAATTGCTAGCATAAAGCAGGCACTCTAGAAATAGTAACTGTCAGCAGTGTGTGTCCTTTGACTCAGCCAAGAAATATTGTTTATGACATTGTCAAAAATTTGAAGTAACAAAGTGTTAAGAAGAAGATAGCAATCTGCCAGAGAAAACATTTTGGCAAATTTCCATTTAGTCTTTTTGACAGTAATTACAGCTACTGTTACTATTACTGTAGAATCTCTCTTCTTAAAATCAAGTCACAAACTCACCAGTGTTCTCCATTCTCTTCCTTCTGTAGAACCTGGTGACTGATGGCCGCAGCCTGCAGGGTACTGACGGCTGGCAGGGGACTGCGAGTATTCCTAGGAGCTCCTGCCCCCAGACCCCCATTGGGGTGAATGCTTGCCAAGGGCCAGAGAGCGTGTCTCTTCCCAGTCCTTCCTGTGCTGGCTGAGCTCGTTATTGTACTAACATAATGTAATTAAATATTGAGTGACTCAGTAACATATGGGAAAACAGTTGTTTCTCAGGAAAACCAAGTTGCATGCTTTGAACGACTTGGTAGAAATCAATCACTAGCAACGATGGCTGTCCAGTGAGTTGTGGGCAGGGCAGCTGATAAAGATTAGTAGACATCTGCACATAAGCCTAGAATTTTGCACTCAGATGGCTTCATATATGAGCTTAAGTTCTTTCTCCATTTTTAAGGCAAGTTCTCCCTTTTGGAACCAAATCTTGAAATCATAGATAATAAAGTGTATGAATCATCCAACAAAAAAAACAAAAAACAAAACGGAATAAAAGGAAAAAAAGTGTAGAACTCCAATCTGGAGACACAGCTCAAATAGAGGTCTTGGCCCTACATCAAAAGATTAGCAAGAAATGTTTTAATTTGCAGTAGTGTTTAAGGTATATGTGTATATATGTACATATACATATTTCTGTGTATAATTTCAGTGATTCTTGCTTTATCCAACACTTTTGATTAACCTATAAGTTGGTCCTGACCATAAGATAAGAGAGTTGTTACTTGAAAAACTATGTACTAGGTGCTTTTTAGGTGCCACGCACTTCACAAAATCCTTTATATGTAATTATCTCATTTCATTCATACGAGAACCCTTTGGGGTATTCTTTCATCCAACATAAATTTCTTAATCAGCTATTTTGTGCCAAACACTGTTGCAGGTTCTGGAGGTGTGGGTGAGCAAGATAGGCCAGGTCCCTGCTCTTATGGAGTGACAATCTAATGTGTGTGCATGTATATGTGTTGGGGGCAGGAGGTAAAACATAAATACTAAGCAAGGTGATTTTAAA
>CM052438.1:144500654-144531476 GCA_028533085.1 Varecia variegata | reverse complement strand
GGCATGACCTCCCTGACAGTTCCCCAAGGCCCCCCCTTCTGCTGCCACGTGCCGGGACAGAGAGGCTGGAGAAGGAAAGGGAAGAAATGTCTATTTACCTTGTGGTTACCCAACTGGGAGGCCTCGTGGTGGGTGCTCCTCATGGTTTTCTTTCAAAAAAAATCTTGAGATGTAGGTAACATCATTTCCATTTTGTAATCAACAACCATTTGGTGAGCACCACTATGTGCTGCAGACTTACGAAAAACTTCCAACATTATCCCTAATTCTCCTAATAATCCTTCAAGGTAGCCAACATCATCCCCTTTACAGATGGGAAAACTGGGCCTTCTTTAAGTTAAGCTACTTATCAAGCTTGTCCAGCAGGTTGAGCTGTTTACAAAACCAGGAGGTTTTTATGAATGAGGGGTGTTGTCTACTGAGGAGTCTCTGGCCTTGGGCTGCGAAGAGAAGCCAGATAAAAAGATCCGCCCAATTGAGGGAAAGTTGCTCTACTGAGGCCCAAAAAATTGGGAAGTCGCGGCCTTGGGCATCCCCTCTGGAGCTTCAGAACACAGATCCATTTCTAGCCCTGGGCTTTTGTCTCTCTGTGGCTTGGGCTGGTTCCTCCCTCTGTTAGCAGCATTCTTGGCTTCTCTGGCACTGTTGCTGTTGGTTTCTAAACAGGCAGCTGCCAGGTACCTGATATGGCCCTTGTGAAGCCACAGTGAGTAGTAGGACAGTGACCCGGAAGGCAGCACCTGGTGTCCACTCACTTCTGTATGCCGTCTGCCTGGCAGCACGGTAGAGAGAATCACTGCTAGGTGAAATGCTTGGTCCCTGCCTGACGCCAGGACGCCTGGTGCTACCTAAACACTAGAAAACAGTTTGGAGTGATTTTCCCCTGCCTTGAAGGACCTTTCTTTCTTTCTTCTCTTTTTTCTTCATTTACTCATTAATTCCGGTTGAGCCAATAAAACAGCATCACGCATGATTCATTTTAGAATTTAAAAATCAAATTTTGAGTCGATGCTAAATGGATCACAGGTTCTCTTCCCGTCTGTGAGAGATGAGCTTTTCATTGCTGATTCCGTCACTCTGAATCGCCTGCAACGGGCAGGGTTTGTTCCCCGGATTCAGCGTGGCTGTGGATGCAAGTGAGATTGTCTCGCTTCTGCAGGGGACAGAAGCCTCGGAGGTCCCCTCCATGCCCCTGTGGCTGTGGTGTGGACCGTGCCAGCCAATGCGCTCGGTCCCTCCACTTTGTGCTGCTGCCCCAGCACTTTGCTGCCAGCCTTCCCAGGGTGCAGATTCTGGGGTGAAAGGGTGAAGTGAAATTGTGTTGAATGATTAAATGAATATGCATCAGAAAATGCCCAGCAAGTGCTTTGAAGCATAGAGATTATCATCGGACTCTGCGCATAGCCGTATGAAAACCCAATCCTTCGGGAGGAGTTAGATCTGCTTTGGGAAATGCAGAGAAATGGCTCAGCCGGAAGAGAGCCCCTGCAGCCAGGAGTTTGCTCCTCTGAGCGAATCAATCAGCTTTCTAAAACCCTGGCTTTAATTGGTTATGCCCTGGGAGAGGGTTTTCGATACATCAGCCATCTGGCAGGACTAATTGTTCTTTGCATTCAGTGACTAGTTTGGTGCTCTGAGCCCCGGAAGGAGGCCTGGAAGGTGTTCATGCCTGTCAATGTCACTCCTCATGGCTCTTTGATGATAGTGGGTCTTTGTGGACACCTGGCTCTTGCAAAGGATTCATAGGATATGTTTTATAACTGAGCAGCTGCCACAGCACCCCTGGGGTGAGAGAGAGTTGAGGTGCCCTTGTCCAGCCAGGGCACGTGATGGAAAGCCACCTCCTATCACCAGCCTGGCTTCTGACATCCTTGGTGATAGTGGCCCCACCTAGGCCAGAAAGGCAAGTGAAATGGACCAGAGATGACCGCCTCTGTCTGGTCACTGGCTGGACCTCAGATCTGTGACTGCCCCTTGCTCCCTCAAGTGGCAAGGGGGCACCTGCTTCTGTCCCTTTGCCACCCATGCCTGCAGTATCTGGCAGAGTCTCCCTTGGGGACTGGGCTTCCAGGGCTGGTGAGTATGGCTGTGCCAGAGTAGTAATGCTGCCAGGTTGCCTTGTCCAATCCTGGCTATGCCCGACAAACCTGCAACAGTCCATGCTGGAGTGTCATTAGGGAGAACAAGGCCCGATACAGCATGATGTGGAGAGACCACAAGTCAAAGGCAACACAGGCTTACTGGCTGCAGTTCTGCTGGGCCAGACCTTCTGGGCAGGGCTGCCTCTGACACGCAAGCCAGAGGTGGTCCCACAGAAGGCCTGCATTCCTGTAACTCTGGTCACACCATTGGCCATTGGGAAACAACAGCCCCTATCCCTATATGTCCTTGGACTGTGCTGAGGTGCTCTATCACTGAGCCCCAGTCATTTGTTAGCTCATATGTTTAATATTTATTATATCAGGGAGCTAGCATATACCTTCATTAAATAAGAGGCATTATGCATGCACATTACATCGATGTCTTATTTGATTCCTAACTACACTATGAAGTGAGCTACTATCTTATTCTGTTTTGTGCTGCTATGCCTGAGACTGGGTAATTTGTAATAAACAGAAATGTATTGACTCATTCTGGAGGCTGGGAAGTCCAAGGTCAATGGGCCAGTATCTGGCGATGGCCTCTTTCTGAATCATCCCATGGTAGAAGGAGGGGCTGGGGTGGGATTTGTCCTTTTATAAGGAACCCACTCCCACAATAATGAGCCCATGCTCATGTCTCACCCTTACAAGGGCCTGAGCTGGGTCCAGGAGAAAGGAAGTTTGGATCAAATGGACCAGACTAGCTCCACTGTATACGTTGACGCCAAGGGCCAGGAGTTCACCCAAATACAAAATTTCCAGCAGTTATAGAGCACTTATGATGTACCAGGTATCATTCACTTGATTCTCAATGAAGAATGGTGGCCCCCAAATATGTCCACCTCCTGATCTCCAGAATCTGTGAATACAGTTTATCACGTGGCAAGGGGGAATTAAGTTTGCTAATCAGCTGACCTTGAGCTGGGAAGATTATCCTGGAGTGTGTGGGTGGGCCCAGTGTAAACACGAGGATCTTTCCAGGTGGAAGGGACAGACAGGAGAGTCAGATGATTCAGTGTAGAGGGATTCAACCCACCCTCCCTTGCTGACTTTGAAGATGGAGGGGCAGGACCATGAGTCAAGGAATGGGAAAAACTTATAGAAGCTGGAAAAGGAAAGAAAATGGGTTCTTCCCTAGAGCCTGCAGGAGGAATGCAGCCCCACCAACACTTTGATCTGAGCCCAGCAAAACCCATTTCAGATTTTTGAACTCCAGAACTGTAAGATAATAAATTGGTTTCATTTCACATCACTAAGTTTGCAGTAATTTGTTACATCCGCAATAGGAAACTACTACACCCTGTAAAACAGGCATATTAAATAGTTATTATCTCCTGAAGTTTATAGAGGATAAATAACTCATACAGTGTCACAGATAGGAAGGCTTGGAGCTAGGACCTATTTATTCCCAGATGTTTGATTGCAGGGCTGAAAACCACCATGTTAGAACATGATCGTTTTCATCATTTTAGGAGGTACGGAGGCCCGGCTTGCAGGGGTACTGGGAGCACTGGCCAGCTCTAGTCATCCCTGGCCCTGCCTCAGATGTCGTGTGATGGAGTTTCTGGACAATGACCTGGGCTAACTCTGCCCTTATTAGCAATCAGTGTGTAGAGACCCTCAAGCTCAGCTGCTGAGGAAAAAACTATGTGGGGGCTCAAATGAGGGGAGAGAAAAATGATTTTGATATGTAGCTAAAACAGTTGCAAGGATACATGGCTGAATGAGTTATTTTCCATGGATCTCAAAACTTCCGAACTCATTGAATATAATTTATTTGTATTAGCAATTCGTAATGCCAAATACTGTTGATGCACTATAAAACTAGTTTTATATTAATATTGTGAAGGCAGCTTCTCACAGGAGAAAGGATGTGGAATGGTTAAAAATAAGAGGGGGAGTGGTGTGTGGGGAAGAGTCAGAGCATTTACTGAGTATTAACTGTGAGTGAAAACACAACCTAGAGTAGCTTAGGGATGCAAAAGAAAAGAAGGTTAAAGAAGAATGTGAAGAACTTGGGGGGATATGTGAGCCGGGGACAGACGGGTGTGAGGATGGACGAGAGAGCTGCTAGCAAGTGTCCAAAGCAGCACTGCCCAGTCCAGTAGCCAGTGGCCACATGTGGCTATGGAGCACTCGAAACGTGGCAAGTTGAACTTGAGATGTGCTGTAAGCATGAAATATGCACGTGATTCAAAGACTTCAAATGAAAACAGTGCTGTAAAATATCTCATTAATCATTTTTATGTTGATTATATATTGAAATGATAGTATTTTAGATATGTTGGTTTAAATAATATGTATTATTAAAATTAATTTCACCTTTTTTCTTTTCATTATTTTAATATGGCTACCAGATAATTTAAAATGGCATATATGACTGTGCTCTATTTCTATCGGCCAGTGCTGGTTTAAGGGGCAGAAGTGGGACTGATGCCATAATGTAGCAGGGAGGCCGTCTGGCCTCACCGTAAGGGAAAAATCTTCCAACAATTGGCCGTGTTCAAAGAAGGTAGGCAGTGAGCTCCCTGTCACCAGAGGTATGTAGGCAGACAAAAGGCCAAGGCCTCTTCTCAGGGCCTTTGTGGTACATTGCTGTTTTGAGAGTGGGTCTGGGCCAGGTCACCACTCAGAATCCTTTCCATGCCTAAAGGATTATGAGTACATAAATGGGTTTTTGCATATTAATTACATTTTTCCCATTTTTTGGAAAATTCCAAATTTTGTATTTTCCTGCTTCTTCTCATTGCCCTTGGGAGAGTGCAGCAGTGTTCTTTCAGAAGCTTGGAGTGAGGAAGTGTCTTGATTCAAGGAAGCACACAGCTCTTCAATGCTCCCGAGGCCTTGGTGGCCCCTTTGATGCTGAGGCCAGGCTGAGTCACTCAGTGTACAGGCAGACACTGTGCACCCCAGAAGGGCACAGCTACCCAGTGCTTGGGGGTCCCACATCCTGGGAGTTTTCCCTGCCCACTCTTCTGTGGCCCAGGGCACCCACATCCCTCTCACCCCAGCATGCAGCTGGAGGGCTGGAGTAAGAGCCCGGGGCATGGCTATATGTTGTCCCTGCACAGACTGAGAGGCCTGTGACATTTGCTGAGCCAATGGTCTGTATAAGCTATTCCTAGCAGCAAGAAGAAAACTGAAATCCTATAGAGAAGAAATGTTTTTAGGCTGTGGAACAAAACTTTTCTGCATGATGTTCTAATTATTAAATGGAGACTAACACATACTCCTCATCTGCATCTGACGCACGTCCTTGGAAGGGACACTCTTGCATTTCCCTATATGCAGGCTGCTGTGCTGGCTTTCTGCCAGTCCAGACTGGCTTTGCCCTGGGTATAACCACTGAGGCTCCAGGCCTGTCTACAACCCATAACCAGAGCCAGGCAGATGGGAGACTCTTCTGTCCCCCTAGGGCAGGAAATCACAAATGTGAATGGCTCCCGTGCCCCAGGTTGGCAGGGCTGTGCGAGGACTTTATATGCACGACTTCATTTGATCCTCATAACCACCTGGTGGGTATATGTTGTTATCACCCTTTTATGGATCAGGAAGTGAAGGCTCAAAGAGGTTAGGAGGCCACATGATTGGTAAGCTTCAGGGTAGGGCATAAAGACAGCTTGGTCTGACTTTGGTGCCCAAACTATTAACTACCATAATCTACTGTTTCGGGGGCTTAACAGCACCAGAGAGGTCAGACTTGCCAGGTGGGGGTAGAGGTAGTAAGGAGAGAGTGGGACAAAGGGGGGAGGGTGGGGAAAAATGACATCCTCATTCATTTATTCACTCATTTATTCCTTATGGCTTGGATCCTGGCCCTTGGTGGGAGGTCAGACACTGAAATGAGGAGGACCAAGCCCTGCCCAGAAAAATCTCATTTAGTAAGAGACAGTTGTGCTCAGTGGGATGGTTACACCCGGGGCAAACCAGTCTGGATTGGCACCCTGCAGGTGGCTCTGCGGGGCACAGACTAGCAAATGGCAGTTCTTCCGTGGGGGCAGGGTGGGGTATGCACAGAGAGTAGGAGACATTCAACTTGGACTTGCGGGGGGTCAGGCATTCTGGGCAGAGGGAGCCACACAAGCAAAGGCCCAGAGGCTGGGGGCACACTGGCTTCCTGGGAGGGGACTGGTGACGGGGAGACTGCCTTGGGAGGGACTGTGGCCATCATACCAGGTCACGTGGTGGGGTGTGGCAGGGACATTCCATCCTTCTCTCACTTACTCAGCTGTTATCTGAATCCCTTACGTATGTGTATCGGCCACTTTTAGCACATGGGGGTCTTGGCTGGGCTGGGAGAGGAGCTGTCAGCTAGTCAAAGCCATCCCAGGGCCTGTCTTTCCCACTCAGATTTGCCATGGATTTGAGGGTCCAGTTCAGCTCCCTGAAACCAAAAGCAGTGCTGGGATGCAGAGAAAAGACAGGGACTCCTGTTGGCTGTCAGACGTATCTCAATGGAGGGAGTGGAGATTTATTGAGTGTTAAATGTCAGTGTCGATGTAATAAAGATAGTACACTATAAGTAATAAGCACTTTCCAGGTGAGGAACCATTTTTAATAAGTTGTCAACCTGCCTAGCACTATGAATTATTAAAAAGAAGAAGAAGAAGAAGATGATGATGAAGAAAACCCATTATTTAACTTTCACTTCCACTCCCCAGTTCTGCCCTTTCTTGACAGGAGCATAAGTGTTCTGTCATGATCAAAGACCTTGGAGTTTGCACACCCTTCATTTCATAAAAAAGAAGCCAATATTCCTTTTGGTTTTTTTTTTTGGTTTTTTTTTTTCCTATGATGGGGATAGTCTTGATGGGGCATGGATTTCTGGCTGTAAGAGAGCTTTGTGACAGGCAGAGAAGTTTCAGGAAATTAACATAGAGAAAAGGAAGGCAAGACGTGCAGAGGCACAAGGCACCTGGGACGGTTCCCGGCCTCTGATAGTGCGGCCCAGCTGTCATCAGGCCCACTCGCCCCAAAGATCTACACCCCAGGGCTTGCAGGATCCTCCGTTTAGATTCCTGCTCATTCTCAGGGACTCAAGGCCACCTCTGCCTCCTGGGTGCCCATCTTCCCATGGGCCATCTCTGTGATGTGCTCACTGTGCTGATGGTATGCAAGTTCTGCAAAGAGAATTCACCCGCACAAGGGGTACAGGCACATAGTGGGCCTTTGTGAAGAAGCTTTGGTGGAGCATCAACTTTAATTGGCTCCAGAAGTCTCGAAGTTCTTAAAGCATCTGCTGGCCACTGCAGTTCATCCTGGGCTTATGTCAGCTTGCTGGCCTGATGCACACTACCCTCCCTTTTCTTTGTTGAGGTAAGCCCTCTGTTCTTCACCCTGGCCTGCGGAGGTCGACTCCTCCCCTGTTCTGCTATCTGGGCCATAGTCAGTGTGCGCTGGTCCTGAGTGTGTGTGTGTGCACACTCACCTGCTACCCAGCACTCACTGAATTGCTCTTGCAAAGATTTCTCTCCCTAGGAGGAATTCTTCTGTCTGGGCATTGTGATATTATACAATATATGTTTGGTCTTAGTTCCAATTTCCTGGCAAAAACTCCTAAAACCCTTGGAATCTCTGGAGTGATAAGGGTGTTTTGTATGCTAATGAGATGACTGGTGTCTAGGGGGCCCTGGATAGCTTCAGGATGGGCCTGGTCACAGGAAAGACCAAGGCAGGGTTAGAGGGTTGGGACTTTCATCCCCACCTCCCAACCTCCAGGGAGAGCAGAGGGGCTGAAGGTTAAGTTGATCACCAATGGCCAATGGTGTCATCAAGCATGCCTACATAATGAAGCCTCCATACAACCCCAAAAGGACAGGGTTGGGAGCTTCTGGATCACTGAACATGTGTAGGTTCCTGGAGGGTGCGGTGCACAGGGAGGGCAAGGAAGCTCTGTGCCCTTGCTCCTGTGCTTTATCTTCAGATGTCTTCATCTTGCCGCGCATCTGTATCCTTTGTAATAGCCATTATAATAAACAAGTAAATGGAAGTAAAGTTCTGTGAGCTACTCTAGCAAATTAATGGAACCTGAGGAGTGGGGTGGGGAACCCCAGACTAATAACTGATTGGTCAGAGCTATAAGGGTATAGGGGTGTGCAAATATAGAAGTATAAGACACCTACTACTTGCAGCTGGGATCTGAAGTGGGGGGCAGACTGGTGGGACTGAGCTCTCACCGCGTGGAATCTGATCGTATCTCCAGGTAGCTAGTGTCAGAATTGAAATGAATTAGAGGACACCCAGATGGTGTCCACTGGAGAAATGATTGCAGAAGTTTTGTGTTGAGTGGTGTATAAGAATAGGAAAAAAAAACTCTGGGTTTTTTCCCCTATATTTTATTAGCCATTAACCTAATAAGCATGCTATGTTTTTATTATCCCTATGTTATCTTCTGACAGGCTCACTTCCAGATTGGCATGCTGGTCATATTTTACAGACGAGGACACTGAGGCTTGGAAATGTTGAGTGAGTTGCCCAAGGTCTCGTAGAGCCCTGACTCTAGAAGCAGAGCCAGGATTAAATCTGGGCATGCGGATGCTGAAGCTCACGTCCAAGCTACCAGGCCCTAGGCACTCCCAGCTGCAGGTGCTGGGGCCTCTACCTTTGGTGTACTGATATTTGGGCTCCACTCCCAAGGGCTCTAGCAGAGCTGTCCAGTCTCTCCTCACCCCTCCTGGGCCTGATCCCAGCTCCTTTCCTTCCCCTTTGCCAGGGCTGCTGAGGTCCTGCATAACTTGGGCCCTGTCCTTCTAATCCCTGGATCTCTCGTTCTTGTAAGCCACATGACTTCCTGCATGCTCAATCTTGTGCCCATTCCATCGTTTGAAGGCTGTAGAGAGACCCTTGGGTGCTTATTAACATTTCATCTGGCTATTTTTGAAATGAAGCAAATTGCTCAGGACTAGCCTGGGTCTCCAGTGGTCAGCACAAGGCCTGTTGCATTTTGCAAGAGCGCTGCCTCACAGACAGGCTCAGATGGGCATCCAGACTCCAGCACTCAGCTGCTCTGCGACTTTGAACGATGTTTTTTATTTTTCAAACTGCTCTGAGCTTCTGTTTCCTTATTTGTAATAATAGTTGTCTTACTGAACTCTTGGCAAGATTAAATGAGAAATGTGTGGGGAGTCCCTGGCACAGAGTAGGAACTGTTTCCTTGGGGGTGAGGGGGCTACACCATGGGACCCACCTGTCCAACCACAGCACTTTGCTCCGGGCCTTCATTTCAGTCTGCATCTGCCCACACACAGCTCACACCTTCTCTTCTAGAGCTTCATTAATCATCTCTCCAAAAACACATGGGAAGGAGCCTAAATACCAACTCGCCCATGGATATTGAGCGCATTATTTATCGAAGAAACGTCAGTGCATCCTGAAGGCACAGCCCCCATCACCTGCCCTCCCGTGGCTCATTAGTGTGACCTCGGGCTGGCTTTAGTGCCTTTTGCCTTTCAGGGTCTTGCCTCGATCGGGGGAGGAGAAGTGTGTGTATTTCAGAATGGCCTTGTGGGGTTGGCACCCTGGCCTCTCCCGAGCCCTCAGCAGGCCCTGGCTCCCACCGACAGGCCAGGAGTAGGTGTGGTCTGGGTTCAGGGCCTGTTCTCAGAGCCACCTGCCCGGGCTCCTGCAGAATGAATGGGCTAGTTTACCCTCAGAAGAACGTACAGTGGGCATTATTTTCCCTTCAGCCAAGCTATTCGAAATGTCTGTGCTAGCAGTTGGTTGTGTAAAGGTATCCACACAGCTCCCAGTGATGGGGAGACTTCAGAGCTGCACAGGCTGAGGAAGGCTATACCATGACCGAGGACAGAGTGCTCTGGGGGACCAGAGGAGGGCTTCTTACAGCCCAGAGGGTCAGGGGAGCTCCAGAAGGGGGCCTAGAGCTGGATTTTGGCAGGCTAAGAATGGAGCTGGGAAAAGGAGGGCAGTCCAGGCGAGGAGAGCAGCAAGAGGAGAGGCCAGGGCGCCTGGCGTTCCCTCGCAGGCACAGCGGCAGGCGTGGGATTGGACCAATGGGGGGTAGTCATGATTTCAGACTGGAAAACCCATAAGCTTCTCTTGTTTTAAAGAAGAGAACTTTGAGCAAATGGAGTGTATCTGAACAAAGGCTATACTCAGATTTTAGTGTGCATATGAATCAGTTGGAGATCTGTGCGTGTTTTTTTTTTTTTTTCCAGAGGCATTATCTGGAAATGGGAATTTGTTAAAATGCAGATTAGGATGAGGTAGGTCTGGGCTGGGGTCTAAGAGTCTGCATTTCTGACATGTTCCAGGTGATGCCCATGCTGCTGGTCCCTGGACCACACTTTGAATAGGAAGGGATAGACCTGCAGCAGACAGGACAAGCCCTGTGTGTCTGACCTTGGAGGGTTTATTCCTGTCTCCCATGTGGATGGAAGTTGGCGTTAGCTAATCCCATAAGGTTGCTGAAGGGCTGGTGTTTCGGTCGATGCACAAGTCCATTGCCTCCGTGTGCCTGGGATACTAGTGTGCTTTTATCTTCTTCTGAACAACATTTGCATTCAGTAGCCATGTATCTGAATTCCCACCAGGACAGGGTGGGACCTCCACCTTCAAGAGGAAGACAGACTGTCCTGTCTATGGGAATTCAGGCTGGTATGGCTGTCCCCACGGCTTCTGTTTGACCGTAAAGGGCTGGAGACTCACCCCTGGGGAGGATGGCCTCTGCTCTCGCTGAGCCCAGCCTGCCACCCCTAATTCTCCCAGCCTCTGCACCCTTCCCCTCCTTGCAACATAGTCCAAGCCAGGCCATATGCCCGGAGGCCTCTTGTTCCCTTGAGGGGCTGTGGGCCAAGATGGAGGAGGGCTTTGGTAACTGGGCCCTGGGAGCCTTAGGCAGGGCCAAATGTCCAGCCCATCGCATGGGACTGGCACAGCTGGGGAGGGTGGCAGGGCCCCAGGTCCTCCCGCATACTCTGGCTGCATGTGGGCTTAGTAGCCAGACTAGAGCCAGATGCTCGTTCTCATCCCGAGTTCTGCATACCAAAGGCCCCTGTGGAAGTTGGTTCTGTTCGGTTCTGTTCAGGAACTGTGTGTTGAGCTCCCACTGTGGGCCCAGGACCTGGCAGGGAGACAAGGGTCCTTCTCTTCAGGAGGCCCAAAGCCCCATAGAAAAAACAGACAAAGACACCAGCAATTATGGTTCAGTGAGGCTGGAGGGAAGCACAGGGGCCATGGGACCTCGATGGAGGCAATTGATTCTGTGGAATGGGGTGAAAAATTCAAAGGAATGTATTTAAGCTGTGCTTTGAAGGGTCCTCCCATTCAGCAGTACTTATGGGGCTGACCCCGAGCTGTATGTGCACTGGGGACACAGCTGTGATGGGACAAACAAGGTCTGTGCCTCCTGAAGGGCCTGCTGGGTAGGAGGAGCGCAAGCGTCCTCAGCAGGTGCAGCAGGTGCTGTCCTTGCCTTGCTCGTTTCCCTTCGCCCTGGTCCTTCAGCGTGCACTGGCCCGACTGCCAGCCACCAGCGCCTGCATTTCTTTGCCTGGGCACTTTGTCTTCCCACTGGTGTCCACTGTGCCAGGCAGACCAGAGTGCTGGAAATTAACAGCCCTGCCCTCCACAGCAACTGTCAACGGTGACTGCCAGGAGATGGTGTATAAATACCCCAGTCTCTTCTCCCTTTGGAAAAGATAGCTCTGAGGTATGCTCGACACTGAGTTTCCCCAGCAAGATTTGGCTCTAGTCACCCGCGGTGCTGGCTGCATAAAGCACCCCTTGTTTGCTGCCCCCCAGTCCTTGTCTCACGTTTGTCCCTTACCAGGTTTTCTTCACCTCCTCCTTGCACTCAGATGGGTTCTGGGGGGAACCTAAACTAAGACCATGGACAAGGAGGGATCGGTACTTTGGAAAAGGACATCAGCATGAGCAAAAGCATGGAGGGGGAGCACGTGGTGTGTAGAGAGCTGCTTGTGCTATGCTGTGGCCTGGAGGGCTGGCACAGAACTTGGTGAAGAATCACCTGCTGCGGTGAAGGGGGCTGCTTGGGTGGCTCAGCTGCTCTCTGGGTCCTGAGCTCACTCACCTGGCTCTTTTTGGCTGTGTGTAGCCAGTCAGCCAGACCCACGGAGAGCCTCCTGCCTGGATCCCACTGGGGTATCCCTCTGGAAGCAGTTTGAGCAAATTCCATTAGATTGGAAGGTCACAGCTGAGGACCTTGGAGCAGATTATGCATGACAGCATTTTTCAGAGCAAGTTCTGTAGCACATCAGTCCTGGGATGTGCCCAACACAGAGGGCTTCCCAGTCCCGTGAGTTTGCCCTGTGCTGCAATTCTGTTTCACATTGGAGGCTCCCAGAGTATGTCAAAGATCTGGGAAGTCCTGAGTCAGGAATCTTTTTCACTTGACCAGGAATGACCAGTATTTCCCTTAGTCATTTGGCCATGGAACCTTCTATTTCTCAGCCCTGAACAACTCAGCACAGAACTGGGCCCTGCAGAGCCTGCGGTGGGAAGTGCTGGTGAAGGGTGGGAGGACTCACCCAGAGAGACTCCGGAGGCTGAAGCCGGCCTACCGATGTCACTCCTCTGCCATCAGCAAGCCAGGTGGTGGCCACAGACTGCTCAGAGCCTCTGTCTGCCTGCAACTAGAAGCAGAGAGTCTGATAAATTCATAGTGCACTGCAGAAACAGTTGCAAGTCAGAAGGCAGCATGAGAGACGAGAGAAACCACTGCCTGGAACGAATTCAGACCATTGGGCCAAAGGGAGATGGACAGACGACTAAGAATGAACAGAGAAGAGCATCCCCGACCATTAGCAGAGGGTGGACTAGAACGAGGAGTGGGATGAGCAAAAGGGACAAAGCACGGAGATGGAAGGGGAGTTACTGCATATGACTGAGAGAGGGAGCGAGCAAGTCTGCTCTTCTTTTATTTTGTGGCCATCACCCCTGACTTGTCCTGGGAGCCCACTGTCTTCCCCAGCCTCCTGGCGGGGCCTGGAGTAGCAGCTTTGTTCCTCTCTCCTCATCCTTTCTTTTCTCCCCCCTCTCCACCTTCACTCCTGGATCTGGAAGGTAGAGCGTGTAGGTAACTCACCTGTCCACGGTGCAGTTTGAGTTCAGAAGCATTGGTATGAGCACAGCTGTTTAAAATGAGTTCATGTTTCTGGCCTGAGTTCCTAGATGATCTAGATGAGGCTTCCTGAAGGTGAATTTCCAGAACAAAACATTGGTTCACTGGCCTCAGGCTTCAGGGTGTGGTGGAGAGTGGGACTAGCCGGAGGACGCAGATAAATCAATGTCCCGACTTTCACATGAGGGAAGAGGTCAGCTTTGCAAGCGTAGGTTAGTCAGTTTAATGTCATCCCTCAGCAAACCACTAGAATGAATCATCATTTCTAATAGCATTGTTGAATTTTATCAAAGTAATCCTTTACATAGTTAAAAACCTCAAATAGTACCTATAATAAATAAACTAGTTCTCTGCTTCACTGTGGTCGTCTTCCCAGCTCTGACCCCCAGAGAAGCTCCGCTTAACCTTTTTTGGCTGTTTCATCTCATGTTTACCACCACATTCCTACATAGTATGCTTGCACCACTGTTTCCTGACTCAACAGTATCGGGCATTATGACCTGATTTCTTATTATAGTCGATGAGGGTTTGGCTTTCTCACATGTTCCACAAACTCCCCAAAACACATACCTCCTCTCCCCAAATCCTCACTCTTTGGGTTAAAACCGTAGACAGTGTTTGCATTATGTACTGCGAAATACTGTTCACTGTTAAGGAGGCTTCCATGATGCACACTGCTGCTTTTCCTGGTTGAATCCGTGTCTGGTTAGGAAAACAGACATCACTAAGCATTTAAAGCAGAAGGGACTGTATTAAAGGAATTGGTTACCTGGGTCATGGAAGAGCTGGGAAGCCAGATGGGGGAGCTGAGGCCACCACAAATGAGAACCAGCAGGAAGCTGCTGCCATGCCTAAGCCTGGAGCCCAGAAGCAGGGCCACCAGGCAGAGGGTGACACCCCGGAAGCCATGAGGAGGAGGTGCCATGGGAGGATCCTCCCCTCCTCCTGCCCTCCGCCCTCAGTGCCTCCTGCCCGCCAAGTTCAGGCGGAAGCCACGGAGAAACTCGGCCTGTGGGAGCCGGCCCCTCTGCCCCCTCTGACTCCCAAGACACAGATCAGGTCCGGGAAGAGCACGGAACAGGTACGAGGGCAAACAGGCAGGCTCCAGGTACATACACACTAATATCTGCCCCTTTTATTAAAAAAATTACGTTAGCATTCAGCGTTGATTCTTTTTCTTCTGTCTGCTCTAAGAGATCAGGTTTCCCCTTTGATATTACTTTCCAAATATTGGGTTGTATCGTGTAATCCCTGCATTTCGTTTGGCTTCCTGTAGTGTTCTGTCCTTCTGCTCTGTTTGCTCCGGGCCTGCCTCAGCACTGCCCTTTGAGGCGTGAAGATGCCTTCGTCTCCCAGGGAGGCCCTCATCCTTGCTCCGGGGTGTTAATTCCATGTCTTCCTCTTTCTTGGTTTATTCCTGTTTTATAGGAGCACATCTTCTAGTAGCTTCCCAAGAATGAGGCCATGGGAAATAAATATTTTGCCTTTGCATGTCTGAAAATGTTTTTATTCTACTCGCATTTGATTGGCAGGTTAGCTGGCTTTAGAACTCTAGGTTGAAAACAAGGTTTCCTTGGAATTTTGAAGGTGTTGATTCATTGTCTTCTAGTTTGCATGGTTGCTTTAGGGATTTAATACCATCTGTTTTTTTGCTCCTTTACATATTACCTGCTTCTTTCTCTTTGGAAGCTCTTAGGATCTTCCTTATATCCTCAAATTGTCTTTGCAAATCTAGACAATCTCAAATATAGATTTGTTTTGCTGAGAGCTTGAAGCCACTCCCCCCACAGTCAGGGAAATATCAAGGCCCAGTAGATTTGAACTTTTTGATCTTAGATAAAGCATGATGTCCCAAACGGATCAGTTCCTAATTATAGGGCTTTCTGGTAAAATTAACCATGGATGATCAAATAAAGCCTCTGCTTGTTGCTCTGACTTGGTGGATCCAGTACTTGGAATAAACAAGGCTCCTGGGGTGTAATTATAGAAGCATCTCTACCTTTGCCATCACTGTCCTTTTAAGTGCACTCCATAGGAGTATGTGTTCCCCTGCTGTGGGGTGCAAATTCAGACAAGACCCTGACTTTCCTTTTTATTAATGGCAAGAATAGGTCATAGGATTAATTTAAACCAAAACACAGTCTTAATTCCGTCACTCAGAGGGTCCAGTGCTATATAATCAGCAACACTTCAAACTTGACGTTAATGCTGGAGGATCTGTAGTCGGAGGAGGGGGCGTGGGGTCCTGCTTCTCTCTGCCTGCTCTTTCTCCCGTATCTCCAGCTGTGATCTTTCACCGCTCCAGAGAGGAAGGAGGAGGAAAAGGTGGTGGGCAGGGGGGTTCTTACTTGACCAGCACTGTCCTAGAGTGGTGGTGTACTTCTGGGCCTGGAGGACATTTAAGATGACTCTTCTGTTGTAACTGCAACTCTAGAGCCGCCCCTGCTGGGCCAGGTGACCGCAGCCTCCTTGACCGAGGCAGGGCCCTGGCTTTCACTGACTGCTCCCAACCCTCCCACGGTTCCCCCCACACCCACACCCACAGCAGCTTCTGGAGGGATCCCTTACCCTGGCGGGCTGCGTTCTTGGGCGGGATGCCTGTGAAAATGACTGCAGGCTGACTTGGCCCCATGGGCTCTGTGTTTGGCTACCTTTGTCCTGCCACTTGCGGGGGGGGGGGGTTAAGTGGCTTCTTTAGCTTTCTCCACCCTGAGTCAGGCACAGATCCCTGTGTCCCCCAACTTCAGGGAACACATACTAACTGCGTAGGTGGGTCCAATGAGGCCTCTCCCACTGGGCTTGGGAAGTAGGTCACCCATGCTTTCCCCCAAGGGTGGGTGGACTCCAACTCAGAAATTCTCTGCACAGATCCTCTCCTTAATCTTTAACAGCCCCGTTCTCTGCCCCTGAATCTAGGTGAATCCAATCAATTTTCAGTACCTCCTTTGAAGTTCCATGCACTGGTTTGTCTACGAACTCACTTAGGCATCTGGCATCCATCGCATCTTGGTGTCTCAGTGAACATTCCCAGCTTAGCATTCTTGTTTTATGGGCATCTTCGAGAATCTGCCTCCTCCTTACACCTGTCACATCATGCCCGAGTTGCTATGAAATAGCTACCTCGAATATCTGAGCGCCTCTGAGCAGTGGCTCCTCAAAAGAGACAGCGGGGGCTGGAAATTTGATTCCTTCAGAAAAGAGTTTCCTGAGAAAAGGACATCCCAATTAGTGAGCTGATAGCTCAGCCTTGTCACCAGAGCTGTCGATAGCAGAGCACGAGTGCCGGGTGATGCTTTATGAGCCAATAAAGGAGGCACCTCCAGAGTCATACGAAACACGTTTTATTTGCTTATTTATTGCCTTTAATTTTATGGGGTATAGGAGAAATTTCTCCCTTCTGATTGTGTCCAACTAGCTCTGCCCACTCCAGGAATCACATTCCCTGGCTCTGAGTGTTCCTGAATAACCACAAGAGAAAACAGGGAAACAGAACTCTATTTCTCTCTCTCCCCCCCCACCCCTGTGTGTGTGTGTGTGTGTGTGTGTGTGTGTGTGTGTGTGTGTATGTATTTGTCCTTGGTCTGAACAACTCCAGACCCTAAAAAGTCAGCTTTTGCAAGGGTAAGTGCCTGGAATCCCAGGGACACGGCTATGAGGGTCACTTCTCTATGCTGTTACTAATGTTCAGGTGCCCCCTGATTTCTTTGCTACTCATGAAACTTGGCAGTGAGCTAGAGTTATCAGCTGGTTTGGGGAAAGTCTGAACTAATTGATTTCTGATTTCCATAGACCTGGCTGGCAGACATGAAGGGAAAATATGATTCTTGAGCTAATCACAGCCTCCAGGGGACAACTCTGTCCCCAGCTCTGTTCTCGGATTTGGTGCCCGTTGTTTCCTCCGTGTAGACAGAGGAGTCAGGTTCTGCATGGTTTGGAATCCTATGGAGTCAAGATGCGGTGCAGCGGATGGGTGTGTTGGAATCCTATGGAGTCAGATGCGGTGCAGCAGATGGGGGTGCACCCTGGCCCTGACAATCCAGGGGGCCCTGGGGGCTTGTTTCACTTGCAGCTCCTTGTGGAAGTGCTGTTGGGGCTGGGAGATTTCAGCCGGCGTTTTCCCAGTTTTCTAATGTCACCTTCTGAAAATAGCATACATACATGTCAGGCCAGCACAACAGCGGTTGTGGCTCCTCTCAGGGCTGGTCAGCGATATTGTTAAGTACCAGGAGCACTTAACTTGCTACATGAGCATCAGCAACAGGATCCCGCAGCCTCTGGTCAGGTTTTGAGGATTTTGTTTTAAAGTAGGCTTTGGGATTTTAGCATTCATTATGACTAAAAGGAATAAAACGCAATTTGGGGTCTCAGGAGCCACAATTCTAAACTCTTAGGATGTCAGGAGATGTGCTCTTAGCTTCTCACCCTACTGTTTTAATGAGATTAATGATTATTTTGCACTGAGCACCTACCTGTGATGTTCATAAAAAAATGAAATAAATGACTCACATGGAGATTTGGAAGGATATCACTGTGGAAAGTAGATGTTAACAGCCTCTGGAAATATGATAATTATCAGCTATTTGAGATGTAGTGACTGTAATATGATAACAAGACGTATTATGCAGGTAGAAAGCACCCAGAGAAATGATATAAAGTAGAATTATAAGAGAAAAGAAAGAAGAGATCTTCTTTGGTTATTTGTTTTCTTGTGATAAAATTGAAATGGGAGAAAGCTGAGATCAATGTGTTGAAATTTGCCTAGCATTCAGTAGCCCCTCTTCTGTTTTGTAGAACGAGTGTGAGATTTTCCCCTAAAAGGTGCTCACTGTGTGCCTGGCAGGAGTCCTGGGTGGGGCACAGCAGACCATCAGTCTCGGGGACATTTGGCCCATGTAGGTGCCCATTTTTATGTGTGGATCCCGACTCTGGGGAAAGGCAGCCAGGGTATTTTAGACAGCTTTGGAGTAAGCCCTTTATCTTGTGTCCTCTGACACTGCGGTCCCCAACCCCCAGGCCACAGACCAGTACAGTCCATGGCTGTTAGGAACCGGGCTGCACAGCAGGAGGTGAGCAGCAGGTGAGTGATGAAGCTTCCTCTGTTTACAGCTGCTCCCCATCGCTTGCCAACCCTCACCCCTGATCCATGGAAAAACTATCTTCCATGATACTGGGCCCTCATCCAAAAAGGTTGGGGACTGCTGCTCTAATATATTTTCTAAAATATATACATCTGTGTCATCTATCGTGTCATCTATGGTGAGTTTGAGGCCTCTGAAACCCTGCTTGTGGTCCCACAACTCTTCCCAAGGTCAGGAGCCTGTGCAGCTCTAAAACATTGCTGAAACAGTGAGGAATAAATCCTCGGGCTTTGCATTTCTTGATCTTCAATGTTTGTTAAATGAATAAATCCACCTTTACTTAACATTAAAGCCCAGTGTTTCCACTTCTAAATTGTACCTTAAATACCTCTCTCCATCTCCCATGCTGCTAGCCTCATCCAAGCCACTTCTTTCCGGCACTACGCAGTAGCTCCTAACTGGCCTCCTTCCATGCGTTCTTCCTTGGAATGAACTTGAAATTATGTTAATCAGATCCTGTGGCTCCTTTGCTTAGAACCCCGCCCCCCAAGTCGTCCCATTGCTGTTGGAACAAGCTGCACACCCTCACCCAGGCTCACAGGGTCTCACGTGAGCTTTCCCCAGCCTTCTCCCTAATTCATCCTTCCCACTCTCTCAGCCAACCACCCTGGTCTCACTTTTAGCTCTTTCTTTGAGCCCCCAAGTTCCTTCTGGCCACAAGGCTCTTATATTTGCCGTCTCCTTTGCTCTATGGCTGGCTCATTTCATCTTTCAGATCCCGGCTCAAATGTGTCCTTGGTACGACCTGTGCTGACCACTCTGTCTAAAGCAAGCAGCACCTCCCCTCCAAGTCTCTCTTTGCTATGTCACAATCCCTAATGTCCTGGATTCTTGGTTTATCTTACTTAGTGCTTGGTTTATTTTATTAATGTCTAGCCAGGTGCCTGACAGGTAATAGGTACTTGATTAGCATAACAAACTTACTGGCTTGGCGGTGAACTTGGGGGCTGTCTCCCCAAACAAGCATATCCACCTTGGCTTTGCAAAACAGTAGCCCTGCTGCTGCTGTCCCTCAAGACTTCCCTCAGAGGTGGCACTCAGGATGCTGAACGTGAGGCTCACATATTTCACTCTGCACCGTCTGCACCCGCTGCCGTCTTCGGGCCTGAAATGAGCCTTCTGGAATCCTCAGGCTTTCTAAATGCTAAATATACAGCATTAATCGGATCTTGCATCTCTGGTGAATAACTAAGACACCTTTATGTTGAAATGCAGATTCTCCATTGAAAGGCAAATCTTTCATTTCAAACGTTTGAATAAGGCTGGGTTTGTATTTGTACAATAAGTTATATAGAACAGCATATTCTGGGCTCAGAGCGCTTTCATTTGATTGCTCAATAAATACGTTTTCACTCATCCGAAGCTCTTGCCTCCGAGTATTTTGCACTGAGGAACTCAAATAAGTGACAGTAGCCTATTGAATTCTATTTAATTTTACTCAATAATGTTCTGCTTAGTTGCAGGGGTTTTCTGGGTATACCAGAGATGGATTGAGCGTGTCTTGTTGGGACAAGGTGGGTTTGGGGTTGTACTAGGAGCACAGAGCAGAATAGGGCAGAGTGAGGTAGGTGACATGGATGGCCCCCCGCCCCCGCCTTGCTGCTTCATCTTGTCTAAGATACTTTTCCACGTTTCCATCTCCTTGTCTATAAAATGGGAATATTAATACCTAACCCCAGGGTTTATTCTGAAGATGATATAATGAACATGAAAATACTTAGCACACTTTCCAGCATGTAATTAATGCTTTTGTGACCATAGCGTCGCTGAACTCGAGTTAGGTGTGCGTTTTGATCATTAGCTTCATCACTCCAACTGGATTCAGTGTGTGAGAGTCTGTGTCTCTGCTCCACTCTGTACATCCAGTAGGGGCTCAATAGCACTTAAGATGTCATTTGTTATTGATTTCTCATTACAGAACTAATAAGCATCATCGATTGCACAATCTGGAAAAAACTGCTAACATTTTAGTGTAGTCTCTGCTTCCCCTCTCCCTGAATATATCCTTCTTGAATTGACTTCAGTTTGATTTACTGGGGGCAGAAAAGGGCAGCTCCTCTGAGAAATGCACCAGGCCAGAGAGAGAGTGAGGGACGGACTGCCCCGAGGCACTGCTCTCTGTGTGACCTCCTTACCCTTCCAGCCCTGGACCTGCCCTGAGCCAGGGTTCTGACAGCCAGGCGTTGGCACTGAGCCCTGCAGATCCCTCTCTGCTCCGGTCAGGTGGCAAGGAACGGTGGAAAACATGGCCCACGTCCTGGTAGCAGAGCCCCTGTCTTCTCATGGGAATTGGTTGCCATCAGCTAGTCCCAGTGTGAGATAGATCGCCTGATCTTTCCTTGCTGCACACTCCAAAGAAACATACTTATCTTGCAAGCACATCCTAAATGAAGCACAAATTGCTTCCTGTAAGTGGCTTTCTGCTGAACAAGGAGGCCACTGTTGCTATCCTCCTTGTCCGGCCGCATCCCCTTCACTCTTGGCCAGCTCTTTGCTGGACCCTCCATTGCCCCTGGACCACTGCACCACTGGTGGAGAGGGCTGGGCTACAAAGCTGTTTTATTTGTCAAACAGACACAGCCAGGGCCAGGGTCGGGCAGGAGCCCAAGAGGCCAACAGGCCCACTGGTCAGGAAGCGCCATAAGAAAAGTACTCCAGGGCTTGGATCCTGCCTAACTTACATTCTTGCAGGGTATCCTCAGGCAGGTTGCTTAACTTCTCCAAGCCTCAGTTTCCTTGCTTAATATGGTTCTGCAAGGGTTTTCCTTTTGTTTTCCAAGCCTTGTGCCATGGGCTTCATTGACATCATCCCAATTAAGCTCAAAATTTCATGGCAGAGCTGGTGTGTGCAGCAAAGTGGAAGGAAAGGGGGAGGCGTTGAAAGAGACCCAGGAAATCACAGCAAGAAGCCTGGGGTTCATATTGCCACCGGCATGATTATAAGCAGCCAGTCCCCACCTGCCTGCCTGTCATGATGCCACAGAGAGGTCCCAGAACAATACCATCCCAGAGCTGGACCGGTTCTGCCTGACTCACTGATTTATAGATGAGAAAATGAGGCCCAAAGCGGGGTATGACTTATTTGAGTAGTGTTCATTTGCTGTCCATTCATTCCTCGAACATCTGTTGTGCATCTGTTAGGTGCTGAGCCCCATGCCGTGTTCTGGGAATACACACAGGGCTAGAGTGCACACTCCTGCCCTCCGAGAACCACACAACCATGAGTGGGTAGAAAGCCAACCGAAAGGATGCTTTCTTAAGGAGGAGGCAGTTGGTGTAGACTTCTTTTATAAGAAGACTGGAATGGAAGAAAAGGGGAGAAATGAGAAGATAGAATGAGAGGGACCCAGGGGCTGTTTTGTTCTACGAGGGAGACTGGAGCACATGCATGATGCAAGGGGAATGGCCCAGAGGAAAGGCAGGGAATGAAGATGCAGGTGAGAGAGTGATGACTGATGTGCAGGGGCTCTTGAGGATGGATGGGGCAGAATCAAGAAGCCACTTGGAAGGACATTTGACTTCCAGGCAAAGATTTTTAAGAGGGGACACAAGTCAGAGGTTAGTCACCAAGACGCAGATCCAGTGAGGTGGCAGAGTTTAGAGAAGGAGCGAACTAGGGGTCCAGGGACGAGGGAGCACTGTGTAAAGGACAGGGCCCTTCAGCGGAACCCTGCTCCAGCCTGATCCTGCCTTAGAGGTCTGTGCTGGACCCTGTCACACAGTCGTGACAGCAAATCTGAGGTGGGCAGTGGGTGGGCTTTCCTTTGAAGCATCTTCCTGGCACTGCTGATACGCTGAGCTTTTTGTGAGCTTTGCGTGGATCTCTGACTTCCTTGGTTGTCTGCAGAACAAGATCCCCCAGGTGCTGTTGGGGCAGGGGGACTTCCTGTTGCATGGGTTGCTGTCACGTTGGCTGTGCTGCAGGGCAGTCAGGCCACTTTTGCATCAGGCTGAGGGCAAGAAGAGACTGTTCTAGGTGTGCTGACACTAAAACTGGCGCAGGCACAGCGTTCAACGCACACACACAAACCCTTTGTGGCAGACGAAACAAGTGTGATTATCATGTCCATTTCACAGATGAGGAGGCTGAGGCCTGAAAGGTTAGGTGTACAAACATAGTCAGGCATGCAGCCGGTACAGAGCAGAGTAGGGGCTTGTGCTTGGGATTTGGCTTCCAGACCTGATCTTTCTGTACATTGTGCTATTTGCACTCCACACAGGAACAATGATCTTAGTAATACTACTGCTATTATTAGCTAACGGGGACTGGATGCTTATCATGGCCCAGGCACTGCTAAGCACTTTACGTGAAATATTTCATTTATTCTTCCCAACGCTGGGAGGTCAGTATTCTTTTTATCCACCTCCTACAACTGAGTGAACCAAGATGCTGAGAGGGATTCAGCAACATGCGCGAAGCCACACAGGCTGTAAGTGTGACAGTCTAACCCTGGTCTGTTAGATGCTGAGCCCACTGCCTTGACTGCTTTGCTGTGCTCTCACACAAAGTGGATTCTAAGGAGCGGCTGACTGGTCGATGGGTGTGTGGGGCCGGGTCTCCGAGGATGCTGGTGGGGACTGGCTACTCGGGCATTGAGCCTGGCCTAGGGGAGGTTGCTGCCTGTGGCCTGGTGCTCCTGCAGCCTCCCCTGCCTCCCAGGGCCCTGTCTGGGCTCCCAGGGAAAAGTCTGGACCACTGAGGCAGGGGAGGCCCGCAGATGGGTCCGGGCTGTGAAGCACTGGACCCGCTCATGATGAGGGGTGGATTTTCAGAGCTGGCTCAGTGCCTTTCATCTGCCCCCTCTGTGAAGTCCCTGGGAACAGCCAGGACCAAGGTTTGGGGCCTCCGTTAGTTATGCACTGTCTGAGACATTCATGGAGGCAAGAAAGCAGACTGGCTCTTTTGTGTTTACAGCAACCCAGACTGCTTTTCTTGGCTACTAGGATCCAAAAACTAATATCCTCAGAAGCTAGATTATTCCAGTGACGTGGTTAAAAAGTGCTGTGTTCTGCTGGCCTTGTCTCAAGAGGGAGCAGTTGTGCCCAGCACACTCTCCCTGCCAAACCCTGGGTGCAGCTGTCTGACCATCTGTCTGTAGGACTGTCCACCTATCTAGCCAGCTGGCCGGCCCACTGTGGAATGATGACACGCTAGCAACATACATATTTACCTGTACATCTCATGCCAGAGAGTGGAAGGTCGCTGAAGGCAGGGAACCTGTTGGACTCATCTCTGTGTCCCCCTTGTAGTGGTTCGTAACCTATTCCCCACCACCCACACCTGCAGAGTCTGCCACCCCCATCAGTGATGGCTGTAGCGAAGCCAGTCATTCCCGAAGTGGAATGGCACACCAGGATTGCTGAGGGTCCTGTTTGCAAAAGCCCCCAGTCCTGATAACTTTGCCTACAGGTGACTCAGGAAAGTAGGGACTCAATAACAAGCCCCTGGTGTCCTCTGTCCCCCAGCCAGACCTGGCTTTTACTTCCTAGCAACCTCCGTGGCAGCCCCTGCCTCAGATGCTCTTGCAGCAGGGCTGGCTGGAGGCTTATCTGTTTCTCAAAGTGTGTTCTGGGGACACTGCATGGAGACAAGACTCAGAATCTTAAAATAAGACTCAGCTGTTGATAAGAGCTACATGGCAGGCAGGAGGGTGGATAGCACGTACCAGCCAGGGCCTGGGGACCACCACAGCCCAGGTCCTTGACAGGCTTCTCTTTCTATATCTGAGTCTATCCAAGAGCCCTCCACAGTTTGCCTTGGGGAGGTGGGGTCTTCTGATGCTCAGGTAAGGAAGATGAAACATGATGTTCAGGTGAGGAAATGAGACCTTGCAGTCATAAGTTATTGAACTTCCAAAAGGGTTCTGGAAAGAAGATAATGATAAAATATTACTACATCTGAATGAAGCCAACATTTGTGATATATAAAAGGATTACAGTATTTTTTCAGGGAATAAGACATTAAGGGTCACTTTGTTATTTGAGATTTGAGATGTTTGGCGTGAATTTCCGCTGGTTAGAGCAGGGCTAATTTCTCATGACTTGTTAGTAATTAAACTGACCCAGACCCTCTGCTCTAGAATCTCTAGGGATGGAACATCTTGGGGTTTGTATTCTCAGACTCGCCAGGTGGATTCTTGTGCACATGCTGAAGTTTGGAAATGATTATCCTTAACGCAATGGTTCTAAATCTTGGCTGTATATTGGAATCGCCTGGAGACATTTAAAAAATGAAACAAAATCAACAAAAAAAGATACCTGGAATCTCATCTCCAGAGATTTTGATTCAGTTGGTCTGGGGTAGGGCCTGGGCATCCGTAGTTTCTTGTTGTTTTGCTCCCCAGTTGACTTTACTGTGCAGCCCAGATTGAGAATGTGGGTTAAGCCGTGTCTCAGCCATGGTGCCTGTCTGTGCCCTGCATGGGCATGAGTGTGGGTGTGTCTCCTGGCTGATTCCAACCCTGGGAGACACTTATGGCCGGGACCTGGGCTCGCTGTGGCAAACAGGGGGGTTCCCTGTTGCATGCCTCTGTCCTGCCATCAGACCACAGGGCGGCCTCTGCTGTGTTCAGAGGATCTTGCTAGAAGCTGGGAGAAGAGTCTTTGTCACGTTGCCTCTCCTGTGTGGCTCTGGGTAAGAAAGGGCTCTGTGAAGGAGCAGCAGGTGGCAGCTGCAGCTGAAACCAGTGGTCCCGGAAAGAGCTCTGACCATGGAGCCGTGGGTGGCCTAAGCTGGGGCAGTAGCACCCGATGTTGCGGTTGCTGCAGAGCCAGGATCCCTGACACTCAACGCTGGCTGCTGTGTGTCAGCGTGGAGAGACATCAGAGCCCGCCCCCCCGCCACGGGCACGCACAGTGCACACAGTCAGTGGGCACACACGGGGTGCCTATCTTCTCTCCATCAAGGCCCCCCTGCTTCCTGGACCCCAGGTTAGGAGGATGCTCCTCTCCACACACACTGCTTGTGTTCGAAGATGATCAATTTATTTCCCATCTTTTATTAATCAAAGACACATGTAGCTGTTAAGCAGGGCTTCTGACTCCCAGTAGGTGAGAAGTTTTTCTACCTTCAGTCTTCTAGAAATCTCACCCAAAGCCAAGGAATTGGATCCTTCCATTGATCTTTGTGTATCCTTAGTGCTGGGCCTTTTTGGAACAGGTTGAAGACCCCAGGGATGCCCTGCCCAGGTCTCACCTCCTGTCTTGCTACCCCCTCAGTTCTGTCCCAACTTTGCCTGTCTGTGTCGTCTTTAGCAAGTCCCTCAACCTCTCTGATGGAACGAATGATTGGCCTGGGCTCTCCCTGGGAAATGAGCCAGGTAAACTCACTAGCTTACACTGTTCAAACCATGTTCTTTAGCCATAGGCCCTTTCTTTAAAGGGTTTATGTGAAATCCTAGTATGTAAACAGACAGAATTAGAGCTGCTCTGGTAAAGGGGGAAAGAGGGACCTCAGGGCCCCCCCTCCCCCATCAGAGTCCACCTTCCCCAAGGGGGGTCCACAGAATCTTTGAAAGCCACCGTCCTAAATAAGTTATTTTCAGTGGGAGGTCATCCTTCCTTCGGTGGTGGTGGGGGTGGGGGGGGGTCTGTCTCAAAATCTTGGGAAGGTTAGATGGCTCCTATACTTTGTAAAAGCATATTCCCAAATGGCCATTGTTTTTATGTGTTTTCAGCTGTGATATTTAATTTGTTTTCAAATTTCAAGCTATATGAAAGGAGGGTAGGGATTTTAACATTGGTTTATAAAGGTTGCAGTTCATTGATCTAGATCAGTGTTTTGCAAAATATGGTCACAATACGTTAGTAGGTCCCAGAATCAATGTACTAGGTTATGAACAGCATTCCTTCTTAATAGAGTGTTGTAGAATAAAATAGCATATATCAGAGTTAGTTACACACAGTAATGCTAAAGACTGTGTTGTAAACCGTTGTTTCCCTTATGTGTCTTTGTGTGGACTGGTGTCATGGGCATCATGCAAAAAACATAGCTCTCACTGTAGGTTCTGGTCAGGAAAGGCTGAGAAGCAGAGGTCTGGGTGGAGGACTCTTGTGGTTCCTTCGGGCGCTTGTGTTGGCTCCTGCCTGCATTTGGGGGACCTTCTGACCCCCCATGCTGAGCAGGGTGCTAGTGAACAGTGCAGCCAGGCAGGGGCTGGGGAAGGCAAGACTGCTCCGCAGTGACTCTGTGAGCCCCTCCTCGAAAAACCCCGGCGCCCTACACACTGTCCAGCAATTCCACTTCTCCTGCTGGGGCCTGGCAGGAGGCCAGGAGGTTAAGGTAGAGCCAGCTGACCGTGTCCAAGTCCATGGTCCAGGGAGCTAACCAGGTATGTCTTGTATAGGTGAGTGAACGGGTGTACCAGGTGGTCTGGGGATCTCCCCACAGCAGAGAGGCTTGTCACCTCCAGGCCTGTTTGGTTCACGGAGGCCACTCTCAGGACCCTGTCCTAGCTGAGCTTCCCAACCTCATGTTCCAGGTTGCTTCGGTTTCCTTGGCAGCTGGGATGCCATGGAAACGGGTCACGAGCCCCAGGATCAGAGGGCAGCATGACACAATCCGGGCAGCCTAGAGGAGCAGTGCTCAAGCCACAAGGAATCCTTGTGTTTTCCTACAGAGTGACAGCTCTGTAGGGTGGGAATCTCTGCTTCCCAGTCCTGGGCTACACGGCATGACAGACTAACATGGCAGGAAGCCCATCACCTGCTCACCCAATTCCCCAGCCTAGGAGGGAGTCAGTCTGGATACAGAGGCCGTCACTTGTGGCCTCCCGGACCTCCTCCCCTGACCTTAGCAGGAATGGGGTTGAGGGTCAGGAACAGACCTTGCTTGGTTATCCCAAGGCACCTCACCGCAGGGCACCTGTGGGCTCTGGAATCTTTCCACCCTCTTAGGGAGGATAGAGGAACTGCCTTGTGTTCTAAGTTGCCCTGTGTAGCAAACGCCAGTGGGGAAGATGAGAAGTGATGACAGCCACCCTGACAACTCCCTACTGTTTTTACCCATAATTCTGTCACCATCTCCTAGCACAGCACCTGACCAGTAACAATAATAGCAACAACAGCCAATGTTTATGTAGCACACAGAATGTGAAAGGATCTGTCACTCGTTTATTCAGTCCTCACAGTAACCCCACAAGGAAGCAGATATTATGATTATCTCCAACTTCCCACATTAGGAAACTGAGGCAACAGAGAAGTTAAATGACTTGCGCAAGGCCACACAGCCAGCAAGTGATGATGGCAAGTTCCATACTCAGGCAGTGTGACTCGGAGGTCTTGCACTCCACCAACAGGCTATGCTGCCTCTCTACACAGCTGTATCTTGATACATATTAGCTGAATAAATGAATTTCATTTATTTATAATTCCAAGTTCATGGACTTTAATTTTCACTTCTCTGTAGGTACCCAGAAAAGGTAGGGGGACTTCCTCAGTGTACAGGGTCCACCAGGGAGCTTCTGTATGAACCACCTGCCTGAAGGAAAGGGCATTAGACTCAGGCCCGTGTCACCTTCCTGAAGAGGAGGTGTTCATGGGCCCGTGAAAGGCTGTGCATCGGCATGCCCTCTCTGGTCACCCACCAACTTGGAGGCAAGGTGAGGAGGAGGAACCTCAGGGCTGTAGGATTTCTGAGCAGAGCACTCATCCTTAGCTCTGAGCCTAGTCTCCCAGGAAGGCTGGCTCACCCTCTTGAGATCCTTCTGGGCACAAGAAAAGGCTTTACTGTGCACTTGGAAAATCCATTTGTAGAGCAAAGACTCATGATTATGGAAGACAGTTCAGACCCTGTGGAAAATCCCAAGACCCACTGAAGACGCCTTGTCCGACCTTGTACACGAGGCATCAGTGTGGATGATTTTCGAAGCCCAGGGCTGACAGACAGATAAAATGGGACCCTTTTCACTGCATCCTGGACATGCAGAGTTTCTTTGTCCAAAACCTTTGCTTATTTTGTCTGGCTGCAGGCCGGGATTGCCTCCTTCCTCTGCCTCAGGTGCCCATGGAGCACAACAGGGTTGGTAAATTAAGAATTTGCTAGACGGAAAGGACTAATTTTTTTCCCCTTTCAAAATCATGAGCATGACCGTTTTTTGCACACATTCGGCCGGACACATGCTGCATTTATAATACAGAGAGTCGAGACATCATAAAGGTTTCACATCTTTCATGTGATAAATATTTTTACCGTCATGCTCGAGAAATGGATTTTGTTTGAAAATGGTCTATTTCCTTTGATGGCTTCTTTGACGTGGATTCAAAGCCTTTCTTGATCCTGCTGGGGCCTGGGGTTGGGAAAGCCTGTTTGTTAACTTTTTTCGAAGGACAAATCCACTTCTCCCCACTGCAATACAGCTGCAGCTGCTGGGGCTGGGAGATTTACGACTTAGGACAGGAATGGAAAGATGTCCGGCTGGCCGACAGCCACTGAGGGTGATGGTGTGTGCAGCCCTGGGGCCGCCACAGTTGGGGCACCCAGGGGTGGGTGAGCAGACCCCAAACTCGCCAGGGCCCTGGTTCATGTTTATCCTTCTCCACTGTAAATTGCACTTAACCATTCAGATGTGGACTATTTACCCAAAGTGGAGCCCCGTAATGTTTCTTCTTGCAAGTTTGCTTTTACAAGTGTTCTTTTCTTGTCTTTGAAATGGCACAGTTTTAATGATCTTGCTACATGCAGTGAGCAGCCACTTGGGACTAGAAGAATCTGTTTTCAGAAGAAGCTTTTGCAGGCTGCTGGAGGCTTCTGTAACTCTGTGTGTGTGTGCATGTGTGTGTACATGTGTGACTTGAGTGTGTATGCCCATGTGTGAGGATACACCCAGTTATAACTGAACAAAATGGGAACTCTGCTCCGCTCTGGGAGCTCAGATCAATAGTCCTAGGGTCTTGTGATTAATATCCTCCCCCTCCACACCTGCAGAGCACTTCTTACCTTCCTGCCAGCCTGGCATACAGGTTGCAGGTGCTCTCTGTAGATCTGGATCAGACCTGGGAAGGAGTGTTAGAGGGAGGAAGTTTGCTGGTTTGCCCAGAGCTCAGGCTCTGGGGTTTGGCTGCCTAGAGGTACCCAGAATACTTGCTCATTGCACTGAGCAGGTTGTCTTTTCCTGGAGCCACTTTGCAGGAACCCCCAAGGGTGGTGGAGGGAGCACTGAGCAGGGACCGAGGGCATCCAGGGCCTTTTCCTACTTCCCAGTCCTAGTATCAGCTGCTGCTTAGCTATGTGACTCTCTGGACCTTAGTTTGTTTATGACATAAAGGAGATGACCTAGAGGCCCGAGGGTTCCATTGAACAGTGGAAGCCACCAGGCCCTCTGTGGGCCAGAATCAGTGATCTGAGCTACCTTAGAATCATGACTTGGAGATGACATTGTATCTACTGATGAGAACGTGGAGGCTAAAGGAAAGGAAGGACTTGTCCAGGGCTACGCAGCAAATGAACTGAGAGCCTGGACTAGGAAGGAGGCTGTATTCCCTCCTCTACAGCTCTGGTTCTCAGAGCAGGGACCCTGGACCAGCAGCCTCGGCATCCTCTCCTAATTCCCTAGAAATGCAGATTCCTAGGCCCCATCCTAGACCTGCTGAATTAGAAACTCTGGGGTGGAACCAGCCATGTGTGACTTAACAAGGCCTCTGGGTAAAGTCTGGTGCTTGCTGGTGTTTGGATACCACCACTCTACAGCACATTGCTGCCCGTTAAGGCCAGAAGAAAGACACCGGAAACTGGCAGGCTTCCCAGGAGGGGCTGTTTGAGACAGGAGAGCAAAGGATAGAGTACTATTACAGAGGAAAGGCACACATGGTTTGTGTGCCTTAATTCAGGCTGCAGGGTTCCCAGAGCAAGGATTCTTGTTTGCACATCCCAGCGCCTTGGCGGGAGTCATGGCTACAGCAAGCGTCTGACGTTGGTCTGGGCTGCAGGCTGTCCTCCTGCAAAGGGCCACATTTCTTGCTCCCCGTCCAGCCCAGCTGTTCCCGTTTGTGCATCTGTCCCACAGAAGTATGCCACTTTAACGTCAGCAGGGTGGTTCCAGCTGGTTCATTCCAAGAAATTGATGTGTAGAAACACTGTGAACTCTGTGTTTTATGTGTGAACAGTCAAGTGTGTATTTAGAAGTCCGGGTGTCAGCTCCAGGCTGTCAGCTGGGTGGAGACCGTGGGGGGAGGATAATGGTATGTGCTTCAGAGTTTATTATATCTCTCGTAGGCAGAATTCTAGGTTTAAAGAGTTGTTTTAAAGTAGCAAGTAATGACATATATAAATCCTGGATCCTAAGACAGGGACATTTGTCATTCCCTAAAACGAGTTTTTCACATGGACTTTATACGGTTGGCCTAGAGTGTAAAAACTTGACCCTTTAACAGCAACTTTCATTGTGAATAATTTTCAATCAAGCCCATTTCCATTTCTGTAAGTATGTGTGCACATGGCAAGTTCTGG
>CM052438.1:144441040-144500154 GCA_028533085.1 Varecia variegata | reverse complement strand
TTCCCAGTGCCTCGCCACCGCTGCCTGGCAGCCTGTCTCCGATTCACAAGGGAAGGAAACAAAGGCTTGGAAGGCGCTGGGTCTGTCCCAGAGAGAGTGAATGGCAGACCCCCGGTTGGAGAAGGGTCCCCAGAATGCTCTGGGAGGAGGACCAGGAGACAGGACCGTCTGTGTCTGTCCCTCAAATGAACTTCAGACGCAGGGCCCAGTGCCTGTGGCTGGCAGTGACCTGGGACACAGGCCTGCCTGTCCCAGTTTCTCCTGCCTCCTCCTCACGGGTTCTGGATCAAGTCACCAAACACCCAGAGCTTCAGCTTTGCGCAAGGCCCGAGGGCAGAAACAGAAATAGCAGTGGCTATGGAACTGGCCGCAGGGCAAAAGCTAGGCCCCCTCCCCACCCACCCTCAGAGCCTCCTTAGCTACCCCCTCTGCCTGAGGGAGGGACATACAGTAAACAAGTAAAACCACAAGAACAAGAAGGCTCCACCGGTTTCCTGGGAAAGCATCCCCAAAGGTGCCCGCACCAAGGGACGAGACGCTGAGCTGTGGCTTGCAAGGAGGGCACAGCCCAGCTTGGGAAACGGCCCAGGGCTCCTCAGCAATGTGAGCTGTGTCCCAGGTGGCTCTGTGTGCCCCCTCGGCGGGGCTTGACTGTTGCTGCTGCCCAGCCTTGAGGCCACACACCACTTTGACCTTCGCAGAAATAGTGCACGTGACCCCTGCCCCACCCCCACCACCGTTGCCTCGTCCTCCCATCCAAGGCCAGAGCAGGGTGCTGGGTCCTTGCTTAGGAAGAAGTCTGGGCTACGGCCTCCTCTGTAGCTCCACTGAAAAGCCACTGGGGCCTCAGAATTTGCACCTGCAGCAATGGCAAGAGCTGGCAAACGGCTCAGCCTCACAGAGGGGGTCTGCAGGGACCTGGTCCTGGAGAGTGTGGGCAGTCAGAACTGGGCAGGTGGGCAGTACACTGTCGCTTTCTCTCCAAAGCCCGTGTCCTTTCCACTCGGCCGTGCAGTCTCAGCACCGCCACGATCTTGGAGCACAAGCCCGTGGGACAGCCCTCTGTGTGGCTGCTGCTGGCACGGCCACTCCTCATTCAGGTGTTCTTCCTACTTTCCTGAAGCATCAGCGGCTTCAGGAGCCTCAAAAGCCTCGGCAGGGTCTCCAGATGTGCTCCTCTTGCCTGGCTGATTAGCCCGCGCACGGCGCTCAGAGCCGCGGCTGTTGCTGCATTAATTGCTCCAAGCTCTGCAAGCTCTTTCCTGCCCCACCTCCCTCCTGTCTCCGTGAATTAGCACAGAGCCTGTCATGATGTGCCTGTAATTCTCCACTCTCATTAGTGGGCTGTGTGTCAGGCACTGCGGGCCATATCTCTGAGACCATATGGTGGCATTTTCCAGGTGCCCCATGTGATCATTGGTAGAACTTTCTGGAAAACAAGTCATGCACAATGAGGACTGTGCATTTCCATGGGGAAGCAGATGAGCTGAGTGAGTGGGCCTCCAGAGACTCATCATTCTTATTCACAGGGCCCCCTCTGGGAAGGGTTTGAGCGAATGATAGTCAAAATACACTTGGCAAACCACTGGCAAGGCTCAGGCACTAACTAATTTGCAGGAATACTGGCTGCAGCATGGAGCAGGGTCCTGGCACTCCTGGTTGCACCAGGCTTCCATCTTTTAGTTGCTGGTTGGTGAAAAGATTTGGAGCACCTAGAGGGACTCTGCCATGAAGATATTTCATTGTTTTAACAACTGGTATGAGCCAGTACCAAGCAATTGAATAGCCTCCTAGGGCCTGAAGTTTCTCCAGTCCTCAAGTCAGACAACATGGCCTGGCCCGTGATACGCAAGTGGGGCTGTGGTTGGCAGGTATGAGCTCAGCAGCACACCCCTAAATGCCTCTGAACTGCACTTTTATCTGTGATGGGAATGGTAAAACCCATATTCCAGGGGAGGCAGGGGCAGTGCAATGGAATTGGGGTACCCTGTATGGGGAGATCAGCTCCAGGGGCAAAGGTTTTGCAGTAGACACTCAAGATTGGCCTGCAGTTGGCTGTCAAATAGTATACTTTGCCACTTTGGAGAGTACATCTTTGTGATGTTTACCATGCTGGGCTTTGGGATGCATGCTTGTAGGTTCAAAAAGTGTTTCCAAATGATATGGCTAATCCCAAGACTTTCGGTCTTGCGTTCTTCCTCACCCTGCCCAGTGGCCATCCTAGGTTCCCTGGTTTCAGATCCGCACAGCCATCTGTCCAGCGGCCTTGAGGCCCGCCAAGCGCTCGTTCCTGCTTCTGCATCTCGGCTCTCGTTGGCCCCTCCCCAGGGTTGCCCCTCCCTGGAATGAGCTTGGGGATCACACTTATTCTTCATGGTCTGGCTCAAGTGCCCCTCCTCTGGGAAGTCTTACCTGTGCCCCCTTTCCCTCACCTTAAGGGACCCAATGGCGTTTTATACACTGTCAATCAGAGCATTGAACGCATTCTCTGGTTTGCCTTTTCCACTAAATTGGATACTGCATGAGGATAGGGAACAGGTCTGAGTAATCTTTATATTTCAATACCCAGCAATAGGCCTGGCACAGAATAAACTTGCTTAAATATTTGTTGCTTGGCTGATAAAAGGGGTTAACACGCTTTGTAGGCAGAGCTGACAGTGAACGCCAGGCCCAGCAAACAAGGGCAATGCAGCCGTCGGGGCCACAGCTCCCACACGCTGGCTCTAGATGAGCAGGATGACCACTGCCTGGGTCCCTCCGATGGGGTCCCTTGGAGCTTCCCTGAGAAACGTCAAGGATGAGGATGAAGTCAGCCTCTTTGCCTGTTGTCAGAAATGTCATGCTTGGCACAGACCCGTCGACTGTACCTTTTTCTTCAAGGGTGGAGGGATTTGTGTCCTCTCAGAGGAGTCTTTCCCTTGGAGTTTGATGAGAGGATTTCTGTATCAAGCACCTTGGGGACAAGGAGACTCAGAGGAAGGACAGGCGACAATGTGTCTGCTGGAGCTTTGGGGACTTCCAAGGGCTGGGTTTCAGGGAAGGAAGGGAACACGTGGCCTGACTCTCTGGCTCTTTGTGGCTCCATGGTTTAGGCTGGACACTCCCGGAAGGCATCTTAGTTCAGTTTTCTGGAGTCACTGGGTCTTGCTCCCTCATTGCCATCTGCACCTGGGTTTCTGGGGAAGGAATGTTTGCAGCTTTCAGTGAGATCTTTCTGTTTCTGAGCCCTTCTGGGTAAGGGGACTGGGGGGCAAGAGACAGAGGCAGACTCCCTCCCTCCCTCCCTCTTTGTCTTCCTTCTCCCCATATTTTCAGGGTATTCTGTGCACAGTCCCATTTTGGCTGCTTGGGAGAGATGCCGGGTAATTCTCTTGTATAAGAGATTTCCCCAAAGCCAGGGAGAGCAGTGGAGATTGTCTATCTCCCAGTGGAGATTGGTATGGTCTCCCAATGACCATACTCCATGGAACCACCTGAGAAGGTTCGAGAGTGCACTGTCAGTCTGTCTAACTGTGCACAACCATTTGCTTAACTGAAGTGGGCAGGGAATTAACCGCGTACGGCTGGAATTTGCCCTGGACGAGCCTTCACTGGCTGGTGCTCCCACCTGCTGGACCAGAACCCCGTCCCCTTTCCACTCTCTCTGAAAGATTCTGGGGGTCTCTAGCAGGCAGGAGGCTTTCTGATTCCCACCATGACCTGCTGATACTGCCCTGTTTGTTCATTTTACCAATGTTGGTCAAGCACCCACTAGGTGCCAGACGCTGTTCTAAGTCTGAGGGATTCAGCAGAGAGCAAAGCAAATCTCTGATCTCACAGAGCCACATTCTGCTCGGGGGAGACAAATGATAGATGGAAATATATATGTAAATAAATACTGGGGAGGGGGCTGAACGTTGAGGACAGGCCTTGCTGAGAAAGTGGCACAGAAGAGGGAACCTAGCCACGAGGACACAGAGGGGAATGCAAGAGCCAAGGTGCTGGGATGAGATGTGCCTGGTGGGTGGGACGAGTGGCCAGTGTGGCTGGAGTGAGAAAGCCAGGGGCAGAGGCAGGAGGCCAGTGCTGGGCCTTGCAGGTGTTAGGTGAGACTTTGTCTTCGACATGAGGGAGTCAGGAGGCCACTAGAGTGTCCTGAGCAGAGAGTGATGTAGCATGGCAATGTCTCCACTGGCCCTGGAGTCTCCTCAGGCCCCACTGGGGGCTCTCCCACCTGCCAAGTCACATCATCATGGTGAGTCACAGAAGGTGGACTGTGCCACACAAGCGCCACCCACGTGTGGCTATCTGGTGAAGCAACTCTTTCAGTTTCCCTCTCAGCCTGTTTCTCCCTGGGACCCAGACAGGCAGCCAGGGTGGAAGAGGGCAGGTGGGAATAATAGGTCTATGTTGTACTCAGAATCCTCCAGACACTTCTCCGAAGGCTCTGGCTCTGCTCCTGGGCTGAGTTCATTGTGCCCTGCTCAATCTTGGCCTTGCATGAGCCCTCCCTGGGTCCCCTGCCCCCGGGATACACACCTTTCTTGAGTCACCCCAGCAGTCAGACGTGCCCAAGGAGGTGTGAACCCCAGCAGTCACCTCAGTCTGAGTCCACTCCTGGGAGATGCCTTGTCCCTGGATAAGAGACATCCGAGGATCTGACCATCACCACATGTGTCCAGAGCCCCCAGGACCCTGCAGAGGACCTGGCCCAGGTACTTCTCCGGCCTCTCTGCCTGTCCTCCACCGTGTCAAAGCTGGTCCTGCTTTGCTGGACAGCCATGTGTCTGCTTTCTTACTGGAGAAGGGAGCTGGGTCCGGGACTGGCTAAGCGTAGGCCACCTGTCTATGGATGTGAAGATCCTTCATCTGGCAGGTTGACAGCATCAGCATCTTTCAAAGCTGGGGACCCCGGGGCAGGGTCATCTTCCCCATCTGAGCTCAAGTGCTGTTGGTGGAAAAGTCCTGATGGGCTGTGTGCTGTGTGGGTCCCCTGCAGCGAGCATGTGTAAGAGCTTACTGTGTGCCACACTCTGCGCCGAGCTCCTTATGTGGACCATCTCGTTTGCACTCACAAATATTCGATAATAATAGTACCTAAGAAGGTACTATTATTATCAACCCCATTTTCCAGATGAGGAAACTGAGGCTTAGGATAAGGTAGACTAAGCTGGTGAATGGTAGAGGTGGAGTATAAACCCTAGGATTATGGCTCTATAGCCAGTGTTCTTAACCAGTTCTTTGGAAAGGAAAGAAAAAAATGAAAGGAGTTCACAGAGGCATGACCTCCTCACCTAAGGGGAGTCAACTGTAAGGTGCAAGGGGTGGGGGAGGGCACACTTTTTCTTAAAGGGCCAGATGGCATTTTCAGCTTCCCAGGTCTGTGTTCTCTGCCATAGATGCTCAACTCTGCTCTTACAGCCCCAAAGCAGCCAGCAATAATATGTAAGCAAATAGATGTGATTATGTTTCAATATATTTGCATAAATTATTGGTGGCCCTTGGGCCATGGTTTGCCACCCCTGGTGTAGAGGAAAGAATATGGGGTTTGGAGAAGCCAGACCTTTGTGCAATGTCCCTGATCAACTGGGTGACCTTGGATTAGTCATTAAACCTTTTCATTTTTTATTTTCTCCGGTGTAATAACTAACCACTCTGGATTACTTATTAAATGATGTATTTAAAAATTATCTATTGAGTCCCTTGTAAGAGCCACATACTGTGCTAGGAGCCAACAATGCAGCAGGGAACCAGTCAGAGGTGGCCTTGCCCTGTGGAGTCACACCCACGAGGATGGAGAGAGGTAACCTTGGATGAGCGCAGTGCCTGGCTCTTAAAAGGAATCCAACAAAAATTGCTCCTTTCCCACCACAGTGCCCCCAGCTCATCTTTCAGGACCCAGGGGTTTTGAGGTGGTTGTCATTCATACCCACACTGAGTAAAAAGGTAGGAGCATGTGGTATCACCAGGACTTTAATATGTTTATAATGCATTATTATGCAATGCAGGCCTAATTTTGAATCATAATTTTTTCATTAACTGATCTCATTTTACTTGGTAATATCCATTTAGGTATTTGAGAGCAATAAAACTACATTTCTTTTAAACATTATATGATTCAGTTGGTTCACTGATTTAGATTTTTACTGCCCCCCGTTCCGAACGAATGAGTCATACATCTTTTTAGAGATAACAAGGACCTTCAAGATCATGCAGACTTGTGCTTCCCTTCAAGCTCACCTGGCAGGGGCAAAGAATGAGCAAGTGCACCCCGAGTTCTGGGATGGAGCTTTGTCCTCGACATATCCTAATCTGTTTAATGTTTCTGTTTCCTTTCACATCTTTAAGGAAAATTGGGGGCTGAGCTGGTGTGCCATGCTTGTCTTTGGAATTCAGCATACGGAGGGCGCATGGCATAGTGGGAGGAGCACTGCCCAGGGAGGCAGACGTCCAGGGCTTGGATCCCCCTGCTGCACTTCCTTCCCTGTGTGATCCTGGGCATGTTTCTTACCCTCTCTGGGCCCCACTTCCTTTATAAAATGGAGGTGATGATCATAGTCCCTCCCTCACAGAGTGAGATGATGGGAACAGTGCTTAGGACAGAGCCTGGCTCGTGGTAGGAGGAAGCACTCAGCACGTGGTAGCTACAGTGGGTGCCCCAGGAGTCAGGCAAGTGTCCAGTCTGGAGGCCACGGGGAGAGGAGCGGAGCCTTCTGCAGGTTCACCCAGTGAGCTCAGCCAGCACTGGGAGTCCGTTCTCACATCTTTCTGTGTCTCTCTCGCTGAGTTCTCCGGCATTGGAGTGCTTACTCTGCTTTCACAGTCATGGGCTTTCTAAGTACCCTTCTGCTCCTGATCGCCTCTGTGCACTTCTGGTGATAGGGGCTTCCTGCCACCAGAGCACCTCTGCCATGGTAGGAGGAGCCTGGGAGTTGGAAGACTCCTCCTTTTGTTCCCAGGCCTCTTCCTCTCTCCCAGATCTGCTCTTAGGAGAGTGACCCAAGAGGAGGTGGCAGTCTGTATCCCTGAGTTCCCAGCCTTGGAGACCCCAGAGCCCTAGCCCCTTGCCTGTCTCCAGCCTGTGCCTTTAGGTGGGCCATGCATCCGCTGGCTCCATACAGGCAGCTGAGGGGACACTGGCAGGGTCCCAAGCCTGCCTTTCCTGTTCCTGCCCTGCTCTGTCTCACTCCAGGCTCCCAGATCCATCTCTTTGGTACCTCACGTGTTTATGGGCACAGCAGGCACTGTCCAGTGTGCTTGCCATCTTTGCCCCTGCCATCTCTCCAACTTCTGCCCTTGAATGCTTTACCTGACTACCTGTCGCAGAGAGCTAATTCCAAAGTCCTGGCCTATCAACCCCTGTCCTGGCAAGATCTACCTGTTGCCCTGCCCCCGCCCCCATGAAAGAGATTTAAATGACCTTCCCTTGCATAATAACCCTGATTACCACTGATTGTGCACTTGTTCTGAGACATATGCTTCTCTGAGTACTTTATACACATTATTTAAAATAATCCTCACAAACCTCTGGAGGGTGGGTGGGTATTATTCCCACATTACAGGGGGTTAAATTTCAGCCTAGGGATGTTGATTGTCTGCTATGGTCATGTAAGCAGTACATGGTGGAGCAGTGATTTGAATCCGTGACTGTGTGAATCCAAAGCCTCCACTCTTATGGGTAATAATGCCCCCTACATTTTCTTGGGAAGTTGCTGGGATACCCTGAGCTGTCCTTGAACTGGAGTCGGGCTGCCTCCACAAAGTCCACCAGGGTTGCAATGAGCAGGGCCTGGAGTGCAGGGCGGGCTGGGGTGGCTTGGCTGTCACCTGTGTCACTGATTCCCTATTCCGGTGGGCAGCGTCTGGAAGCAGCAGGAGGTGGTCTGGCCAGGGGTGCTCATGGCCAGGTGAATGTCACTTGGTGGGTTCAGGCAACTCACAGCAGGACCAGACAGTGGAGAGGGAGCTGGCCTGGCAAGAACTGGGCAGAGGATTGGACCCCCAGGTCAGGGGCCAGGGTGTGGGGCAGGCTCAGGATGAGTGGGGAATGGGGGTGCAGGCTGGGGAGAGAGAAGCAGAGCCCAGTCCAAGGGCTGGGGCTAACATGTCCGGCAGGTAGACAGACTGGAAAAGGAGGGGCTTCTGACTTGAAGCCATGAGGCATAAGGTTGGATGTATGACTGTATCTCTCATGCCTAGTTGGATGGATGAATGGATGGATTCATGGATGAATGAGTCTTTGGGAAGCATAAAAATTCTAGTCTCCCCCCATTCCCCAAAGAAGGGGCTAAGATTGTTTTCCCCAGGGCTGTTGTGAGGAAGGGAAAGGGGTTGTTATGGCATATGCAGGGGTGCACTCTGACCCACCGTCTCCTGTTCCTTCTTTCTCCAGAGGCTCCTGCCAAGCCTGAGGAGGCAGAGGCTGAGCCCTTCACAGACTCCTCTCTGTTTGCACACTGGGGCCAGGAGCTCAGCCCCGAAGGCCGGCGCGTGGCCCTGAAGCAGTTCCAGTACTACGGCTACAACGCCTACCTCAGTGACCGCCTGCCCCTCGACCGGCCCCTGCCTGACCTCAGACCCAGTGGGTGAGCAGAGTCAGTGACTGGGCTCTTGTCAACCTGGGGAGATGGGGTCCCCGCAGTGCTGGGAACAGAGCCAGGACTGGGCGTCTGGACTCCTGGGTCCCTTCAGCCAGGGTCTGTCCCCACAGCCTGCATTAGGCAAGTCACCCTCCTCTTCCCCCAGCCTCAGTTTCTCCATCTGCTCAGTAGTGGAAGGCTTTCTTCCATTAGAGATTTTGAGGATTCATAACCTAATTTACTCCTTAAGGGCACCGGAATCATCTGGCATTCCCTTTAATATGTCATTTTAACCCAATTAGTTGCATTTTTATGAACAATTTTTTTTCTGTAAATGAGTTTTTAAAGTACATCCATCTTGCATGGCTAACAAGTCATTACATCTGACAGAGAAGTCGGCCTCGGCTTCTCTCTTTGTTACAGAAGGATGTTCCTTTAAGGCTCAGTGAGAATTTTTATTACTCCTAATTATTAAAAATGTGGGCACATACCACAGCTGAAAAAAATCTCATTAACTTTTGCAGCTCCCCCCATACCTTCCTTTCCCCTCTTTCTCCTTATTTTTAAAATGTTTTTAAAGCTGCAAACCATAGTGAGCTTATAGCTGGAGTCTTTGGGAAAGGTCTTGCTGTTGGGTTTGGAGGCTATGTTCTTTTAGAGGGAAGATTTGGTCCAGCTTCATAGACATTTATGGAGCACCTGCTGTATGCTCTATAAGTGGGTATGGTTGTTCCTGGCCCAGGGAGAACCTGGCTGGGATATGGGGATGAAAAAGCTGAGGCTCTGCAGAGGGAGAGAAAAATATGTATCATTTAAAGGTTATTTGTTAAGCACTTCTGAGCCAGCACAGCCTAGGCACAGGGATACAGAATGAACAGAACAGGAACCCCTGCCTTCGCAGAGCCGGGGTTCTAGTTGGACAGGGGAGGGACAGACAGTGAACAAAACAAAGACGGCAAATATGTAGTGTGTTAGATGGTGGTAAATGCTATGGAGAGAGAAAGTGGGACAGGGAGGTAGGGCCGCCTGGCATGGGAGCAGGGGGGGGGGGTGGTGGCAATTTTTTATGGGTGATCAGAGAAGGCCTCATGAAGAAGGTGACATTTCAGCAAAGACCTGGGGGAGAAAAGGAAGTGACTCATGGGGATGCCCAGGGGGAGGGGGAACTTCCCAGGCAGAATCTGGCAAGTGCAAAGGCCCTGCGGTAGAAGGCAGGAACATGCTTGGCATGTTTGAAGAGGAGGAAGGAGGCCCATGTGACTGGAACGCAGAGCGCGGAGGGCAATGGTTGGGGATGAGTTTAGAGGGGCAGCAGGAAGCCCATCAAGTAGGACAGTGGTTTTCAGCCTTGGCTGCACATTCGATTCATCCAGGGAGTTTAAAAAAAAAAATCCTGATGCCAGGGCCACACCCCAGACCAGTTAGATAAGCATTTGCAGGGCTGGCACTCAGCATCCGTGTTGTTTAGAGCTCCTGCATGATTCCAATATGCAGCCGAGGTTGAGAATCACAGAAGGGCTTGTAGGCTGTTGTAAGGTGCGTGGCTTTTACTCTGTGAGGTGGGATCCGTGGGAAGGGCTTGAGGAGATTAGTAAAATACTCTGATTGTCACTTGCAAAGGCCCCTTGACTGCTGTGCTGAGAATAGGCTGAGAGGCAAAGCTGGAAGCAGGGAAACCAGTTAGGAGGCCTCTACATATCCAGGTGAGAGGCGGTAGTGGCTTGGACACCAGGGGAGCAGGGGAGGGGCTGGGATGGGGTTGGATTCTAGAAATATCCTTAAGGTGACTTCAACTAAGTGCCACAGGGCATCAGCCTGCAGGGGGTGCTTCCACACCTCCCCTGTGGTGCCAGGTGACTTCTCTCAGCCTCTTTTTCTAGACAGAAAAATCGTCTCACTCCTCAGCGAGGTCTCCATGCAAGTGGCTTTAGCATCGGGTGGTTGGTTTCTCTTTGCACATGGACTTGGAAGGCTCTGTCTAGCTCTATTTCAGCTCATGTGCCAGACACACACCCCCAACACTGGAGAGTTGTCGGTGGACCACTCACAACAAGTGTGTGCTTAGGTAAAACAATGCCTCCTTGTGTCTGCTAATTTCCATAAAAACATTCCTGCCTGGTAACAAGGCCATTGCTTGGCTCATCCTGTTTGACTCATTTTGGAAACATCTTTTCAATAACTTAACTCTCATCCTATTTCAGATCAGACTGGCAAATATTTATATAGTGTGAGCCACATTTTTAGACACGTGTTTGTCACTTTATTTATGGTAACTCCTTGAGCCTTCACAGCAATTTTCTGATGTAGGTACTATGATTAGCCTCCATTTTACAGAAGGGGAAACTGAGCCACAGGGAGATTATATCTCCTGCCCAAGGTCACTAGTGGCAGAGCTGGGGTGTGAACCCAGGCAGTGTGGTGATAGAATTTGTACATGCAACCACTGTGCTATACTGCCTTGAGGTGTCAATTTGTGTTCCTCTAACTGGGGTGGTGGGCCTGCTTTAACAGCAGCACTGTTTGCTTACCAGTGTGGGAGGGAGGAAGCTCTGCCTTTGCATGTTGGAAAAATTGTTTTAGTGAACATGCATTGCCAAGGCTCAGAATGAAGCATGGGCTCTGGCTAGTGTGGAACTTGGATTGAGGCGGAGTGGGTGAGCCTGGGGGAGGAAGCTCATGTTAACAGCAGTCTCCAGAAGAGTCATGCTGGGTGGCTCCTGCTTCTGCCTGAGCCCTGTACCTCTTGTCAACTCCTGTTTGCTCTTGGGGACTTCTGCCCCTGAAGGGTTCCTTGGATTCTGCACTTTGCTCATGGTATTCTTGGTGCTGCTCTTCCAAATTCTAACCCTGATGTTATTTTGATCTCCATTCCTGGACCACGGAGTGAGTGTTCAGAGTCCTGCCCCACCTTCGTGTCCAACACCTCTGGCTGGTCCCTTATTTTGTCTCCTTTTTTCTTGGTGCCAAAGGATGTAATCAGACCCACATTGTCATCTGGCTGAGATAGGGCCACAGTGTGCTCAGGGCTTTGTACACAGGACAAGACATAACCAAAAGGAAAAGCATCCATCCAGCTGGTTGCTAGGCTTCATTAGCTAATTTATCCAGCCGACATTTACTGAGCACCTGGCTTGTGCCAGGCACCCAGCAAAGGATCAGGCAGACAGAGCTCCTGGAGCTGACACTGAGATGGGAATCGGAGTGGAAGGTGGATGGGCAAGGCAGGTGATCAGAAAGCTTCTTGGCCACCTCCCAGCCCCTGTGGGGAGGAGTCATCCTCGCAGGCTTCTAGGAAGGCAGGGACTTGAACTTGATGGCCACGGAAGCCCTGTCCCTCCCTGGCCTCTGTGGCAGGGAGGCTGGGCCTGGTGAGTGGCTTCTGCAAGGACCCTCCCTTTGCTGATGTTGACTGCCCCTCCCCTGGGGAAGGAGGCGCATGGGCATAGGAAGTGCAGCAGTTTCTCTAACCTCTTCTCTGCAGAGAAAGGACACACTTCCTCAGGGTGCCAGGCCCCTTGGCTTTTGGGGAAATGGAAATGCCCTTCATTCTCCCTGTGGTGTTGGAACAGCAGGAGCAGAGCAGGCCCCTCTGCCATCCAGGTAGGAAGACCCAGGGGAGCCAGGACATTGCCAACTTCCTTGGTGAAACCTCCTGGACCTCACCCTACATTTGCCAGGGCCAGACAAGGGTTTGCTTGCTTCCTTTCTGGGCTGGGAAGACACCCACCCTTGGGGCTGAAGGGAAGAAAAGCTGCATCTCAGCCTGGCTGGACTGTGCTCCCTCCCTCAGGTCCCAGCTGCAGGCTCCAGACTTTCTCTGTGCCCTTCCTCCTGCCTGGTGGAGTCCACCCTCTTCCTCTGTACTGGTAGCCTCCCAAATAACCCAGGAGGGGAAAAAAGAGGAAAAGGAAAAATCAAGCCTTGATTGGGGGATGGACTGCAGAGGTGTACACATTTGTCAAAACTCATTGTGGCTGGGCTCAGTGGCTCACGCCTGTAATCCCAGCACTGTGGGAGGCCGAGGTGGGAAGGTCGCTTGAGGCCAGGAGTTTGAGACCAGCCTGGGAAACATAGTGAGACCCCACCCCTACAAACAGTAGTGAGCTAAGCTGATGCCACTGCACTCTAGCCTGGGCAACAAATCTTAAGTGCACACTTCAATGAAGGGTTTTTTGTTTGTTAGTTTGTTTTTTGAGGCAAAGTCTTGCTCTGTCACCTGGGCTAGAGTGCAGTGCTGTCATCATAGCTCACTGCAACCTCAAACTCCTGGGCTCAAGTGATCTATCTTCCTACCTCAGTCTCCCGAGTAGCTGGGACTACAGGTACGCGCCACCAAGCCTGGCTGATTTTTCTATTTTAGTAGAGACAGGGTCTCGCTGTTGCTATTGCTCAGGCTGGTCTTAAACTCCTGGCCTCAAACGACCCTCCTGTCTCAGCCTTCCAGAGTGCTGGAATTATAGGCAAGAGCCACCGTGCCCGGCCCTCATGTCACATTCTTCAATGCAAGCAGTGGCTGTTATTTCCAAAGAGGGGCCACAGGAAAGTCTAAGGGACAGGCGCCTGATCTAGTGGGGATTGTGGGTTGGCGCAGGAGAAGCGGGAGCTCCTGGTCTCAAGCTCCAGGGCTGTCATGTTGCTATGGCAACTCTATGGCCTCCCTCCAAGGTAGCTCAGGGCAGAGCCTCTGGCAGGTGCTACTTCTGCCTCTTGCTGGGAGATCTTCAGAGTCTCCTGAGCTTTGTCATAATGACTTTGCCTTCCTCTCCAGTGTCCCCTGAGGTCCATGTTTCTCCTTCCCAAGGGTTAGGGTGGAGTAGCTCTTGGGCTGACAGGTGGGTTTGAGCCTGTGGCTGGGCCTTGAGGGATGGTAAAGGTGGTTAGGGTATTTTCTGCAGTCCTAGGTGGGGCCACCTAGGACAGATCCTTATAGCCCACAAAGAAGCCCTGGGTCGGGAGCTGGAGAGGTCCTGTGTAAACATCAAAGTGGGCAGGAGTAGGACAGGATTGCAGCAAAGAGAGGATACAGCCCGGAGCCAGGGGCACTGGCCTCCCTGGGAGCAGGTTAGGGACCATCCAACGTGGCTGTGAATGTTTGCTGCCACTGCTGTGGGTGTGGCCAGGTTTATATGTATGGATTGGGGGGTTGTGGGGTCTGGGTGGGCAAGATTATTGTAAAAGTCCAGACTCCAGATAGACATCTGAGATCTCTGAACAGATCGCTGGCCTCATAGGTAGGCAGAATAGTGTCCTTGCAAAGCTGTCCACATCCTGATCCCCCAAACCTGTGAATATGCTATGTTACATGGCACAGGGGAATTAAGGTTGCTAGTGAGATGACTAAAATAAGGAGATTTTCGTAGATTACTTAGGTGGGCACAATCTAATCACAAGAGCACTTAACAGTGGAAGAGGGAGGCAGAGTCAGAACCAGAGAGATGGCAACGTGAGGAACACTTGACCAGCCACTGATGGCTCTGAAGACGGAAGAGAGCCACGAGCCAAGGCATGTGGGCAGAGCACGAAAACAGACTCTCCCCGAGAACCTCCAGAAAGGAGCACAGTCCTGCTAATATCTTGATTTTAGCCCAGTGAGACCTGTATTGGACTTCTGACTCCCAGCACTATAAGATGATAAATCTGTGTTGTTTTAAGCCAACAAGGTCATAATACTTTGTTACAGTAGCAATATTAGTATTAGGAAACTAATACAGTATACAACTTGTTGCACGGGATCCTATGGTTAGAGGGGCTCTGTGATTGGTTTAACACTTTGCTGTCACCGTGTTAGAATTCTCGATAATAATTTTTGAACAAAGGGCACTACACTTTCCTCTTGCACTGAGCCCCACAAATTATGTAGCTGGTCCTGGGGCAGGAGGAGGGTGGCCGTGGGAGGAGCAGCTAGGACCATGATTGCTGGACCATCTGGAGTGGCTGCCCATGGGCTAATGATTGGTGCTGTACAACTGCTTAATGTGCATTTTCTCATTTAACTTTATCCTCATGTCTCTCTGAGGTAGTGACCATTATTCCCATTTTATAAAGGAGAATACTGAAAATGTGCAAGGTTAAGAAACCTGTCCAACTTCCCACAGGTGCTATGTGGCAGAGCCAGTATTTTTACCAAGGTCTTGTGACTCCAGGACTCTACCTCATCACCTTGCCCCGCCCTGCGAGCTTTTGTAGTTTGGGATCTTGGGCCCGTGGAGAAGACCCAGAGGTCCGTGAAAGATATGTCCTCTATGAAGACAGCTTTAGGACAAAGGGATAAAATAAACATCCTTAGTAATGATTCTGCTGCTGCACTGAAAATAGTAACTGCACAAACACAGTTGGGGGAGGAAATACTCTTTAACGAAAGTACTCCAGGAAAATACTCTGGTTCTTGTTAATGTTCAGGTCATTATGGGCCAATAGTATGATGTTGTTGTTCTTAAAGGAAATGTAACCTTGAGCTGTATTAATAGAAGCATAATGTCTTAAAAGAGGGAGGTCATAGTTTTCTTCTACTCTGCTACTCAGAGTAGCGCAGTTGGATTTTAAAAGATATAGAGGAAGTAAAGTATTTAGAAGAGGACAATCCAGAAGAGAAACTGGGTAACCTGTCAAATAGATGATGTTTCTGCTTAAATTATAGAGTAGTAGTTAAAACCCAGTTCCCTGGGTTCCAAGGCAAGGTCGCTCATTTACAAGCTGAGTGACCTCCAGCAAGTTACCTAGTGTCTCTGTGCCTTCGTTTCCTATCTATAGATTAGGGATGGTAATACAGAGGTTGAATGTGTAATACATGTGTGTACAGCTCATGGGACACTGCCTGAGACATGGGAACTGCTATTTAACTTGTAGTTACTTTTATTATCTGGGTCTCTGATTTGTAAAAGAGATGACTTAGGGGGACATCATTATGACTTTGACTACCTGAAGGACCACTACGTGGACAAGGAGCACGTGGGACAGGGCACTGCCCAGGCAGTAGATGAGAGCAGGGCCAGATAGGCACCACAGGGCAGATCAGATGGAGGTTCCCACAGAGTGACTTCTCCCCAGCGCCACAGTTCTGGGCATCAGAGGCTGAGCCCTGAGCTAGGCTTTGCTGGAGAGCAAAGATATACCATTCTCTTTTGGGACCTGCCCTCCCCTCCCCAGGCAGATCTACAGGCCCTCCCTCCTTTGCCTCACCAGGTCCATGGGACCCAGCCTCCCCTCCCGTGGCAGAGCTATGGGACCTCCCACCCCTACCCTGTTGGATCTATGGGACCCTTCCTCCCTTGCTCCAGCAGTTCTGTGGGACCTTCTTCCCCTTCCCAGGCAGATCTATGGCACCTTCCTCCCCTCCCCTGGTGGATCTGTGGGGCCACTCTCCCCTGCCCTGGCAGATCTATGGGGCCCTACCACTCCTCCCCTCCCCTGGCAGATCTATGGGCCTGCCCTCCCCCACCCAGCTGATCTGCCCTGCCTCCTATTCCTCAGCTCTAGTTGCCTTGGCCTGGCCTGCTCACCAACAAGTTCACCACACAGAGACCCCTGGTTCCTAGTGTGGCTTTCCCACCTGATCCAGCTGACTTTTGTCCCATGGGCAGCTGTCCTTTCAGCCCCAGGGATCCCATATTCCCCAGATCTCTATGATGTTTTAGGAACCAATGGTCTCCCTGCTTCCTGCTAATTGTTTGCATTGCAAATGATTCTTTTCCCTATTGTCCTACTTTCAGTCTGCATTTTATATAGCAGATCCTTTCTGTAAGTTGGTAAATCCACCCGAAATGATGTCTGTTGAACTTCTGCCGCTGGATGAAAGTTGAATGTTCTGATGATCTCATGGACTTAGTAGTTTACTTGTCAGCGATTCCTGTGCCAAGTTCTGCTCCTAGATCAGGCCCGGCCTATTTCTCTTGTGTTGCAGACTATTAAAACTCCCGGTTCTCAGCTGCCCATCATCTCTTCCACATCTGGGCCAAATGTGGTATCTGGCCAGGCCCCTGAAGCCCTGGGTATACTTGGTGTCCCCACCCTGCCTCCCCTATGCCCCACTTCACCCCCCGATGTATTGGATGATCTGGGCTTACTGCGGCAGCCAGTCAGGGAGTGAATGTACAACTGGGTGATTCCTGTCCCAGCAGGCCTTGGTGGGATTCCCACCCACAGAGCTCTCATGGGCTTGAATTCATTCTCTTGCTTATTAGTTCTCGTATGTATTTGTGTGCGCGTTCAGCCAGTCACCAGGTGCTTTCTGAGTTTCTACTCTATGCTGGACATCGTGCTGGCCACTAGGGATACCCGGTGAGCAAAGCGGCCATGGCTCTGACCTTGCGCAGCTTATAGTCTAGCAGAGACACTGACATTTGGTAAATAACCACATATAAAAACGCATTACAATAGCATGCAAGTGGCATGAAAGAAGAGCAGAGGAGTCTGTGAGAGTCTCCTGGGGAATAGGACTCCAGCCCAGGAAGTGAAGTGTGTCTTTCTCTCTACTGGGTTGTGTTTGTGCTCCCAGGGAGTGGGGAGCTAAACCTGCACAGGTGACCGCAGGTGGCTGGATTCTTTGCAGGCTGACGCAGGCCCTCAGTCACACATGCTGAAGCTGCACAAGCGGGCTCTGGAGAAGGGCAACGGGGTTCAGGACATCCTGGACGGCTCCAGCCTGCAGTCCTCCTGCCTCTGCTTCTGCTGTTTCTCGCAGTGGCTCCTGTCCACGCCTGCAGTCACTCACTGACGGTGCTCTGCTCCCTCCCTGCCATTTCCGCTGCCCTGGACTTCTGCTTTCCCTTCTTGGATCTCACGTCCAGCCTCCCCAGGAGGAGGGGTTGAAAGAGTTGCTGGCCATTCTTCAATGTTGTGAGATCCAACTGCACAGAGCTTTGTGCTAGGCTGTCTTGTAGGCCGGCAGCTATTTGGGGCTCAGGAATCAGCCTCTGGCTCCATTAGTTGTGAGTCAACTGGAGAGGCCACATGGCAGAAGAGGCAGCAGCCTTCATACAGGGAGTCACCGGGATTGTTTATCTCAAAGGCAGCAGTGTCACAGGAAGACAGTTTCAGGTGTCAGGTGCTCAGTAGTGCTTATCGTATTTGTCCACGTCATCATTTCCCACTAGAGATTAAATATCCTCTCCATTTTTCATGCACACTTGGCAGCCTGGAAGCAGGCCCTCCATTTGCCCCCTCCCAGGTCTCTGGGTTGCTAGTGACACAATACTGCTGTCTCACCAGGCGTATCTCTGGGTGTGGGTGGAGAGGAAGGTGGGGTCCATCACTTAGCAGGGCTATGAGGACAGGCTTTGGAGTCAAAGGAGCCCAGGTTTAAACTCTGGAAGATAACTAACCATCGTGACTCTATTTCCCTTGTCTGTAAAATGGGGATAATTATATTTACCATATAGGATTATAAGAAGGAATAAAATGGAGAAAAAGAATAAAAATATCTGTGCATCTCTCAGTGTGGTTTATGGCATATTGTTAACACTCAGTAAATGGAAACTTTTGGTATTACTATTTCCAGGTGTTCTGCATGGAGTCTCAGGTCAGGAGGGGCAGCCAGCAGCACTGCAGTCTCCTAATTCCAGAGGTCGTGGAGATACAGACCCCACGAGAGGGAGGGAAGGCTTGACTGTTCTCACGGCCGGTGAGAATCCCCACCTTGCCCTCTTCCTCGGGTTTCATTAAATGCAGCAGACTGGCAGCTGGCAGATGTGGGAATCTATCTAATCTGGAAAGGTCTGGAAGAGGCTAGACATGTACCCGAGTGAGGCTGGAGGAGGACCAAGCCAGTCCTGTGGGAGCAGGTAGAAGGGCAGAGGCTAGAGGGAGGACATGGTGGCCATGAGGGCCAAGAAGGCAGTGCTGACCCCGGGGCCGGATCATCTCCCTGGGTTTGTGTGCAGGTGGTTAGTGGCTCACCTGAACCCTGTGCACTGATTACAGCTGAGAGGGAAGGGCCTCTCTGGGAAAAGCCTGGGAAGAGAGCAGGGCCAAGATGATGCCCTCAGGGGAGTGGTCACCTGGGAGTGTCACCTTCTCACTTGCTTTGTCCAGGTGGATCCCTCCTCTCTGCTCCCACAGCCCAGCAGCGTCGGGCCACGCACCCAGTGTGTCTTGGGACAGACCCCAGTTCACATTCTACTTTGATCTTCATTCTAGAAGAGTTCTGCCTACTCTCCCCACCCCCAGGCCAGGTAGTCTCCATGAATAATCTGCTCTGATGGGCTGGGACCTTGCAGATTTGCTGAGGTCAGAGAGAAGGGAGGACCTGCCATCCAAGATGAGGTGTCCATTGCAGCGGATGAAGTCTGGTTGTCGCCTTGGGTCCTATCTGGCGGCTGGGAGCCGGCTGCACCTCACTTGGCCCTGCACTGCCTCCCCTGGTGACAGCACTGGGGTTCCTGGTATAAATCTGCCTCATAAACAGCTCAAAACCATCTCGGGGATCTCTGCAGGGAGACTCCCTGCGTCGCTGCTCCCTGTCCCCGCATCTCCTTGTGTGTGCAGAGATCTGTAAAGTGGAGTTGTCTCGACCATCAATTCTGGCTTTTTAGCCAACCGCATCACTCCCTCTCAGAGACGCCTTCTTTTTATCTCTAGTGGAAAATGGCTCAACTTTGAACAAGAATAGAATTAAAAAGGGAGCTTTTTATGGCTTAATTTTACAGGAGAATGTGCCTCTTCTCAAAATGAGCAAGGGCTTGCTGTCATACAGTTAGGCGTCCTCAGGCAGCTTCCACACGGAAGCGCTGGGCACACGGTGTGGCTCCTGGAGTTCCACGTCCTCTGGCCCTGCCCTGGCGAGCCCAGAGTGCAGAGGCAGGAGAGAGGCTCTGCGAGAGTGGCGCAGGGTCTCAGCCGTGCAGGAGTGGGTGGCCCCATCCTGGAGGGTCCGGGTGCTAGGGGAGGACATCTCAGCGGTGTGAACAAGAGAGGCAAGACCCACAGGGCCAGCGCTGGGTTCACGGCCAAGCGAGTGGCTGGACTCTGGAGCAGAGGCACGGGGCTTGGGTCCAGAGCAGTCCTCTCCCAGGGCAGCTCGTGGAGGTGTGCTCCTTTTGGAGGACTGGTCTGTAGCATGAAGGCCTCTGCCCTGAGTTTGGCATCTCACGATGATGACGGTGTGACAGGAAGCATGTGACATCTGCCTGGCGTGCTGGCATGCTGTCTTCTCCCTCTTTTTGCCTTCTCCCCTCAGCAGTGTAAGTTCTGCATCCGTGTTGAGATGAAGATGAGAACCATGACTGTGCTGACGTGGTGTGTACATGTGTGCTGGGGAACATGAAAGGGAACTTACTCCACAAATGCCGGTGGAATGGAATGCCCGCTGTTTGCCAGACACTGTGCGGGGCGGGGGGCCGGTGGCTGTGGGAAGGGCCAGGCTCTGCCCTCAAGAGCTGTGGTCTAGGCACAGGGGCCCCCTGCCCTGCTTTTCTTAGGACCTTCAGTGCTGACACTGGGGAAGTCCTGCGAAAGCAGGACGAGTTGGTCACCCTGTCTAGTCAGGGTGGCAGTAAGGGGATGTTGCTTGTGGCATTTGGTGGCAACAAGGTGCTGGTTGGGAGGGAGGGAAAGTTTGCAAACTATTTCTTTAATGAGATGTCTTCTGTTTGCCACATGAGATAAAAGACCCTCGATCTTGTAAGGGAAGGCTTCTAAGTGATGACTTCTTCCTCTTCCCCTGTTCTATGACCAAGACACAGAGCAGAGAGGTCCAGTGGCTTGTCCGTGTCCACACAGCGAGGAGGGGCAGAGCTGGGACCAGCACCTGTGTGCCCTCATCTTTCCCTAGGAACTATGCCACTGCCTCGGCCTCGTCTTTCTTATCCCAACTACCCTTCACCTGTCTGCTCACCTGGACTCGTGTGGGTCAGGTGTGGACAAGCTGACAGCTGAGGGAGGGTGTGAGTGATGGGGAGAGGGGCAGGCAGCGTGCTGCCGCTGGGAGGCCCTGAGCAGTTCCTGGGAGAGAAGAGAAAAGAGGGGGGCCGGAGGTCAGCACGTTGGGCCTGGAGGGATCACTGAATTACAGGGTAGAGAAAGTGACAACTTCAGGAGACTGAATGTGAGCAGTTGGGGCCATGGATGCAGGGGAAAGGGGGACAGGAGGACAAGAGGTTGCCTGGGGGTGAGAGGACCTGACTCTCCTTCAGGGAGAGAAGGTTCGGAAGAAAAAGGAACATTCTAATATCAGGGGCATGCGCGTGTGTGTAACATGTAGGCCGTATGTCAAACAAGCAAACCTGTTACCTTTGCTTGATTCCAAAAACACTCCCTGAGCACCTGTCATGTGTCAGACCATGGTCTACAGTTGGGAGACAGCCTGGTACGAAAACAAAGCCCCTGCTCTCAGGGGCTTCCTCACCAGGGAGGGAGACAGTAAACAAATGTGAATATGATGCCGTATGGTCGGTGTTCAGTTATGTGCAAAAGAGTTTTCATGTGAAAACTTTATGTTCAAAAGTCTTTCATGTGAAAATTGTGATCAGCAGGCTTTAGCTTATAAAACAAATATGACATTTTGATTCTGCTTAGAGAAAGAGCATCAGGAGACCAGCTTACGGGGACCCGCGGCTCAAACCATCATGGCCATTACTGAGAGAAATTAAGATCGGTCCCCTCGGAAGAGAGAGAGACTGGGTAATTACATTCAGAATTAAGAAGGGAAGAGAAAAACAGCTGGGAACAACCCAGAGATCTGGGTAGTGAGACCCAGAGAACTCAGAGGAGCCCCTGGGGACGTGCAGAGAGACACAGGGACACAGTCTTCATTGCTTGTGTTCAGTGGGAAGGACAGTGAACTTGTACCTATATGTTGACCTTCTTGGGAGCAACCCATTATACTTATGTGAAAGGAGAATAAAGACCATGTGCTATTCGTTTGACCGTGTATGGTATTACTTTTTCAATGCAATTAGCAAGTCGTGTGTGTGTGTGTGTGTGTGTGTGTGTGTGTGTGTGTGTTAATTCTAGTCTCTATCAGTTTTCATGCCTAGGGAAAGCCCAGATGCTGGTCTTGATCACCATAAATAAGTACTAGCTAGAATAATTACTTGACTGTCAACCACAAATGTTTTAATTGCTGTTATAAAAATTGTATTCACAGCAGAAAAAAAAAATTGGAAAGAGTCTGATGAGCTTAAGAAGTTATTCCAGTCTTTCTCCCTTCTCCTCCCTATCTCCGTCCTTTCACTGCAGTTAAATAAGCTGGTTCCCTCCTCTCGGGCCACAGCACTGTCCCCTCGGCCCCACAGGACATGTGCATGACTCACTGCTGTGTGCTCTGCCATTTAAATTTCTGATCTAATCTCTCCTCCTCAGAGAGGCTGCCTGACCACCCCTTCCGGAACAGCTGCCACCATGCTGCCCTCTTCCCGCGAGTTGCTTTTCATCTTAGCACTTGCATGGAATTGTATCATTTCTTTGCTTCCGTGTTTATCCGTCTCTCCCTTCACAGCATAAGCTCCATGAGGACAGAGACCTTGTCCACTTCCTGCTCTGCCCTCAGTGCCTACAACAGTACTTGCCTGGTGGAAGAAGCTCAATAAGCATTTATTCCATTAAATACAAGAAAGAGTGAATTCTCCACCAATCTGTTTAACTTGATGGTTTTATTAAAATTCTAAGTATGAAGTGGATTTGTGAAAAGGCTCAACTCGTTCCCCCATCCCCCTCTGGTGAGAGAGGAGAGCTGGAAATAGAATGGGAGAAGTTTCTGTAAATTTCTGGTAACCATAGAGACGGTGATTTTAGTTTATTAATCTCATACTCTTAAGCAGGCTGGGGCCCCATGGTGATTTCTCCAAATTGCTCAGTGCTGGTTATCCCGCAGCCTTCCTCATTAAGGAAGAGCAGGCCCATTCCCATCCTGCAGCACTTTAATTACTGACAAGCAGGAGCCCCATGCTATTACGCTCATGATTGCGTGTTCTAACCTGGCCGTGCCTCCCACTTTGGAGCAATGGCTTATGGTCACCAGCCCTGGACCCTTGGAGCCTTCCGTGGCAGGTGGTGGGTGAGGGCAGCCTCCTCTCCAAGCCCAGGGCCTGGGACAGGCGGTAATTTCTGCCCTGTGCTTTCATTCAACTATACTGAAGAGGGGAGCTCAGTGCCTCTGGAACAGCATTGAGTTTCAGGCAGGGAAGGTCACCAGCAGTGGTTTCCTACCCACCAAGGCTATGCTTGCAGGGGAAGGAATTGGCCTTGGGAATCATGGTACCTCTTATTGTCTGGCCTCTCATGGGGTCTGATTTCAGCATTGTAGGTTCCTCTTCATATGAGGAGTGACATGCAGTCTTTTATGAGTTTGTCTCAAGTCCTTTGGGTAAGAGATTTCCAAATGGCTTCAGGGTTTCAGTGCGGCTGGGAGAAATGGGCCAGTTAGGGGCTGTGTCTTCCATGGCTACTTCTCCTTTGGGGAGAAACTCTGGTGCAGATGTCTGTCAGAAGACCAGAATTGGGATCCTGTCTTGGCAGCAGACTCACAGTGCAGCCGTAGATGGGGACTCAGCCGCTCTGCGACTTGTTGTCCTCATCTGTGAAATGGGATTGGAGTTGGTCCTTTCCCCCGTCATTAGTGTTGAGACTCTGACTCTAGCTCCAACCTGGTTCTGGAAGCCGGCTCCCTGCGATGAATGAGCAGCAGGGAAGGCCCCAAGCAGTGTGACTTCTGGAGTGAAGGGGAGTACAAGTCTCTGGGAGGAGACTTACTTCTCTCCTGAAGCTGGATGCCTAAGGTCTGGCCTCACCCAGGTGTTGGTTGCCATTTTGGAAATACTAAGACTTTACTTTGGTTTCATTTTCCATCCCTTTGGATTTAAAGACGTTGAGTCATTCTCCCAGTAAACACTCAGAGACTACCCTCCAGCTACCATGTGCTGCACAAGGTGCTCACGTTCATCTGGAATAGTCACTGACAAATTCACGCTCAGTTGTGGAGCACACTGGTTCCAATGGCTGTGGGCCTTTCTGCTGCACACTTAGGGAGCATCTTAAGTGTATCAAAGAAGAGGCCTGGGGAAGAATCTGGACTCCTGAGCACGGGTGAAAGCTGGAGCCAAGACGTGGGGTGGGTCAGTGCCCGGGTGACTGCAGCTGAGCTGCTGACAGATCTAAGAGCTTGGCCCTTCTTTCCAGGTGCCGCAACCTCTCGTTCCCTGACAGCCTGCCGGAGGTGAGCATCGTGTTCATCTTTGTCAACGAAGCACTCTCGGTGCTGCTGCGCTCCATCCACTCGGCCATGGAGCGCACGCCTCCGCACCTGCTCAAGGAGATCATCCTGGTGGATGACAACAGCAGCAACGGTGAGTGCCGGAGCTCCCTGGGGCCCAGCCCTGCTCCCTGGCTGATGTATGAGCGGACAGTTCAGCATCCGGGTTCTCATTTTCTTTAGGCTCTCTGTAGCCTCTTTCTCTGGGGTGTCACCTCAGAGAGGAGAAATTCACGGTGGCCACTGCTTTGGAAGGTTCACTATCATACGTGTACCCTCTCTGCATCACAGAGGGGCCTGGTCCTTAGGCTTCTCCTCACTGGCTGGCCACTCTCTCCTCCCACATTTCAGTGCAATATGACAAGGTAGAAGGCCTTGACCTCCACCTCACCACGTATGCAGTGACTCTTTTCTATGAAGCACCATTTCACTTAAAGTTGTTTCTTGGCCTCTGCCTGGAAGGTTGTCCTTTGGTGTTGTCTTAGCAATGAGGGTGATGATGGTGGAGCTGTTGATGGTGCTGCTGGTGGTGGAGGGCATGGAGGTGTTGACGGTGGGGATGGTAGTGGGTGGGTAACCCAATGACAGCAATGGAGCAGTTGAATGTCTAGCCTCTGCTGGGTCCCCTGCTCCCTGTTCCGTCTGTCCCTAGCAAGTCTCTGGGTGGCCTGCACACACCTGGTTAAAGCCTTCCCCTCACCAACTCCTCTTATCCAGCCACCACCAGCTACCTCTTTCCCTTGGTGCACATTCCTTGGCCTCTGATTCTCCCCAGCCCCCTATACCACTCCCATAATATTTTCCAAACTTGAAGACCATGTTTCGAGACAGTTTAAAAACCAGTGTTCTTGATAGGACCGTTTGTATGGATGTGCCTCTGATAACGTGTGATTTTTCAAAATAGACTGCTGAGCCTCACTGTATCGCAGAGTCACTGAGCGTGTGTTATCTTCTGAGCCTTCTCTCTGGTGTCTGGTAGTAAATTTCCCAGTGAATCAGTTGCTGTAATGAGAAGTTCAGATGGGCAATTTGTGATTTGTTATCAATTAAAGCTGAAACATATCAGATAATTGGAATGTATTTAATCTCAAAAAGCAAATTTTTGTTTGCATTCTATCATCATGTAGTCAGAAGTGCAGGGCAACACTGCGATGGGGATTTAGAGCTTTCTGAAGGGCAGCGCTCAGGAATTGCTTGGTTCCTATTGTTCCAGGGACGTGAAGGGAGGAAAAGGCATCAGGGATGGCAGCAAACAGACCACGTAGCTTTATGGGTGGTCGTCCATCATGAGGGAGGCAGGAAGGCTCTGATGGCTGTGTACTGTCACCCAGCTGGGGACCCACAGAATGGATGCCTCAGAAAAACCCATTCCCTGGCAGCTGACACCAGACAACCTGACCAGCCCACCTCCGCACCCACCTCAGATGACCCCCCCACTTCTTACAGTGTAAGGAGGCACAGGAAGGAGGAACTGTCCTTCAAGGACAAGCACATCCCAAGTAAGAGCCATCCCTAGGCCCCATTCTGCACATCCTCACATAACAAGAGAGGTGAGAACGGAGCCCCAGGAGAAGGCAATCTTGGAGCTTTTTGTTTCATCCCCGTGGCGAGAACATTCTCATGTCCTCAAGGATGACGTTTTGTCTCTAAACCATACGGGAATAGCTGATATTGAGTTTTAGAAATTTAGATAAAGAGAGTGAGTCAGATGTAGAGGATTTCCTATTGAAACTTAAAAGAGTTTGGACTTCATTTTGTAAATGGCAGTAACCATTGAAAGCTTTTGGTTAAGGAGGAATGATGGGGGCAGAGCTGGGCAGTGGAGACATTTGGATGTGTTTTATGATACTGGCTGGGGAGAGGGGCGTCTGGAAGGAGGGAAATGGATGAGGAGCCTATTGTAGCAGCACAGACCAGACGAGAAGTCAGGGCCTGGAGCGGTGGTGGGTGGATGTGGGCATTGGGGGCAAGATGCAGGCCTGAGAGATGTCATGAAGGGGGACCTGTTGGACCTCTTGACTGAGAGGCCACGGGCAGGGGCCAAAGGAGGGCAAGTCAGTGACGACTCAGAGGAGGGTAGTGCGATGCCCTGAGAGGAGCAGGCAGGAGGGGCAGTGCCTGGGCTCAGGAGTCCTTTGTCAGGGATGCAGATGTGAATCACCTGTGGGAGCTTTCAAAGCCAAAGCTCTACAGGGTCACAGCGATGATATAGTTAAGTACCTCACTTATAGCAGTGGTGACACAAAGCTGCACACGTGATCAAACTGCATTGAGCTATACATGCACACACAAAGGAGTGCCTGTCTGTGTAACTAGAGAGAGCTGAACATGCTCTGTGGATTATGGCACATCAATGTCCTGGTTTCGATATTGTACTATGGTTGTGTAAGATGTCACCATTGGGGGAGGCTGGATGAAGGGTGCACAGGAGCTTCTTGTACCTTTCTGTGAATCTATAATTATTAATACTTCGAAATACTAAGTTGAAACAAACAAAAAGCTCTCCCAGAAGATTCTAAGTACAGTCTAGACATCACTGTTTTAGAAAGCATTCTTAATATTTCACAGCTGTGGTTGAGAAGCTTTAGTTTAATGAATCAGATGTAGCTTCCTTTCTGTACATGCTGAGTTTCCAGTGCACAGTGTCAAGGGAAAGAGCTCTGGACTGAAGTCTGAAGTCATGGATTCTAGGACCCTCTCTTCTGTGGATAAGTGACCATGGAAAATCCCTCACCCCCTCGGGGTCTGTTTCTCCCTCCATGAAATGGGGATGACAGTCTGCCTTGCCTGCCTCCCTGCCTCCCTGCCTCCCTGCCTCCCCTGCCTGCAGTGGTAACCTCTGTGCCTGAGAACTGACCGTGAGCAGGGTTACCTTCCCATCCCCCACCCCACTCCAGGAGATGGGTGCATAGCCAGCCCACTGCATGACCTTGCTCAAGACAGGAAAATGTGTGAACATGGATTTGGAGTCTTGTGCACAGAGTAAGTAAAGCCATTGACTGGGAGGACAGGGTGTCAAAAGAGGAGAGGGAGAACATAAAATAGAAGCTTAAGAGAATAGTTAGTGTAAGATATTCAGGAGTCAGGAGGAAGAGGGTTAGCAGGTGAGAGACAAAGAACGGTGGGGAGAATCTGAAGACATCACAGTCTCCATGGATGGAGAGAATTCTAGGAATAAGAGTCATGTATTCTCATGAACCCACCCACAGACAGGAGGAAGGACATGAGTCCGAGAAGAAGCCCCCGGATCTGGAAGGTACAGATTGTGGAAACCTCAGCGAGAAGCTTAGTGGAATGTTGGGGACAGGGGATGAAGCCAGATGAAGACGAAGAGCTGGCAGTGAGGGGAGATTTTCCTGTCGGGGATTTTGTGCAAGAGAATCATAAGCTCAGGCAAGAACTGGAGCAAAGTTTTCCAAAAATAAAAATAAAAAATTATCATAATCTATAGCAAAGAATGCATTTACATCATGGCCCAGGATGGTACAGCCACTCACACCCATACACACACACACACACAATTGAAACAAAACTTTTAAGAAAAAGTATTTACCAGTGTAATGTGCAAAGCACTCTGCTACTTTCCATTATAACTCTATTCTAAGCTATTCAGTTCTATTGTGTTTTATTTTATTCCACTTCTCTCTTTTTCCAAAGGCAGGTTGTTCTGGAGACCCTGAAGGCATATCAGAATCACCTGGAGAGCTTTTAAGAAATTGGGCCCAGGCCTTGCCTCTGGTGATTTAATGGGATTTAATCTGGTGATTTAATGAGTCTCCCGAGGCCAAGGTTTGGCTCGGGGCTTCTGAGGAGGAAGAGGAAGATGAGACCCAGGGCACAGAAGCAAGATTCCCTGTGGGAAGAAGGGGCTCATCTTTCTCCCGCTTGGGAGGGACACTGGAGGCAGTGAGGTGCCGCGGTGAGTGCGAGCCCAGCAGCGGTGGCAGGCGGGGGCCTGGGAGGGGCGGGCACGGTGGGAAGGGGTCTGGCGCTGGCTGGAGTGCCCCTGTGTGGATGGGGGCTCCCCAAGGCCGGCCTGAGCTGAACTCTTGAGAGGGGAGAGCTCTTAGAGAAAGGGGTCCCTGTCTGGCCTTAGGACACGGCTGAAGGCCCCTCCTCCAGGCTGACGGGGAACTGGAGGACTTGGAGGAAAGTGGCCTTGGCCAAACCCTGTGCAGGCTCCACTTCAGGGCGTTGCTTCTCTTGGGCTTCTTCTCACTGTGCACAAGACTTTCACTTATTTCAAGTCAGCTCCGTTCAACAAACACTTCTGGAGTACCCAGCCTGGGCCAAGGGCGTGAGAGGGATGATGGATCAGATCTAGTCCCTGCCGTCGCGGAGGTCTGCGAATAGATACAAAATGGGGATGGACCGTCACAGGACTTGACTTCCAGCCTCGTTCTGCCACTCCCTGGCCATGGGTGCTCGGGCACCGGTTTGCGTATGCGCCGTGTGGGGACACTGGGCCCTGCCTCGCCCTGCCTGGCTCACAGAGTCACCGAGGGTAACGTGAAGTAACAGGAGTGAAAGTGCCGCGTACATGGGACGGCAGGGTGCTGAGGGTGCCCTCAGGGTAAGCGAAAATGATAGTGATAAAAACAACAACAGCCACGGTAATAATAATAATGACACCGGCCGGCACGTAGCCACCATTTAAAAGCAGCGTGTTCTGGTGGGAAGAGTGCAGAATTTGGCATTCGGCCAGTTTTTGAGTTCCAGCTCTTTCTAGCTTCTCTCTAGCTGTGTGTTCTTAACCTCTGCGAACCCTATTTTCCTTATCTATAAAATTGAGATGTATAATTCCTACCTCGGGGATTGTTGGGAGGCTTGAGTGAGATAAGGCGCGATGGAAGAGATGTTGGTGTTTAAAACTCTAAGGTTCGCGGGAGGGTAGAGCTGTCGGAATGTCTTCTTTACTGGGCCTTCCTGACAGGTCTGCGTGCGCTGGCGCCTCGTCTGTCCCCGGGCCCTGCTCAGCCACACGCTCACTGCGTTGGAGCCAGGCCTGTGCTTTCTCACACATCGCAAAGAGATGGTCTGTTACTGCTCTCTTCACCCCATCCTCTCTGGGTGGTTAGTTCTCTCTGGGAAGCCGGGCTGAAGGTTCTGCAAGTGGTCCTTGTGCAGGAGCCCTGGTCCCTGTTCCCTGCCTCCTTAGCAACTTCCCAGACAAGCTCCGCATTTCAAGGGCTGGCTCCTATGCACGATGCTTTCCCTTGGCTGCAGCAGTCTCAGACTTTAGTGTTTGACCTTGGTTAAAAGTATGGCGGTTCGTACCAGGTACACTCCTGCGTCAGGACATTGGCACCTGCTTTTTCCTCCACCTGACGCTCGGATCCCCACATCTACACAGCTCTCTCCTTTCCCTCTTTGGGCCTTTGCTTGAGTGTCACCTTCTCACTAGGGCTGTCACTGAATTGCCCCATTTAAATGGCAGCCCTCCTCCCTGTCACTCGTCACCAGCCCTTCTTTTCCTCCATGTCTCCTCCTATCATCTGATGCACTGTACGTACGCACCTGTTTACTCTCCCTGACTTATTTACACATTTCCCTCCACCAGTGTGTAAGTTCCATGAAGACTCAGGCGTTTGTTTTGCCCCCTGCTGCACCTAGAGTAGTGCCTGGAACTTGTAGGTGTTCAATAACTATCGATTCAGTGAAAGAACAAATGCGTTTTGATTCTGTAGGTCTGGGGTGAGGCCTGGAATGTGCATGTTAATGAGCCTCCCAGGGATGTTGGATTCTCTGTGGAGCACTGTTCTCACTGCTGTCCCCCTTCTGTGCTGCAGCCGAGGGGCCTGGGACAGCTGCCGCCTCCTCAGCAACCCCAGCCAGCCTCGGGCAGCTGGCACGGCTGGGTGGAGTGTTTCTCCCCAGGGTGGGGCCCTTGGGACTGCCCTGCTGAGTCCCAGGGAGATGTCATGAAAGTGGGGTGGAGCGCAGAGCAGAAGGGGAGATTCTCTTGCTGCTACCCCAACCTGGCCTGAACTTGTTCCCGTCCTCGGGGCCAGACGAGCAACCCTGAGCCTCCCCGTTCTGTGTCACCCACCCTTCCAAGCACTCTGCAGCTCCGAGGCCATGTGTCCCCTCCCCTGCCTCTCCTCCTTGTTATCTCAAGAAATGGTGGGAACACAGCTCTGAGCCTCCTGGTTTTAATTACCACGCTTCTCAGAGAATCCCAGTGGGCCAATGTCTTTAGCTGGGACTGAGTGATTCAGCCTCCACAGACTTCAAGAGGGAGAGAGGCACCAGGATTTCCAGCCAATAGCGTCATCTCTGCCTTTGACTCTTAGGGTTCATTTACTTATGAATTTATTCATCCGTTCCTTCATTGCTTCAATCCTTCAGTAGGTTTTTGATGGCCGTGTACTTTGGACTGAGCACCCGGCTAAGCATGTTGGCAGCTCATTCGTGTGACACAGGTGTTCCTGCGCCTGGCACCGAGCAGGTGCCCGGGGAACACCAGCCCTTTCAGGCTCCCTCACCAGCTGTCCCAGAGTCACCCCATCCCATAGTTCAGCCATCTCCACTTCTGGGAGGGGGAAAAAAAAACATTTTCTTTGCTGTACTTGGTGTTTCTGTTTCCTTTTTGATCTTGCGTCCTCATTTGATAAACATAAAAATTATACACCCTTCTTTTATGCTACTTGAAATTTCAAAATTAATCCGAATTGTGTGATTAAAAGCCCATCAAAGCAATGGTAATATCAAATATTCTTTGAAGACTCCCATATCCCATCCCCTGGAGATTTCTCTCTGTTCGTGGTTGGCAGTGCCTTGCTCAACCTAAATCCAGCCTGATGCTTGTCTTCTGCTGCTGTTTGCAAACGAGAGAACGGCCCCTTCCCAGCACGTCACGTACTTGAAGGCTGGGATTGAATTGCCTCTTTCTTCCTGCCCACGGATCTCCTTTGCTCGCATATCTGGTCTTCATGCTGGCCGTGCTCGCTCAAAGCCTCTCACATCTGTTGCCAGGAGAAGGCTTGGAAATGGGTGAGCTTTGAGAGATGGGCAGAAGGGAGCCATCCCTTCCCTGCCACAGCCTTGGAAGGACTGACAGATGGGCAAAGGCCAGCAGAACCCAAGGTCAGCCAGTTAAACCCCAGTTGGCTCTTGGGAGGAAACTGAGGACCTATGCAGGGCAGAAACCCACTAGAGTACCACAGTCTGTGTGCGGCAGAGCTGAGCCAGGACTCTGGGTCTCCTGACTCCAGCCAGGCTCCCCGCTCCCCTGCCACCCTGTGCTGTCTCCCGGTTCCGCCCAGTGTCCAGCTCTTCCTGCTGATCTGCACCGTGTGCGGGCATGGTGGCCACAGCCCGACAACACTGGTTTGGGTGATGGTGGCTCCCGGGCATTTGCTCCACTTAGCTCTCTGCTGTGGGTGCATGTCCTCCCACCCCTCTTTGCCCAGCTCCTTCAAAGGTCAGCTCTGCTGCCACTGCTTCCAGAAAGTCTTCCATTGCTCCCCTTTGCGCCCCAGCTGCTCCCACACGTTTTGGCTCCTCCCTGTCACACCGTGTTTTACCTGGTTATTGACGCTCTACATTACAGCGAGTAGTCTAGCGCAGACCAGCCAGAGCAACCACCGTGAGCGGAATGCAGTCCTGGTCATCTCAGTACCCCAACAATTGGCCTAGTGTTGAGCTCACAGTAATCACTCAATCAATTCTGTTGACAAAAGAATAGTCACAGTCCCTCAGGGAAGTAGATGTGGTCACTATCTTCATTTCACAGATGAGGAAGCCAAGTTTCAGAGAGGTTAAAAGTGACCAGGCCCAAGGCCACATAGCCAGAAAGTGGTAGGACAGGAATTCAAACCCAGGTCTGCTGGTCCTGGCACCTGTGTCTCCTCTACTCACCACACTGCAGAGCCTGGGAGGTGCATGGACACAGGCTCCCTCCTCCCTGGTTCTCCCCCGACAGCCAGCCCACCCCACTGCTTCTTAGGGAGGGTGGATCAGAACTAGGATGGCTGCCACGTGCACTAAGATGGTGGGCCTGAGTCCTGGAGTCCTGGTGTAGTTTAGCCTCCCTGGTCCTCCTCTTGGGTACAGGTGATGGCTGGGGTCCTGGATCTGCTTTGGTGTGGGGGCAGCAGGCAGGCCTGGCCAGGAAGGGGTCCCCAGGCTGGCTTCCAGGCGCCTGGCTATACTGCCACATGGCTGGCTGCCTCTGGCCAGGGCTGGAGTTTGACTCCCACTTCTCCAGGCCTGGGCCTCAGACTGGAGGGACTCCCCATGCTCCACGTAGAGAGTCCTGACCAGGCACCCCCAGATCATTGAGCACTAAGTATGTGCCAGAACTGTTCTAAGATATTTCTTATATGAAATATATTCTTCAGTGCCTGTGATAGCGGTAAAGGACCATTATCAATGTCACTTTATGTAACAAGGAAACAGGCACAGAGAAGTTAAGGAACTTGTCCAAAGTCACACAGAGGTGCCATTTTAACCCAGGCTGTCTGGTTTCAGAGCCTACACCCTTGGCCATTAAACTGGCTGCCTCTGGTGCACTGTGGGTCTCAGATTCCAAACGACTTATTTGAACTTTGTCCTCATGCTTTTCCTCCATCCCCTCTGGAGAGAGATGTTAGGCAGCAGGGCCAGTGAAGTAGGAAACAAAGAAGGAACTTCAGAGAAGGGCATGGCTGCCTCCTGGCCTGGAGCTTTGCCTGGAGCTTTGCCTGGGGTTTAATAAGAAGGGGAGACTGTTACACAGACGCTTCTAGGCTTTTGTCTGGTGAGAGGTAATTGAAGAGTTGGCAGCCATACTTTAGGTCACCTCGTGAGAGTGAGGCAGCTTCCTATTCCCCTTGAAATAGGGAGAAATTGGCATGCCCATGTGTGTGCATGCATGTGTATACATGTATTTGCCTGTATATGTGTGTGCATGTGAACACTGTGTTTATGCGTGTGCTCGTGTACATGTTTGTGTGTGTTCATGTGTATGTGTGCATTGTGGGCATGTAAGCACATGTGTTTTGTGTGCCTGTGCATGTGTGTGCACATGTGTATTTGTGCATGCGCGTGTACTTGTTCACATGCACACGTGTATGCATGCGTGCATGCATGTACACACTCGTGCATGCATGTACATGCTGTTTCTGTGTGATGTGCATGCTGTTTGCGTGTGAGTGTGTGTGTGTATATCTGTGTACGAGTGTGATCGTGGGTGGATGTGGACCTGTGTGTGTGCAGTTATGCAGTGGTGAGAATGTGTACGCAGTGTGTGCAAGCACACAGGCAACTGGGCTTGTGTGTGCTTGTGTGAGCAGTGGTGTTTCAGTCCCCATCAACAGTGGGTTGAGCCTCTTCCACTACCTACCGCTACCTGGAGCCGCCTTCAAAATCCTGATGAATGACAAATAATTGCACAACTGTGAATCATTGTTATTTTTAATTCTTGGTAAGAAAATCACAATGTAGTGATGAAATAGAGTCAGAGCTCCCCAGATTGCTTGCCACCAGCTGCTGGGTCCCCCTCCACCCCCCCAAAACCCCCATATCCCTTGGCCCAGAGCCTGCCTAATCATTGTTTAATGTTTCAAAGATGCTGTCCTACACAAGAGATACTCATTCCAGGCTGTAAAACTACCAACAGCTTTGCATGCAGCTGGAATAATTGCAAAAATTTTAAAAAGCAGAGGAAAAGAATGTTCCGACAGTATTGTGCTTTATGAAGCTTAAAGAATCCCATATAGCTAATTGAATTACGACCAAGACTCAAGCAGCTTAAAGGTGTTTACACAGCCCAGCACAAGGGCTGCCAGCCTGCTCAGCCTAAGGCTCCTGTCACCGCCCACCCCTGTGCCTTTGACCAGTGCAGCCAGGCTGACCCACAAGACTGGCAGTAGGTATCCAGTAACCTTGAGGTGCCGCAGCCCAGGACTGTATTCTGCCACGAGTTCTGGATGCTCTTGCCTTTGCTTCTTACTGCCTGGAGTTGCCTCTACCTGCCACATCGTTTACCATCAGGCCTGGGGGTTCCTCTTGGGCATGGCCACAGCTATGTCTCCCCAGGTGGTGTCCAGCGGCACTCTCCCAAGCCGTTGCCTTAATGCGCTGTACGACTCTTGAGGTCCTGGCCACTCTGAGTATCAGATGTCTGTCTCTCCCTGCTAACTCAAGCTCTGACTCCAGGCCTGGGCCCGGCTTTGGTTAGTGACCTGGCAGAAAGGAATCAGATATATACATCCCTGACAGACTCAGCTGTGTTGCTTTCTGACCCTACCTCTCAGGGCTTCCACACGTGGTTCTGCAGGTCATGCCCTTTACCAAGGCACCCAGCCCAGGGGCACATGAGGGCTAAAATGTAGTCCATGACCTCCGTGTGCTAAGTCATGCATCCTGGTATGCGTCTGTCTCAGAAGTGCCTTTACTAATTGGGTGGCCCAGAGGGGTGCCTTTCTGTAACGCACATAAAAGTGCCATGTGCTAGTAGTCCAGCCAGCCTGACCTCTGCAGAGCCTCTGGAGAGCAAAAGTCTCTTCTTCCCAGTGGGTGGCCTCACCTTGACAGAGTTGCTGCAGACTGGGGTGACTTCCCTGCACCTGCTGGCCTCCAGCCCCAGCTTTCTTCAACCTTCTCTGAGTTGGTCCTACATTTGACCTGCCTCTGTTCCCCACCAATCTGCAGTTCTCTGCTGGAAGGGAGCCTTGCTCTGACACCCACCTCATCCGCTTAGCTGGGACCTCGCTCCCCAGCTAGCCCTGGCCAACCCTCTTCCCTAAGGGGCTCTGTTCCCTGTACCACCAAACTGAGGGTGGTACAGGGTCTGATCCACCTGGCTTTCTGCATCCTAGAGGCTGGGCCCCCACTGATAAGCTCCTCCCCTTGAAATGAGCATCCTTGGTTGGTGATGCCTGGGTGTGCAGGCCCCTGGGGACTCTGCCTCTTTGTGGACCAGCCCTAGAGCCCAGTCAGCTCTTGAATTCTCTGACCCCGCCAGCCTCTTCTCTGTCCCCACCAGCCACCCTGCTGAGGTCCCAGCATGCTGTACCACTGAGCCTGCCTGAGTCTGGCAACAGTGTGGGTAGCCCATCACTCCTCTTGGCCTCTTACCCTTTACCTGATAAAGGAAGCTGTCTTAGGGAATCCGAAACTCCCCAACACACCCCTGCTAAGCAAGGACAGCACCTGGGAGGAGAGCAAAGGGCCTGCCTTCTTAGCTCATGAGCTCCCTCTGAGCAATCTGCAGCAAGAGGCTTTGGACCATTGTGCTTTACACACTAGCCAAGGTGACCAGTTTTTGATAAACGAAGGTGGCAGGAATCAGATACAAAAAGGCCTCTTCCTCTGGGCAGCTGCGTGGCCATCTGTCGAAGGGGAAATTCCCAGAACTGGAGCTTAGAGCTGAATGTTCGAGGAGTCGGGAGGGGTGTCTCCTGCCCTCAGGTGAGGGCCCTGCTGCCAGCAGCTGGGATCACGCTGTCCCTGGGCAAGGCCAGAGAACACAGCCCGGGCCCACGTTGCAGCCAGCAGGAAAGGTCTCCTTGTCCGTGCCTGGCCCTCAGCCTATCTTGCTCAGCAGCTTGAAAAGACAAACCGGTGCTGACAAGTGCAGACGAACACAGGGTGCTCCTCACGAGCTGGGGCCCTCCCTCTGCTTGCCCAAATATTTAAAACAGTTCGAAACCCAACAAGTCAAATACTTCCTACTGGCATTGAATCTTTGGAGTATGGAATGTCTTCTGTGGAATTGATTTCCTGAAAGGCAGTCCCGAGCCGTGCAGTGCCCCAGGTGGCCTCCAGTAGCTCCGGAGCCACAGGGCTCAGCAAGCAGAGCAGTGTGTGGCCGAGAGCTGGATCCTGCGGCCACCCCAGCTGCCGCCCATGTCTGTCCTGCGTAATTAGCTTTCCGAGCTCCCGGAAGATGAGCGACCCCCTAGTTTGATGGCGAGGGTGGGAGGTTGTGTGGGAGACAGTGCTGGGAGTTGGGGAAGTGTGTGCAAATGACGGAGGCCTGAGGGTCCCACCGCAGGTACGGGCCCACCTAAGTTGCATAGCAACAGAAATCTGCTCTCTCAGGATGGGGGCCGGGGGAGGCAGTTTTGGGGGGCTTTTGTTTGTTTTGTTTTTTATCAAGCTCTAATCCACTCTCAGGAGCCCTAAATTGGGGAAGCAAATCTTTTTTTCAGGCCCACAGGGACTTACGCCCATTCTGCTCCTACAGTCATTCATTCAAATCGAGTAGCAGGCTTGAGGCTCCCCGAGGGGGAGGCAGCAGTGAACCAGATGTGGCGCTCACTTTAGCCCAAGGATGACGGCAGGCAAGGAGACAGACTCTACAGCCCTCATTGACACAGATGTCGACTGCCTGGTTTCTAGTTGGTTTTAGGAGCTCACGTACCAAGAGCCCAAGGCACAAGTAGAATTTTAGGGAGAGAGGCTCTTGAACAGAAAGAAACCACAGAAGGGGAGTCAAGGCCAGCCTACAGAGGGGTGTCCCAGCTAGGCCCACTCTTGGGATGGCTACAGTAAGAGAAATCCCAGGAATTGTATTGACACAAAGATTTTTATTGCACTTATATTTTTTGTATTAAAGTTTGCATGGTTTTCAATAAAGGATTAAAACAAAAAAAAGAAAAGAAAGAAACCACAGAAATGCCAGATCAGTGAGCAGGAAGGCTTTTTTCTTAAGCAACCACTAATGGAAGTTTTCCTGGAAAGCCCTACAGTTGACTCTGGCCCCTTCTGTGCTGCTGAAGTGGGGCTTGGTCTCTAGCCAGGTGGAGAAAGCATGGCCTGTGTGCCGAGATGTGTGGTTCCCTTTGTTTTGTCCATCCCCAGTCCCCATACTGTGAGTTCCAATGGCTTCCTCTGGCTTAGGTGGTTCTCCACTGAGCACCTGACCTGCAATTGGGGTGGTGATCTGATTCACTTTGTGGGTCCCTCCCCCACCTAGGTGGGCTTCCCATGAGGGGCAGCTTGGGGCAGGCAGCCCTAAAATCTAGTCCAAGGTCCTCATTTGACTAGAGAGAAAAGTGAGCTCCAGAGAGGTTGAGTTTCCCAGCATCATACACCTAGTCCATGGCAGCACCTAGAGAGCTCCCTGGTCCAGTGCTTTGCTAGCTGGACTCACTCATTCATTCAACACACATTCATAGAGCTCATTCTCATTATCAGCCATCACACTCAGCACAGCACCTAGGGATGGATGAGAAACAGTCTCTGTCCCCAGAGAGCTGGCAGCCTGGTGCAGATAATAATACACAAATAACCAAAGCACACACTGCCAGGTTCTAAGTGCCGTGAGCCACAGGTGGAGGGAGAGTGTGCTGGAGAAGCCCAGAGGGGAGGGCTCAGTCACTCTGGGAGGGCTTCCTGGAGGAGGTGGCATTTGAGCTGGACCATGGGGATTGAATGGAAATGGGTAAATGGAGATGGGTCTGGAGAAAGACAGAACCTGCATTTGCTTTTGAACCTTCCTAATTAGACTTTAGGGAAGGAATCAACATGATAATTATTGGGCACCACCTATTGTGTTCCAGGCACTGTGCTAGATACTTTTCCACACTGTCTTAAAATTTTTCCAATATTTCTTCCCATCTTATAGATGAGGAAACTGAGATTCAGAGTAACTTAGCCCTCAAATAGAGGCCTCTCCTCCTTTAATTCCTTTTTCTCTCCTCCCTACAAAGCCTCACCCAATGCCTTGGGCCCTAGGAGTCCTCAGTGAGAGAATCTGATGATTGGGAACAGAGACATGGAGATGGGGGGTTTGCAAAGTCATAGGGAAGGCAGCACCCCATTCCTTGACAACACATGGCTGAACACAGAGCTAGTTAGGATTTCCATCATCCGAATAAATGTCTCTCCATGCAAATGTACACCCCACCCAGGCTGGTGTATTATTAGCCCGAGAGAACACCGACAAGAGCTATTTGTTGTAGCTAAGCGTCTTTCTTGTGTTAGTTCACTTAACCCTAAGAACCCCCGCACGAGGCAGGTCTTGGTATTACTAAGCTCATTTCACAGATGAGAACACTGAGGCTCAGGGAAGCTTCAGGTTACATAGCTGGGAACGGCAGAGCCAGCGTTTGACCCCAAATTGGATACAGCTCCAGAGCCTGAGCGCCTAACCCTGTCACTATGCTCAGGGGTCCTAAACTCAGTCACCCACCAAGGCTGCACAGACAGCGTGAAGGGGGAGGTGGGTCGGATGCGAGGCAACAGGGAGTGGTGGGGACTGTGGTGACCAAGGGAGTGAGCCAGAACTCTGCCGAGTCCACGCCACCTCCAGCCTATTGTCGGTGTACAGGACTGGCCGATTTTTTCAAGTCGGAAGCCCATAATTTTCTGTTTGGCAGGCTGAACAAGCCACAGGGGCAGGTCAGCTGTGGCCCTGGCCGGCCTGTTTGCAGCTCCTGCTGTATCAACTCCGACTTTGAGAAACAGAGGCTTCTCTTGAAATGCTGTGTATCTCAGGCGTCCCTGGTAAAACTCCCTCTCGTGCTCTCTCGTCTCCCTCTCCCCCTCTCACAACTGCGCATTTTCCACGTCTCAGGAAGCAGGCGCTCCAGGCAGGCTGAGCTAGCCACTCCTTCGAGCAGCTCCCCTTCACGGTGTGCACAGTTTGAGCGCATCGTGGGGCACTGGCCGTACGGTTCAGTTCCACTGATTCAGGGAGGCCCCTTCTGGGCTGAACAGTGCTTTCAGAAAAGCACATGGTCTTGCAGTTGTGGTGTGGATTCCATCCCTAGGTGGTGGGCTCAGATGCCATTCTTGGTGAGTGACGTCCCCTGATCCAGGCCAGGAGTAGGAGCGGAGGCAACCGGCGGCTGGGAATGCCGACCAGGAGTCGGATGGTGGGAGGGTCACTTAGAGCCGCTCAGTGGGGCTCATCCCAGCAGGACTCCTGCCAGGAGTGGGAGTTGGGGCAGGGGCGGGGGCTCAGGCAGCTGTCATGGTGACATGCCACTGCTCAGCAGGCTGGCCCTAGCTTGCCTAATTGCCTTCCCCTGTGCTGCTCCCACTCCCTGCACTGCCCGTGGCCGGCCAGCCTGGGGGGCTGTGGGTGTGTCTGTGGTAGTTGTGGTTGCTGCGGTGGCGGCTGCATCTGGGAGTAAATAACCACAGAGTGTCAAGGCCAAGCGAGACCCAGGAATAAATCTCAGGCCCCACGTCTCTCTCCTCTAAGGGAAGAAGTGTGAGTTGGAGCTGTACAAAACCAAATCTTTAAAGCTCTTCTCACCCGGTGATTCTGATGGGGTGACAGAAAAGAATTAGAAATTAGATCAGAGCTCAGCGTTTACATGGGCTCCGAGCCAAATGGAGATTAAAAAGAGTGTCTCGGGCGGGGTTAATGGTGGAGGTGAGGCTCCCAGCACCCCCTGGCAGAGTGTCCCGACCCAGGTGTCAGAGGGGAATGGATGGCAGGGTCCTGCTGGTGGGGTCAGGAGGTGCAGAGAGGGTTCCCACCGGACAGAGGGGAAGAATTAACTTGGCACCAGGTGACATCCGCTGATATGACAGAAAATTCCAGCAAGGCAGGGCAGATTTCGGTGCCAGACTGACTAGTGGCAATATCGATTTGCCACATTCCCGTAAGGTGCTGAGACACTGAAGAAAGGAACAGATTCCCCTGCATTGAGGAGGCTTCTGGCTAAGTCACAGGCCCCCTTTCTGTGGACCAAGTGTGTCTGCAAGCTTGTCTGTGTTGTCAAGTTTCATTTGTCTTAAAAATGAGAACTAATGCAGAGAATCAAAGAAAACAAAGTTGTTTGCTGAGTGTTCCTGACCAGGGCTGCTCAGGTATGGGGCTGAGATATTGGTTGAAGTGATTCTATTTTCTCTGAAAACAACATTCAAGGTTGTTGTTCAGTCTCTCTGGAGAGAGTTTCCCCAGTCTGAGGTGCCCAATTGCTGCCCTCTAGACCAAGGTACTCCATATTCCTGTGACGTGTGAGGCCCGCAGTGGGTAGGGCTCCTGCTTGCTGAATTCCTGAATTCTACGTGGCAGGAAAAACAAATGCCACCTCCTGCTTTGCAGTCACGAGAGGACGGAGGGGGCGTGGACACATGGGCTGGGAGGATGTGTAGGTCAGTGGGTGGAGGGATGGACAGATGATGTAGCCTTTCCATGCCATGATGTAGGTATACTGTGCCCATTTTAGAGATGAAGGAGCCGATGTTCAGAGGAGCTGAATCACCAACGTCCTCCCTACAAGTTGGCAGAGCTAGGGGCTGACCCCACGTTTCCCAGCTCCAGGTTCATTATGTCTCTCTTTTCCATTCTCGCATTTCCCACTAGACTCTTTTTGTTTTTACTTATTTATTATTTTAACTGCCTGCCTTGTACCTGGAGACAGACTCACATGGGCTTAGAGGAACTGCTTATATAAATAAGTGGCTAGATGAAGACCCGTTTTTTTTTTTTTTTTTTTTCATTCAGTAAATATTGATCACTGTGTAGGAAGAATTCTAAACTGGCTCCCCCAAGATTCTTGGCCCCTGGTATGTACTTACTTCTCCAAGGTATTCAATCAAACACTAATCTGGGGTTCAATCTACTGTGAAGGGACTTGGCTGATGTACTTAAGGTCCCCAATCGGTTGGGCAGGCCTGACCTAATCACATGGGCCCTCTGAAAAGCAGAGTTTTCTCCAGCTGGTGCATCTCACAGAGATGCACTCTGGTGGCCTGAAAGAATGCGGACATCCATGCTGTGAGCTGTCTACGGGGGCCACGGGGCAGGATGCCATGGGTAGCCTCTCAGGCAGGTCCCGGCTAACAGCCAGTAGGAAAACAGGGATCTCCAGCCCCTGCAACTGCAAGGAAATGAATTGTGCCAGCAGTCAGTAAGTAAGCCTCGAAGAGGACCCTGAGCCCCAGTTGAGAACTACAGCTCCAGCCAACACCTCGATTTCAGCCCAGTGAAACCTTGAGCAGAGTATTCATCTATGCTGTGGCTGGACTTATGACCTACAGAGACTGTGAGGCAATAAATCTGTGTTAATCTGCTAAGTTTGTGGTCTATTGTTATTCAGTAATAGAAAACGAATCCATCACCTACAGTGTGCCAGGCTGCTGTGCCATATGCTTGGAATATGAGACTGATGTGGTCCCTGCTCCTACAGAGCTCACAGTCTGGTGTCGAAGACAGAGAAGAAATGAATCAAATTATTACAGGCCATGATAAATGCCTTAAAAGATAGAAATAGAGTTATATGAAATAAATCAAATGTTGGGGGAGATGGTCACACTTCAGGTTATATGATTAGATATGGCCTCTCTGGGCTGAAAAGGATGAAAGGAGAAAGCCACATGAAGAGCATGGAAAAGTTTTCCAGGCAGAGGGAATGGCACATGCAAAGACTTTGAGGTGGGAGAGAGCTTGACATATTCTCAGAGCCACACGAAACCAAGTGTGGCTGGAGGGAGGAAGGAGGAGGATGGCTTGAGATGGTGTTGAAGACTTGGGCAGAGGTCTCATCATGTAGGACCTTGTAGGAGATTATTCTTAGTGCAATGAACAGAGCTAGCAAGCTTTCAATGAAAAGAGGTATGATCAAATGGGTATTTTTGGAAGCTCTCCTGGGCTACGCTGTAGTGCATAGTTTGGGTTTGGGTAAGAGTGGCCACAGAGAAATCATTTGGGAGGCTGTTGCAATATGCCAGGCAAAACATGGTGGTAGTTTGAACTATAGTGGCTGTAGGGAGAGAAAAGTGGGTGGATCTGAGCTCCATTTGGACTTGCTGATGTATTGAATACAGGGAACGAAGGAAAGGAGAGAATCAAAGATGAAACTCAGGTTTCTGCCTGAGTGACGGGGTGAATAACAGTGCCACTTGCTGAGATGGGCAGGACAGAATGGGGGGAAGAAGAGGTTTGGGGAGTAGGACCAAGAGTTAAGTTCTGGATGTGCTGAATGTGACACACCTCTGAGACAGCTGAGGGGAGATCGTAAGTGCATTTGGATAGAGGGGCACTGCTGAGCAGTGGGGTGCCTAGACCCAGGGGAGAAGTCAGGACAGGCTCAGCTGCGTAGCTGGCTCCATAGCCATCCCCTTGAAGAATGGCAGAATCCCTGGTGGAATACCCTAGTCTTGACACAGCAAGGCTTCAAAGAACTGGGGCCTGGACCACTGGAGTAGGCATCCTGCCATGCTGAAGCCCTGCGTGCAGCCCCAGCTCAGCGAGAGGATTCTGGGAAGGAGGGGCTCTGATGGGAAGCCCACACCTCAGTGAGCTCCTTCAGTTGTTCTGGGCTAGTAGTAAGGTGCATTAAGCACCAAATTACATAAACCTGAAATTGCAGTCTAATATTGTTAAGGGGCCTGAGGGAGCTGGGGAAGAATGAGCATGAACAAGGAATCGTCTGTAGGATGATCAAATTCCTGGTTAAAATCACCTCCCAGGATCAAATGGCCTCTAGAGAAAGTGGAGAGTGCCTCTGAATCCTAATGGGGCGTCTGCAAGTCCAGAGGGATGTTTGGCCAGACTGTTGCTTCTGCTCCGGGACCACTCGGTGCAGAAGGGGCCGGTGTGGGAAGAGCTTCCCTTGGGCACCTTGACCGCTGGACTTGGGGCAGTGCACAGCATCCTAAAGAGGGCCTAAGTCACATGTGGTGGGGCTGCCCCCAGTTTCCCCAGCTTTGCCTTGGAGGGGCTGTTCCCCCAGAAGCAGACCCTGAGACCTGGATTCAACTGCAAGTTGTTTATTTCGGAAGTTCAAGACATGCCAGTGGAGTGGGGAGATAGGACAAGGACGCCAATAAGCTGTCAGGCACCACGGAGCAGGTGGAGCTCTGGGAAACAGGTGTGAAATACATGCCTAAGAACTGTCCCCCCTGAGAAGGGAGGGATCTGGGGTATTTATATACCAGAGGGTGTTGACCTCTAGCACTTCAGCCTTCCAAGTGCCGGGGCAGAGCAGCCTTGTGTGGCTTTGCATAAAGCCAATGGGTGAAAGTTCTGGCAATTGAATGTGGTGATGGGGGCAGAGCACTTTGAAGGGAGGAGGCTCCAAGGATGTGGATGGGGCATCAGCAGCATCTGCTGTAAGGGCTGCGATGCATGTGTTTTAAATACTTTGAAAGACTTGTTTCTAAAAGCCTTGTGATGTTGACTCTGTCCACACCTGCCCAGGCCAGCGGCAAGGCACGCTGGAGCCTCTGCAGGTTAGATAGGGACCAGGGTTGGAACTGGTCCCCTGACCTGGCTAATCAAGACCAGGGTTAGAGCATCCCCTGCCCACAATTCTTAGAGACCTGGAGCTCCACTTAGTTTTGTGTCTCTGGACAGTGGGTCCATTGTTGGGCAGAGCGTCTACAGGGAGCTGTGGCTGTGGTTGTATAGACTTACTCAGGCTGGGGAATCAGAGAGCCAAAGGTCCAGCAGTTCTGAAGCACAACCCCAGCCAGGTCTGGGGGAGCAAGGGTCAAGTTCTGTCTCTGGGAAAAACTTTGGCAAATTCTAATAGGGGTCAGGCCCTGGGTAAGAAGGGTTTCAGGTAAGTTCCAAAAATGCGAACCAGGAAACAGAGGTAAAACCACACTTAAAGGTCTGGGTAAGTGGGAAGGAAGCTGCAGCATGTCTGGCAAGGTTTTGAGGCCACTGCCTTGGCACCCCACATACCAGGCTGGAGCCAGGCTATTACAGTGGTTGCTCTTGGTACCCCACCCAGATCCCCAGTACTGGCCGGCCCACCTGCCCCCCAGGTGCTGAGAGTGTTGGTGGCCAGAAGCTCAAAGCTGTACCCTTTTGAGATTGTTCTCTGTTTCCACAGCTGCATCACCCCCAAATGCCTGGGAGATTACACCCCTCCCTGCCTATGGCCCAGGACCGGTGCCTGATTGATATGGGTGTCTAAAAACCCATCCCTTGCCTGAGATGGGACAACTCAGAGGTACCTGCATGCCCCAGGGCTCTCTGTGGGGTCAGACCAAGGCCAGACTTGGGTGGAGCCCAGACCTTTGCTCTGCCTCTTCCCTCGCTCATGACAGGAATTCCTCGAGAGCCCTCCCTCAGTAAACCGCTTACCCAAGGGTCCCCAGCTCAGGCTCCATGGTGGGAGAGCCCCATCTAAGACAGTCCCATGCCTGGGAGTGGGTGAGCCACCCCCAGGCTGAGCAGATGAGCAGGTTGGCTGTAAAAGGGTGACCCACCGGCCCAGCTTGCCTTTCCGTGCTAAGACAGGGACTGTTCTGAGCAGACCAGGGTGGCGGGTCACCCTGTATATCAGTGTCTCGGTTATTAATAGCATGTATTGAGTTCCTTGTGTGAGCTCAGAGCTGCACTAGATTCAGTGGGGGCCTAAAAGAAACAGGAAAATGAGTCTTTCATGAAATTCAGCGAAGCAAGGGATTATTTCTGCAAGCCTTTCCCTCTGTTGCGGGGATTTCAGTTCTAGTCTGTTCAGATCGCTCCCCGTGGGTAGACGTTAGGAGAAACAGGGAAGTGGATGCTGGGGCCAGGAAAAGGAAGAGCAGGTGAGAGACAGAGTGGGTGAAGAGGCCTTGGAGAGATGCCGGGTGCACAGTGAAGAAACAGCCAGGCCCTGAAGCCCACTAAGGCTGGTCTCGGGGGCAGGGCTGTGGCGCCCCAGAGGCATTGCCGGAGCCGAGCCAGGACTCCCCGTATCCAGCGTCCTGGCAGGAAGCCGTCACGGAGGGTGCGGCTGGATGATTCACCGTGCGTACTGGGGAGGGCTTCGGAAGTACCATGTCAGCGATGGCCAACAGCCTGGCTATAATAAGGGTCACCCAGGCCTTTTTCCCCGAAGCACCAAAGTGCTGCTGCGTCTCTGGGGCGATGGGAAGACAGGATGCAGGAGCTGCCAACTCTGAGCCGTAACATTAGACATCCATCGTTTAACTGGAATCCCAGACCCACGGGAAAGTGCTCTCAGCGTGGGTATTATCTGCCGCAGAGCAAAGCAGACTTGTGTGTGTGTCACTGAAAACTGCAGGGGTGAGAAATCTTGAGAAAGTTTTAGCAAGCGAAGGATGGCAAATGGGAATTAATTATACCGTGCCCGTGATTGCTCATTTAAGATATGTAAAAATACCACTGATGGTCCTTTATTTCATTTGCTGTCTTTATTATTTGAATGTAATGAACATAAAAGTGTGAGTTAGAGCATTTCTTGGGCACCTTCTGAACTCACTTCTCCACTCTCCTGTTTTCCATACAGTCTCCATGATCTTTAATCCTCCCACCACAGAATCAGGTGGCAGGGGCCTGGCAAGAAGCAGGTGGCACTCTCAAATTGGACAATTCGAGCAGAGTTTAATAGAGAGATAATTTATAGAGGTGTGAGCGGGGTGTAGGGAAGCTGCGGGGGACAGCGCCAGACCCTGGGGCTGGAAGCAACAGGGATCCCTCCCACCCCAGGCCTAAAGGGGCGAGGACACAGGGACACAGGGGCCAGGACGAGGGAGCCCCTGAGGGGGCTGACCTTCAGGAGCTCGTTGATGCCTTCCCCACAGGTGAGCCTGCTGGGGCCCAGAGGGCAGAGAAGGGTGGGCAGTGGACGGAGGACGCCTAGCGCCGCTATTGTCCCAGGGAACAGTGCCGGGGACACAGCCCTAGTAGTGCAGGGCGGCTTAGAGTTAACTTCTCATTGCTCAGATGGAGTTTAAGGGTTCACTGTGTGCTTGTCAGTGGGTGTTAATCTTTGTTTGCAGGAGGGATAGAGGTGACTTCAGACAAAGAGAGAGTATATGCTCATCAGATGTCACAGAGGACAGCAGACCAGAGACTAACATAGCAAAGGGACCTCAGGACTTAGTCCAGCCCCCTTATTTTTCACATGAGGAACTGAGGCCCAGAGAGAGGAAGTGCCCTGTCCCAGCTCACACAGTGACTTAGGGACGAAGCTAGAACCAAGGTCAGCGCTAATAAAATGCAGGGCACCGGGACTGTCTTTGGAAGGGCTGAGGTCAGGATTCCTGCATGGAGCTGCCCTGGTGACAGGAGAGAGCTCAGAGCTGGACTTGGGTGGGCAGAGAGGACAAAGGAATTCTCAGGGGGCAGACTCTACCCATGGAACCTCACTTTGGGGGGCTGGGGTCCCCTAGGGGACACCACTAAGCACATATAGTCTAGCCCATGGTGAAGACAGAACACTGACTGAGCCCAGGAGCGCGGCCAGATGGTGCCCTGAGCTCTTCCCAGTCCTCGTCCTTTAGCCAGACCAGACTGTGCCAAAAGCAGGGGCTGCTTTGGTTCTGCAGCCTGCTGCGCCTGCCCTAGGGGAGGACGGGGGTCCAGACAGCCTGCCTTTGGGGGGCTTGGGCTCCAGGAGCCTGGGCATCAAGCTCCCTCCCCAGGAGATGAGGCTGCTGACCCTGAGCTGGGGGCTTAGAAGAAGGGGGATTCTGGTTGCCCCCATGAGCCAACAGCAGGGAGGGGATGGGCAGGAGCCAGAGAGACACCAGCCTCAGCAAGGCAGTGGGGTCCATTGGTAGCATTTGGAAGAAAATTCTGGTTTTCAGCCTGTGGTCCCAGGGCTGTTTTTAATTAAAAATGTCTTTCCCCTAAAAATACATTTTGGTACCTCAGTGCCTCACCACCAGGTCGGAATTGGAAGACTTGGTGATTAGGACACACGTGTGTTTGTGGGCTGCTGCTGTTTTGCCCATTTGAAGCCTGGTCATCTGCCTTGGGAACAGCCCAGAAATCCAGCTTTTAACTGACCCAGATTAGGTGGCTCCTTTGTAGAGCACTGCTCTGCTCAGGCACCAGGCCAGTTCCTAAGTCGCATACACCCAGCCCTTGTCCTCAAGGAACTCGTGGGCAGAGGGTGAGGGACGGGGCTCTGGACACCCTGGAAACTGATTTTGGCCCATTAGGGGCTATTAGCACATCAGGGAAGTGCTGGAATATAACAAACACAAGCTCCTCCCCTGTGCCTATGGGTGCCCCGCCAGCCGCCTACATAGAGAGTGAGGGGATGGCCTCTTTTCATTTATATAAGAAACGTTTGTTTACCTGGAAAAGTAGGAATCACGACAGGTGACCCCAAGAGATAGTGGCTCTTGGAAGAAAGGAGTCCAACTCAGTGCACCTCCTTCCAGAGTCTTCTCTGCATGGGTCTTGGGTGCTCTGTGGTCTGTCCCTTGAGGGGGATATTCCTCTAGGCCATATGGTAGGATATAGTTTTTCTATATGGTTCTCTGTGTTCTCTTTTGTATAATTTCTCTGGGCAGCTAGATTGTAAATTCCTTAGGGAGAGGGCCATGTCTTAGACATAATGTCTCCCATAGGGCATTCAGGACAGGCTTGTTCAAGGAGCAGATGGCTGCAGGTGTGGCCTCCACTTAGTGGGAGTTCTGCCCTGGCCTCCTTCCTTCCCTCCTTGGGAACAACCACGGAGTGCAATTTTTCACTCATGCTGCTCATAGCCCCGAGGGAGCTGATTCCTTTTCCTTTAGCCTTATAAACCTTTATTTTGGCATGTTCCTTCTTCCACTTTGCCCTCCTCTTAGGTTTATTAAGTTCAATGACCAGATAGAGCTATGCACCTCCCTGTCCTGCAGTGTTTCCTGACTGTGTCTGGGGTAATAGCGGTCACTGGGAATATCTCCTTTCCTGTTGCATAAATCATCTTGCAGCATTGGCTGGCTACACCGTGCGGCTGACTTTGAGAAAGCTCCGCAGTGCTATTTCTGAATAATAATAAATGGAGCTAGCCCGGTGGTCTTTGCTGTTTATCTCTGGTTCTGCAGAGCAGAGACGCGTGCGCTGAAGAGGTGCAGGTCATGTCTCCACGGTGGCAGCTCTCTCAGGGAAGGCAGTTTCCCTGATTGCTTCTTCGTTGCAGAAGTTGCCTGGTCTGTTTCCTCAAGGGATTATTTGGTAATCTGAGTAGAGGATGCTTTCAGCTATTCAGCCCCAGCCCTTTGCCTGGTCGTCAGAAAGCCACAGGATCTCAGAGGGAAATTACTGTCAGCTGAATGCCAGCCCTTAAAGCCACACCCTGCAGTCCACAGCCGGCCCACACAATGCCATCCTCACACACTCCTCCCCTTTATGGCCTTGGCCTCAATGCCTTGCCTCGGCCCATTATATGTGCAGAATCCCAGCTTGTCCCAGGTCCAGGGTTGGAGAACCTGCTGGCTCATGTCCATATAGGCTCAGCACTTTCGCGTGGAGCTTGCTTCTTCCTTGAATTCTGGTCAGATTCTTCCTTCCAGTTATGTTATTGGAAGCTGTCCTATATGTCTCCCTCCTGGTCCAACCCAGCCCCAGGACCCGCACCTCAGCGCAAACCCCATGGATAATATTCCTCCTGCGTTCACCCTCCTGATGGGGTCGGGGCCTTGGGCCTTCCAAAAGGGCAATGGTGGGCACACCTGCAGGCCAAGGAGATGACCGTGTACTGTATTTGACTTTGAGACTCCCATGTCCTTTCTGTTCTGCTGCATTTTATTTTGGGCATCCCCCATGTATTCTGATTATCATATTTGTTTTGACGATTGTTGTTCCAGAATATGGCTTTAGCCATATTCTGGAATTATTTTCGTATCCTGCCCCAATTTTTATGACACTTTAACCCTGTGGCCCTCTTGTGTTCAATTTTGCCTTTATTGTACTGCAGCGGCAACTGAAACCATCCCTTCCTTTCCACGTGGCTGAAATAGCATATAGATGTCGAGCCATTTCTGTAAGTGAATTTGGAGGTAGAAATGGGGCTGGAAATGTCAGCAATTTTGTGATGTTTACCAGCGCTTAGTTCATTTGGTATAAAAAGCTCTATGGAGACAGAATATTTCAACTTCAGCTGTGATTTGGTAGTTTTCACCAGGTGCCAACAGAGAATATCAGAAAAGATACAATAAGTGGCTGAGCCCAGGCATTATTATAGACTCATGTCTTGTCGGAACTGCAGACGTCATGGCAATCATTCTCCTCCTTACTGAAGGAAGGTTTTATACAACGGCCCCATTAACCCAGTCTATATGCTTGGCCCGTGGTAGGTACTCAGAAAATAGTGGCTATTCTGTTAAAGTTCAATGACCTATTCATTGGTCTTGTAGATGTAATCTTTATTAAGATGACAATGTAAGTTACACAGTTATTCACAGTAAGCAAATCACAGTAGGAGATCTACTCTGGGCAAATGTTTATCCTCTCACGGCTTCTTTGAGACTTTCAAATCTCTCTGATAGAAACCTCCTCCATGGGATGAGACACCAGGCTTCTGGTCCAGCAAGACTGCTGATGCCCAGCTCATTGTAGAACACTATGTTGAAGGGGCTAAAAATCAGATTAGGACTAGTGCATCAGTAAGGCTGCCTGCACTGAAAAAGACAGATATGCAGGATCCAGGCATCAGACAAAAGAGACACATACCCACTTAGGTAAAAACCGTATTTCTTCTTTGTCAAATAGAACTCTTTTTTTTTGAGACAGAGTCTCGCTTTGTTGCCCAGGCTAGCTGTGGTGTCAGCCTAGCTCACAGCAACCTCAAACTCCTGGGCTGAAGCAATCCTCCTGCCTCAGCCTCCCGAGTAGCTGGGACTACAGGCATGCGCCACCATGCCCGGCTAATTTTTTCTATATTTTTTTAGTTGACCAGCTAATTTCTTTCTATTTTTAGTAGAGATGGGGTCTCACTCTTGCTCAGGCTGATCTCGAACTCCTGACCTTGAGCGATCCACCCGCCTTGGCCTCCCAGAGTGCTAGGATTACAGGCGTGAGCCACCGCGCCCGGCCTCAAATAGAACACTTATCCGTCATGACATCATTAATCGTGACTTTTTCACTCTCAGGAAACATTAACTTCCTCTCTCCCCCCTCATAGCTTCTAGGCATTGAAAAGACATTTTCCAGTTTGCACGTGAGATAAAAGGAGCCCCCAGAGGACTGGCACTTGTGGCCTGTGTTCAGTGCTTCTCTCACTTTCCTAAGGAGAAAATAGTATCCCTTCCCGTGTGCTGCAGACCTCTGAGACCTGCCCCTGACAAAGAGCGCTCTTGCTTCCATGCGGTTCCCTTTCTCCAAATCCTAAAAGCCCATGGAGGGAGAGACCCCACGCCAGCATCGTGTGTACAGTGCCCCCCCTTGCCCCGGTTTGTGAAAACCTGCTGTGCCCTCTTCACTTTCACTGCATCCTTTCCAAAGTCTAGCCAGTTCAAATCCAGTTGGAAAGGGATTGATTTAGCCGGTCTCTGCTGAGGAGATACCTACAGTCTTAGTTTTGTCTTATGAACAATTCAAGTGCAATTGGAAAAAAACCAAATCATTTTTAACAGCAATGCTGTGGTTTCCTCCTGAGTCTCCTTCATAGCCTAGAAATCTAAAGCAATGGAAGGGAAGGGAAGAAGAGGGGTCTCCCACACCCTCCTTGCCCTGACCACCCCTGCCCCACAGGACTACTGTCACCTGCACAGCACGGTGGGAGGGAGGAATGGACGCACTACTTGGGCCTGCCCTGAGGGTGAGCGACTGAGTCAGGCTGGCTTGCTCAGACTTCTCCAAGGTATAAGAAGGGGTCTGGCCATGTGATGTGGGCTTGTGTGGGGTCTGGGGGCAGGAAGGAGAAACGCAGAGTAGCCTGAATCAGTTCTGTCGGCTCCCTGGTGACAGATGGGGCCCCTCTCTGCTCTGCCCTCTGAGATGTGATTAGCCTGGGTGACCCTGGGCTGGGAGCAGAGTCAGGGTCTGCTGAGGGCTGGTTGGGTGTGGACAGGCATGTTCAAGTTGAGGCCAGGTGGTGGTGAAGACCTAGCTGGTGGATGACCAGGGCATGCTCAGGGTCTGGCAGGGTGGGATGGGAGGCAGTTTGGGGTCAAGGGGACATCAAGGTTGGGATGAAGTCAGGGTTAGGTTGAGACTAGAGTTGAGGTAGGTAAAGAGCTGAATGAGAATAGGGCTGTGGGCAGTAGAGTTTGAGAACTCAGGAACTGTGGTGGTATCGCCAGCTTGAGTTTGGGTGGAGCCATGGTTCAGGGAGTCAGACATCTTCCTTCCAGGTGACTTTCCTGACATCCATAACTTTGAATGTTTGGCTCACTCCTGGTGCTGTTTGACCCTTAACTCTCTCAAGGCCAGGGCTCATGTAAGCCTTCAAGTGTTTCAGCTCCTGCTCCTGTCCCTCCTGCCTTCCCGAATTTCCTGGGCGTTAGCTTTCCCCCAGGGAGGGTGCAAGAATAAAAGCAGCTGAAGTTGAATCCAGCTAATATGCCCACTTGTCTTGCCCATGCAGATGGGTGGTGCAGGCGGAGGCAGCGGCCCTGAAGCTCGGGGCTCCCCGGGGAATCCGGTGATCAATGCCATCCCCACTTACTGGAGCAGACATAATTGGCTCCACGTTGTGCATGCACGCACGCCTCTTGACACTCACTCCTCTCCAGAAGAAAAAGCCCATTTTGTGGGGACCCCATGAGAAATGGGAGTGCTCTCCTCCTGCTGCCAGGCAAGCGGCAGGGCGCTAGCTAATCATTTGCCTGGCGTCTCCAGGCATAGGTCCCTCGGAAGAGCCAGGCTGCCTGGAAGTGGATCCTGCTCACTGCACACCACTCCCTGTTAACAGGGCCCAGGGTCAGGGCCAGGAGTCTTCTGTCCTCTGGTGGGGAGCAGGTTGTCCCTCCACCACCCGCAGCAACAGCACTGGAGGACCGTGAGCAGCCTCATCCCTGCAGCAGCCTCTGAGAGCGTCTCGGCCTGCAGACCACGGGCATCAGTACTCTCTCCTGCACCTGGCCAGGGTGAGAGTGGGCACAGCAGTCAGCAGAGTCCACAGCCCAGCTGAGAAATGACCACAGGCACAGCTCAGAGGGAGATGAGGCTACTGGGCAAACTGCCCTCCCCAGTGCCCAGTGCTGGGCACCAGCTTGGATCAGAGCTTCTGTCCACCATGCAGAAGGCCAGGGAAGGAAGAGGATGACCCTAGACTAAGATCCCATGAGGACTTCCAGAAGGAGGAGTTCCCAAGGGAGGAAAACATAATCTGACCTCTCAGAGAAAAAGGGTGACACTTGAGGGTGGTTAAAAGACCCAGGAGAACAGTATTCAGCTTCCAGATGGGAAGATGCCTGAAGCAGCATCACAGTTCAGGACTGGCTGACAGCAGAGCTCCCCAGGGAAAACACGGGACCAATGGATGCAAGTGATTGTAAGGTAGATTTCTTCTCTACTTGAGAAAGAACTCTCTCTCACCCAGAGCCATTCAACAGGAGAATGAGCTGCTTTGTGAGGTAGTGAGTTCCCCATGTCAGGAGGCATGCAAGCAGGGCGTGGGCCCCATATCAGAAATGTGATGTGGGGGATTCACACAATGATGAAGGGTTGGGTATAAGCTATCAAAGGCCCTTCTTGTGGGAGGCTCTGAGGAGGATGTCCCAAGCTCTAGGTCAAGTGCTTGATTGCAAGTACTGCTTGGGTTTCTGCATACCCCTCCACCATGCTCCGATCCCTATGTCCCATCATCTCCATATCACAGAGCATTATCATCCCTTCTGCCCTCTCTAAATGATCACCTTTCTTTCCCAGTTCTGAGGCTCACTTTCCTCAGAGGAATGCCTGGGGTAGGGAAGAGAGAAGCTGTGCTAACTCACCGTGCTAACCCAGAGCTGTGCTAACTCCAAAGAGAAACAAGCATCGCACGCTCCCTGGAGCCCACGGGGACACCTGAGGCTCCTTGTCAGATGCCAACAGCACTACAAGAGACGGCTGTTATTTTCACATCTTCCTATTTCCCTCCTGCAGCGCTGTTCCTGCCTGCAGCTGCAAGGCAGGTGCGTTCGGATGCCACACTTCAGGCTTGGAAAAGGACCGGGATTTATAGTTCCCCAAAGAGGTTTTGGGACACTGGTGCTGTCCACGGAGAGGAGGACGTAGGCCCTGAAATAATGAAGTTTGAGGACAGAAAGCCATGCTATGTGAAATCCTTCTCTGCAAGAGCTGTGGCTGATGTCCTCAATCTCACGTAACGCCATGCACCGAGCAGTGGCCTGTGGGCACCGTGACAAAAGGAGCTCATTATTTTGCTTTCTGTTGCTGCGAAGTTCTGCTCAGCACGGCGGCGGAGCTGAGGAAGCCGCCCACCATCAAAGCATGGTTCAATAAGATATGAGCGGTTTATGATTCAAGACAAACTGTCATCGCGGATTAAAACATGTCTACGCCCCCAATGACAATAGTTATTTTTTTTCTGAGAATATTGGATGTGTTGCTTACATTTCATAGATGAGGAGGAAAGAAATCTAATTCCACCGGGCTGGATCGTTTAAGGCAATCTACGTTCTATAAACACACTGGAAGGGGAGCGTTCCCAAGGTGACAGAAAGTCATGATTGTGTGATTCTTCTGTTGCCTTACTATTTGCTTTCCACTCTTTCTGCCTTTACATGAAGAATTCCTTGCCAGCCATCTGTGATTACCTTGAATTCACTCAATAAGTAAGCCCATTTCATAGGTTTTTGCTTTGGAACATGCTATGCCTGTTCCAAAGGATGTTCTCACCTTTGTCCACCTGGAAAACTTCTCTTCATCCCTTAAGACTCAGCTGAAATGTCACCTCTTCTGGAAAGCCCTCCCTTGCTCTCAACAAGAGTGAGTTGTTAGGAGTGTCCTTAGCTGTTTGTATTATCCTCTACTGTAGCACTTGCCATTTAGAATGGAGCTCATTTAGCTATTGTCCCAGACCAGGGACTGTGTCTTTTCAGTGCTTAGAACAGTGCCTGGTACATAGTATGTTCTCAATAAAAGTTTTCTGAATGTGCTTTTTCTACTGTATGCAAAGCAACCCGGACCCTCTTGTTTACCACTTCAAATGGTAATGTTAACCACATAAAAGTGAAATGTTTGATCAGAATGAGAGAAGAAGCTATTCTCTAGTAGAGGGATCCCAGTATCCTTGTTCCTAGAAGACGAGCTTTATGCCCAGCCTGTCAAAGGGCCCCTGCCTGCATTACAAGAGGCAGTGCAGTGGGGCTGACGCCTGTGTCTTTAGGTCCACACCACCCAGTGCCAAACCCTGCAGTGAGCTCATCAGAGCTGAAGTCACACAATAGCCTAAGTCCTCGTGAAAGATCACATTTATTGGCCACCTTCAGGAGGCTGATTATGAATTTGTGTGTTTATTTATTCCTTCCCCACTTAGGAAAGGAGATAAGTTTTCTGTACTCTGAGCTCTCAGGCCTGGAACGTCTGAGGTCAAACACATCCGTGGTTTCCTGATTCTCTTCTGGGTTTGCAAAGGATCCAGAAGCCTCCTTTTCCCTGACAGCACGGGGTTTGGAGACCTGCAGTGGTCAGCGGGAGATCCTTTTAGAGATCTCAGCCTGACACGTTGTGTCCTTCCTGGCTGGAGTCAGCCTTCCCCTCCAGCATCGTCTTACTGCTGAAGTCCCGTGTCCTGTAGCCAAGCCCTGCCACATCTGTGCCCAGCCTACCTCAGCCATTGAAGCCTGGAGCACTTCACCTGGCTCCAGACACTGGAGTCAATCCTGTTCCCAGTTTGGAGAACTTAATGTTCTTTAGATCAGTCACTCAGGGCTGTGTACTCACTGCAGGGGCCCAATAGAGAGGGACTGGAAAGAAATGCAACAAGAGCTACACACCTACTCCATCACCATCAGAGCCAAGTCAGGATCAGTCTGGTGACAGCACAGACTTTCCTGCGGACACTGAAGCATATTCAAGAATGGAGATGGGGTCCGAGGTTGAAGGCTGAGGAGTCCCACCCAGGTACGGAACACGGTGGATCTCCAGTCTGCCTCCGCAAGCTCATCCTCGTGGGCCTTGTCCTGAGCCCTTCCCTTCCTCCCCTCGTCACTGCATCTGAATGAAGCAAGGCTCTGGGATAAACTGGAAGATGATAGTGGCAGGTGATTCCAGCTTGTTGGTTGGATGCTGGTCTTTGTAATTGAGGTCTTACTTTTTCCACGTGACCAAACCCCTGACCGGGGTAGTTGGACCATGTGCCCTGCTGGAAAGTCCTCTGTTGGAGTTTTCAACCGTGGCTGCCCACCACCTTGCTGGGCTGGGATCCAGGCCATACCTACCCTGGGTACCACCTGCAGACCTCTCTGTGCCTCCCCGATACTGACCACAGGCTGGGGCCTCCAGCTCCTCACCTGCTGCCAGGCTCCCTTGAGGCTACATATGCCCTGCCCATCTTCATCATCCTCTCCACTTCTGGGCCTTCCCAGCCCACCTGTCCCAGGCCAAGCCAGTGGGCATAACTCACCTCAATTTCTGTCCCTTTCTGTATGAGCTGCCTCAGGACCAACATGTACAGTTTGGCTCCACTTCTTGTCTTGCACACTTGAGTTTGGGGCACAGCTACACAGCTTCCAATTTTATGTCTGTCAAATTCCAACTTGTTAGATTTGGCCCATCACCTCCTCTTGTTAAAGTATATTTGTATCCATTGCTGTTCCCACCAGCTTTTTATCAGTCACAAATTTGATGAGTATACCTCTATCTCTATCTAAGCTATCAAAAAATATATATATAGAGAGAGGATGGAATTAAAGACAGAGCCTTTGGCCTGCTGCTAGAGGCCCTTTCACATTGACGCTGAGCCAGAAATCAATCCCTTTGGACACAGTCACTCAATTAGTGACTATTTCACTTGATTGCATAAGCATCCAGCCCTAATTTTTCAAGCATCCAGTCCAGATGGTTCAAAACAGTGGCTTTCTGGCAAATGTTTTGTTTTGTCTGCACACTGTTTTTAAGAATTTGAGTTCATATTAAAAATCAGGAGATTTATCATCAAAATATGCAGATTTCTGTCTTTTCTTGAACAATAGTAACTGTCAGCTGGAATTGGATGGTAAATGCATTTTGATATAGACTGAATGTTTATGCCCTCTTTAAATTCATATGTTGAAATCTAATCCTCAGTGTGATGGTATCTAGAGGTGGGGAATTTGGGAGGTGATTAGACCATGAGAGCAGAGCCCTCATAGATGGGATTAGTGTCCTTATAAAAGGAACCCAGAGAGCTCCCTTGCCCCCTTTGCCACGTCAGGACGTAGCAAGGTGACGTTCTATAGGCCAGGAAGAATGCCTTCACCAGACACTGACTCAGCGGCATCTTGATCTTGGATTTACCAGTCTTCAGAACTGTGAGAAATACATTTCTTTTGTTCATAAGCCACCTAGTCTATGGTATTCTGTTTAGCAGACACCTGCTAACAGACTAAAACTCCTTAGTTAGACCATGCATTCTCCAGTTTGCCACACTCTCTGATTACTTTACTCACATTTTGAGTTTGCAACCTTCCTAAAGGATATAAAAGAGACTTTGTCTAACAATCATTGTATTAGTTATCTATTCATTGTATTAGTTATCTATTGTGATATATTGATAGTAAATTGCTCCAATCTTAACAGGTTAAAGCAACAAATATTTATTATCGCATATTTGAGGGTCAGGAATCCAGGAGTGTCTTAGCTGGGTGGTTTGGATCATGAGGTATAGTAAAGATGTTGGTTAGGTCTGCAATCATCTTCAGACTTGATGGGGCTGCAGGATTTGCACGGATCTTTTCTTATGACGTGGCAGCTGGCTTCCCTCACTACGAGTAATCCAAGAGAGGATGATCAAGCGGCAATGTTTTTTATGGCCTAGTCTCAGAAGTGACACGTGGTTTCACTCCTGCCATGTTCTATTCATTAGGAGCAGGCCAACAAGTCCAGCCCACAGTCAATGGACAAGGAATCAAGCTCCATTTTTTGAAGAGAAAAATATCAAAGATCTTGCGCACGTACCTTAAAACCACCACAATCATTAAATTGGATAATGCATGTAAAAGTTTAATTGCTATATATTTAATATATAGTAAGTGCTCAATAAATGTTACCTATGATAATAATAGCTAGCATTTACTGAGTATTTAGTACCTGCCAGGCACTCTTCTAAAAGCTTTACATGCATTAACTCTTTAACATAACAACTCTGAGTTTGTTCTGTTATTATTCCCATTTTACAACTTAAAGCATGTGCCCAGGGAGGTAGAGCAAATTGCCCAAGTTCACACACTAGTAAGTGGGGGATGGGATTTAAACCCTGCTCTAAAAATCTGTGCATTTAACTACCATACAGCACTGACTCTCAATGTTTTATATCTATTTACAATCATTATTTTGTTATTCTTATAATATTATTATTATTTACATGTGTCCCTGACCTGCAGTACTAGTAAACCTGTTAAGGAAAGAAATGTATTGACTTGTTCTTATGAAACCCAGGCTGGGTCCTAAGAATCACCATTTTGTGATGTAGCTACTCAAAACCCTCCCCTTTCCCTTCTTGCTCCTTGCTCTTCGGGTACAGATGAACCTCTAAAGTGGATTTTCAGGGCCTGTCTTAGTTTGGGCTGCTATGACAAAGCACTGTACACTGCGTGGCTTAAACAGCAGACATTTATTTCTCAGGGTTCTGGAGGCTGGAAGTCTGATACCAGGGTGCGAGCATGGTTGTTGGGGTCCCGGTTGCAGATGGCACACTGTATCCTCACATGGGGGAACGAGAGAAGCAAACTCGCTCATGACTCTTTTAGGGGCACAAATTCCATTCCTGAGGCTTCCACCCCATCTTCTATTGCTATCACATTGAGGGGTAGGTTTTCAACATTTAGATTTGGGGAGAACATAAACGTTTGTCCTTAACAGCCCCTCTTCTCAGGGTCGGCCCCTCCCTGCCTCCCTGTCCAGCTCCATCTCATCCTCTCCACCTGCTGCCCTCTGCCCCGGCTGCAGGCGCTTCCTTCCACCTCGCTTAAGCACCACACATTTTCAGGATATTTGCACATGCTGGTTTCCTGTGCCTGGAACATTCTTTCTTCTCCTCTTAAGAAATCTTGCCTGTGCTTGTGCTAAATCCCATTGTCTGTCATGTGAATAATCCTTTTTCTTGTTTTTGACTTAAGATCCCATGTGTCCGTCAGGTTTTCCAACCCTTTCTGCTCCGTGTTAGTTCAGCGATTACTCAATGCCTTGCGTTGTGATCATCTGGGTCGGGAGACTGGAGTTCCTTGGGACCAGTCAGCCACCCTCGTCATGTTCGTTTTGAGCAGAGTAGTTAAATGCCCGGTGCTGATGCCCAGTTGCCTGGGTTCAAACCCTGGTTCTGCCATTTTTATGGTGACTTATCCTGATATCTCTGCACTTTGGTTTTCTCATCTTTAAAGGAGAGGGAATTAAAGTATCTTCCCTATGAGCCTGTTGTGAGGGGTACATGAGTTCGTTTGTGAAAAGTGCATACAAAGTGCTGAGTGCCCCGCAGACAGTACTTCTCGTAGTGATTATCAATCCCGCCCTCCACACAGTGAGCTCAGGCAGAGCTAGCACAAGCCAGTAATGCCCAGGGCAGGGGTCCATGCCCTGACCTTTAAGATTCGGACAGAGAGGGCCATGAGCATACAAGGAACACACTTTGGAGAAAGACATATGCAGGTTGGAATCCAGCCTCTGCCACTTATTAAATATGCAATCTTGGACACATTGCTTAATACCTTAGTTTTCTCATCTATAAAATGCAAATACCAATAGCTCCTCTCCGGGTTGTTTTGAAGATTAAATAATGCCTATAATGTGTGGAGCACTTTAGTTCAGGAACATAGCAGTTATTTAATAAATGTTAATTTCCTTCCTCTTCCCTTCAAATTGTGCATTATTCTCTCGGGCACAGAGGCGAGCTGCACGGAGGAAGCTAAGGAGCGGTGCTTTCTCTCCAGCATCTCGTACAAAGCGCCGTCAGCCTCAATCAGAGGCGCCTTCTCACTCATCTCCTTAACTCTGCTCTTACAGAGCCCAATCAATGGCACTTTTGAATCTCCTTTTTATTTTCTCTGTATGACCTTTGAAAACTATGAGCCCTCAAGAGTTCTCCAGGCTCTAATTTTTCTGACTTTCCTCCTTTTTTCTTCTGTTTGGGATAATCACTGGTTATACAAGCAGAATTTGGGTTTCAAGGGCCTCCTTCCAAAGCCTGCAATCCATGAAATCACAGCTTTCTCTCCCATCCACTCTTTGAAATCTGTCTACTAAAGCCCGGGCTCTGTGTGTACCTGGCCTCTCCCTCTCCCCCAAACAAGTGCTGTGAGAAGATTCCGACGTGTTCCCTACAGTTCCCAACACGCCACTTCCCCAGTTAATCCTTCATGGCTGATGGGGGTTGATAAGTCCAGAATAGCAAAGGGTTTTAAATGGAGCCTGCAGAGTCCTCGAGGAACCATGCATGGCCTCTGGGGACCTCCTAAACCTCCTGAAATAGGCAAAAGACTGCATATTTGTGTGTGTGTGCATGTGTGTATGCATTCTTTCATGGGAAAGGATCCTGGGTTTCCTGAGACTCTCAGACATCTCTAAGAGTGCACAAAGGGTAGAGAACCATGGCATCATTCCCTCCAGCCATGGGGAGAGGAAACTGTTAGCTCAGCGAGTTGCTGAACGCCCCGCTTCGCAT
>CM052438.1:144383219-144440540 GCA_028533085.1 Varecia variegata | reverse complement strand
TTTTTTGGAAGAATATTCCTGGTTTTATTCCTAGACGAAGACAGCTCCACGGAAAGCTGTGATTTATACAAATGTATCTTGCCTATCTCAGCTGTTTTTTCTTTGGAGCTGTACTTTAGTGCTTTGCCCACACGTGGTGTAAGCTATTTAAAAAAAAAAGAGAAGCCCAGCAATATCTTCTATTGCATTCTAAAAAGATAAAAAGATGTCTTTGAGATGGTTATTTCACTAGATCCTCAAGTGACCTGTTTAAGAAGATCCACATGAGAAATTTCTTTCAAACTGACTGCCAGTCAAAGAAAGCCTTGCTATCCCTAAGGAATCAATTGGTATGACATTTTCACACGAGAACTGTAAATTTTATTTCTAAGACCATGTATGTTCATTTTCATCTTGGCCAACAGGAAGCTCAGAGCAAAGTTTGCGGGTCTACTTTAAGAATAGTGAAGGAGGACCTCTGCCTATGCATGCATTCTAGCTGGTCCCCCGATTTGTTGTAATCTTTAGGTCTTTCCACACATTTCTCTATTTATGGGTTTCCAATGTATTTTACATTTTCTCATAAGCTATTTCTAGTCCTTTCAGGAATGAGGCAGGATATAAATCAATAACACTCTCAGGCTGATTGAGTCCACTTAATGCCCTAGCTGGCTAATAATAGACCTCTGAGGTGGCCTGCACTCATCCCCGAGTAACTGTTTCAGATTCTGTTCATTCCCGTCTGGAACTGGCAGTTTGAGGAAGGCTGCTTCCTGTGTGCCCTGGTCTAACATTTCAGGAATGTGCAGAGGAAAAGGCGGTGACCCCACTCTGCCAGTTTCCAAACCATCATGCACTTAGAGAGGGGATTCTCCGGGCTTCTTCGATGCACAAGTACAAGTGCATCTTTTTAAATGACCTTCTGAGTGTCAGATATGTCCCAGAAGCTCTCAAGTGCTTTACATCATTTAAGTGAGTCCACATGGGTTATAATGGGTCCTGTGTTGCAGATGTGGAATCAGAGGCCAGAGTGGACAGGGAACTTCTCTCAGACACACAGAGGGGGATTTTTCCCAGAGCGATTACCTCCAAGGCCAGGATTCCACCAGCACGGGGTCCCAGCTTGCTTTAGGAGAGGTCCTTTGAGTGCCCATGATGCCTGCGGTCTATGCAGGGTGAAGTCCTGTTCAGAATAAAATTGGTGACTTGAAAGGAGGAGGGGCTATGACCCCAGGGTGCCAGTCTCTGTCAGAGCAGCCTTCTGCAGCGGCATCAGTTCCCCAGGGAAATGGCCTGCAAAATAGCCTTTTCTTCACCTTGATGAGTTTCCAATTTCAAAGACACATCTATTTGCATGTGATTGACTGACAGTTTTCTCATCACGGAGGATTCTTCATTTCTCCTTTTCTTTTCTCTCCCCCACCAAGTCCTCCAGACGAGGGCTGTTAAAATGCCAGGCAAGGGCTAGAAATGGTAGCAGTGTACAATAGAACAGTTGAAAGTCATTGCATAAGTAATGCTCTCAGCAGAGACGCAGCCCCATGCACTCATGCTGACTCACCTGATGTGACTCATTCTCTGAGGTCCTGTCCTGGGAGGCTGCACAGAGCTGGTGAGCCCCGAGCTCACTGCCCACCCCCCACCACTGTGGAAGGAAAGGCCTTCCAGCTCCTGGACCTATCAGTTGTTGACAAGTTGCTCCAGCCTAGGACCCCTGTTGAACCCCAGACCCAGACCATCTACCTAACCTCTGTCTGATGGATATTTCCCCGGGGTGTCCCTCAGGTACCTGAAGGTCACTTTTCCCAGCTTGTCTTGCTGCTCAAACCAGTTCCTTCTACACCCCTTACTGATGAGTGGCCCCCAGCCCACCATTGCCCAAGCCAGAAAGCCAGCTGGCCCCCGGGTTCCTCCTACTTCCTCACCCTCATGGTTCATATGATGGGAAGTTCTGCTGATTTTATATCAAAATATGTCTTTAAGCAATTCTGGTCTCCATTCCTAATACTCTGATCCAGGTCTTTGTCATTTCGCACCTGGATACTGCAACAAGCTTCCCAGCTGAATTCCCCAATTCCCACTCCATCTCTTCTAGTCAATCACCCCATAGCTGCCTAAGTATTTATTTTTAAACACAGATCTATTCATACCAGTCCTGCTTAAAATTCTTCATGGCCACCCCTTTCCCTGTAGATAAAATCCAAATTGTCTACCATGCAACCTCAGTCTTTCTAAGTAGACTGAGGTTAACATACAGAACCCAGGTTGGGGAAGGGTGGGAAAGTTGGCCTGGGTGTCCGGGCAGAGACGGAGACTGGCTGTGCAGAGGTCAGGGTCAGGCCAGCTGGAGATACAGACGGTCCATCTGGACTGGCAGGCTGGCACCACTCCTCGGGGCCGACACACATGCCAGCACCACCAGGAATAGCAGCTGATCCCAGGGTGGGAGCTGTCTCCCCACAGCCCTGATGAAACAGCCTTTCTGCTGTGGTCAGGTGAGGCCAGACCTGGGGTTGGGGGATCACTCCAAGAATAAGGTCCACCCCAACTCTGGCAGCAAAGGAAGGGAGAGGATCGGATCCTCCTGGTAGAAAGGCCCTACTGCTCTTACAGCCCCATGACACAGCCCCTCTGCTCACCGCTGGCCCCTCTCCCACGCCCCTCCAGGAGCCCTGCCCTCATCGGCTGCTTCATTGTGGACCGGCAGTACTTCCAGGAGATCGGCCTGCTAGACGAAGGCATGGAGGTCTACGGGGGCGAGAACGTCGAGCTCGGGATCAGGGTGAGTGGGGTTCTCACCCACAGGGCTGGGCTCGGCTCCCGCAAAGACGAATGAGTCCGGGGGTAGAGAAATGGGCTTAAGGCTGAGGGTCACAGGCTGATTCTGAATGTCCAGTCCTGAGCCCGGGTCCGTGTGTGGATGACTGGGGCCGGGGGAGAAGAACACAGGGTAGAGCCTCTCGATGTTTCAGGAAGGAGAGGACTTTAGAACCTGCTTGGCAGGGGTGGGGAGTTGAGCTCCCAACTCGAGGAAACAGCCTCCTTGTTAAAACCACACGGAGGCCCATGGCGTGAGCAAAGGTGCTCCAGGAAGAAACAACAGACATCAAAGGGTGGCTGGACAAGAGCGACCCTCACAGTCACTTCCCTTGGGACTTGTCACTCCGATACTCTCTGTCTTCTCCACAGTGGCCCACAGAATTTTCTCAGAGACTTTGGCAAGAAAGAGCTACAGAGAAATAAACACATGGGATATAAATGAAACATAGCCAGGCTCACTCCATGCTGGTTTCTGACCCTACCAAGTGCTGGCTAGACCCCCAGGCCTGTTCCTGCCTCACTCCGTTCTCCTGTCCCCAAGCACAGGGCCATTTGTAGCTATCAGCTCATGGTGTGACCCCACAAGAGTCTCCATTTTATTTCTCACTCTACAAGAATGTTTCCTAGGCTTTCTGGCTCCTCTCCCTGGACCCATGGAAAGATAAATCCAGAATGAACCCTCCCTCTGTCTGAGAGACACATTAGGTCCCTTGGTGTTTGACAGGAATGTGATGATGGATACAGTGAAGGATCTTGTCCTAGAAGGAAACCCGTCCTTGTGGCCAGAGGGTGTCTCTATTAAACCCCACGGTGGTCCCCACTGTCTTCTCCATGGGGATCGCTAAGCAGCCTGACACATGTACACACTACAGGCTTTCCAGTGCTTTGCGTGGACCCTGTACCTACAGGTGTTCCCAGTGATCATCCCAGATGTTCCTCCTCACTGCAGCCTGCTCACACGTCCACGCAGACCTCCCTCCCCCAACATCTGACTCCTTCCAGCTACTGATCTCACTTTTGCCCCTTCGGCCTTGGTGTCTGCATCTGGGTCTCCAGTTCCTGCTACTCAGTTCCCACTGAAGGACTGCGGCTTGGATCCAGCCTCCTCTCACCTCTAACCTCCTTCCACTTCCCACCTCTCTGGGCAGGCAGCTGGCCCAGGACAGCCCTGGCCCCTAACCTGAGGGGAGACTGGGCTCTTGCAATGAGCATCGCATGACACCTGTGATGACCTGCCAGGCACTGGGCAGGGCCTGACTCATCCCCTAGACTTCATACCAGGGCTTTGAGGACTGACAGCAGGACCAGCTTATCTGAAACTGAGCTTAGAAAACATTTGCAGACACCTGTATTCGCTGACACGCCGAGAAATTGCTTTGGAGGCAGTCGAAATGCATGGGCTTACTGGGGAGCTAATGTATTCATAGAGGACAGCCCCTGCATAATCACCCTCATTTCTCCAGTTCTCCCCACACTGGTCATTTATTCCTCATTTGTGCCCTTGCCATCTCATTTCAGCACTGCTTCTGGATAAATGCTCCCCCCAAACATAATATTTTTCACTAGGAGCTGCTGTCAGGAATTGGCTGAGTGGGCAGGACCGCCTCCAGTCACTTGTGTTCTCTGGGTAAAAATGTCCGGGAATGGAGAAAGGAATTAGATTTGTGAACTCTGCTTCCAACGTGTGTGTGAGTCAATCACAGAGTGGTGGAGATTTCTGGCTTTTCCATCCTTAGATTATAAAACTACTCTGGAGTGTGGGCCTGGGTGAGGCTCTCAGATACAAGCTGAAACATTAATATCTTTGGGTGGTTGCATGTTCAGGATTTGAATTACAGCATAAAATGTTGTCTGGCTTTTTTTCCCCGCCATCTCTTCCCTCCCACTTGACAGAGATGAAGTGTCATTGGAGTTGAAGGAAAGGTGGCTTTCAATGCAGGGGCCCAATCACTTGTTAGCTGGCAGCACTGATACAAAAGGGAAGATGCATTAATTTGAATTCCAGTTTCCATTTTAAGGGATACAGAACCACTGATCATCTCCAAAACAGATGTTCTCATTTTGTGCAGTTGTTAGTGTTTGTCTTTCTTTCATGTTTTGTGAGTTGACATCTCAGTGCCTCAGTTTCCTCATCTATAAAAGATGGTATCTGCCTTATCACAGCATTGTGCAAAAAAATTAAAGACATTTCTTGTCACACCTCACTTATCCAGAGGCAACTTATCCAAAGTCCTTACCGATTCGGCTCACTGAAATAGAGTGAGCCATTGCTAAATGCCTGCACCATTGCTAAATGCCTGCTCAGTGCCAGGGGTCACGCTGGGCATCATCCATCCTAAGAAGTAGGTGTTATTACAATACTCTTTCTTTTTTTAGATGAAACTGAAATTAAGAGCTTACAAATGTTCTCAAGGTCATACACCTTATAAGAGGCAGGGAAAGGATTCAAGCCCAGATCTTTATGATCCAGAGGACTAGGTTGAGACACCGTGGTGATCTAGGGACAAACGTCCTTTGAGCATCCCCCAAGAAAGGTATGGCAGTGTCCCTGCAGTGCTTTCCTTCTACTTTATTCACAGTTATGTCTACTGAGTCGCCATTCAAAGTCTTCTTATTTTTCACTCTTATTTTTTTTGGATTTCTAAGTCCACAGCACAATGGGAAAAAGGAGGGGGCTGCAATGGCCAAGCAGAATGAAACAAGCAAGAAATAAGAGCTGACACTGAATAGAAAACAAAAAAAAAAATTGTGTAGATGATAACTGAATAGAATAGCTAGAATATATAAGAAAGCTTTTAAGAGCTGGCAAGGAATTAAGAAATTGTTGGAGACAATAGGTTGAATTGAGTTCTTCCCAAAATGTGCCCTAACCTCTTGTACTTGTGAATGTGACCTTATTTGAAAATAGGGTCTTTGCAGATGTAATCAGGTTAAGATGAGGTCATACTGGATTAGGATGGGTCGTAATCCAACATCACTGGTATCCTTATAAGAAGAGGAAAATTTGGACACAAACAGACACAAGGGGAAGATAGCCATATGAAGATGGAGGCTGAGGGTGGAGTTATGGTGCCACAAGCAAGGAACACCTGGGACTATCAGAACCTGGAAGAGGCAAGGAAGGGTCATTCCCCAGAGGCTTTGGAGAGAACATGGCCCTGCCAAGACCTTAATGTCAGACTTCTGCCCTCCAGAACTGTGAGAAAATAAACTTATGTTGTGTTAGGTGACCCACTTTGTGGTACTTTATTATAACAGCCCAAGGAAGCTAATACAGAGACCAAAAAGCAAGTGAAAGTAGTAACCCGAAGAAAGGCTGGGTCTGTTATATTTGAAGAACCTGGCGACTTTTAAGCTTATGTTTTCTCAGCTTCATAGAATCCAGAGAATAGGAGACAACGACTGAGGCTTGTCTCACTGCCTATAAAGCTGGGGCTCCTAAGGCTATTTTCTCAGTATAAAGTATAAAACCTCCCTGGAGAACGACCCCTTTAACCCAGGCCACAAAATTGCCACAGGTAAAGTTCCAAGGAATACGAGCTCACAGTTTTAAAACATCATAAAATAGACAAGGGAAAAAGAAAGTGCAAGAGCAAATACCAGCACAATCAGTGGACAGCAAAATCTGATCCACAGAGTCTTCAAATATTGCATCTGTCAGACATAAGGCATAAAAAAGGCTTATAATGTATTTACATAAATAAAAGATTGAAAATATGAATAAGAAGCAAGAAACCATAAAAATAATTGTAGTAGGATAAAAGTAGAATTTCAAACATGAAAATAGAAAAATGACAATTAAAAGCTCAGTGGATGGGTTGAATAGCTACATGAACATTGTTAAAGGAATAAAATTAATAAGCAGGAAAGTAGATCTAAAGACATTATTCAAAATCCATGCCAAAAAATGAGAAAAAATATGAAAAAAGAAAGTTGACAGACATGTAGAATTGAGGTTGAGGGTTTAATATCTTATGATTCCAAATGCAAATGATAAGAAGAGAAGGTTAGGCAAAAACAATATTTGAAGAGATAATGGCTTAAAATTTTCCCAAGCTGATAAAAGGCATTAATCCTCAGATTCAGAAAATCACCCTATCCAAAGCAAGGTAAATACAAAGATATCCATACTTAGACATATTATGGCAGAACTGCAGAATACCAAAGACAAAGAGAAGATCTTATCGCAGTCAGGAGTAAAAATAGACTACCTACAAATCAATAACAATGAGAATAACAGCTGACTTTTCAACAGCAACAATGGGAATCAGAAGACCATGAAATAATATATTTAATATACTGAGACAAAATAATTGTCAGCCTGGATGTGTATATCCAATAAAACATCCTTCAAAAACTAGTGTAAAATAAAGTCATCTTCAGATACACAAAAACTGATAGAGTTTGTTATTAACAGATCCTCAATAAAATAAAATATAAAGGATACATTTCAGGTTTAAGGAAAATGATCCCAGAAGGAAATCTGAGACAAAAGAATAATAATTATTAATACCTCAAAAAGTGATAAATATATGAATAAATCTAAAGAAATATTGATGGTAAATAACACAAGAGTAATGTCTTGTGGGGTTATCAAAACTACCATATATGATGACAATAGCATATAAATTGGGAGGGAGTGATTGAAATTAAGGTGCTCCTATATATATATATTTTTTGAGGCATGGTCTCACTCTGTCTCCCAGGCTGGAGCGCAGTGGCCTCACAGCTCACTGTAACCTTGAACTTCTGGGCTCAAGTGATCCTCCCACCTCAGCCTCCGTAGTAGCTGGGACTACAGGCCCTTGCCACCACACCCAGCTAATTTTTCCATTTTTTGTAGAGATGGTGTCTTGCTCTTGCTCATGCTGGTCTCGAACTCCTGGCCTCAAGCAATCCTCCTGGCTCTGCCTCCCAACGTGCTAGGATTACAAATGTGAGCCACTGCACCTGGCCAAATGCCTATATTGTTAATGAGGATGGGTTTTAAATTAGCTATAAGCTATTTATAAGAAACATGTCTGAAATAAAATATAAAAGAGTTAAAATTTAAAAGGATGGAAAAAGTCATAACAGGCAGGTGCCAATAAAGAGAAACTTGCAGTAGTTATATTAATATTAGAAAAGAAAGATTAATATAACATGCTTTAGTGTGTTTCTACAAAATGATAAATGTGCAATTCAGCAAGAATATATAACAATTATAAACTTTCATGCACCTAATTTTACAAATATGAGGCAAAAGTTGACAGAATTATAAAGAGACATTGGCAGCTTCACTAACATAGTGGAAGATTTTAATAAATTTTTCCAAGTAATTGGCAGACCAACACAATTAATATTAATAGTTTGAAGCAAATGGGCATATATGGAACACTGCATCTAACAACTGCTGAATACCCTTTTTCTCAAGAACCCATGGAATATTTATGAACGTTGACCACATTCTAGGGTATAAAGCAATATTCAACAAATTTCAAGGGATCAGCGTCATACAGAACATATTCTCTGACCACCATAGAATTAAGTTAGAAATCCATAACCAAAAATTATATACAAAAGCCAAATTTGTGGATATTGTGAAACACACTTCTGAATAACTCATAGGTCAAAGAAGAAATTATACTGGACATTTGGAATTTGGAAATATTTTGAACTGAGCGATAAATATGCTACATATTACATTATGTGAAATACAGCTAAAATAGCGCATAAGAGAAATTGCACAGCAATTCCATCCTTATTTTAGAAAAGCTCAAACCTATTGAACTAAGTATACAATATAAGTAGTTAGAAAAATATCAGAATAAAAACAGTAGGTGACAATAATAAAGAACAGAAATTAATAATATTAATGGCATATATATTTTATATATGTATGTATATTAGAAAAGACTAATAAAGCCAAGGCTTGGTTCTTTGAAAATACTAATCAAATTAACAAACCTTTAGCAAGAAAGAGAGAGAAAGAACAAATAAACAACATTGGGAATGGAAAAGGGGACCTTGCTACACATAATACAGACTAAAAAATAAGAGTATATTATGAACAAGTTTATACCACAGTTTGAAAACTTGAATAGCTTATAAAAACACACACAGGAAGAAATAAAAAAATCAAAATTGTCCTATAGCAATTAAAGAAATTAAATCAGTAGTTTAAAATATTGTCACAAATGAAAAATTGGGACCAGATGGTTTTGCCATCAGATGCTGCCAAACTTTCAAGGAACAAAATATTCCAAACTTATGCAAATTATTTGAACATAAAGGGTGCAGAATAGATAACAGGTGTCCAACCTCACAGCAGCCTGGATCTGTTTCTTCTAGATCCAAACATCCAGGCAGATCCTAGGTTTACAGCACAACACAGTTCAGCACAATAGTTTATGATCTTAATAATGGTCCCAGGTCATAAATAAATACCTAAATTGTATTCTCTATACTTATACAATAAAAAAGGTGCATGCATATATCTAAAGATGTCTTTGGAAAATGTAAAACTTGTTAAATTTCTGATATTGAAAGAGACAATTTCTCAGTTATATGGAATTGACATGGAGAAACTGACCTGAAAGCCTAGCCTGTTCATTATTGTTTAAATTCAATTAAATTTTTAATATGAATAGTAGCTGTCTCCACCTTTCTGGACTGGAAACAAAAGAAGTAGGACAGGAATGGAAAGAATGCCCCCACCACTGTGGCCAGTGCCCTTCCCATAGTGTCCACAGCAGGCAGCCAGATAAGCGATCTCTCCTCTCCCTCTGGCCCCAGCTGTAGATGACTCTTGCCTGGGTTGAGCTGTTTGGAATGTATTACAGAGAAAAGAGTCTATCAGAGAGGACTCTCTGTTGGACATCCACTTGCACATGTCTGTAAATCACTAGCTGCTTGACTGGATATCTAAACAGCTTTTTCATCCTCCAGAATGACCTTTTACTATTATCTCTGCTCCTAAGACTGGATCACTGCCTGTGATCTTTATTCCCTAGTGCCAGCCTTGCCTCTTTTAACTGCTCTTTCTTAGCCTTATCGTAAGGTCTGATTGGGAGTAGAATCGCTCCCTGTGAGTGATTCTGCCCCTTCTCCCTGTGCAGCTGAGCCACATCTGGGACAGGAGGAAGTCCGTCCAGCCGACTGGCTCCACTTTTCAGCCTTGAGGGCACCAAGGAATCATTTAGGTCCCCTTCATCTGGGTGGTCTTATTTAGTAGCTTAATGAAACAGAAATTTGCACTTCAGGTTTCTCAGTAGTTTGGACAGTGAGTTTATTGTAAACTTGTGAAATCTTTCTGTAGTCTACCAGTTTTCAGCCCCTGTCTTAAATCTGCTTTCTCAGCCATGGAGAAACTACTACCTGTACGTGCCCTGGCAAAATGCCAGTGTCTATTCCACAGGGCGTGTGGGATGGAGGAAGCAAACAAGGTGTGGACAAGACAGGAGTAGACTTCACAAATTGCATAGTAACCAGGTTATCGAAAATCCCCTTAGTCCCTGCACTAGGGTCATCTGCTACTTCTACAGCAACTAAATAACAGTGGCAGTGCCTTTCATCCACAGTTTCAAATTGTTCTCCTCCAATTATCCTATTTATTGTACACGGCAATCCAGTGCTATAGACAAGCTAGAAATTATTGTCCTAATAGTGTTATATGATTAAAAATGTTACTTTGGCCAAAAAATTTAATTCATTCTTATGTTTTATTTTCTCATTATCATAATCAATATTTTTAACAATAAAGATAAGAAGAAATTAAAGTACTTCACAAACTATAAAGTGCCCTATACAAAAGTGCCCTATGTATGCTCATGATCTATTATATATGTAAATACATGTGTGTATAAAAATACTACTGTACATTTTATATAGTGCTTTATTTTTTAAAGCATGCATGAATTTATATGTATTATAGTCTTGCTTAACTTTTTATTCAAATGACACTCAAGAATCTACATTGTAAGCAAATAAAACTGACTCAGAATAACTAAAAGAGAAAAGGAATTTATTGGAAGGCCATTGGGTATCTCAAAGAATTCATCTGCTTCTCAAAGAAACAGATTCAGAAAATAAGCAAAAACCAAGAAAAGTTAAACAGCAGGAACTACAGCCAAAGCCAGATGGTAATAATACTCTATTTAGGGTAATGCCTTTAATTCCACTGCCATGACTTGATGGTCCTACCACTGGATACTGGGCACTGTTGCTTGAGTCTTGATGACGTTCATCAAGATTTAAAGTCCTGAGTGAAATCACACAATTAGCTAAATCTAGGTTATATGCACATGCCTTAGCTTCCAGAGGACAGGGACAGGCGATATATGTCTCTTTTCAGATTCCATAGTTTCAAGAATTACACATGACAGGGTCCCTCTAATAGGAAAAGGATTTTGAACCTGGGTTCAACTGTCCTCTAAAATAAGTAATATAATATCTAGAGTATTGTTCTTCATATTCCAGATACTTTATCATAAATGGGATTGGTAAAAACTCTTTATTATAGACAATATCAAATATATACAAAAATAGAGTCAATAGCATAATAAATCCCCTTGTACTCATCTGTTTCAACATTGTCAACTGATGGCCAATTTGGTTTTATCTCTGCCCGTACCTAATCCTCCTTCAGCTCTAATTATTTTGAAGCAAATCCCAGACATCATATCATTTCATCAAAAAATATTTCAGTATGCATTCAAAATAGATCAGGACTATTAAAAAAATGACTACGGTACTATTTTCAGCCTTAAAAGTGTTGAAAAAATTTTATAATACCATCAAATACTCAATGTGTACAAATTTCCCTAATGCTTACATATTTTTTTGTTTTGTTTGACAATTTGTTTGCTTGAATCAAGATTCAGTTGGCTAATATGTCTTCCAAGTCTCTATTAATCTACAGAATCTCTCTCTCTGTCTCTTTTTTCATCTCTTTTCCCCCCTTGTAATTTATTTTTAAAGAGATCAGGTCATTTTTCCTGTAGAGACTCACAGTCTAGATTTTCCTGGTTGCATTCCCCCGATATCATTTAACATGTCCCTCTATCCTGTATATTTCTTCTAAATGGGTAGTTAGATCCAGAGATTTAGGTTCAATTTTGCAGCACGGATATTTCATAGACAGTATTTGTGTACTTCCATCACAAGGCATATAATGTCCACTCGTCTCCCCATTTGTGATACTAGCAGTCATGGCTGATTACTGCCTCAATGCAGCAATTCATTAGGGGTTGCAAGATAGTCATTTAAATTTTATCTTTCTTTCCTATTAGCTGGAATAACTTTTGTAGAGACATTTATAATAACCCATTCTTTGGTTGCCCAAAAGTACAACAAAGTTTATTTGGAAAAGTCAGGATAAATAGTTCTTTATATAACAGCTTTAAAATTAATTAATTGATTCTCTACCATCCTTTAAAAGGTACCACTTAGTTTGTTAGTATTCATATGAAATTACGGATTTAAATATATTTGACATATTTCAATTCATTACATTTATTATTCTTACTGACTTGCACATTTTCCACTTTTGGCCATTGGGAGCCTATTGACATTTGTTCCTGGGTCCTTTTGACTTTCAATGTCTTCCCTGCCATGAGGGATGTTCCAGGTTCATCTTATACATTTCCTGCTCCAGCCCTATAATCAGCTATTTGCCTAAGGAACCCAGCTTACAGCTAGTGAGAAATGGTTTTTAAAATTACAATTTGGCCACTGGGGGCGCTCATTGCTACAAGGTTGGTCCGTGTTTCTAAGTCTTTTCAAAAGTCAGAGCTAGAAATTATTATTATTTTTGTAGAGATAAAATTCTTCAGGCATTCATGATGATCTTTCTGATTCAAATTTAGGACAATAGAATTTTACTTAACCTCATCAATTTCACATCTATGTTTCCTTTCTTCCATACCAAAAATTCTCATTCTTAATGACACCAACATAATTACTTGTTTCTTTTATTCCCCAGGATGCACACTAATCACATACTAATGATAACACTACCACTAATAAGACGATAACTAGAAACAATTAAATTTTTTTTGCATTTCTTTTTTAGGTTATATCCTACTAGAGATGTACAGTCAAATTACTGTGATTTAAAGTCATCTAAAACCTTTCCTCTCTGTATAGTTGTCCTACCAACCTAACAAACAGGTTCATTTGTTTCATCTTGTTTTGTTATATTTAATGTTTTACAATTACATAAATTTATGTTTAATTTTTAAAAATTATATAAATATTTATATAATTCCAAAGTGAAACCTACAAAATAAGGTGTTTTCAACCAGGTCTGCCTTCTATCATTGTCCTCTGCATCCTGTTTCCTCACTATCTCTAATGTAAACATTTATCTTTTGATTGTTTGTTTTACTTTATACTTTAAAACATATAAGAAATGTGTATATATAATCACATCTCCCTTTTCTTAGAAAAATAGTAGTATACTGTGCACATTTTTATTATCTTGGGTTTTTTTTACTATATATTTTTTTCTGAAGATCATTCTACAATAGTATATATAGATGTTCCTCATTCCTTTTTTACAGTTGCATAGTACTCAAATGCATGAACATTTAATAGTTCATTCTACCAGTTTCCTTTTGAGGGCATAGTGCTAAAATTAATAGTCTTGTGTATACTTTGTTTTTTTCATATTTTTACTGGTTATCTTTTGAATTGATTCCTAAAAGTGGAATTGTGAAGTCAAAGGGTAAATGCATACGTAATTTTGCTAGACGTCATCAAATATCCCTTCAGAGGGGCAGTGTTTTTCCCACCAGGAATGATAAAGGTGTCTGTCTCCTTATAGCCATACCAACAAAGTACATTGTGCAATATTTGGGTTTTTGCCAATCTGACAGATGAGAAATGGCTTTCCAGAGTTTTAATTTGCATGTCTCTTATTAAGAACTAGGTTGAAAAGCTTTTCATATGACTAAGGCCATTTGCATTTCTTTTTTCTGTGAGCTGTTTGTGTCTTTGACCCACTTTCCTACAGGGTTGTTAGTCTTTATTTTTAGAATCTCTTCACACATTACGGATGGTAATGCCTATCATATAAATTGCAAATATTTTCTCCCACTTTGTCATTTGTCTTTTGATTTTGCTTCTGGTGTTTTTGCCATCCTGAGACTTTTTTTTTTAATGTAAGCAAATGTATCCATCTTTTTTATTCTTACTTCCAGATTTTAGTCATAGAAAGTCTTAACCACTCTCAGGTTATAGAGAAATTCACCTATGTTTTCTTCTAATACTTGTATGATTGCATTTTTTACATTTCATTTAGAATTGATTCTCATGTGTGGTATGAGGAATGAATCCAATGTCTAATTTTTCGATATGGCCAACCAGTTATCCTAACACATTCTATTTAACATAATACCTCTTCCTCACTGCTTTGCGATACTGCCTTTATTGTACACTGAAATGCCACATACATTTGGGTCTGTTTCTGGATTTTCTATTCTGGTTCCATTAATATGCTGCTCTATCCATGTACTAATATCACACAATTTCAATTATATAGGCTTCATATTATGTTTGTAAGTCCACAGGGTGGATTTAGCCTTGCAAACTATGTGTCATGGGTAAAGGTCTTGGATTCATAGGATGGGAAGATCTGTGAAAGATACAAATATCGTTTTCCCCTCTTCTTTCTTGGCTAGACTTTAAAATACTTGATGTTAGGATTTGCGGCTACTTAATTTTCATAATGATACTTGGAACCTAGTATGTGCTCAATGAACAGGTTTTGAATTTAAAGATGAATCAAATATAAGAAAATATATTCTCTATATCTCAGAAAGTCAGAGCTATGAACAGTGGGTGAAAACTGTAAGGGTTACAATTATTAATTCAATGTAAGAAGCATATATGAGAACCAATGAAAAAACAAAAGGAATAGATGCTAATGGTATAGTGAGCTCCCTATAGTAGGACATGTTCAAGACATGATGATCTCTGAATATCACTAGAAAGATAGATGAGATTCATGACCATAATACTAATAGCTAATAGGAATATGGCATTTATTGTAGGCGAGCTACTGCCCTAAGTGCTTTACACGCATTAACTCACTTAATCCTTGCATGTGATGTAGGGACTATTAATATCCCCACTTACAGGTGGATATACTGAAGCACAGAGAGGTGATATAACTTGTTCAAGGTCACATGACTAATAAGTGCTAAAGATGAGATTTGAATGCAAGAAGGGTGGCTTCAGAAGCCATTATGCTTTGTGTTTAGGTGGGCATAGCCTAGTAGCCTTCAATAAGAAATCTGACAAAATTTCTCATTACTTCCTCATAGGTTCATTTACTTATTCATTCATTCTTGAAACACCCATTTTCTAGGTGCTGGGAAACTAGAGATGAATGGTGCAATCCCCGCCTTTGAGTAGCTCTCAGTCTGTCTAGCTGGAGTGACAACACCGTCCCATGTTCTAGGTACTAGTCTAACAGAAGATTGCTGGGCTGAAGGTAGTGAGTTACCTTAACTGATTATTCAATCAGTTATAGACCAAACTCCTTGTTCTACTCTTTCACCCTTTCCCACCCCTTTCTCACTACTCCACTTGACTAGTCACAAAAAAAATAATAAAAAGAAAGTAAATGAAAAAAGAAAAAAAAAGAAGATTGTAGAAAATAACATGAGCTTAAACATGATGTTGTTACTCCTCCACGCTTTTCAACGTCAAGGACACTCTGTGTTCTTTGACCTGCCAGTGACAACAGTAATGAGTATATAACTCAGAATCTGCTCACACTTTTTTTGTTTGATATTCCTAAAAAAAATTTTAAAAAGCAAAAATGCCAACAATTATACTTTTTCCAATCAATGAGTGATAATAAAGACAATCAACGCAAGCTAAAGCAATGAATACAAATGAGCACAGTAAGAATTATAGAAGCTAAAAAATTGACTGAAGAAATGAACATTAACATGATTCAGCTCTGCAAAATTTGATTCAGGAAAATGAAACTTGGTGGAAATTATTGTCAGAAAAGAAAACTCTGTGATGGTAGTGGTAATTAAAAATGTTATATGGATAAAAGCATAGTGATGGATCATATCTTAGTTGTAAAATCAATGTAAAAAAAGCATTAAGCCCAGTGAAAATGATTCTGGTAAAATAAAACTGGAAAATTAGTCTAGAAGGAAATATTTTAATTTCATTATACATAAAATTGATCAAGAGAATTAAATTGCCTTAGTGATATTTACTTCAAGAAATACTTTCTGGATGGAAGTTTATCACTCTGAGCATAATTTGGAATCATGCACCAAGTAGGGCACAACCCACTCAGGGTAAAAATGACAAGAATGAAAACTCCTGTATGCCTAGCGAGAGGACCAGGAGGGACTGACCGCCCCACCTGTGGGAGCTGGGTGAGGTGTCACAGAGGAGGTGGCACTGAGGCTGGTTCCCAAGGAAGGAGTGTGCAGGTGGGGAAGAGGAGGAGGGCATTTTAGGTCAACAGCTGAGAAACAGCATGACCACAGCTGAACTCAAAGTTGGGGACCAGGCATCTGTAATGACACAAGGGCTAAAAAGGTGGGCTGGAGACAGATAAGTTAGAGCCATCAGATGGGGGGGAAAACCAACTGGTCACTGGCAATCCAGGAGACAACCTTTGGTGGGCTCTTAGCTCATCCTGGTTTGTCCAAAGTTTTCATCAGTAACTTGAATAGATGGAAAAAGAGACACTTCTGGTGGATGACCTGGAACTGAGAGGGTTCCAACAAACCTTTCCTTGGCTACCTACATTAGATCATCAAGGTCTGGGACATCTGAGATTTGGTTTAGTGACATAAATTCTTCAGCCACAGAAGGTTATTTGCCATAGGCAGATGCTGCACAGTTGGCAGCAGCTTGGCTGACGATCTGTAGTCAGTATTAGGCCACCAGTTGGGAAGATGATGATAATAATATTAGTAGTAATAAGAGGAGGAGCTTCCTTTTATTGTATGCTATCTGCCAATCACTTTGTGTATATTATCATATTAATTTTTATATGAGCCCTGTGAGGTCCATGTTGTTATCTCCATTTTGTAAATTAGAAAACTGGAGGAAATTAAATTAAATAACTCCCCCTCTTACCCAAGATCACTCAAGATAGAACCAACCTAACTGGTTTCAAAACTCATGCCTTCATCACTGTGTCCTGTTGTTTATCCACCTCTACCTTCAGGGTTTAAAATCGCTGATGGCATAAAGTTTAATTTCAAGGGCTAATCTGGGCCAGCATTGCCTTGGAAAATGACCACGGTACCATTTCAGTGCTTGCTGGTTCAGCCCGGATCCCTCAGGAGGGCTGGGGCTTGGATCAGACGTCTCCACTGGAGGTTGCAGGAGACTTCGGAACTGGAGGAGTAGCAGAGTCTAGGGCTGAGCTGAAAGCCAGGGCCCAGAGAGTCAGACAGGAGGTGGATTGAGGAGTTGCCCGGTGAGAGGAGCCAGAACAGACAGAAAGTCAGAAGTCGGGGTCCAGGGAGCCAAGAGACAGAGAGGAGGAGGAGAAAGCACGTAAGGTCCCTAGCAATTGTCTAGAACAGGCATCAGCATTATCTGAGACTTAAAAAAAAAAAAAAAAAAAAACATATCTAAGGTTAAAGGGCTGGAGATGTTGCTAAAATTACCAGTGAAAGCAGTCCAGGCAGGGTAACATGTGCAGGTTAATGTGTACGGTTAAGCTGACAGTACGGTTCTCCCCAGAGGCCTTGGACTCAGAGGTTTGAGCAGTCTCGGCTCCCTGCTAGCACCTGGCTGTTCTCAACCAGCCACAAGGAAGTTAATTAAAAACCCTGGATACCACAGTTTCAGGTAAAGCAAGCTAGTCTTTGCCCACACAGTCAGAGAGACTTGACAAGGAAGGGGTGTGGGGACCAGCATTTCTGTTCAGCTGAAAAGGTCTCAGAAAACCACCAGATGCAACGTCTCACAGAAAAGCTGCAAGCAGATTCTTTTATTTCTCATCCCTGCAGACAGAGAAAATTAAACACCTTAAATTGGATTTTAGTCTCTGGTTGCTTCTAAATGTTATGGTTGGCCCAAGCCGGCTAAAGCCAGAGTTCAGAGTATTTTGTGGTTCGTGCCTTTATTTAATAAATATTTATGGAGCATGTACTATTCTAGACACTGTGCCAAGCACTGGGTATACAGTGATGAACAAGATAACTTAGGTCTGTCCTCATAGAGCTTATATTCTATTAATAGTAAGTTTTATGCTGTCTGTCATTTACTCCTCCCAAGAACCACTGGAGACCACAATTTCTACCCTTATTCTACAGGTGAGAACACTGAGGCTCAGAGGGTTAAATAACTTGCTCAGGTCCCACAGAGAAAATGTGACGGAGCCGGGATTTGAACACAGTTCTGTCTGATGCCAGAGCCTCTAAATCGCCAGCCTGTGCTACGAGAAAGCAAGTGGAAAGAGGGTGTCAGATAACAGCCTTGGCAGGGACAGTTGGAGTCAAGGGTGGTAACAGAAGACAGATTTCAAAGGGGTAAGGAGGGAGTGGATGGAGGTTGAGAGGAGGCAGGGAGGGAGGCAGAGGGGTTCCTTGAAGGCTGATGATCTAGTCCAGCTTGTAGGCAGAAGGCAAGTGCCAGAAGCTTGGGAAAGTGTGGACTTGACCTTCAGAGAGTGGTTGAAATTTTTGTTTCCTTCTAGGTGGTCAACCATAGGTAGCCCTGCTCCTGGGGCCTGCGGGGTCTAAATTTCCAGGGCCTTGAGGTCTGAGCAACCAGAGGCTTATGAGGCCAAAACCTCTGGGATTTGAAGGTCTTCCCTGGCTTGCAATCTCCCTGTATAAGGGAATCTTGGCACCCCATGCTGCCAGCCCAGAACGGATTGTTCCGCCTGCCCAGTGGCTCTGAGAAGGCATCTGAAAACAGTGAGCAGAAAGCCATGGCGTGTTATCTCCTAGCACACCAGCCATGGAGTGACTCCTTGCAATTACAAACCAGCAGCCGAGCAGACACAGTTTAACAGTACATTGTAAAAGTTTTACGATTAGTGAAGATAAGTGCAAAATTAATCCCTAAAGAACAAAGCAATTTAAAAAGTACTTAATGAAGCAATTAGCTAGAAATGGTAGGGAGTGGAAGAAGGAGAAGAGAGTGCCCACGGACAATTTTACCCTGGAAGGGTCTTCACACTTAGGTTTTTTCCAACTGTGTTCAATGAGGGAGCCACAGAAAAGCGGGATTAATAAATGCATGGAAGAGGTCACAATTGGTAAGAGGTTTTGAGAGTCAACCTGAAGGAAATTTTCACCTTCTTAAAAAGTAGAAACCAAAAAGGAAAATAGCCAAAAAGGCTATAATTGGGACAATTAATGAAATTTGATTATAGACTGAAGATTAGATAACAGTAATATGTGAATAGTTAATTTCCTAAATTTGGAAAAAAAAGTAAAAACAAAAGCCAAAGAAACCTGGGAGCCAGCAACAGATGCAAAGAAATCATGGACTAGCGGAGAGAGAAGATTAATAATACCATGACTTCAAGACAGGTCCTTATTTGGGATTTCAGTGTTTCTGAAATCAGGTTGTGCCTTATAAATTTAGCATATATAAATAAATAATAAATATGCAACTAAATTATAATTTATTATTTAAATCAGATGCTTTTGAGAGTGAAAGCAGGTGCTGCTAATAATGAAGCTGGAGCAACAGGTATAAACCAGTATTGTTCCAGGAAATGTAGGACATATGTCACTCTACTTATAATTTTATGGGCACATTTAATCACCTCCTTAAAGGCCCTATCTCCAATACAGTCACCTGGGGAGTCAGAGCTTCAACATATGAACTTGGGCTGGGGGACACAATCAGTCCATAGGAAGTTCTACGAAGGGAAAAAACAGATTAAGTACCAGTAAGTCAGAGATTTTATATGTTTTGTTCAGTGACAAAATTCCCATCTCCTACAATGACTGGCACATAAATAACAATAAATAATTGTTGAACTGAATTAAAGCAGAGAAGGGACATGATCTGATTTATAATTTTAGGAGATGGATTGGAGGCAACAGGGTTGAAGCAAAAAGCCCGGTGAGGAAGCTCTGGCTGGAGATGTCCACACAAAGATAATGGGACTTGGACCAGGGCATCTGCTGTGCAGATGGAGAGAAGCGATTAGATTCAAGCCGTATTTGGGAGGTAGCACTGGCTGTGCTTTGCTGATGTATTGGATGTGGAGGGGGAGGAAGAGACATAACCATAGATGAATTACAGGTTCCGGGCATGGGCTGTTAGGTGCACGAGGGGAAGACTAAGGGACAGATGGGGAGGCAGGGGAGGAAATCAAGAACTTCATTTTGGACACGGTAACTTGAGACGCCTGAGAGACCCGCAAGTGGAAGTGACTTGTAGGCAGTTGGATATATAAATCTTGAGCTCAGAGGAATGTGGTGTGTTTCCTCCTGCCCTGAAAAGCTGTTATATAGCGGTGGTGAATCTTGTAATCAATGGAATCTTACAGCACTAATAATTATAGCTAATACTTAGTGGTTTCTATACTTGTGCCAGGTGTTGAAATAAACCCCCTACACGTGTCACCTCATTTAATTCTTACAACAACTGTTTTTAGAATTCATCATTTTTATCTCCATTTCACAGACAAGGAAACCAAGTGTTAGAAGGTGAAATGAATTGCCTAAAGCTACCAGTCCAGCAACTGAGAAAGGTAGAATTTGCCATGAAGACTGACCTGAGAGCCAGTGCTCTGAAACACAGTCACCTCCTGTCTCCCCAAAGGCTCCTGGATCCTTTTCTTACTCTGCTTCTAAATTACTGTGTGCCCGTGAACCTCAGTTTGCTCACCTGGGAAATGATGGGAGGTCATCAGGCCCCCTTTGTTTCTCCTCTGCTGCAATGCTGATCTCTGTGTACATCCTGTGTTTCATGGGAGTGTGCTGTAGATGACGTTCAGAGGTGACACCTGTGAGGGTACCCTACCTGACGACTCATTTTGATGTGTATGAAAAGGGCAAATCTCTTTAGGAGAAGATCCAGCACACCGGCTTTCATAATCTCAATTTTAATCAAGTAAGAGGGACGCTGCTTAGTGCAAATGCCATTTCTGAGAATGTTCAGCATCTCAGCCTCATTTTTGTCATCTGAATGATAACCTCAAGAGTCCCACTGAGCCCAGTCTGGGGACGATGCTTGAGCCAGACATGTAGACATCAGACACTCCTGTGATGTCTGCTCCCAAGGTCTGCCACACTGTCCTCCCCCTACTCTTCCTCAGTGACACACCAGTCACCTGTCATCAGAGGCCCCCACTGTGCCGGGGGGGTGTGACAGGGTGTATCAACCCTGTACTCCAGAAAGGACGTTCCTGGCGTATCATGGCAATACTCGCTGGAACACTGGCTCACAGAGTCATTCTTTGGGCGAGCATCACCCTTTTCGGGGACATCTGGTATGGACAGCCAATTTGAATTTGATTGGGACATGCTAATGAGCCATTCATATGTGTGGGATTTGTTTCTGATTAGATTAAGCTTCAGAGAGAGAAAAGAAACAGCCACTGATTAAAGACATAAAAAAGGAAACACTTTAAATGAGTAAGTGGTTCGTCTTCATATAGCAAAGTATAAATCAAACATAGTCCAGGAGATGCGCTTGGAATAGCAGCTGGATAGAGCAAGCGCGTCATCCAGGGACGGCTCCTCTCAGCAATCGACAGGGACTTAACCCGCCAGAGAGGGCTCCGAATCAGTTATCTGACAAAAATGACTCTCAGATTAGGGATGGGAAGGTTTTTATTTGGATTTTACAAAATTGCTCCCCAAATCCCTGTGACGTTTAAGTGCATGATCATTCTATGGCAGCACCCGTGACAGTAATGGGGGCCAGAGATCGTATTTCAAAACAAAGAAGTGATTAGAGCAGACAGCACCAGTGTCAATGGGACCTTGACTGGGAACGTGGTTAACACTTCCGTCTCTGAGTTTGGGGCTTCTATAGGGTTTGGTTCTGTAGTGTCTGCACTTGGGCTAGTCTGCCTTCCCAGCCTCGAGCAGCAGGGTCAGCCCCGTCTGGATCCTGTGTCCCCTGGCCAGGGCTGGAGGTGTGGCTGCGGCCCTGGCCTCACCAGCGGGCTCGCTCTGGTATTAGCGGAGCTGCCACGGGGCTGCTATCTGCGGCTTTCCAAGGAACCTGGGGCTGTGTGGCATCTTCAAGACTCGGCCTCTCCTCTTCCACCCTGGCTGGCTTCTCTCTTGGTTTTCTGCCCTCTGCTGTGGTTAAGTTTGAGCCAAACTCTCAAGGCAGCCTGATATGCTGAGGTGCCAACGCCCTGCCTGCCCCTTGCAGCTCCCTCCCTCCCCCGGTGGGACTAGATCTGCTCTCTGTGTCCTCAGCCTCTCACGGGGGCCTGCTTTGAATGGACTCATCACCTGGAATTGGGACGCGGCCACCTTCCAGACACCTAAGCTCTCCCTAGGCCTGGAGCTTTCTGCAAGCCCCACCCAACAGATTGAACCTGTGGTTACTGGGGCCTACAAGGGCCTCACCTGTTTGGTCACCTTGCCTCCTTACACACTGGCAGCCTCACAGACTGCAAGAGTGGTCCTCAAACCTCAGAGGTTTAACCCAGGAAAAGTTTATTTCCTGCTCACATCCTAGTCCCCTGAGGAGTGCAGGCCCTCCTGGGCAGCTCTTCTCCAAGGAATGACTTAGGGGCTCCAGTCACTCCTCTTTGAATCTCAAGGTCACCCTGGCCTCAACACTCAACAGGTGGTGGCAGGGGGAGGAGACGTATGAATGGGGAAGATACACTGGGTACGCACCCACCTTGTCCCCAAAGTGACAGATGCCATGTCCTCTCTCATCTCGTTGGTTTGTGTTGCCCTCCTGGTCCTGACTGCAAGGGGCTGGGAGATGTGGAGGGACACACGGGAGTTAGTGAGCAACAGGAGTCTCTGCCACTCCCTCGGAGACTGGTTTCCCCAACCCCAGTGAGTTGGGGTCTGACTTCCTTTTTCTGACTTCTCTTGATTTCCATCCAACCTGAGTTTGAACAACGGTAATCAGGCCTGGCATGAGATTTGAGGTAACCATGACAAAGCCCCCCTTGGTCAGAACCAGTCGAGATGGCCTCTAATCTCAGTGACCACACATTTGCAAAGCAGCCCTCGTGATGTCCTTCCCTGAACTCCTGTGGCCCAGTCTTTATAGTCAGAGCGGGTCCCTGTATGGGACGGGCCACTTTGCTGAGAATGACACCATGACTGTCGTCCCTCTGAGCTGCCCCTGGGTTTCCTGTAGGCAAGCAGCTGTTTCAGCAAATCTCAAGTTCCTGCAAAACAGCCTTTTAAGTTTTTCTTCATGAAAAGCTTCCAGACATGGCAGCCTAGCTTGCCTCTCCTTGGAATTCTGCCAGATGAATCTGCCTTATGAAGGATCTCTTTCAAATAGGCAAACTGCTTCAAGTGTTTCTTGGGGCTGACCCAAATGTTCAGACCCCTTCAGGGATGCCTTCCAAGGAAAAGCATTTTTTTCCAAGCAGCAGTTCTGTTCAGAGGACTCCTCGGGAGTGTTTATGGCAAGAAGAGGGCTTGGGAAATTGTATCTCCAGGGAGCGTTTTTCTGTGGGGTCTGATGGAAGAATGAGCAGTGTCAGATTTTAAAAATATTTCCTTTTACTTTAAAATAACTCACTATCTACCCTCGGAAACCTGGGAGAACAACAAGTAAAGTGCGCTGGGGAGAACTCAGAACTAAAGCCCAACTCGGGATGCTTCACTCAGGCAGTTAATGAACTTACTGAGCGCCGATCGTGCGCCAGGCCCTGCTTAGGCTCTGAGATTCCTTGACGAGGGCAAAGGAGACATGAGCCTTCTCTCAGAGTCTGGCCTCGTGGGCCCGTAAACAGGAAGAAAAAGCTCCTTCTCACTAGTAATCAGGGGAGGTTGCAAATTAAAACTGCAAGAGAGAATTACATGCCCATCAGATTAGCAAAAATAAAAAAGTTGGACAATGTCAAATGTTGGCAAGGACGGAAGCAGTATGAACCTCATCCGTGCTGGTGGGAGTATAACTAGGTCTATACAATTTGGAAGAGTTTCACTTTTTGTAGGAAAGTTGAATGTGTGTATAACCTGTGCTCTAGAATTTTCACTGTGGTGTAAATACATGGAGAGATGCCCACTCTTGGGTGCCAGGAGACACATACAAGAATGTTCCAAAGAGCATCATTTGTAATACTGGAAACAAGACTGTCGGCCCACAGGAGAGCACATAAATAAATTACTATATATTTATGCAATGGAACACTATGATGATGAAAATAAATGAAGCAAGAAGCCAGTTACAGAATGCATACAACATGATTCCATTTATATAGGCTGATAGCAAGGAAATTATTAACAAAATTCAAGGTAATGGGTTACTTTACCTTTAAGGGTAAGGAGGAACACATGGAGGTTTCTAAGATATTGCCAGAGTACTGTTTCTTAAGCCGGCTGGTAGGTAAATAGTTGTTTCTTACATTAATATTATGTGTTGTAAATTGTGCATATGCATTTCACATACACACACAGAGTTATTAATACATTACATGACAGGCAAGAGGAAGTACAGGTGATACAGGAATGCACAGCAGAGGCGTTTAACCAAAATTAGGGCAGCCAGGGAAGGTAGGTAGGAATTAGCAAGGCAAATCAGTGCGTGCAGTGGGGGCGTGGGAATTCCAGGAAAGGAAATGGTAGGGGGAGGGGACAGAGACCCAAGAACTTGGCCTCCCTGGGAACTAAGAGGAGTTGGAACTGGACAGCAAGGGGTGGGAGATGAGGCTGCAGGAACCAGGAGGGGCCAGCTCTCAGGGGTCTTGCAAATCATGTTAAGGAGTGTGGTCTTATCTGGAGACTAAAGGGAGTAGGAGTGAGATGCATTTTGGAGGGAGGTTATCTCCAAGCTTACACTGTCTGCCTCTTGGCTCCTCCTCTGCCCCCCTCTCCCTGCCCTTGACCCTGGCTTGCTGATGGTCTCTGGCATTCATGTTGGCCTTGCCCAGATTTGACCTCTCTTCTCTTCTTATTCCCAAGTGGCACCAGGACCAGGGGAGGTGCGTGAGATGCTTAGGGCACCCAGAAATTGAAGGGCATCTTCACCCGCCCACATCTCTGGCCCCGTGGCCACTCTGCGAGTGAGTCTCTGGTCTTCTGCCTGCTCTTCTCAGGCCTCATCCCCAGCCTGCCTCCTCCTCATCTTCCTCCCCCCAGCCTGCTGGCTTTGGCTTTCCACTCTTGTCTCAGCTTTTGCAGCCAAGTTAGGCGAGACAGCTACACATAAAAAGATAATTAACCACATAAGCCAAGAAATGAGGACCACATGAGTGGTACAAATCATGTGTTCCAAGACTTTGGAGGAACTGGGCCAGGCCGGCTTTGGATGGATGGAGAGCACGAAGGAGGCTTTCTGGGCTAAGAGAACAGTGGGAATTGTTTGCCAAGAGCACGTTAAAAGTCACAAGGAGATAAAAACTGGAAAGGATTTGGGATCTGATCCTGTGGACTCGGCTATCAAGTACAAGGCTGAGGTACCACCACCCTCAATCCCTTACCTGTGGCAAGCATAACTAATAAATTGTGGCATGCTCTTCCACTGAGCCAGGAGAGAGCCTCAGAGTCCTTCCTGACACAGTGCTTCAGAAGGACGTTACCATGTGAATGGATTTAACACAGGAGTGTAGACTCATTTGCTATCCCTGTCCCAGACTGTGGAGTGATCAGGAGGCTTTGAGAAGGAGAGATGTTCCCACTGCATCCTGTTGCCTCTCCTCCCGTGTCTCCTTGTTTTAGCCCAATTTACAGCTCTGTCAGCTGTGTCTCAAACACTGGGCATCGTTTGAGGCATTGGCAAGAAAACTCGAAATCATGGCATGCAAAAAGTAGAAGGGATCTAGGACTCCATTGAGTCCAGCTCTGCCATTTGGCAGCTGACGGAAACTGAGTCTTGGGAGGGGGAGACTTGTTTGAGTAAGTGCCAAATACAAGACATGACCCTGACCTTGTACCAGTGGCTCCCCAACCTGGGAAAGATAAGGGACCTGACCATCCTGAGAACCTACTACATGCCTGTCTTTGCTTGTGGAAGCTTTTCATACAGCATCTCTTTTAAACCTCCCAGGGAATCATGATTCCCAACAAAAAGGCAACTGACATCCAAAGACAGGTACAAGTCAAAGGCTGATATGTGACAGAGCCAGGATTCTAACTCTGTCCACCAGCCCCTGAGACCCACATGCTTTCTTACAGTTCCAGGTGGACGCTTCAAGCCTTTGCAGAAATGATGACAGCCCTTCTAGGAAGGGCTGGTGATGGTGGCTGGCGGTGATGGTAACTTCGCTTTGCCCTGGGTGACAGTTGTTCACCACCTGCTTTAGGTCCTTGGTCACCTCTGGGGGGCAGCCCCAGCAGCTCCTCTGTAGACATGTCCAAACATTTGTGCGGCCGGGGCTTTTTCTCCAGGGAGTTCACGGTTCCACAAGACGAAGCCACCTGCTACCGCCCGTGCTCATTTGATGACTTCCCGGGTTTTATGACATTAATTTAAGCTCTACGGCCAAAGTAACTCTCTTTGGTTGCAGCCGTATGCACTTAAATGTCAGAGATTTGCTGAAAAACCACTTGGGTTTGAAGAAAGTCATTGTGTTCAGTAAAATCTGGCCACATTTTATGTTTATGGCCTTTATTAGGGCGTCCAGCTGAGCCAGTTAAAACCCAGGACTCTCAGATGACTGGATTCACTCATTCACATAATAGCTACTGAATGTATACTCAGTGCCAGCTGCTGATGTACACAGTCAGAAACACAGACGTGGTCCTTGTTTTCATGGCACATATAGTCCAGTGAGGGGAGACGGTCATTTGAAGGATAAATATATAAATGAAAGTATTGTGAATAAATGTTACTAAGGAAAAGGGCGGGGCACTACAGGTATCCAGAGGGGATCTAATTTGGACTGGGTGGGTCAAAGAAGGTGATATTTGAGTTGGGGAACAAATGAGGGGGGCGGGGGGTAGAGGATTATTCCAGGAAGTGGAATAGCAGCTGCAAAGGCACAGGGACAGTAAAGAACTTGGTGTGGTCAAGAAACATGTTATTTGGTGCCCATCTAGAAGCCACAGGGTCCAGCCTTGGGCTAATGGGTGTCCCTGGTGCCTGTGACACTTGGCATGTGACTTCACCTTGTGTACAAACTAGGATCTACATCTTGGTGGTTGCTTCCTGTGCCCAGTTCCCTGTGACCTGTCCTGCCTTCACTGTGATCAGCCTTAGTCTTCATTTCTCAGCCACCCCTTTGGTACCCAGCTCCCTGCTCCTCCCTCCTCCTGGCATCCCCCACCGCTGGAGCTCATCCTGCGGAGCCCTCAGCCTGTCCACACCTTCCCCTCCATCCCATCACTCTGCCTCTCTGGCACAATCCTTCCTGTCTTTTCCTGCACCTGGTTTGGGTCCTGCCATACCATGCCAGTTATGAACATGTCATGTGCCAGCCCCAGCTCCCTTTCTCTCACTTCCTTATGCCCTGGCCCTCCTAAGTCTCCATGGAAGCTTCGTGATGTCATCCTCCGTGAGGTCCAAATGCTGGTAATTTCCTTTCCTATCCTCTGTCCACCATGCCAGAGAGGGTCTCTGAGATCAGCTGTGGCTAAGACTTTTGAACTTCTCTCTTGGATCAAGCCATTGGTCAGTGGAGCCACTTCTCACCCAGGGATCAGGGAGCACAGGCTTTCTCTTGTTTCCTTCAGTGTCATTGCGTGGTATCCAGAAACGGCAGGGTAAATGTACCACATCTACATCTTCTGCTTCAAAGCCCAGGTGCTGCCAAGGACCCAAAGGCTGTGTCCAAGACAAATGCTGTCACCCTCTCCATAGACGAGCTCCCTTTCACAGAAGGGAGGAGACTGGAGATGACCTCTGTGTTGCCAGTGCTCCCTGTCTCTGAGGAGGGAGCCTTTTGTGCCCTTCTCCACTGGGATGGGCACTCAGAAAGGCACCCTGTCCTCTGCGGCCTGCATGCTCCCCAAAGGGGGTGGACAGGAGAAGCCAAGTAGCAGAAACTGTAATAATTATTATAAAATAATAATAACAGGCATAAACTGAGGGCTTCCAGTGCTCCAGGCACTATAGCAGGGGCTTCCCACTGTCATGCACGTTTCTTAGACAAGAGGTTTAGTCGAAGGGCACCGTCCCCCATACATGGAGTTTTCCCTTCCATGACCTGTGCAGTGCTCACACTAGGGCAGGCAAAGGGTTAAACCCTTACCCACACTGCATCCTCCTCTCCCACTGAGTAGAATTGAGGCTTAGGAGGGAAGCAACCTGCCAAAGCAGGTGGCAGAGGTAAAGTTTGAATCTGGTTCCCGCTGATTCCAAAGCTGAGCTTTTAAAGGCAACGAATGTGCCACTCCCACCTGGCCCAGCTGCCCCACCTCTCCTGGAAACCCAGGGTCTCTTCTGAGCACCATTTAGCACATGTATAAAGGAGAATTTGTTGAGGAACTTGAGAACATTTTGCAAGAGGGAAGGAGATGATTAAACAAGCAATTGCAACGGTGCTCACTTGGGGAAAGGCAAGGCAGAACCACATGACACACAAGGTGAACCTAGTTGAAAGGGATGCAGAAAAGTACCAGTGACAAAGTGACATCCTCTGGGGATGCCCAGAGGATGAGTCAGGGAAAGCAGGTAGGGTGGGGTATATCATCATATGTGCAGAAATCCAGAAGTGAGAGAAAAACCATATGTTGGAAGAAGTAAAAAATGTGCATGGGGTACTCCAGGCATGCTAGCAGCATGCAACTCCATGAATGTACTGGGGAATACAAACTCAAAGCTGGAGAGGGTGTGGGGGCCAAGCCTGACTGGGGCTGTGCTGGGGGTGGGGCGTGGTGCAGGGGAGGGGGTAGTCCAATTTGCACCTTCAAAAGATCACTTCATCTGCTGTGTGGTGAAAAGACTGGAGAAAGAAGACAGGAGGAAGGAGAGCAGGTGTTTGGAGGCCGTGGCAGAGTCCAGATGAGAGATGACAATGGCCAGGATAAGGGAGGTGGCTGCAAGGATGGGGAGAAGGGCTAGACAGTGAGTGGCACTTCTCCTTGTACTGTGTGTCTAAAGGCATGAGGGGAGGGGCTGCCACCATTCTGATTAGAGTGAGGGCAGATGCACCCACTCTGCAGTGAAATGGTGAACTGGCTCTTTGAGAAACAGGTCTCGTAATAAAAGAGCTTTGTTACGAATCATGTTCTGTGTTGTGTTGTTGAAATTGTCAAGTAATAGCCTCTGCTCCAGTTGAAAAAAGAATAATTATTCTGACTCTTTGTGTTGTCAATAACTTATTCACAATATTCATAGGCTTTCATTAAAAATCTGAGCAAAGCGAATTGGAAATCGGCACCATCCCCAGAATGTATGGGTCATGGACATGGAGGTGCACAGCCTGGGCCGTCAGTGCCGCCCCTGGCCATACTAAGTCCTTGCAAAGCATGGTCACCACAGGGCAAGTGTTGGCTCTTCCTCAAGCTTCTTTGGGATTGGACAGACCCTTTTGTCTTCAAGACCAGATGTGTGGCCTTGGGAAAGGGACATTCTATAGTCTCCATTTCATCACTTGGAATTGGGGATAATAAAGATGGGGTAGGAGAAGGGTGTCTGGCTCTTCCCTTGTGGTGATCTCTAATCCTTGGCCAGGCCCATGTGATCCATGTGAAGAGGGACTTCCCTGCTGGTCCCTCTCTGCCCCACACTGCTGCAGAGGCCATCATCAAGGGTTTTGTTCACTTCTCTCCCACCAGCAAGGAGAACCCAAATCTCTGGTCACAAAATGTCTGGTCTCTTCTTTGGCAGGGTGGGACTCAAGGGTGGAGGAAAAAGTACATTAATTTTTTTGCCGGTAAATCCATAGCAATAAGAACCAAGACATGAATCAATGACTCCATACTCATCCCACCATAGGAGTAGAAATAAAGCCCCGCTCACTCCTTTACAGACAGTGTCTGGGAAGACGAGGTGAAGAGGGCTGGATTTCTCTGCGCTCATTCTTGTGTTGAGTGGTCGCCTGTGGCCTGGTGTAGAGATGCAGCCAGGTCCAGGAACTGACGGGTGGCTCCGTGTCTTCTGCAGGTGTGGCAGTGTGGCGGGAGCGTGGAGGTCCTGCCCTGCTCCAGGATTGCTCACATAGAGCGAGCCCACAAGCCCTACACAGAGGACCTCACCGCCCACGTCCGCAGGAATGCCCTCAGGGTGGCTGAAGTCTGGATGGACGAATTTAAAAGCCACGTCTACATGGCATGGAACATACCCCAAGAGGTAGGAATCGCCGGTGGGGATGGGTTTCTTGGAGTTTGATGGGGAAAACAAAAACATGGGACCAAACTCTTCCTCCCTTGGGTCAACCAGAATCTTGTTTGCCATGCTAGAATGGTCTCTTACTCCAAAAACATATATTACATGCTGAAGAAACGGGGCTGACTATGAGGCCCTAAGCTGTTTCTTATTCCCACCCCATCCCTGGTCGGCATGCTTGAAGAAGGCCTTCTTCTCTCTGGACCTTAGTGTCCTCATTTTAAAGGAGAAAGTTGGACCAGGTGGCTCCAAGTTTCCTTCATGCTCTGAGGTCCTCAGCTTCTCTGACAGTAGGTGTTTCATGGTCCTGGATTAGAAATATACCAGGATAGAAATATAAAAAACTTCACAAAATGCATCTTAATCTCCTTGTAGACTGGATTTGAGCTTCTCCATTGAAACTTTAACCAGACTAGCAAAGAAGATGCACATGCCTTTGGGATTTCTTGAGCCACGAGGATGGGGATGAGATGTGCTCCCACAGGGACCCTCAGTAGGACATTTGTTTTGGACATTTTTTAAGCTGCTTCTAACCTTCACAGAGCCTCATCATTGTCTACCACTGCCTTCTATCTCTCTAGTCACCGACACTTAAGAATTGCCAGAGAAAAAGCAGTGTTTTCTCTAGTGGTTTTGTTCAGCCTTGCCATGTGTCATGTGGAAATGACCTTGGACCGCTGATTTGGGAGAGCCCAACAGACACCAGCTGCAGGACTCCAACCTGCTTACCTGTGTGTCTGCCTGCAGTCCATTGCTTATGCTGCATTCTGTGTGACCACATGAACTCTTTCTTTCCTCCCAAGGCCAGGGTGTCCCCTGGGGAGTCCTTTAGAAAGCCTCAGCTCTCTTTCTCATGGGGAAAGGATTGATCTTTGCTTAAAGTTTCCATATGAAGGTCCTGTTCCCTGAACTCTATCCCAAGGTAATGTTGCTCTGGCTAAATGGGTGAGAAAGTAGGCTGGGCCTTGGGTGGGGGCTCTCAGGCCACCGCCACCCCAACCACAGGGGACGGGGACTGGAGCTGGTTTGCATACTCCCCCTGCCAGTGAGGTTTCAGCAGTCGGGAGGAAGAATGAGGAGCCAGGGAATATCAGTCAGGTGCAGCCAACCCGGATGAACCAGCCAGGGGATTGCGTCCCTGACGGCAAGAGTGTTTCTAGGGAAACCATAGTTCCTTCTGGACTCGTCTGTGGCATTGGAGCATAGTATTCTACACAGGGTGCTGAGCCCTGCTATGAGTGTCCTCTGATGGCAAAATGTTAAGAACACTTGGGAAGTCGCCAGGACCTCACCCATGAGCATCACAGGTCCCCAGGCTCTGCTTAGGACTGCAGTCCTGTCACAGTCCCACCCCCCTTTCCTCTGCAGCCTAGAGCTGCACACCTCCCAGCCCTCTCCCCAATGCCGCTGACAGGTGTTGAAATGCACAGCAACGCAATGAATGGTGGAGAACAGAGGGAGAGAAAATCACTGGAAAATGATGAAACTCAGTATCTGTGACTCCTCTTGGGGGTAGTTCACACGAAATCAAGTAGGTGGGGGAAAGTGAACGCAAGACAGATGACAGGTGGAATTGCCCAGGACAAAGCCTTATGGAGAAGGAAGGGGCCAGTGTGTTTCCTGGAAAACTCTCTTTTTTATTATTTCAGCATATTATGGGGGTATAAAAGTTTGGGTTACATATATTGCCCTTGTGCCTCCCTCCCCCCAAATCAGAGCTTCAAGCGAAAACTCTCTCTTGACATACCTGTTCCCTCTGTGTCTAAACGCCCTCTCCTTCCTCTTACCAAACTTGCTCGGAGAGTCAACACTTTCTCACCTCTCAATCACTGCTCAAGCCACATCCCCAATACTCCATCAAAACTGCCTTTGCTAAGCCAACAAGGGCCTCTCCACTGCCTAATTTAATGGACATTTTAAAGTGTTTCAGCTATAGGATTCCACCCTTTTCCTGAAACTGTGGTCCCTTGGCTCTGTGATCCCACAGCCCAGGCTCTCCTCTCTCTCTCTCTCTCTCTTGTCCCGACTCCCATGGGTTCCTCTTACCTCCAGTGGGTGCTCACGTGCTCCCTGGGATCCATCCTTGGCCGACTGCTCAGTGCTCACGTGCTCCCTGGGATCCATCCTGGGCCGACGCTCTCATTATACACCATCTTTCCGGGTGATCTCATCACTCTTGGGTCTGACTTCCACCCATACATCGCCTTCCTAATTAATATCTCCAGCCCTGACTTCTGCCTTTACTTTCAGACTGAATCTCCACCTGCCAGCTGGCCCTCTCTCTCTTCCTGGCGTCCCCACAGGCACTCAGACTGAATCTGACCAACACATTTTCCCCCAGATCTGCTCCTGTTCTCACTCTCTATCTCTGTTCATGGTGCCACCATCTGCCCGGACACATGAGCTGGAAACTGAGCATCAGCCCCTCGGTCTTTCTCTCTACCAGTCCCCACTCCCCACTGCGAGCCCTCCTTCCCATCCCTGCCTCCTCTCACGCCTGCGTGAAGCCCGTCTCTTCCTCTGCAACAGCCTCCAGCTGGTTTCCCTGTCCCAAGCCTTGTCCCCTTCAAACCTATTACCCAAAGTTATCTTCAAAAACTTAGCAGCAACTATGCTATTTCCCTGCTTAAAATCTTTAAATGACTCTCCACTGTGTATAAAATCAAGTACAAAGCCATGTTTGACACGGCATCTTGGGTTCTCTTGCTTCCTCCTCTGCCTACATCTCCAGCCACTCTTTGTTTTGGAGTCTACATAGACTACACGGACTATGGGAACCTCCCATAACTGTCCACACCACGCTGTTTCTCATGTCTGTGCGGTTGCTAATTCTGTTCTCACTGCTTGGAATTTCCTACCCTCTACCTCTCCCCCAACACCCACCCCTACCAAATCCTCTCCATCCTTTGAGACTCTCTCTCCAGAAAGCCAGCTCCGGCTGGGGAAAGCGCCCTTCCTCCCACACAGGTCTGTGGCATTGCTTGACCAGCCTGTGACAGAATGTTCTGTTGTCTGAAAGTCTCTCTTTCTCATTAGACCAGTGGCTCTCCAGTCTGGCTGAGCTTTAAAGTCACCTGCTCTCCACCTCCAGAGACTATGACTTAATTGGTGTGGAAGGGGCCCCTGGAGTCTGTTTTTTTAGAAAGCTCTTCAGGGGATTCTAACGTCCATCCAGGGGTGAGAAACACGCAATAGACCATGAGCTCCTTGAGAACGGACTGTGCTGTTCATGTGTGTGTCACCGTCCCCAGCACAAGGCTGAGCACATGGAGAGAGCTGAGGGAAACCTCGCTGATGCATATCAATGAGCCAATCTGCTGGCAGGGTGTGTGATCCATTTCTTCCTTGGGCAGTGGCTCCTAAAAGCAGATCTTCATATCAACTGCATCAGAATCACTTGGAGAACTTTTAACAATTACTGATCTGCTGATCTGGGTCTCATCCTCAGAGATTCTGATGGGTAGGTCTGTAGCAGTGCCAGCATCTGCAAAAAGCTCTCCAGATGATGGTTCAGGGTAGCCAGGTTTGGGTGACACTAATTTAGTTAATCCTGCTCATCTCTCCAAACTCACCTCAAGCATCGCCTACTCCAGGAAGCCTTGTTTGACTGCTCCCCTGCTCCCTTGCCCACCATCCACAACGTAATGCAGATTAAGGCCCTTCCTCCATCCTCCCTAACACTTTCTGTTTCCTCCCATGCTTCACACTGTGTGCAGAAAGCCTGTTTACTTGTCTGAATCTCCCAGACTCTCCTTTTGGGCAAAGACTGGGACTTATTCCCTTATACACAGTGTTTGGGACAGCGTCTGCCACATAATAAATAGGCACTTGGTAAAAATGAGTTGAAAGAGAAAAAAGAGGGAGGAAGTGTGGATGCTCCATGCTCTCTATGGTTTCCCTAGGAGGTTTCCCAGCTGCCCCTGACGTGGTGGCGTCCCAGTACCTTCTGCTCAACCGCAAGCACATCTGTTCCCAATGTACTTAACCTTTCGTCTGCAGCGTCCCAGCTGCAAATCTAGAGCTGGAGCCCTTCAGCCCTGCCCAGGCGGCTGCCTCGAGGATTAAATAAGTTAATATATGTAAAGGCTTTGATCAGTGCTTGGCACATAGAAAGCACTAGAAAAGTGTTAACTCTTGTTGATGAGATCATTTATGCCCCGTGCATTCTTTCTGCATATTTAAAATGCCCTTACTGGGCAGACGTCCTCCGCTCGTTGCTGGCTGTGCTGAGTCCCCCTCTGGGCTGTGCACGAGCAGAAGTGACCCTCTCACCTGCTCCCTCGCCACGTTCAGTCCCCAGCTTTTCAAAGGGCGAAGGAGCCTCCAGCTCTTGCATCCTGCTACTGTAATAGAAAATCAGTTTATTCATCAATAAACAGAAAGTTGGCCTGCAGCAAAGCATTTTCATAAGCAGGTTCAGGAACTCTAGGCCACCCCCTGCTGCTCTTGCCCAAAGACAGGCTGGATTCCGGGGACGGCTCACGGTGCTTCAGTGGCCCTTCTTTAGGTTTGGCTGCGAGGAGTCTTGTGACTTCGTGGCTGGAATACTGGGCATCTTTCTAAGTGGCTAAGTTTATTTGTTTCCTACGGCTGCTGTAACACATTACCATGAACATGGTGGCTTAAATCAACAGAAATTTATCCTCTCACAGTTCTGGAAGCCAGAAGTCTACATGCAAGGTGCCAGCAGAGTTGTGCTCACTCCTACGTCTCAAGGGGGAATCCTTCCTTGCCTCCACCAGCGCCGGGTAGCTCCCGGTGTTCCTTTGCTTGTAGACACATCACTCCAATCTGTGCCTCCGTCTCCACATGGCCTTCCCCTCCCCGCGCCTCTGTGTGTCCAAATCTCCTCCCCTTTCTCTTATAAAGATACTAGCCGTTAGACTTAGGGCTCACCCTACATCCAGGATGATTTCATCTTGAGATCCTGAACTAATTATATCTGCAAAGACCCTATGTCCAAATAAAGTCACATTCAGAGGTTCCAGGTAGACATGAATTTTGGAGGAGGACACTAATCAACCTACTACCCTAAGTATTTGGCAAGAAAGGAAGATGCGTTTATTGTTTTCTAATAATAAGGGCCACGGGAACCTTTTCTGAGAAGGTTGGCTTATTAGTGTATGCTTCCTGCTCTAAAGAAAGGTTTGATGCAATTTACAGTAAACACACAGTGCAGACATGCTGAATCATTAAAACAGAAAGGCAAAAGTCAATTAATAAACAGGAAGGGGAAGTAGATTTGATACCCAGAAATCTAAGTTGAACAAAGGGCTGGTTCTTGAGCTTCCTAGCGGTTAAGTAGAGATGGCCACCTGACGGGTTCCATTGATACAGCTCTCATCTTTTATTAGATTGTAAGGCGAGAGACAAACTTTGCCCGGGTCCTGAGTGCAGAAAGAAAGTTATCCCGTGGGAACCCAGAATTTTAGGAAAACGTGGAGGCCTTCCTGGGACAGGTTCTTTTAGTAGCTCTCTATAAAAGCTGAGACACAGCATTAAGTTGTAGTCATTTAAAGGCAATTATGACATGAAGGGACAAGGAAGGAATGGGTTCAAGGAAACAGTTTTGTGATACAAGGGTAAAGTACAGAGAAGCATAAAGGGTTAATACTTAACAGATCCCTTGGCGTTGGGGCTGGGAGGTTGGTTACATCTATAGCCAGCTACTATGTTCACAACTTCCTAAATGTTTTTTCAACTCATCTCATCAATGTAGTTCAGGCTTGGTGCTAGGCCTGGGGGCACAGAGATAAGTCTGATGGAAGTTTCCTGGCCCTAAGGGGCTGGAATCCAGCAGAGAAAGGATCCAGTGGCAGTTACCGGGGAGGGCTCAGGGCAGGAGGCAGGTCGCAGAGAAATCATAGACGAGGGCATTAAGAAGTCCTCAGAGGGTGGGTCCTGGCTAAAGTTGGTTCCCAGGAGTCTGAAACTTTAAGTTTTAGGCAGTAGTAGTTTAAATTTTTATATTACCTGAACTTTCATGGGCAAAAATGAATTTATCTGTTTCATACCTAAATTTTGCTTTTACTCAAGCCCTCATTGATGTCAAGAATTTGTTACGTTCATGTCCAGATAAATGCAGCCATTTTTGTGATTTTTCTTAGACATTTTAGACTTAAACTCTGTCAATTTCATAGCCTACCCAACCTCAGTAACTTGATCCCTGGGGGTGCTGCTAAAACCAGGAGGTTCGCACAAGGAGCACACGGCCCCCAGTGTCATGGGAGAGAGCTCCACCTCTCCATCTTCCTCTGCCTCCGCTCTGGTCTAGTGTCTTATGAGATACCACATGCCCCATCTGGTCCCTGGCTCCATCCCTGCCATGGTGTCATCTTCTGAGATGTCACTGGCTCTCCATCTGATCCCCAGGTGCTGGACCCCTCAGCATCCTCTGCTGTGGCATCAACTTTTTCTCAGCCAATCCTGTGCCCTGTTCAGCAGCTGGTGTGCAGGCTGAAGAGTTCTTAGAGCTCTCCAGCCCTGCTCTGGGACTGCAGGAAATGTGGGGGCTTCTCTCTCCCTCTCGGTCGGGGACACATTCATGTCTCCATTTCTGCTCCATGGCTGCTGCATCACGGTGCACCTGGGAAATGAGGGCCACAAGCACTCTCTACACTAAGACCCCGAAGCTTAAAGAGGGAATCTGCTCCTCCCCACAAGGACTTGGTCTTAGGAGGCATAAGGGCAGGATCTTCCAAATGCATATGGTAAGGTCAAAAGCACAAACTCTAGACCCAGGTTAATTGGGTTCAGATCTCAGCTCCATCATCTATTAGCTGTGGGGCTTTGGGCAAGTCACCAAAGAGGTTCCTGAACCTCTCTTCATCTCAACTTCTCATCTGTAAAGGAGGATCGTGTAGTGCTACCTTGTCAGTTTAAATGGGACAATATATTATACATACACGTACATATAAGTAAACAAATATAATTATATATGCATGTCTCAGAACAGAGCCTAGCACATTGGAAGTGTTACATAAGCCTTAGCAGTTAGGATTCTTAGGGATGGTATTAGAATTAGCATTATTCCATCTTCAACTCTTTTCCCTTCCCTCTTCCTCTCACCCCACTGCTTAGAATCTCTCACCTTGCCTCTCGAGATAGGGAAAAGCCTTATTCAGACTGGATTCTTCCCATTTCTTTCATCTACACCCAGACTATAGCTTTTCTGGGTTAATCTAAGGATTTGGCATCTTTATTTTCAATGATCTTTGACGACAATGGCCATCAATGCTGGTCTCATGTTTCAGAGTCCAAATGAGGACAGTTATGGGGTTAGGGTACATGTGGGGAAATATGGGAGTTAATGTCCCACATGGTCCCTTCCCCAGACAGTCTCCAGGAATCTTGGTTGGGGGCGCTGGGTTACCCTGAGGGAGTTTGGGGACAAACTGCAATCTGGTGGTGGCTGCATCTCTGCCTCTGCCTCCCTGTGCAGGACTCAGGAGTGGACATCGGGGACATCACCGCAAGGAAGGCTCTGAGGAAACAGCTGCAGTGCAAGACCTTCCGGTGGTACCTGGTCAGCGTGTACCCAGAGATGAGGATGTACTCGGACATCATTGCCTACGGGGTGGTAAGGAGCCAGCTTCTTTGGGGTTTCATGCAAGAATTAGAAAGAGGCATAGCAAGGAAGGGGAAGGAGTGAAAGAGTCTCTTGGCTGCCTACGGGGTGACCCGCAGCAGGCCTGGGGACCGGGTGCTGGTTTCTGGACTGCGAGCCAGCCTTCGCTTTCCCAGGCATAACACCCCTGGTTCTGAGAGAGGCCCTTGTCTCTCCTTTATAGTCCCATGCTATTCAACTCTGGCTCCAAACCTACCTATTCCACTTAATGCATAATAAGGCAGTTAGCTTAAGACTGTAAGGTAGCCCTGCCCTTCTCCTAGCGGGGCGCCTGCGGTTCTGACAGCCGCCTGTGCCTCCCTCCAAGGGGCCATGCCGTCCGCTCGAACACAGAGCCCCCCGAAAGCAGCTGTGGGAAACGGCACCTTCCTGAGTGTGCTGTATTTTGCTGTATTTTTAGTGCCGCTTGTTGACGGGCATAGAGCAGTTGCCCTGATGGGAGGAGGCAGGATGGAGGGACCAGAGCGTAGGGTTTGGAGTCAGACAGACCTGGTTTGAATCTTGACCAGGCCACTTTGCAGGCAAGTGTCCAAATCTGTGGGCCTCAGTTTCTTGGTCTATTAAATGGGATAAATTAATACTGTGCTCACAGGGTAGAAAAAAGTCTAAGATATGTAAATGTATTTTCTAAGGTTAAAATACTTTGAACCTTGATAAACTCTCCTATTCTCTCAATACCAGGTCCATTAAGGTGAAATGCCACAAGGCATTTTAAATGAGACCTGATTGATTTTGGGCTGTCTCACCTGGTTTTTGCTGACTTCCAGTCCTAGCACATAAAGTCTTTCTGCGACAGTGATGCCCTCGAGACTGCTCTGCAGGGTTACTTATATTATCTCCGTGTTACAGATGAGGAAACAGAGAAGCAAAAAAGTGACGTGCACATATTCGCACAGATAGTCAACAGTGAACCTGAGTCTAAAACACCAGCTTTTGAGGTCACTCTGGTCCCTCACTTTGGACCTTTTTTGTGTCCAAAGTGTCTGCACAGACCTTTTTTGATATCCCAGGACAAACACTTGAAGGAAGAACGAAGGCCTCTTCCTTTGATGAGCTGTGGTCAGAGCTGAGTGCAGACCTGCCCCAGTAGGGACCATAGTGAGCAGATCGCTTATGTGGGAGCGGGAGGAGTCCTTGCTGAGAGATTGGCGTCATGGGCCTCCCAACTCTTACATCCCAGGAAGCAGACAGTGCTGGGATCCCAGAACCCCCAGGGTCTTTGTTGTCCATGAGGCCAGCCTGTGGCAGAGAGTCTTATCCTCCCAGGACAGTCCCCATGACATGGTTGACATGTCCCAAGAGAACCACCCAGTGGCCTCCGTCCTCTGCACATCTCAGGCTGGTGCAATTCAATGTAGAAAACGCCTCAGTGGTGCTGCTCAGGTAGTCCCCGAGTCTCCAGATCCTGTCGTCACCATGGAAACACACTGCACTGTAAGGTCCCCATCTGTCCCGTCTACCTCCCCAGAACCACCCTGAGGACACAGCTGCTACCGATGCCCCCACACTCGGCCCCACAGCAAGCCGTGTGTGCTGCCTGGCCATTGTTGGACCCAGTCCTCAAAGGATAGTTATGCTACTGTGGCTCCAGAGAAAGTATTGGCCCCAAAGGTCTGTGAACCCAGGCCAGCTTCTAGACTCATGTTCTCAGCCGGCTGTCAGCTGTAGCCAGACTCACATAGAGGCAGAGGAAGCAATGACAGTGGAGGTGTGCACGTGTGGCCTTTGCAATTCTGGGTCTTAGCCAAAGGCGTTCTCATCCTCCAAGCAAAAGAGTCTCATCTTACGTACAGGTGCAGCAGGTTTATAATGTAGCCGCTCCATGCCACTCCCAGAAACATTTGGCCTGTCAAATAGTAAGCGGCATGTAAGGGTTGTGATCTGGATCTGAGTCCATGGCTCAGGCTGTTTTCACTCTCACGCTGAAGCCATCCACTCATCCCCCTAGGGCTGGCGGAGGTCTCTGACCCGCTGCGTGACCCTTGGCCACTGCCAGGGCCCAGCCAGCCTCCCCGCCCTCCCCGCTCCTCCACAGGCTGGGCTCCTGCATGAGCAGAGATGTGCTCGCCAGTCAAGAGGCATAATGAGCTCTTAATGGGGGCACCAGGGTGAAGGTGGGCAAGGCAGGATGCAGCCACCAGAGCAGGAGGATCTGCTGGGTCTGAGTCATTCTTCCTGGTCATCATTTTTATTCTAAAATGAAGACACCAGATATCTTTTCACGGGCAGAGTTTCCTTTTTCTTTTTCTATTCCAACTCAACGCCCAAACTACATTGTTCCCGTCAAATAACTTCTGGGACTCTCAGTGGGGCCAGTATCCAGCCTAGAGCCCAGGTCATTAATCCACTAGTGGGTCCCATTAGTGAGACCTGCAGGCACAAGGACCTGTGGGCTCCACTGTGTGGCCTGGGTGTCCCCTGGATTATTGAGCTCTATGTCTGGGGGACAGGGTGGCTTTGGATTAATCCCAGCTCTAGTGCTGAGCGTAGAGATGAAGCGGCTTCTGGAAACAGACATGCCTGGCTTCTGAACGTCACCTTTGCCACTTACTGGCCGTGCAACCTTGACAATGTGCAAAACCTTAATGGTCATAGTAATGCCATGTTGTGGGGCATCTTCTACAGTCTCAGGATTGCAGCCATTTGCATGGTGGAAAGAGCTTGGGTTTTGGACTCGGATGCCAGCTCTGCCACTTGTCTGACTCGGGTGCTGTTCATCGGGGAATGCCATTCATTTCTTAGCTTTCTCCACGCACTCACTCGATGAGCACTGACAGTCTACTATGTCTCCTGGCCCATAGTCATCTACTATGTCCCCTGGCCCGTAGTCTACTATGTCCCCTGGCCCATAGTCTACTATGTCCCCTGGCCCGTAGTCTACTATGTCCCCTGGCCCGTAGTCTACTATGTCCCCTGGCCCATAGTCTACTATGTCCCCTGGCCCGTGTGATATACAGTGAAAGAAACAGAGACCCCATCTGCTGCCTAACAGCAGAGGACAGGCAAGTGAAGAGGCAACAAGAACGCAATGTGCTAAGTGCCACCGTGAGAGAAATGGGATGCTAGGGGAGTGTGGAGCAGTGGTCCCCACCCGGCTGGGGTCCGGAAGGATTCCAGAGTGGCAGGTGAGCTGAGAACAAGGGAAGAGAAAGACTTAGCCCGGCAAAGGGAAGGCCAAAGCAGAGGGCAGCATGGGGCAGTGTGCGCACAGCGGGGACAGCGTTACAGAGAAAAAGGAGAGCAGAGCTTGTCACTAACCACAGTTTCTTCCCCTTTAAAAGAGGTAATATTACCAGCCTGGCTGGTTGTTTTGAGAATTAGGTGAGATACACACGGAAAGTGCATCACATGGTACCTGGCACATAGATGTATTTGTAAAAGCTGGTTTCCCTGAATGGCTTTCAAGAAGGTTATAGCAGAAATAACAGCAGCTAACAATTATTGCACATTTGTTATTCACCAGGTCCTATGCTGAGCACTTGTAGATATTATTTCACTTAATCCTCAGAACAGCCCTGTGAAGTAAGCACTGTTACTATTCCTGTTTTAGAGAAGAAAGCAGTCGGGAAGGAGTTATGCTGCTTTGTCCGAGACTGCGCGGCTAGAGCCAGGCTTCCCTCGTGGCCTGTGTCTCCCAGCCGCTCCGATACCCCACCTGCTTCAGGGGGCGGGGATGACGCAGAGCCAGGGAGGACTTTATCAAAAGACACCCACTGCCTCACCCAGGGGCTGGCCGTGAGAACCCAGGGGAAAGCCAAGCCTAGTATCGGGGCTCTGTGGGTCTTTCTCTTTGCAAGAGCAGTCAACAGGTTTCGCTAATGGGTTACAGTGCTTGCCTTTGGATGTGACACCCCCTCTCCGTGGGCTGCAGGACAAGAACAGAGTGTGTTTACACGTGCTCTTCCCACAAAGGCAAGCCAAGGAGTGGATTCATAACAGAGGATTTGCCGCATAGATGCTACTGGGGAGTTGGCACACGTTCATAGGATATTTCTTCAGAATCTCTAAACTTTAAGTTTGGGATTAAGCTGCTATCACTCAGTAAAGGAAAGGAAGCTTAAGAGAAAATAATTTGCCTCTGTTCCTTGTCCCCTGTTAAAAACAGGGTATGCACAGAGCACACGTGGGCCTCTGGTGATCTGTCCATTTCATGCCCCTTAATTGGGTTCATTCCACTCCTCCCACAAGCCATCATGACTACGAAAGCCTAACCGCTGCCTGTCTCTGGCCTTCCCCCAAAGAGATGGCCCACCTGGGGCCCCCTGCCCTTGTCTTGCCTGGATTCTGATCTCCAGTCTCCTGTTCTAAACAGAATGTTTTGATTTCTAAGAGGAGAAACCCAGTTAAGCTAGCTCGAGTTAAGGTGAGAGTGAGGTGAAGATACCACAAACTCTCTTACAGGACAGGAACTGAGGTACAGGTGGACACGGGCACTCCCACTGGGAGGCCGCTAAAGCCCCAGCAGGGACAGGATGGTCTCTCGTGTCTCTAATTCTGTCTGCCTTGGGCATCGTGCATCCTTGATGGCACCCAGCTTTCTCTGCCTGCACGTGGCCCAACAGATCCCCCACGCCAGTCAGTCTAAATGACCTTGCAGTTCTTGTTGCCGCCATCCACTGACCAGTCTCTGGGTCCCATTTGGGTTCCAAGACAGGATAAGAAAATGATGAGATGATCAAATCCCAGAGCAAGAAAGGAAGGAGAGAGAGGGAGAGAAAGGCAATGATTATTAATGCGTTCTAGACTGTGGGTTGGGGCCCACCAGGGTCTACTCAGCTGTGGCTGGTGAGCAGGGCCCTGTGGACTTTAGGCTGCCCTTTAGAGGGCTGAGAGTGGGCTTAAGCAAGAAGGGGACATTGAATACTGGCCCTCTTACCCAGGCATGATCTGTGGATTGCCAAGATTGTGGGTCTGTGCACCTACAGGTGAGGGTAAGAGATACCCTCACTTTTCTCCTGCTCCCACCCCAGCCCCATCTTCTCCTATTCTCCCACCAGACCTCCCCCTTTGGATGCCCTTCAGCAAGATGGGCCACCATAGGGCCTGGCCAAGCCACTGCTGGATCTGCAGGAGGCAAAGAAGGCCTGGTTCCAGAGGACCTCCCAGGCCTGAAAACAGCTAACATGTTGCCCATTTCCCCCGTGCTCGAGAGCAAATACTTCTCTCAGGGACCCTTGAAGGCCACTGTGCCACCCCTGGCAAGTGGAGAGGGAGAAGAACCAGCACCATCTTGTGTGTGCACATGCGCGTGCATCTCTTATTTTTACCCAGACTGTCTCAGCTCCCCAAACCCGGCTCACTGTTTAATGAGATGTAAATGTTTCTCCTTCAAAGGAGGCCCATCTCCTCTCAGCACCTTTATGTAAGGCAAAAGCTGGTGCTTGTTGGTTCCGTAGTGTTCAAGGGGCTGATTATGGAAATGGAGTCTGTCTCATTGGAATTCTTGTTTCTCTGGAGTTAATGCATTTGCTTTCTCTGTTCCTCTTTTATTTTTGGTGTGGCTGCCTCTCCTCTGACATTCAGCTGCAGAATTCCCTGAAGACAGATTTGTGTCTTGATCAGGGGCCAGATACAGAGAATGTTCCCATCATGTACATCTGCCACGGGATGACGCCCCAGGTGAGTCCTCTAAGAGATGCCTGTGCCAGGAGCGTGCATGTGAGTGCCTGGCATGGGGAAGAATATCTAAACTCTGTCCTGGTGCTCTGGGACCAGTGGTCTCTGGGGCTTTTCAGTACGAAGTATCCTCATGAGCAGGTAGTCATACCTGCCTTGCCTGGAAGTAGGCTGGGGAGTGGGTGCTAGGATTCCAGGATCTTCTGGGATGGGGAGGAAGAAAGGGGGTAAATTTCTAGAGAAACACCTCCTTATTTTAGGTAAACTTTACCCTGTTTTGGGTAAACAGGACATCAGGCGGCCAAGCCATTCCCTAGCAGGAGGTGCCCAAGGGTTCCCCCAAGCTCCTCGAGATGTCAGAGTCCCTTTATATCCCCTGGCATGGTCTTCAGGTCTGTCTTTCAGTAGATCATAACTGGGGCCAAAATCTACAGCCATGGGACACCGTTCCCGCTCTTCTGGTCTTCTCCTAGTGGAGAATGAAGGACAGCTACCAGGAAAATAAGTTATTCTTGAAAATTCCCCATTCATAATCTAGGCTTCAGATACCCAAAGAGGATGCCAAGACACATGCAAAAGCTTTATGCAACAAAGTACAATAGACAGCCATTGATCAAGAATACCATAGACTGACCTGTTCTGAATTGATAACATTCCCAGAGTTTACTTAACTCCAGAAGTGCACAATGATTACAAAAAGATATTTTAGTATGTAAGATATGTACATGTGTTCAATTGCAACTCTGTTTTTAAAAGAGCTGTTATCTGCCAAAACGCACAACTGAAGGATACCATGATGTGTGTTACCCTGTGTGTGAATGATGAGACTTCCAGGGGATTATCTGTTGTGATCTCTACCATCCTGTCCTTTTTGTGGGCTGAGTTGCTCTGACATCACTGGCTGGTCAATTGCAGATCAGCAGATCATGCTCTCTCCACACCACCCAGTGAGGCAAATCATTCATTGTTATAATGGTGCAGCATTTTCAATGGGTGACTATCTATGTAAACTTTTTATTGAAGTATAGCACATATACAGAAATAGACTTATAAGTGTACAGCTTAATGAATGAACACACCCATGTCACCAACTCAAGAGAAAGAGTATTGCTGCCTGATTTTGAATTTTACATAAATAGGATCGTATGGTATATACTTTCTCATGTTGGTTTCTTTCTTTCTTTTGTCATTATATTTCTGAAATATATCTTTGCTATATGTAGTTGTAATTTTTTTCTTTTTTATTACCATATGGTATTCCATTTTATGAATATACCATAATTCACTCTCTGTTCCACTATTGATGGACACTTGGACTGTTGCCAGTTTGGAAATATCATGAATTCTGCTGCAATGAGCATCCTTTCTCATGTCTTTTGGTGCACATATGTACTCATTTCTTTTAGATTTATACCTATGAGTAGAATTGCTGGGTCATATGTTCACTTTTAGTAGATACTACCTGTATTAGTCTGCTCAGGCTGCCAAAACAAAATATCCCAGGCTGGGTGCCTTAAACCACAGAAACTTATTTTCTCACAGTTCTGGGGGTTGGGAAGTCAAGATCAAGGTCTGGCCAATTCAGTTTCTGGTGAGGGCTCTCTCACTGGCTTACAGATGGCAGCCTTCTTGGGTGTCCTCAATGAGTCCTCTAGTATCTATTTCTTATAAGGACAGTAATCCTATTGGATCAGGGATCTACCCTTATGACCTCACTTAACCTTACCTTGAAGACTTGGAAAATTCTCAGCCTATCCACACTGCAAAAAAATGTGAAAGCTTGTTCTGAAGAGAACACTAAGGGTGTGACTCATGGATTCAGTCAGCCATCCCAACAGACGCCAGGAATAAAGATGAGATTTCACCAGTAGAGGCACTGCCAGTTTGAACTAAAGGGGAAGAGAAGGTGGGGCAGAATGAAGGAAGGTTGTTGGCCTTGGTTTCTATAGGACCATGTAGGCCATGGAGCTATTTGGCTGCAAATGTGCACTCTTCCTCAAGAAAAAGGGGAGAATGATGCTGAAGGCATTTCAGGGGTCACCAGAGCTTCCACTCCCACCACAGGTGCAGGGGGTAGGGCTACCCCACAGAGCCATGCAGTGACACTGCCACCACAGTGGGCCTGGAGGGCAGAGCACTGAGCCAAAAGACTATTCTCAAGCCTTAAGATCTAATGGAACTTGCCTTACTAAGGTTTCAGACTTGCTTGGGACTCATCACTCTTCCTTCATTCCAATTTCTCATTTTGGAATGAGAACAGCTATTCTATGCCTATCCCACAGTTGGATTTGGAAGCATATAACTTGCCTAATTGTACAGGCTCACATTTGGAAAGCAATTTTGCCTTGGGATGAATTGTACTTTGAGTCTCACCCATACCTGATTTAGATGATATTTAGGTGAGACTTTGGACTTTAGAGTAGATGCTGGAATAAGTGAAAACCTTTGGGAATGTTGAGATGGAATGAATGTATTTTGCATGCCATAAGGGCGTGCATTTTGGGGAGCCAGGGGCAGAATGTTATGAACTGAACTGTGCCCCTCCTCCAAATTCATATGTTGAAACCCTGACCCCAGTAGTATTTGGAGTAAGGAGGTAATTAGGGTTAAGTGAGGTCATAGGGTGGAGCCCTGCTCTGATAGTGTCCTCATAAGAATAGACACCAGAGAGCTTGCTTGTGAGTGCTCTCTCTGCCATGTGAAAGACAGGGTGACAAGGCAGCCATCTGCAAGCTGCAAGCAGGCCCTCAGCAGAAACTGAATTGGCCACCACTTTGATCTTGGGCTTCCCAGCCTCCAGAACTGTGAGAAAATAAATTCCTGTTATTTATGCCACCCAAGCTATGGTATTTTGTTGACAGCCTGAGCCAAATGATATACTACCAAACAGTTTTCCAAAGTTGTGCCAATTTATACACCCACCAGCTTTATATTAGAGTTCTAGTTGTTCTACATCCTTGCCAACATTTGGTATTATCTGTATTTTAAATTATAGCCATTGTAGTGGGTGTATAGTGCTAACACACTGTGGTTTTAATTTGCATTTCTCTGATTAATAAGGTTGAGCACCTGGGTTTTCAGCACAGAACATCCCCATGTTGTTCTTGAATATGGACCAAGGTGACCAGGTCACAAGTAGTTAGTCTTTTTGTAAATTCCCTCCCTGCTTTCTAATATTTACAATCTTATCTGGACCACTGGACAAATGTTCAGTGTTTTCTCCCTGGGATGGTGGGTGTTGGTCTGAGCAGACCAGCTGCAGATGATTCAATATGGGACAATCTGTGTAGTTAAAGCATGGATTCTGGGGCCAGACTGCCTGAGTCTAAATGCCAACTTTGAACCTTGGCCCATTTTCTTAGTTGTAAAATGTGGATTAATGCAGGCGATATTGACTTCTCCATCATCAGTGCCCCACCAAGTCTGGCAGGTTCCAGGAACAATACAAAGAGTTTCTTTCTATGTCACATAGGCTCTTGAGCTAAGACATCTCTAAGGGTGCTCCCATCCTGGAATTCTATGACTTTTTAATTCATTACATTTAAAAAAAAAATTTAAAAATCAATGAGAGTCTACCACATGCCAGATACTATTTTTGGCCCTGGGAGACAGTGATGAACCAGAAAAAATCCACTGCCCTTATGCAGCTGCCTCCTAGCACCAGAGATAGACTGTGCTCTATTTTCTGCTCCTCAAGCCTTCACTACAGCCAAGGTTGGAACTTGTTTCTCTCTTGAGCGTGAAAATGTGGCTACCTTTGTGCTTCACCACTTGGACTGTAGCCAGCCATGGCCAAGAATGGTGACGGCAGGAGACCAAGAAGGCAGGCCTGCAGGCTGGCCCGCTCCCTCCTGCCGGCCTCGTACAGTGGTTCAGTGGGTACTGAGTGCCTTTGAAGAACTGAGTATCTGTAGGCATTTCCTAAAGAATGTTAAAATAAAATGGATACTTGAGGTACAAAAGTGGTTAATGTCCTACAGGGAAATATAAAATTATAGCCTTTCATGTGATTTTTTTCTACCCAGGCAGAAATCTAGGAGTTAGCGTATAACTCCAAAGTGTCTGGATGCTAATCAAAAGGTAAATAGTGAAGTTAAACAGGTACATTCTCCTGGAAAATTACATACTCTTGGATGGACCTGTTAATGCCTCAGTATAACATTGAAAGGACAGGCTACCTTCCCCCTCCCTTTTGGCCTTATTTTTCAGTTTTAGATCTTTTTTTTAACTCTTTTCACAAAGTTTGTTGGAAGTTGAGGCCTCTGCAGGCCCTTAGTGACCCAGTGACCCTAGTGGATTCAAGTTTGACCACGTGACCTTTCCCCCGCATTCGTTTCCTAGGGCTGCCGTAACAGGGTACCACAGACAGAGTGGCTTCAACCACAGCAATTTGTCATCTCACAGTTCCGGAGCTTGGAAGTCCAAGATCAAAGTGTCAGCAGGGCCATGCTCCCTCGGAAGGCCCTTGGCAGGGATCTGTTCCAGCCTCTATTCGAGCTTCTGGTGGCTCCCTGGCTGGTAGCAGCATAACTCTACTCTTCATCTGGCCTTTTCTGTGTCCCTTTTTATAAGGATGCTACTCGTGTTGGATTAAGGGCCCACCCTACTCTAGCATGACCTCATCCAAACTTAACTAATGACATCTGCAATGACTCTATTTCCAAATAAGGTCACATTCTGAGGTACCCAAGGTTAGGACAGCAGTGTATGAATTTGGGGGGAATACAGTTTAACCCACGATACCTCCAAAGGGGACAAGTGTGACTAGAAATCTGATTTTTACTGTCTCAGCTGAAAAGTGTCTCACATCACTTCCTCTCACGTGTCACAGGCCAGTCCTAGTGACGTGGGTCTGCCTGGCCACAGAGGGCTGGCGGTGATGGCGCTCTGTGTGCCCAGGAGGCCTTGTCTCTGTCATGAGAACTTAGACACCTTCTGAGTCACTCTTACCTCTGACAAACGGGAAAATGATGTCTGGAATGTGAGTTGGCTTGTCTGAGGTCACATCAGAAGTTACTGGCGAAGACGGGACTAGGAAGCGTGCAGTGTTTTGACTTCCAATTCCTCCTCCGTTGCTCCATCCATTCCTTCATCAGATCTATGATAGGTTGTCTTTCATGAAGTCCTCACATTTGGGAATGTTTCATTTCCCTGGAAGAACAAGTCTGGGCCAGTGATGGGAACGGTTTTGTAACCAGAGCAACTTACAGTGAGACCCGAGTGGCCCAAAGACAGCTCAGGGTCAGCACAGCGGCAGGTTTCGTGTCTGTGTTCAAACCCTCTGGGGATTCTGCTTCAATGTCATTTTAACAGTTCACTCTGACACAGTGATATTCCCAGGTCTCGGAGAAGGCCCTAGATAGAAGAAAGCGTGGTGTGACTAATCCAATTAGTGAGATGAAGCTGCTGAGAAGCGTGCTAATTGGTTAATGTGTAAACGTAACCCATTTTATTTAAATTAGCAGCAAATTTCAAGCAATCCTCAAAATAACTGAGAATATTAGCCCTAATTAGAGTAATAGCCGGGAAAACGCCTTCTGATGGGAAACATACAATAATGGGGTCTCCCCACAGACTCTGTATTCAATCAATCACTCATTCACTCAGTCATTCATTTGTTCATTCAACAAACATTCATTGCCTATGATTTTATGCCAAGGATTGTGAGAGGGAAAGGCAGCTTTGCCAGGTCCCTGTCCTGGAGGAGTCCTGTTCTGGAGAGGGAGGCAGACACTTAGGTAATCACATACAGTGAAACCCTACAGCCTACTGCCCCAAACCATCTTCCCAGACTGTAAAAGACACAGGGGGAAAAAAAGTGCTTTTCCTATGGGAAGGTAAATTCTTGGCTGCAGGAGAAGAAAGATGAAAGGGACTTTAATTCCTTCTAAAGTTTTTGAAACACTGAAGCTGCCATGTTTATGCTTCAGGAAGTGCTTTGACTCACAGTATAAAGATTACAGCTGAGATAAAAGAAGTATTCTATTTTAACCTGGAGACACATTCCATGACGCCATCGCCCTTCCCCTGCTTGGCAACACCCCCATGGCAGCAGGGGCATGAAAGGCATCTCATGGATTGTGCTTGCACCCCCAGACCTTCCACGGAACATCTCAGAGATAATAGCAAAAGTTTTACTTTGTGGGCCAAAAATTCAAAAGGCTAGCCATTTCTCTGCGGCCTTTGGCAGATTTCTTCACTTTTCTGTGATTTTTTTGTCTATAAATAAATAAGCATGCCAGGAACTGAGTGGCTTTGCAGTTTTTTGAAAACTTCCCTGAATTTATTTCTTGGCTCTAATGTCATTAAATGTGCCCTCTGTGACTCTTTGGTGTGTGGTTGTACTGCCCAGGCGCTGGCTGGTGAATGGTGATGGTCGGCCCCTACGGGTTAGGGTTTGGGGCAGCTTCATGTGCTCCTGAAGCTTTGGCTCGTCACCTCCAGCTCTGCATTATTTGAGGACGAATCCAGGGTTACTTGGATCTATTTGCTTGTTGTCCCCTGAGCTGTTGGCTTGCATAGTTCCAGGAGATCCCTGTTCCTGTAGGTACCGGGTGACACAGGGCTGGCCCTGTGATGGCCCTGCTGTCTTGCACCCTCTGGGCAGCCTCGCCTCAGCTCCTGCCTGCGGCATGATGAGGTGGAAAGAGTATGAGTGCAGGGTCAGCAGGCTGGGGTCATACCACATGTGTCATGGGGCAAGTGACTTGATCTTTCCAACCCCAGTTAGATTCTAATCTGTGAAATTGGGCGCTTCCCTGAATTATTGTGAGGGCTCTGAAGGCCTGTATGTAATGACGCCTGCCTGGTGCCTCGTACGCGCCGGTAGGTGTCATTACGTCACACTCGAGAGCGATTTCTCCAAGGGTAAAGAAGGGGGACATCGGAGGCTGGGAAGAGTCGAGCTTAGCACCAGCAGTCACCCCCTCCAGAGGCCCTTGGGCTGGGGCGGCTTCTGCATCCTGAAGCCCTTTGAGGTGTCCATGGAGACTAGGTGCCTAGTGCCTCCTGCCTGGGTCCTGGAGCTCAGCAACTTACTCTTCTCACTGCCTGCTCACCGGGAATTGATGAGTGAATAAGTTGCTTCAATAATCCAGCCTGCAATCTCACTCCTTCCCTACAGCACTGCTGCAAGGAGGTGAACTGACCTTGCTGGGCCCCTGCTGGGGCCACTTGGGTGTGAACCCTGCCTCTGCCACTTATTAGCTGTGACTTGGGACAGGATACTTAGTTTATCTTTGCCTCAAATGGCTGTAACTTAAAGCTTAGTTTATAGTAAATGCTATTTAACTATAGGTCATTATATTATTTTTTATTTTACTAATATATATTATATTTATATAATATGTGTTTATGCATATACTTCTGTATGTATACATTAACATATACACACAAGTGTAATTACTATGTGCCAGTCTCTGCTAGACACTTTCAATATGCTAGTGCATTTACTCTTTAAACCACATTGCCAGCTTCTCCCTATTTGGGCTTAAAGATGTAAAGATGCCCCCAGGTCTCAGCCCTAAGAGGTGCTGGATGCAGGCCAGGAGTCCTAGAATATGACATAGGTGTTGCTGTGTCACACCCAGGAGCAACCACTCCAAGAGTGAGGCTGGAAGAGCAGGGCAGACCACAGCACTGTTTTCTCTACCAGCATGGCCTCCCTTAGATTCCACCGCCTCCGGAGGATGTGGCCTGGGTGACTGTCTCAGGGCTCCCTCTCCATCACAGCCACCCGCTGGAACATGCCCCTGATTCCGGCCCGCCTGGACCTGGTCCCCATTCTCTGGGTGAGTTGAGCACCCAGCCGGTTTCCCACTCTGCTTCTGGAAGGCACCTCATCTCCATTTCTCTTTTGGTAATTGCAAAAGAGAGGCAGAGCCGGTGGTCCGGACGCACCAGTTTGGCCTGGGGGTGCAGGCGGACAGGGAGGGAGCAGAGGGATGTGTTAGGCACGCAGATGTCATTGCTGCAGTGTTAACCTCCTCTTTGAAGCGAGTGATGGTGAACTCTGGGCAGCTCCCGCAGCGTCAGTGCTAAAAAAAGGAGCCGCTTGATTTGTTATTCATTCCACATGATATGTTCTTCACTTCATGTCCAAATTCCACAATTAGAGTTGTAAACAGCGAGTCTTGCATGACTTTTATTAAACTCCTATAGGCAGGGAAGCAGCAGTCATTAGCAGCACCACAGTGGGCCAGCATTCAGGCTCACTGATAGGCTGGGTGAGTCTCTTGCCCTCTGCCACCATTCTTTGGAGAGCTTTTTGCTCCCCTGGCCTTGAGGACAGGTCACCAAACACAGGGACAGAGGAGCTAAATTGAGATCCCGACTTGGCTCGGTGCTCTCTGATAAGTCACTTCACCTGTCTGAGCCTCAGCTTCCTGATCAGTAAGATGGGAGCAGGTGCTAAGAGTTAAAGGAAGCAACAAATCTGCATGTGCCTAACACCAAGTCTGGCACAGAACTGGGCTTGGTAAAGCTGGTCTCTTGTTCAAATTAGAGCAATCTCTCAACAAGCATTTATGATGATTAAAGATAGCTTGCATTTATTGTTTACTGTTTCTAGGCATCTTTCTAAATGCTTTGTGTGTATAAGCTCAGTTAATATCCTCAGCAGCCCTTTGATTTAGGTACTGCTATTCCCCCATTTTCACAGGGGAGGAAGCTGTGGCTCCTGGCAGCTATGTCACTTGCTCAAGGTCACACAATTAACGAGTGGTGGAACCTGGCTTAGAACCCGGGTTGCCTAACTACAGAGCTTATGCTCAGAGCCGTGACTCAGTGCTGCCTCCCTAGTTTAAACATGTGGTCCCTGCTCTTGGGAAGTTCTCAGGACAAAGGCAGGACACTAAGCCACCAGTGTGATGCGATGCTGGCTGGGCACACAGGGGGTGTGCGGTGCACACTTGCTGATGCATAAAGTCTGCGGTGAGAGTACAGGGAGGAGTCACTGACTTAGTCACCCACCCAGGCATACTCTTCCTCTTAGAACCTAGAGGAAAACTGAGTCTACTTCGCAGTTTTCTTCCTGAAAGTGCTGATAGCAGGTCCCCAAGACTGGGCTGGAGGAGATTTGAAAACACCACTCCATCAACACTGCCCTTCCCCATCCATCTGGGTGAGGACACAAGCTCTCTCCCGGCTCAGGAGGGCTGTCTGCACGTGCCTCTCGCCTTTGGGGTGCTCCACTCTCCCCTGAGGACCTGGGGCAGCGTCTCTCTCCCCACTGGGAGACCTCTAGTCTCAGCTTCCCAGGGCCGAAGCCCCGGCTTCCTTTCTCCCTCTTCTTATCCTTGTGGCCTCTGCCTCAGACCCACTTCGTTGGGGCAGTCTTTCCTGACCTTCCTCTCCCAGGTGCTCTTACATGTTGTTCTTGGATCTCTGTACCTTGTCTGACTCCATCACAGCTCTTATATTTGGTGATTATATGTGAATTTGTTTTCTTGTTGATGGTCTTTCTCCACCACTAGCTGGTAAGTTCCCTGAGGGCAAGGGTCTTGTTTATTCTCCACTGTATCCCTAGCGTACTGCCCAGCACAGAGTAGGGGCTCAGTGCTCCTCTGGTTAATTAATGGATCTGTTAATAAGGTTGCTTGATTTTTCAGTAAATAAAGGTGTAGGCAGTCTTCCTCACAAAGACCTCCGAGAGTCTGACTAGGCACACTGGCTTTGCCACCACCCAGCCTTCATCCAAAGCCTGGTTCTTCAACTGTAAAATGGGGGTAAAACCATCTACCTTGGGGAGGTTTTGTGGGGATTAAATGGGAAAATACAGTTGACCCTTGAACAACACAGGTTTGAATAGCACAGGTCCATTTATACATGGATTTTCTTCCATCTCGGCCACCACTGAGACAGCAAGACCAACCCCTCCTCTTCCTCCTCCTGCTCCTCCTCAGGAGAGGAGGAAGACATTGAGGATGAAGACCTTTATCATGATCCACTTCTACTTAATGAATAGTAAATATATTTCCTCTTCCTTATGACTTTCTTATTAACATTTTCTTTTCTCTAGATTATTTTATTGTAAGAATACAGTATATAATACATATAACATACAAAATATGTGTCAATCAACTGTTTATGAATCGGTATGGTTTCCGGTCAACAGTAGGCTATTAGTAGTTAAATTTTGGGGAATCAAAAGTTATACATGGACTTTCAACTGCACGGGGGGTCGGCGCCCCTATCCCCTGCATTGTTCAGGGGTCAACTGTACATAGGATGCTTAGCACCACGCTGGCACACAGGAAGCCCTCCATCAATGTACGGTAATTGCTGTTAGTGTTAGTGTTAGTTATCATTAGTCAAGATCAGAGCTGGTGGGATCTATACCTCTTCTTTCAGACCCGGTATCTTTTCCTGGAGACCTGGGGATAGGCACCTGAGAGATGCGCCCTCTCATATTAGGATGGAAGCCAGACCTTGATCATATTTCTTGATGACTGGCCAGTTGCTGTGGGCACAGCTTGGGCAGGAGTGGGGGGCACTTCCTTCCATCGGTGCCTCTCCTGCCACCAGGACTAGCTGGCACATGAAGCCGGCCCACTTTTCCATTTGACCCAACCCCTAGGCAAGAGAAACGGAAACTTCTCAGACCCCAGGGGTTCTCCTGTGGGCAGGGCTTCTTTCACCCGTGTTTTCCCTTGCAGCTTTCTGTAACTCACTGCCCCACTCAAGATGGTCTTACAGAACTGCACCTAGGAGAGTCCAGGATACAAACTGCAAGCCGGCGACAGAGTAGACATTGCAAGCATCCTATCTCCTGAATGGCATAGTACAGCACCCTTCCTGAAAGCACTTCTGCTTTCATCTGGAGCAGGAAGTGGGGAGCTTTCCCCATGCTCTCTGTGAGTGCTCTCATGTCCCTTGCACCAAATGTAGGCCCTCAGGAAGCGGGCTGCTTGATTGGCTGCCCCTTGGTGCTTGCTGTTTCTTAGTAGAGTGTCACTGACATTTTGCGTGGGGCAGTTCTTCATTGTGTGGGACTGTCCTATTCAGGGTAGGTTGCTGACCATATCTAGACCCTGACCACCAGTAGTGTCAATATGGGACCAAAACCTCCCCATGCATCTCCAGAGGTCCCCTAGAGGTGGAGGTACCACCCCTAGCTGAGAATTTGAGAAAGAAGGAGTATAAATAAACAGGCTCTGAGATTTGGGAATGGCTGGTAGCATTGAGTGTGGACATCTGAATGTTGTTTACATCGGGGCAGCTTAAGGATATGCTCTTCTATTTCAAGAAAGTTCCTAAGGAGCTATGTTCAGAATATATCATGGGCATAAATGGATTCTTATATTCGATTTTCCCAACTAACTTCATTGTCACCACATTGCCTTTGTCCTAGACGCTTTTAGTGAAATCTGTTTTTGTTGCTGTGCATTAGCTGTGCCAGGGTAGAGCTTTAGTGGAGTCCTTGAGGTTAGCACTGTGTTAATATACAGGGAATTTAAGCAGAGCTGGGCCCTCTAAATCAATCACCAGAATAGCTTTATCTTTTTTTCTCAAAAATACAGTATTAAATGCAGGAACACGTGTGGGAGTGGAGGTTGGCTTGGGTGAAGGACACACGTTCAAAAGAAAAATTTTATAACATATTTTCTGCAGGAAAAAGGACTTACTGGTCTCAATTCTTGCACAGCTGGGCTGCAGAATAGATTTACATCTCTGCAATATCTTTAGCATCCTTGGAATGTACTCAGAAATCGCCTAATCATATTTGCCTAGGGCATTATAGTGCTTAATAAGTATGCGTTGAATAAAGGAATAACTAAATAAATGGAAAATTAACTAAAGCTTTTTAAGTGATGATCACAAAATGCAATGAGCCAGTGTTCACCTCTCACCCCCTCTGGAGGTTTCTATGGTGGCAAGGTTCACCCTGGCACCTGCTCTGGGAGCCTGAGGATGGTTGATACCATCCCCTGTGATGCGTGCCGTGGCTGTGGGCTATCTGGGAGGACATGGTGGCAAGAGAGCGTCTGTCTAAGGAAGAGGGTGAGTAGGTGGAGCTGACCAGTGTAGACTCCTCTTCCTCACAGTTTACTGTGAAGGAATGGAGAGAGAGGGCCTGGCCCTCAGGAGGGGTGTGGGATTGACAGGAGGTGTGTACTTGGATTTGCTCTACAAGGAAAGCAATAAGGGAGCATGTTTCAAGACCGAGGGGAAGAAATCAGTAGAGATGGAGATCTGACGTATGGGTAGAGAGGAACAATTAAGGAAGCAACATCCCTGGGGATAGGGATGGGGCAAGGACAGGTGGGGTTGGTCGTGGACTACAGGAAGGAACTTCTTCCACTGAGGCCTGGAGGCAGGATGGAGGGAGGTTCAGGAGGTCGTCTTGCAAGTGAAGTTACTGGAGAGGGAGAGGATTTAGAAACCCTGCTGAGTGGGAGTGGCTCAAATGCTGAGCAGGTACCCAGAGGAGGAATACTAGGGCCCAGTGGAGGCTGAAGACCATGAGTTCGTGCTGGATTTAATTTGCCCAGTTCCATGAATTTACTGTGGTAGTGCCAGCATCCAGGGAACAGGTGTGGAGAAGGGGAACAAGGCTACAGAGGTGGGGCTTACAGGGTGTGGAAGGCAGAAAGGATAAGGAATTAAAGACTTGAAGCTGTTGGCAAGGGGGTGGTTGTGGGAAATGGGGTGTAGCCTTTCTAGGGAAAGGTCAGGAGGGAGCGGTGAGTATGCGTGGAAAGGAAAAAGGTGATTATTCCAAAGGCCTTAATTAGGTGGTGAGCAGGCATTTGGGAAGTAAGAGAGTGGATAATCTAGATCAATAGGTGTCTCTTAGTCTGTTTTGTGCTACTATAACAGAATGCCTGAGACTGGTATCTTATAACAAACAGATATTTCTTGGCTCGGGGTTCTGGAGGCTGGAAGCCCAATATCAAGGTGCCGTCACCTGGCAAGGGCCTTCTTGCGGCATCATCTCATGGAGGAAGAGCAGATGGGAGGGAGAGAGAGGGGACTGAACCCATCCTTTTGTAAGGAATCCACTCCCTCCATGATGGCATTGATTCATTCATGAGGGCAGTGCCCCCCATGACCCAAACACCTCCCATAAGTCCCCACTTGCCAACACTGCTGCATCGGGGAGCAAGTTTCCAACATGTGAACTTTGGGGGACACATTCAAACCATAGCAAGGTGGTTGGGTGAGAGTTGGGTAATAGTTTGGGGCACTAAGAGCTGCGGTCTGGCTGTGGGTGGCTCAGATAAAGCACAGTCCCCCCTCGGAATGGAGGCCACAGTGCAGGGGGCGTTACTGATTGAGACTCTGCGTGTTGTCAGGTGTGATGTAGAGGAAGCTGAGCCTGATGCCAAAGACCCTGGTGGAGGTGGCAGACTGCCAGGTACTTGGGTGAGAAGAACAAAGTGGGCCGAGGGTGGTGCTGTCTGATGTCTGATCCTTACAGAGGAGAGTGTCACCTCCACCTCGTGTCCCTGAAGGCCAGGCCAAATGCATGAGTGCTTTCCAGGTCTCTGCTGTGTCCCATTTGCTATGGAAATTGCATTGGCCAAAGTAAGTCACACAGCCAAGCCCAGGCTCGAGGAGGAGAGAAATTGACTGCCCCTTTGAAGGGAAGAGCTACAGGGTCACATTGCAAAGTGGTTTGCATGCAACGCTGGGAGAAATCTGTGTCCATTTTTGTAACATATCACAAGGCCCTATCATGTTCACTTTGTATTATTCCATTCATTTGTTCATGCACTCATTCAGAGATATTTATCGAGTGCCTATCTTGTGGTATGGCAGGAAAAGGGATCCCAAATAAGAGTGGTCTTAGTTTTCCAACACTTTCTCTGCCACGGTGCAGTCCATCTGGCATTGCTATCTGTGGTGTGTAACTTCCAATAAAGACATGATCTGGAGCTTTTTTTCCCCAGTAAAGCTGGTTATATTTTTTCCAG
>CM052438.1:144324313-144382719 GCA_028533085.1 Varecia variegata | reverse complement strand
GCTCTGGGGACTTGGCATCACCCAGATGTGAGTGAGTGTTCCTAAAGGGAAGTAAGCGCCACACCCCCTTGAGAGCCTTCTGTCTGTGAGCTTCAGCCTGTCCCTGTCCAGCCTCATGCAGTTCAATGTGAATAAGCACAGCAATCCCACCTCTTAGATGAGAAATTGAGATGAAGTCACCTGCCAAGATCGCATGGCCTGAGAGGTGTGAAGCTGGCTAAATCCAAAGCCCAGGCTGCTTTGACATCCCAGACCAGCACCTGGCACTTCTGCCCTCGCAGAGTCCTTGCTACACTGCCCCGAGGTGTGTCTCACCTGGAGAGGCTCAGCCCTATCTCCTGTGCAGATCTAGACATCTCAGTGCCGTGCCTGGTCCTCCCCACACCCCCTGTCTCGTCTGCCCATACCTGACTATGGCAGAGAAGGAAACACTCCTGTAAAATGGGAGTCCTCAAGGCAAAGACACCCCAGATCCAGCTCCCTCCTTCCCTTATCTCAGGCCATGGCCTTGAAAAGGTGGCCCCATGCAATTTCTGCTTGAATGGGCATAGCAACCAACGAAGCAGGCAGCATTGCCCTGTGGGGCTCTGGGCACTGGGCAGTTTTCAACCACTTTAGCATATGTCTAATTTAAACTCCCATAGTGCCTTGGCAACCACATCTTTGATCCTTTTGCAAGAGGGAACCATTTGGGAATATTATTTTTAAATTCCTAACTTGCAGACCCAGAGCAGCCACTCTCACTTGATATTTAAAAATTAACATATGTGAAATTGTTGCTTAATGCAAAATGATCAGTATTTATCAAGTGACCTGGAATCCATTCTTAAGCCCTCATTGGTGAGGAGTTGCTATTGACAAGGCCCAAAGAAGCCAGGAGCCTCTTAAATGATTAAAGTCTTGTGCTTGGGCTAATTTTCTTGCAACAGGTTTTAATCTTTGCAAATTACATGGGGATCCTATCAACTAGAATGTTCTGGTGCAGAAGTTGGGCTGAAAGGAGCTTTTACTGGATACATTTCAAATCTCCTTTCTGGTTTCAAACACATTATGCATTATTTACCCTCCTGAGGACCACATTTAAGCTCCACAGACACTCAGGCTGAATTAATTTCAAAATAATCTAGTGTGATTCTCCCAGGTTCTCCTACAAAGAAGATAGACATTTGCATATCTTAGTGTTCTATCTCATAGCCTGATTTTCTGTTTAACAAATAAAATGAATTTCCTCTAACCCTCACAAGCTCTTCTGAATTTCCAATGCTTCAGGCTGAACCAGGACAGCGTTAGATACTGACACTGAGAAACCACATTGGATGAAAACATCTCTTGGCAACGCTGATGTGCAGGGCTCTGATGAGCAATTTTCCAGTGATGAACATTCTTTCTTTCAGTCGTTCATCAAACATTTATTGAGCACAGGGGTTCGGCAGGAGGGGTGCAGACATGAATCAGACACGGCCTCTGCCCTCAAGGAGCTCATGGGCATGTAAACACACAACACAACCGGATGATGAGAGCAGAAACAGAGTGGTGTGCAGTGTTCTGAGAGCCCAGGATGAGCGGCTCTGTCTGCAGGACTCAGGGATTGCTTCAAGTATGAGGCTTGTTTGATCTAGAACTTAAAAAGTTACAGAAACAGTTTCCAGGCATAGAAAGGGAGAAAAACATCCCAAGTAGAGGCTCTGCCTGGCCAAAAGCATGAAACAGCCGAGCGTATGTTAAGAATACGAATCCCTTGTTCAGTGTGGGTAGAATGTGGAGTTTGCAGTGGGCATGAGGGAGGTAAGACTCAGTCGGGTGGGGCAGGTGATGGTGGTTGTTGAAGGCCATGCCAAGATGTTCGGACTTCACCTTAAAAGCAAAGGGAGGGACTAGGGCAGGTTCTTAAGCAGATCTCCATGGTGAAGTCTGAACAATCCCCCTGGCCACACAGTGCAGGGTGGATGGAAAGGAAAGGGGCAGGAGACAGGGTAGCAAGTTAGGGAGGAGGCCGTTCCATCATCCCAGGGAGAGACGGGAGGACTTGGTTGGCACTGGGGCGTGGGACAGGCAGCTGTGGAGGAGGACTTTGAGAGACATTTCAGCAGTCTGTTGGACGTAGCGATGGATGAAATGATGGTAGCTGGGGGAGGGTTGTTAATCCAGGACCACTCCCAGCTCCGTGTTTGGAGAACAGGTGTTGAGCAGCCAGCGTCGTCTCCCGCAAGGACACAACATGACAGCCAGCCGCTCCCACATCAGCACGTGATGAAACACTGTTGATAGTAGCGGTGGTGGTTGTTGCCTTCAGTGATTTTTCTAGCTTGTGACTCCCCCAGGCATAAAGAATTTCCCAAACTGACTATGCTGTGATTATAAATTCATACGCATTAAGTATATGTCTTTCTATCTTTTGAGAGTGCCCTTTATACTGAGAATTGGGGGATCCTGGGGTTCGGCGGTGCAGTGTTAGTGAAGGAGGCATTTGGACAGTGATCCCTGGACCAGTGGAAGGAGAGGGAGGAGGCAGACACCAGATCACTACAGGGAAGAACCTGGCGGCAGGACACCTGTCAAGCAAAGCAGTGGGCTGCCTCCCAGGGGTAACAAGACCACCCCCTCCCCTGACCACCTCTGTTACTTTCGGTGTTTAAGCACATGCTGGAGTCCTGTCCTCAAAGATGTTATTGAAGGGATTCTTGCCCCAGGAAGGCTGTTGTTATGAGGTCTGTCCCCTAGCTTCAACTCCCTGAAAGTCCATCTATCTGTTTGAATGCACAGTTGACGGAATGGGGATGTTTAAGACCAGAAAGTCCCCAGGAAGGTCTGAGCTCTACCTGCAAATACCCGAAGGGCTGCCTTGCACAGGGGAGAGCAGGCTTGCCCTGTGTAGCACTGAGGGAGGACCAGTGGGGGAAATCGAGCAGAGTTTACAGAGCTGCTTTGTCACAGCCATGAGGCTGGTGGCTTGGGGAGGGCGTGAGCTCTGAAGGCCATGAGCAGGTCATCGGAGGCTCTGCAGCTCCGAATGGAGTTGGGCTGGGTGGTGTTAAGGGCTTACTAACCCTGAAATTCTGTGGTTCTAAGCTCCTGTAGTTAGACTGCAAACCCACTGGGCCAGCCTGAATACAAAGCTCCACAAATTACAGAATGAGCCGAACTCCTTGTACGAGGGTCTTGATCACCCTGGACAGAATCCTTCACCCCTTATTTCACTCTATGGCCCTCTGTTCCATAGCCAGTAGACTACAGGACAGGACTGCATCTCCCGCTCTCACTGTCTCCAGCACCTAAAGGAAAGCCTGAGACAGAGGAGGCCCCCAGCATGCCGTTGATCCAATGAAGGGGTCTTTTTTAAAAAATTCACAAATCTTGACCAAAGGCCTCCTGTGTGCCAGGTCTTGTGCTAGGTTTGTGGGAGATCCAAAGATGTGCAAAATCCTACCCTTAATGACGGTCCTCAGATGCACACATGCTCACTGCAAAAAAACAAACAAAAAAAACACCATACTACAGTATTTCAAGGACATTTCTAGGTAATAGTTAAAAAGCCCTGCCTAGTTGGAAAAATCCCTGGGTCCTACAATAAACACTTTTAGGTGGGAGTGGCTCCCAGCTGAGACACACAGACATGCATGAAGTGGGCTACTCAAAGTTACAGGATAAACGTAACTTCGGGTTTGGAGGAGGGAGGTGGAAATATTTTATACTAAAACGTGTATATTGTATGGCATGGAGCACAAATTTGTATGAATATTTTTTTGAAACAGGAGCATATGATGAAATGTCAGGGTATTCAGAGGGTATTTCATGCTGCCCCAGACTCTGGGTTCTGTGGTGGAAGCGTTGGCCAGGCCCGGCCGGGAGTCCAGGGGCACGCAGGGCAGCCCGCTGTGCGTGCTTCATTCTCAGGGTGGCATTTATGCATTTTCCAAATGGAAGACATTGAGGATAGCAACAGAGATGTCAGTGAGTGCCAGGAAAGAAGAGATTTTCGGGACTACAGGGAGACTGCCCGGAAGAGAGCTGAGCCCAGAGCCAAGGCTGTCTGTCAAGGGACAGTTGGCTGTGATTTGTGGGGTCTAATTTGATAATTCGATGCAAGATGAGTAACCCACTCAAAAACGAACCTATTTGCAGAGCAAATTTCCCAGGGAGCACCGCTAATTCTGCCAAAGAATTTCTCCACACGGGAGGAGGAGGAATCCGTGACTTTCTCCCGCTCCAATCCCCAAGTGCTGTCAGCAAGTCCAACTTCAAGAACCTTTTGTGCTGAAAAGAAAAGGCTATAATCGGGTATTTCATCATGGCTCCGAAATAAGTCAGCCTTTCATTTCCATGTCATATGAAGGGGCAAGTGTGGAATTGTCCGGTTTGAGGGACTGACAAAGCTTTGTTTAGGCCCTGAATGTGTTCTTAGTTATTTTTAGTGTATGACAGTCAGCACTTCCCTCCTCCCCCTCATCCCACAGACATCAGGGCCAGGGCCGGGCACGATGGCTCAGCTCTGCACCACCTGGGTGAGACTGTAAAATGTATTTAGCAAACATTTATATGATGTTTACTAAGTGCCAGGTACTATTCTAACTGTTTATAAATATTCCTTAATCTTCATACAATGTTATAAGGTACTTTCTATAATTATCCCCAATTTTACAGATAAGGAAACTGAGGCACAGAGAGATTAAGTAGTCTGTCAGGAGTTGAGTCTGGAATTCTGCGGCTGGGGTCCATGCCATGGTGCCTCATCTTGCCTCTGGAGAAGCAGTAGACCGCAGCCCTGGGAGTCCGGGGCTGGGGCCTCCCTGTCGAGCCCGTGTCAGGTGTGTGTGATTGGCAGGATCTCTGCCTCCTCAGCAAGCTGCCCCCAGCCACCTGCTGTCCCCATGTCCCCCGCCACCTATCCTTTTGCACTTGGTGTTGCAATTACCCCGAGTTCGGTCCAAGAGACCTTCATAGCAAGTCTCAGGCGGAATCTCCCTCAGGCATAGGTGAGATTAAGAAAGAAACACCAAAATACTTTTAAAAAATACCAAATTACTTATTGAATAAATCAGATGTTGAATATTTAAATACAGAAATACCACTTTATTCTACAAAAGAGACTTAATCTCAGGATTTCATTAACTAGCCCTAACATCCCACCCATGCTTTGAAGTATTTGATTACTGATCATTAACTACTTAACCTGGAAACTCCTGAGCTCACTGTGCTTAAAGCCAAAGACCCACTGGGCTGCTTGCCTGTGGAAAATTAGAGAAGAAAGTGGAATGGCAGCTCTTGAAATAAGCAGAGAAGTCTTTGGAATATAGGAGTCAGCACACACACAATCTCTTCGTGAACACCTTGATTGCAAAAGTGAGACCAGCCTGGGCTTAACCCAGATATTCTGGGTACTCTACCTCAGGGCAAAAGCGACCAGCTGGGCCCAACTCTTCCCTGGAAGAAGGGCATGACTTCTCTGCGGTCCTCAAAATGTGGTCCCAGACCAGTACCACCTGGGAATTTTAAAAGGTTTCTACACATCCAAGGAAACAATCACTAGAGCAAATAGACAACCTACAGAATGGGAGAAAATATTTGCATGCTACACATCCAATAAAGGGCTGATAACCAGAATCTACAAAGAACTCAAGCAAATCAGTAAGAAAAAGTCAAACAACCCCATGAAAAAGTGGGCAAAAGACATGAACAGAGGCTTTTCAAAAGAAGATAGACTAATGGCCAATAAACATATGAAAAAATGCTCATCACTTATCATTAGGGAAATGCAAATGAAACCACAATGAGATATCACCTAACTCCAGTGAGAATAGCTTTTATCAAAAAGTTCCAAAACAACAGGTGCTGGCATGGATTTGAAGAGAAAGGAGCACTTATACACTATTGGTAGGACTGCAATCCTAGTACAATCTCTATGAAAAGTAGTATGGAGATACCACAAAGAACTAAAAGTTGACCTACCATTTGATCCAGCAATCCTACTATTGGGTATTTACCCAAAGGGAAAACAACCATTTTATTAAAAAGACACTTGCACTAGAATGTTTACTGCAGCATAATTGCAAAGATGTGGAATCAACTCAAGTGCCCATTAATACATGAGTAGACTAATAAAATGTGGTATATGTACACCATGGAGTACTACTCGGCCATTAAAAAAAATGGTGAACTAATACCTTTTGTAACAACCTGAATGGAGACCATTCTCCTAAGTGAAGTATCACAAGAGTGGAAAAACAAACACCACTTTTACTCACTATTAAATTGGAACTAATCGATCAACACTCATGTACACATGTATATGGAAGCAAAACTCAATGGAAATCAAGCAGGTAGGAGCGGGGAGAAGGGGATGGGCAAAAATCACACCTAACGGGTACAATGTGATGGACACACTTATAACCTCAACTCAAACTGTACAAAAGCAATTCATATGGCCAAAACATTTATACCCATGTAATAATCTGAAATTAAAGAAGAAAAACGCACATTTTCAGGCCACCTCCCACACCTGCTAAATCAGAAGAAGAGGGCAGTGATCTATAATTTAACACCCGCCCCACAAGTGACTCTAACTATTAGTCAGCCTACATCGCCAGGAGGAACAGGGCCAGTTAGGTTGGTGCTGGCTGTTCCATGCCTAGCACCACAGACACACACTTGGGGAAGCTGAGTGCTTGGCTATATAATAATCTGGGATCTGCTCCTCGGTGCCCAAAAGGCTCACGGACTGTGGCATCCACATGCCCCAGTGTGCACGGAGTCAGTCCTCTATGTTGAGACAGCAGTCGAGTGCCCCAGAGTGCTGTCTCCTTTTGCAAGTGAGAGGACTGAAGCCCCGAGTGGCTCAGCCACAGGCCTGGGCTCATATGGCCAAGGCTGGGCGCAGAGTCCCATGCTCTGGGCTTCTGCTCAGGCCCTTCCCAGTTGCTGCTCCAGAGTGGCCCGGAAAGAGGAGGAACTGGGCTGGGGGCTGGGAACTGGCTCTAGGAATTCTTATCAGCCTTCTGAATTCTATACATTCAACTTGTGACTTTTTTTTAACCACTGTTTCCATATTTAATTTGGTTTTCATTCCAATTAAGCTCTCTGTGTGCTGCGGCTTCTCTCCTACCACGTTTAATTGCCCTTATTTAAATTCTTTAATTAAAAGTGTTGTGTGTTTCCAGATCATGTAGTTGTAAGTATTACACAAATAATGTCAGTGACAGGACTGGTAAACCAAGAGACTGTGCCCTTCTCATGGGGAGGGGACAGCTAAGGTCTCTGTGTGAAGCCCCAGCCCCAGAGCCATGGGACTGACCCAGAGGCTACAGGCTGCACCCCGGGTGTTAGGACAGAAGTCGCCTAACAGGTGTCCCTGCTTCCTTCCTCCCTCCAATGCTCTGCACCCGACAGCGTACCCAGGGTGACCTGGCTAACGTGTCATTCAGACCCTACAATGGCCAGCCCTGTCTGTCACTCAGACCCAAAGCCCAAGTCTGTTCAGTGACCATGAGGCCCTGCACAACCACTCTCTCCTCTTGAGCCTGTCTCCCCGCCAGGGCCCAGAACTCCCCCAGCCACCCCCTGGGCCCTTTCCTCCCCTCCTTCCTCCTCCTTCAGACCTGACCTTTAGTTAGGATTTTTCTGACCACTTCTCACAACTGCCGCCTGCCTCCAGCTCACCACCACCTGGAACCTCTTTCCCTGTCTACATTTTCACACATAGACACACATTACCACCTTCTAACATGCTAACAGGCCAAACTCACTCCCCAGACCTCTGAAGCTCACTGAGAGGACCTTTCTCCACCCCAGGCATTGGCACCACCAGGTGCCTTGGTCTAGTCCACCCACAGCCTCTGAGATAGGCATGGGGTGGGCTGGAGCTGGCCACGTCCTACTAGGGAACAGTGAAGGGACAGACCCCTGGGTTCCCAGTGACCATGTGAACCCGGGCAAGTCTCCCAACCTCTCTGAGCATCAGTCTCCAATTAGATAAAATGGGGATAATTATCATCTCCACCTCTCCAGGCTATTGTAGGAACACCTGACATTGGGCGTGTGAGGCACGTGGCACAGTGCTAGGCAAATGGTAAGTAAGCGCCATCTGGCACTACTGTGGGCTCGGGTGCAGAGCCAGCAGCAGCAGTGTGGATAGTGACAACACTCGGCTGCTCCCACGGGGGCTGAACTTGCCAGGTGGCACTGAATGGAGGAACGGAGGGCTTCTCTGTGAGCTTTGTGAATGGACTTTGCCCAGAGAGAGGGAGAAGGCTCAGCTTGTTCAGTGAGAGAGGCTGAGGTCTGAGAAGCAGGGCAGGGGGAATGCATTGGCCAGTGCTAGCTCTAGCACCAACGGGCGGCCTGGCCCCAATCTCCACACCCCAGATGCGTTCCCCTGGGGCACACCAGGGCTCTGCTTAGCACGGCCCCACCGTGGCCTTACAACCCTGTTCTAGAATCTCCTCTCTCAGCCTTCAGGGAGGGGGCTCTCCTTGGCTCCAGACCCACCTGGGAGGCCCACACATTCTCACTGAGGTTGTGTCCCTTCCACTGGCCTGTCCCCACCCCACTCTTGGTCCCCACCCATTCCTTCCACATTCTCCCAGGAGGCCACACTGGTGGCTTCTGCCCCAGGGTCACCACACTTCCTGTCTCTAGGGTGCTGAGGGCAAGGCTGGGCCAGGGTAGGGCCTGGGAAATGGCAGATGTGAGTCTCTGAAGGACACTTACCTTCTCAGAGATCTCTGCTCCCACCTCCCTGTCTCGGCCTTGGCAAGGGGCCCCCACGGGAGGCAGCACTTCGGGCTCAGAATGTGCCTGAGTGGCCAGTGGGAAATGGGGGGCTGTGGGAATTCCACACCCCTTCCCTGACACACGCACTTCCACACCCCTCGAACCCCTCTGCCATCTGTCCGGGTTCTCGTTCACCACTCAAATCCCTTTGGAGGGAGCTGGATTTCTTTTTTTAATTTTTTAGTTGAAGAATAACATACATACATATAGAAACATGTATAAAACATACATTTGACTTAATGATTTAAACCCAGACAAACGCCTAGGTCAGGAAATAGCGCACTCCCAGCACCCAGAAGCACCCTTCTTACCTCCAGCCAATCCTCTTCCCACTCCTCCCTAGAGGTGGCCAGCATCCTGACTGTAACACTGTGGTTTTATTTTGCCTATTTGGGAAGTTATTTATGTATTCTTTTGTCTGGCTTCTTTTGCTCAACGCTGTGTGTATGAGATTTACCCTTATCGAGTGTCACTCTAGTGTGCTGTGTTTGTTTTCATTGCTGTATAGTATTCCATTGCATGAATATACCATGAGTTGTTTATCCATCTACTATTGATAGATGTCGGGTTGTTTCCAGGTTAGAGTTTTACGATCATGTCACAGAAAGCATTCAAGGGCATGTCTTTGGTACACACATTTCTGTTAGAGTTGTTGGGTCATAGGGGAGTGTATGGCCAATTGGAGTAGATATTGCCAGTTTCCCAGGTAGTTGTGAGAACCAAGTCTTAACGTTTTGTCTTGAGATATCAGCCGTTGCCATGGGGATGGTTGTGGCAGACTTGGATGACCTCCTTGCAGAAGAGGTTTGCCACCTGCCCCTCTCACGGTGCACTGCCTACTGTGAGCTGGAGGGGTCACAGGATGAAGAGCACTGAGCCAGCCGGGTAGACTGAGGAGGGGAAGTGGATGGGGGGCACGGGCGGGCAATGGAGGTGGTTTCCTGGAGGAAACGGAGCAGGAGCTGGGCTTTGACACGCAGCTGTGGCTTAGCCTGCTGGGGAGCATGGAGAAGCACCCCAGGCAGAAGGCACAGCTCCTTCGAAGTGCAAATGGGTTCAGAACACTACACGGGTTTTGGTATGGCCGCAGCAAGAGGCGCGGAGCTGGGGGAGCGGTCAGAGATTCGGCTGCAGAGAAAGGCAGCACCAAGCCATGGGCGCCTTCAGTGTGCAGTGCTGAGGAGCTAGGACTTTGTCCTCCAGGCTGAGTGTGCACTTTAGAAAGAGCACCACTCCTGCCTCCGGATGCTGGAAGGGAGGTCCTTTAGGAGGCTCACTGTCCAGGTGAGAAAAGATGGTGGCCCAAACCAGGGCAAGCCTGACGGGAGAGAGTTAAGGGGACCGCCATAGGGAAGTGGGTGCTGAGGAAGATGAGCAAATGAAAACGTCCAGGTTTCTCGCACAAGCACCTGGTTATTCCCAAGATGAGACACACAGGAGGAGTAGGTTCTTGGGAAGATGTGAGCTTGACCCTATATTCAAGTGCCATTAAGCTACAAGGCACCCACTTATAAGGGCTTCCACCCACCCAAGCAATTCTGCCTGCTTGGGAGGCCAGAGTCTAGTTGAGCACAACTTTGGGGGTAACTCAGAGGTGCTCAAGCTGTCCAGGCTGACGTCCCAGGCTCACAACCAGAAGCCCCAAGGATCAAATCCTGGAAGGATCTCACTCAGAAAAAATATTGGGGGTTTCCTCTTTGCTGCTATAGGGCTGATTTTAGGAGTAGAATATCACTTCCTTCAAGGGGCTTTGGGACATAAATCTCATGAGTATGCATGGCTACAGAACATTCTGGAACATCAGTAGCATGGGGGAAAACCATGCATGTCCAAGCAGTCCAGTGGCCTAATGGACAGTATCCAGGAGGCTGCGTTGGTTGGGGCCAGTACTGCTGACCCCAGAGGTCCAGCTGGGGGCACAGGCCCCAGGAGCAGGGGGTCCAGGGCCTCTGGTGATACGCAAATGCAGGCTGATCACGGGTGGTCCCGAGGAGCTAGGCTTTTCAGAGCAGGGCCCGGCCCCCAGGGTAGGAGCTGTAGGAACAAACCAGCCAGGTAAACAGAAGTTGGGTTGGAGAGGTCTCTCTCCTAGCAAAGAACTAGGGCATCGTGAAGAAACTGAGGCACATGTTCAGTCTTCCCGAGAAGACCAACACATCAGAGATGGGGGCGCCTGAGATTCCATGGGAATGCTGGCCCCCAGGGATCCAGCCACACCGATAATTCCAGCCCCCACCAGCCACTAGGCCTGAGGCTCCCCAAATCTCCCTGTGTGACCTCTGTGCCCTCTGACCCCGCTCTGTGCCCTGGCTCCTAGGGAGGCCCCATCCAGAACCGCAAGTCCAAGCGCTGCCTGGAGCTACAGGAGAACAGCGACCTGGAGTTCGGCTTCCAGCTGGTGCTGCAGAAGTGCTCGGGCCAGCACTGGAGCATCACCAACGTCCTGAGGAGCTTGGCGTCCTGACCGCCCGGGCGCCGCCACCGGCCGCCCCTTTGCTACTGTGTAGCACGTGCTGCGACGTTGCCTGCTGTCTGCGTGGGGTTGTTTGGAGTCTGGGGGAGCCAGGTTGCGGGGCCCCCAACAAGAGCTTTTTATTTCCTATTCAATTTTCATGGAGTTTATAGCAAGATGCTGAATGGTAGGTGAGGGGATAATTATCATAAACTATTTTACAGCTGTAAATAGGGGATAAATGGAAAATATTTATAACTGACAATAAAATATGATTGATTAAGAAAAGGGTTTTGCAGTCCTTTGGTGCTCTGTGGTGCTTCGTGCCTGGCTCCTCTGCATCTGGAGTTCTTGTAGCCAAAGATGTGTCCCTATGTGCCCTTCCTGCCTCCCGTCCCTGAGACGGAGGCTTTAGAGGCCTGGAAACAGCAGGCACCTGCTGTGCAAGCTTCCAGCTTTCTCTGTGAGGCCCAAGGCAGCAAGAAGGGCACTGTGACCTCGGGCCCCAATCCAAAGGGAAGGTCCCCTCTGCCTCTCCCATAGCAGGTGCATCCTCTGGAAGGCAGCCGTGGTTCTTCAGTCCTGGAGAAACCGAGACAGCCCATTGCCACTGGCGTGTCACATGCTGGGCTTCAGGCTACACTGCCCCCTCCTGAAGTCACCAGGTCACCTCCTTCACTTCACCTCCCAAAGCTGTCACTGCCCGGCCCCTCAGCAATGACACTTCCCTGTGCCCAGTTGCTAAGACCAGTTTGCTCCTTCCGTGAACTGGGGTGTGCTGGTTTCCTGTGGCAGCTGTGACAGTCCCGCACACTGGGTGGCTATGCAACCGAAAATTACTGTCGCACGGTTTGGGAGGCCGGTTCCTTCTGAGGGACATGAGGGGGGATCTGTTCAGGCCTTTCTCCCAGCCTCTGGCAGCCACAGGTGCTCCTAGGTGTGCACGCAGCCATCATCCCCTGCATCTTCACCTGGCCTTCCCTCTGCGTCTGTCTCTGTGTCCAAATCTCCTGTCTTTGTGAGGACACTGGTCGTATTGGAGTGAGGCCAACCCTAATGACCTCATTTAACTAGATTACCTCAATAAAGACTCTATTTTTAAATAAGGTCACATTCTGAGGTACTGGGGGTTAGGACTTCAATATATAAATTTTTAGGAAGACACAATTCAACCCGTAACAGAGGCAGAGGAGGGGTGGTGAGGAGCAGACCCCAGGCCCCAGGAGGCTGCCTACACTCACACGCTCCTTGCTCAGGCAAGTCCTGCCTTACTGGGGGACAGCCCCAGTTGTCCTGGCCCCCACAGGGTGAGGGTGAGCACTGCACAAGTGACAGGGAATTTTTGCATAAGTACCCGAGGTGTTCATCATTGTCCTCCATGCTCACATCCCTTTGTAAGGAAAACTGTCCCAACCTCAGGCCCAGCTGTGACGCTGCTTGTACGTAGCCATGGTCTCTTCCCTCCATAGCTGACCCAACCTGACCCAGGGGCAGGTAGCTGCAGGCGGGCCAGGGATCGATGACTCACCACAAACGCATGAGCTGGGCCAGATTCTGCCTGCAAATTTGCACCATGACGCACATAAAGCATCAGCCAGTTATTGACAAAGGCCAGGAGCCACAGCCAGGCACAGTGACACACCACGGGGTGGAGCCAGCCCCAGAGGCAAGCAAGCCAGAGCCCTGTGCAGGCTGAGGTCATGCCAGGAAAACCATACCCGAGCAGAGAAGAGAAGGGAGCTACTGAGCAAAAGGCAGCAGACAGGCCCTCGAGCTGCCTGCCCCGTCCCAGCCCCAGCCCACGCACACCCTGATGGGTTTCCTTTTCCCTAAGCTGGCTGAGTGGCTGCCTGAACTTCACAACACACAAGACTGATGGAAGCAGATGTAAAGATTTTAGATACCAGGACCTACCCATGCACAGCCCCTCACCCATGTGTGAACGCACACACAATCCCTGCAACTGCTGTGCACGCGTGCAACACAGGTGCACACATTTGCACTATGTACACACACATGCACAGACTTAGCCACTCACATACATGTGTGCACATACCTGCAGTATGACAGACATATACGTGGATAGATACATACACAGCCACACTGACCCCAAAGAAAAAGGAATTTCTGCTCCCCCAGCAAAATCCACCGTTATAAGAATAGGCTGCCTCTGCGTGGCCCTTGTGAAGCAGGGGCTGTCGGAAAGCAGAGCTCTCTTATTCTCCCCATTTCTAATCACAGGCAAGCGACGCCAGGGAGCTCTGAGGCAAGACAGAGCCATCGGCCCTCTGGCCTTCAGACTCCACGTTTGTTTGCTTTTTTTCGTGGTCACAACAGCCCAAAGCGCAGGAAAACAAACACCGGACAGAGTCACCCCAAAATGTGTCATCTCTCAGCCACACTCCATCTCCTGCCTTCAGCTCCAAACAAGAGGGCGGGGAATGAGGTAGACACCCTCAGACCACATCTAGCGCCTGACCCCAACACCCTCTCGTCCCACCGCCCTGCTCCCTGCCAGTCTCTCTCCACCCACAGGCAGGAATTTTATCCTTCCCTGGTGTTTTGGCAACAAGATTGGACCCAGGGAGGCATTAGCCCTGATATGGGTGTGTTTTTATATTATAAGGTATAGCCACACCATGGAAACTAGGTTTTAAAGATTGTCACCTAGGTCAGTGATTGTCACCACATAATGTTTCTGTGTCTCTGTTCAACCCCCTTGTTGCTATATGCAGAGGAGGGGAACCAACCCATGTTCTCCGCAGGCAGGAACCTGTGGCCAGGGCCGGCTTTATGGGCATGTGGCTTGAGGCCCCAAGCTCAGAAGCCCCCCTCAGCTTAGTTTATGAAATTCTTAATTCCTTAAAATTCTTAATAACTTCTGAACAAGGGGCCCTATATTTTTATTTTGCACTAGGCCCAGGGAATCTGATCCTGCCTGTGACATAGCACTTTTGTAGAAAGCCCGCAGAATCCAGCCCACAGCCCAGAACCTTCTCCCAGAAGGGGCTGCCGGTGGAAAGAGAGGCAGCTGAGCCCAGTGGTCCAGATTCTGCACCCTCGGCCTCTCTTCTCCTCCCTGAGCCCGCCTCCCGCCCCACCCCTTCCAGTTCCCACTGTTGCCACCCTCACAACAGCCCCTGGGGACAGTGCTCCCTTTGTGCTCCATCTGAAGTGTGGCCCCAAGCCCCACCCCTGAGTTCCTCTGTGGTCCTGGGGAGAAACGGCAGGATTTCCAGAAGGAACCGACCTAATAAAGGAGGACTCCAAGGAAAGACCGCCCCCCCAAGCCAAAGAGACAGCATGAGCGCCACCTTCCCCCCGTGCCTTGTGCCCCCTCAGATGTTCTCCTCCCACAGGCTTCGTCTGCCTTCAGTGCTTGACTCTGGAAATGCCCCTGGTATAACCTGACCCCTTCCCCAACTAGGGGGAAAAAGACCCCCTGTACCCAGTGTATGAGTCAGGGCCTCGGCGGGACACAGGTGGCACCCGGTGGGGAGCTGACTGAGGACAGATTAGCATGGGCAGGGTAAGGAGACGCACCCAAGACAGCCAGAGTGGAAGCCCTTCCTGCTCCTACAGCTACAGGGACAAGGGGAGGGAGGGTGCTAGCGAGCCTCACTGGCACGGGAGGCCTGGACGTGGGCTGCCCACCGGGACCCGCAGCCAAGGCAGAGGAAGCCCCTCTGCCTCGTCGGAACCGCAGCCTGGCAAAGTGGGGGCCTTGTGGGAGGGAGGAGAAAAACCCTTCTGCATCTACTGTCAGGTATTCTACCAAGCCTCCCTTTGGCCAAAGCCGCTGGGGGCAGAGGGTGGCGGAGCCACTGATGCTGCCCATAGCAGTCAGCAGAGCGCAGGCCAGAGGGGAGCAAGAACGAGAGTCCCTGGCCCGCTCACCCCCGCCCTGCCCTGGTCTGGACACCCCAGGCCACCTAACCATGGCCTCTCCTGTCTTCCCTCCCCCAGTCCCTGCACACCTCTTACACGGAGCTAACCATACCACGTACTTTCACGTTTATTCCTTTTGTTGACATGAAAGAGAGAGGAGAAAGGAGAGAAGTCTCCCCACTTACGGCACGAGTCCCCGAGGACACTGTCAGCACTGCCTCCTTCTGCCGATTCCTCTGGGCTCACCGAGACCCAGACCCCTCCCACAGGCTCAGACCCTCTGGTCTCTGAGGAGGTGGTCGCGGGCAGTCTCAGCCACCAGCGTGGGGACACCTGGGGTCGGTTTTGATGCCCTAGATGAGCCTGGGGTGAGCCTTGACCTCGTGGCCTTGGGACAGCACACAGACCCACCCAGCTGAGGGCATTCGGTGGGTCCCGGTGGCCTGGAGTGCTGCGCTGGGGAAGATCCGGAGGGTCTGGCTCCCGCAGGCCGGAGTAGCAGAGTGCACGAGCAGGGCTGGGCGAAGTGTGCACGTGCTTTGCATATTCAGCGTTTCCCTCCTGCCCTCCCACCCCACCCGCCTGCTGGCTCGGGAAGTCCTCCTCCCAGCTGGGACTGAGTCTCCCCATGGACCCATGCCCCTGGGTTGGTGCTCCGGAGCCCCTCATTGGCTGGGGAGCTACCACCAGGGGGCCACCTACTCCTCACTGCAGTGCCCTGCTCCACAGACACTAACCCCCGGTCATTGCTGTCACCTGTCCAGGCCACACGGACCCTCCAGCTGCATTTGGGACATCGGCCTCTGCTGTCTGCTCACCTGCTGAGCTCACCTGGATCATGATTGGTGTCTGGGGGAGGAAGGTCCCAAAAATGACAATAATAACAAACACTTATTGATTAATTCTATGACCAGCACTGAGGAAAGTGCTTTCCATTTATTTTTGCATTCAATATTCATTATAACCTTATCACATGGCACTATTGTTATTACCCACGTTTTACAGTCGAGAAAACCAAGGCACCAAAAGGCCAAATCATTCTATAAGGACACATAAGTAGCGGAGGCTGGATTTGAACCGAGGGAGGCTGACTGCAGAGCCTGCCTTCTTATCCTCTACGGCACTGTTCTGCCTCCCTGCCAGGCCCAGGAACCCCACAGTAACCTCATGCTCTAAGCTTCATTGATACCACAATGCCTCACCTTGAGGTTCCACCTGGGCCAAAGCATCAGTTACAAGTAACACCTGTAGAAGCTGCAACCTGGCCTAGTAACGCACTAGCGCCTTACCAACACACTCGACTCAGGTTACCGTGCAAGGTAAGTACCAGCATTAGCATCATTTTACAGAGGTTAAATAGCTTGCCCAAGACCATACAGCTAGCAAGTGGTAGTAGCCAGAATTTGAACCCAGGCCCCTGCTGCCAGTCTGTGGTCTTTATCACTATGTCCTCCTTCCTCCTGGCAGCCTGGCCACTTGTGCACGTGCTGCAGGACCTCCAGGCCAAGGCCTCTGGGAGCCCCTCCGCGGGCCCCACGTGCTGCCAGGGCTGGAAGCTCCACCCCTGTTTCAATCCCCTAGTGAGGCCGCCCTTCCAAACGTGACCACAGTGGGAATGTGATTAATGAGCCAATTATTTCTGTGGAAGACATCGTACAAAATAAATAGCCCATTTCCCTTCAATTTACTGTTTTAATAAATAAATAGCACTCCATGCTCCAGTTTTGTTTATTGCTGCTCATACCTGAAAGTTTGTGATGAATCTTCTTGTTGTTCATTTCCAAAATTAATCAGATCTGCCTGATGACTTTGAAATATGCGACTGCATTTGTCCTTCGATGTTAACATCACACACAGCTGTGAGGGCCGGGGGGAAAGGAGGGCCTGGGGGAAGGGTGAGTGGAGGGCAGGATGCCCCGAGCTCTGGATCCACACCACGGGGACACCGAGGCCTGAGCACCCACACGTGAACAGTGTGCTCAGGGAGGCTCAGCGTTTGGTAGCCTCATGATTTATGGTTCACAGAAAACCACCAGGAGTGACAAGGGGATTTGGAGAGACAGAAATTTCTCCTTCCTCTGCTTAAACCTTTGGCAGATTGTCCAAACTGGGGGCATTGAACAAGAAGAGTCTTCCAAACCCCACTGAATGGGCCAAGCTCAAAAAGGCCTGCCCCTCCTCTCCAGGGGTCACAGCGATTGCACAGGCATTTATTCAACTGGCTCTTTTGTAGATCCCTGTGTGTGGGAAAGAACAGAAGGCCAGGTGTGTGTTACAAGGCGCTCACCGTCTGCCAGGATGTCTTGGGGAACTGGCAGATCACCGCTGTACAGTGTGACCAGAAGTAAAAGAAACTCCACAATTGAATGTTTGTGATGTGCATTTATATTCCACACAGTTGAACATACGTCTTAAGTCTCACAATAGCTCACAAGGTACATATCAAGTACCCGTTTTACAGATGAGGAAAGGAAGAGGTTCAGATGGGGTCTCAGAACTAGTAAGTGAAAGTGAAAGTCAAATTCATATTTAGGTTTTCAGACTCCAAGACCAGCGTTGTTGTTGTTTTCATTTAGAATAGAGATATTCTGCGTGTGTGTGTGTGTGTGTGTGTGTGTGTGTGTAATCTGGTTTAGGACAGTCAGAGAATGCCACAGAGAAGAGGTGGTGATTATAACCTGGGCTCTGATGGGTGAATAGGAGTTTTCTGGACTGAAAAGGCAAGAGAATAACATGTCAGCTAGAAAGAAGAGTTAGTTCTGACATACTGGTATGGGAAAGGTGAGGAAATAAAAGAAATTCTCAAACATGGTGAGCGACTGGCTGTGAGGGGTGAGAGGAAGAAAGGTACATAATTAGGACACAGTCACTGCCCTTCACCCGGAATCTCTTTGCAGTGAGGGGATCTGGCTCCCGTCTGCCCTGATCTTCCCTTGGCTCTCTCCTCTGCCCCAGGGATGCTGGCCCATCCTCCCCCACAGAGGCTGCAGTCGGCAGGCTGTCAGGTAAACCAGACCTTTCTGGTATTAGTAGAAAAGGCCAATCACAAACATAGGAGCAGGCCATGTTTCCATTTATCCACGCTTTATAAAACTTCCTCAGGGCTTGAGAGGAAAACACACAAATATCAAAGTTAACCCTTCATAGAGTATGCATCCTGCTGTCCCCCAATCTGCCCTCTGGGACAGTGTCCCCTCATGCAGTCTGTGTGAAGAGACATGTTGTAGATCCCCACCCCAAAAGTCTGGAATTTAAAAGAAGGTCTCATCCCGCACAGCCCGTTATCACTGCAGCCTCCTCACCTGTCTCCCCGCACTGGCCCCAACCCCCTTCGCTCCAGCGTTTCTCATCACGTGACCCCCACCTCACCCCATCCCCAACCTGAGTCACCGAGTGTTGGTAAAATGCAGATTCGGGGCCCTCTGCTCCAGAGCCACCCAATCGGGACAGCCCAGCTAACACTCACTAGTCCTTTGGGATTCAGCTTCAAAACCACCTACTCTGAAGGTGTCCCCGAGTCTCCTGGGCCATGCCAGTGCCCCCCACAGCTGCTCTGTGCTTGGCCACCCGCTTGCCTGTCTGCCCCACCAGGCCGAGAGCTCTGTGCAGGAGCCACCTTGCTGTCCTCAGCAGTGTTCCCACACCCACTCCAGTGCGGGGACGAGGGCAGGCAAATCCCAGGATGGCAGGAAGAGAATGGCGTGAACATGTGGCTCTTCCTTCCCAGTGGGTGAGGATTTAGACCAATTCTCCCACCATAGCTCAGCCTCTGAGTGTCAGGATGAGCCTGTGCTGCAGCCTTGACTCCCAGACATGACACGGAGCCAAGTAGGTGACTCCTGGTGAACAGTGCCTTCCCACTGCAGCCACTGCCTTGCCAGGCCTGGGCCCGGACCCTCTGCTGGCCTTGCCAGGCCCCTCTCCCTTGGGACTGGACATTCGATCTGGCTGCAGGATAATCCTCCCCTGGCACTCTGCTCCCCCATCAACCCATCCTTAAAAGCTTGGGACTCCCACCCTCTATAAATAAACAAAGCTCAATATCAGCTTTGCCCAGAGTGAGCATGTGTGTGTGTATGTGTGTGTACTGGGCAGGCATGAAGTATGTTTGTGAGTGCAGGGTGGTATGCTTGCTTGTGCACATGAGGTTGTATGTATACGAATATGTATGTTTGTGTGCATGTATGTATAAGCCATGGTTTTGTATGTGCATATATACAAGCTAGCTTTTTTGACATTGGTTTGACTGAGTCTGTTTTTATTCCATTTTATATTTATTTTATCCCATCACACAATTCTTTCAAGGGTCCCCACAGATAGCTTGAAATTGTTATTTCCCTATAGTGTCCTTCCTAAGAGGCTCTGAGATCCTCAAGGGTGGAGACATTGCTGGGTTTGTCTCCCTATCCCTAGCTTCCAGCACAGTGGCTGGCAGGCGCGCGCGCACACACACACACACACACACACACGTCCATGCAGTCCCTCATTCAGTGTGTATGTACCAATCTCCTGCTGTGTGCTGTATGCTGGGCAAACACCAGTGAATAAAAAGACACAGTCACTACCCTCGTGGAGCTTCCAATCTGGTGGGAAAGACAAATATTAATTAAATAATTAAACAAATAATGTAAAATTGCGACTGTTGTAAGTACTAAGAAAGAGACACACACAGAATTCTGTCAGAATATAGAAGACAGATCAAACTAGTCAGGGAAATGAGAAGCGGATTCCGAGGAGGTGACATTTGAGCGGATGTGCGCTGGAGAAGGAATAACTGGGGGATGTTGGAATATCCTTCCGTTCTGGAGAAACAGCGCGTGCAGGGCAGGCGGGAGGGCCTGCAAGGAAGCTGGTTTAGCGGGCGCTGGAAGAGTGAGGGTGCGCTAGGGAAAAAGCAGGGTGGGAGGTGGGCGGAGCCCTCCCATGCATGGCCCTTCTAAGCTGTGCTCAATACGGAGTCTTTCTCCTCAGAGGGAGGGAAGCCAGGGAAAAGTCGCAAGCGGGCAGATGGCAGGATCAGTCGGACGTGGCGGCCAGAGAGAGTTGACTGGAGGAAGGCAGACCAGACCCATCCATGGGTAGGTCAGGTAGGCGGGCGGAATGATGGGGGCTTGCACTGGGGTCACAGCAGAGGAGAGGGAGAGAAGAATAAGTTCCAGAGACACGCAGGCGATGCGGTAGATGGATCATGGCAGTGTCTTGAATATGGAACAAGAGGAAGAGAGAGGAGCTGAGGATGGAAAGAGGCCCCTTCGCTGTTACAGGGAACACTTCCAGAGGACCAGATCGGGAGGCAAGACCCTGAACTCCGTCTTAAACCTGTTGAGTTTGAGGGCCCTTTGAGATATCCAGATGAGCTGTCAGATTCTTCTGACAGCAGGATATGTGGGTCTGGAGTGTGCACATGGACGGGGATTAATAATTGTGTTCCAAATTGATGTTCCCAGCTTCTCACTGCCTTCCACCATTTCTTTTCATCAAGAGAGAATGATGGTTCTTAGAAAATTTAGAAATAGACATGACTCACCTTGGATAGAGGCTTCGGAAATGAGAAGGCTCTATAAACCCAAGTCATTACCAACTGCCAGCTGTACAGAGGTTTACAGCCCACGAGGGGCTCTAACTCATTCGCGCCTCACAATAACCTGGGATCATAACATCCATTTGAGGTTACATGGCTTGTCCTGAGAAATCACGTATTGGATCAAGTGTAAACTACTTTCTTATTATCATCTGCCTTCTGGAAGGAACGGGACTGCAAACAGCCTCCCTTATGAGACACACAAATTCAATCCGCTTTACATATATCCTTGAGCACAGATCGAAAAGGCAAGGAAGGGGCTGTGAGGCACATAAGACAGTCCCTGTCCTTGAGGAGACCACAGTCTAGGGAGTGAGAGTCCCAGCTGATTCTATTATAAGAAACAACGCCACGAACACTGTATGAGCCCCTTTTAAATAATGCTTTCCTGATTATAAAAGTAGTAAATGTCCATGTAGACACATGCATGATACAGAACATGCAAAAGAGAAAGCATCCAGATTCACCTGGAGGTAAACACATCACTTTGTTTATTTGTAAAATTTTATAAATGTTGTTTATTTAATTTTGGCACGTGCTTGGAGTGCACTTTTCAGTTACTTAAGTCCATAAATTCCCTTCTATGCTTAAGCTGGTTTTAGTTGAAGTTTCTGTAATTTGCGATCAAAAGAATCTTGACCTATAAGGTTATTTTGAGAATTGAATCAATTAAATTATACAAAGTGCTTAACACAATACAGTACCTGGAATATAGGAAGTTCTCAATGAACACCAGGTGCTCTTTTTCTTATTCGAGCCATTAGACTGGTGGGGCCAGCCACACAGAAGGCTTTTACACAAAGTACTGAAAAGCTTCCTGGGAGAAAACTGATTTTGAAGGAGGAGAAATTCAAGCACACAAGACTGATTCAGGAAGAAAACCTTAGTGGGCAGTCAGTACAGGCTGGTGTTTGCCAGTCAAAGTGGTCTCCTGGTCAGTTCCATTGTAAGCACAGGCTGCCTGCTCCGTGGAAGAGTGGGGTGAGACAGAAAGGGAAGGCCAGTAAGTTTCTGTAAGTCAAGCCAGAAGTTTCTGACACCACTCTAGAAGACACTGGGGCACAAAGAACTTAGGGTGACAGCTAACAGAACTCAGCCCAGGAAAGAGGGGGGGCTATTATTTTGCAAAAGAACACCAAGAACCTTTGTTACTTTGAGATATCCCACACTGAAAGTTCAATTAGGACTAGTTTGCTCCGAGAAACTCAATACCCCACAAAAAACAAGCTTAATCTCTTTGAGACATTGTTTCTCAGCATTTAATATAAGCAGGCCCTGGGGGACAAAAAATAAATAAAATACAGGTTCTGCCTCAAGAGCGAATCACCTAAAGGGGAAAAAAAAGTCTTTACTTATTTGTTTTTAACTCATCAAAGTATACCAATAGCATCTGTGGTTTCCTCATATGAAGCTAATGGATCTTCATAAAATTTTAAGCATGGCTAAGCTCATATGCCCCATCTGTTACCCTACTGAGTTAACCAATGTCTCTACGACATGCTGAGAATTGCCATTTGAGGGAGAACTAAACGTGTTGAGCTGACTCTTGTAGAACTTTTTATCTCCCAGGTTGGCCTGCCTGGGAGCCAAGGCCATGATGAAACCCATTCAAGTGTTAGAAGCCTCTTTTGGAGATGTACCTGTCAACCCCTTCTCTCCCAGTGGAGAAATCCCTTGCCTAGCTCATGTCTGAGTCCTGCACCTACCACCTCTTTGTGGGACTGGGGGGTCAGGGACAGACGTGGGCCCTCACTTGTCTGAATTACCTTCACCTCTTCTCCCCACCAGCAAGAGAATTCAGATCTCTGCTCTTGTTGACCTTCTCAGTTTTTCATGCTACCCTGATATGAAGCAATCCTTCCTCTATGAAAGGCCAGAGCATTGTCCCTTAACTCCTTTCAACAGACATCTGAGGGCTCTGAGGATAGCTAAATTGTTTTGAGTGTCAGAGGGATAATAGTCTGGTTAGTAGTTAAGAGCACGGATCAAAAAAAGTGTAAGAGTACATACAACTAGGTGATGATACTTTTGAAAAACCTGGGGAAAGTGGACAATTTTTTAGCAAAATACAAATTACCTAAATTGACCCAAGAAGAAATCAAAATCCTGAGTGACCACAGGAAAAAAAGAAAAGGGTTTTGAAGAACTTTCATTTAAAAGAGCTAAGACCAGATAGTTTAACACCTGCGTTCTATCTAAGCCTTGAAAAACAGATAATTTCTGATGTTAAAAAATTCCAAACCACATTAAAAAGTGAGGAACATAACAAATTCATCTTATGAAATATATATAGTATTAATATTAAAAGTTAATCAAAAAGATAATATGAGAGACCAGTCTTATAGATGAATATAAATGCAGAAATTATTCATAATAATGAATAAAAACCAATGTATCAAAAAAATTCACCATGACAAAGAAGGCATTATTTGAGGAATGAAGCATTGGTCCAATGTAAGGAAATCTATCAAAGTCATCCACTATACCAAAATATTAAAAGACAGCCATATGATTATATAAGTAGATGCTTAAAATCATTTAATAAAATTTGGGACATCTTCCCAATAAAGACTTTAAGAAAGAAAAAGAAGAAAGATGAAGAGAAACAAAAAGAGTAGGAAACTACATAAATAGAAAAGTCTATTTACCAAAAATCACCAGCAAACATCATTCTCAACTAGAAAACACTAAAGACATTGGAATTAATCTATAAAGCCACAGTAATCAAATTATTGTGAAACACACACACTCACAGTCAGTGGAGTAGGAACAGACAAATAGATGAGTGGAACAGAATAGAGAATCCAGAAATAGATTCTACCATAGATATGAGAATTTAAATATATAACAAAGATGGTACTTCAATTTGATGAGAAAAAGATATTATACTTAATAAATGCTACTGGCACAACTGGCTATCCATCTGAAAAATAAATAATTTGAACTCATACTCTATAAAAAAATAAATTTCAAAATGGATTGAAGACTTTTTTGTAAAAAATAAATAAATAAAAGCCATAGAAGAGAGTTCTCAGAGACTACCTATATAATAGAATTGAGGTGTTGGGGAGACCTTCTCAAAAAACTATAAAGACTTTTTCGAAATATAAAACTTTAAAACTCTTATATGATAAAAAACATAATCAAAACCTATAGGCAAAAAATTGGAGTTGGAAAAAGTTTTTATAATACAGATAGTAAATAAAAGAATAATATCTACAAAATATACATTCTTAAGAAGAAAGGCAACCCAAAAGAAAATGGTCAAGGAAATAAACAGGCAAAAAACAGAAGAGGAATCTAAAGGTCAGTGAGCACATAACAAGATGCTAGAATTCCTTCATGGTCAAGAAATTGCAAACCAAAATAAACAATAAGATACCACTTTATGCTCATCAGACTAACAAAATTACAAAGAATAATAATACCTGTTGCTGGTGCAAATGCAGGAAAAATTACACTCACCCATTGTTGATGGAAACGTGAATTGCCATAGCCTTTTTAGAAATCAGTTTGGCAATATCGATTATAAGTAAAACTACCCAAAACTTCAAATCTGGAAATCTAATCCCTAGAGACAAAAATTCTGGTCTATTGGGACATATATAAGAATATTTATCGCTGCATTGTTTTTAGTGGCAAAAGAAAAACAGAAAAAACAAAATGAGTACCCAGCATGAAGGAATGGGGGGAAATTTTGTGATATGCCCCTACTGTGAAATATTATCAGAAAATAAGCAATCCAACTGATTTGGAGGGCTTCTATGAGGTCAGTTGGGGGGTTCTGTGAGATATTGTGAGCAAGAAACATAAGATGTGTATATTATACAATCCCTTTCTGGCCAAGTAAACTATGTATATGGAGAAAAATGTCAAAGGATGTACCCCAGGTTCTTGGTCAAGGTTACAGGGGAGATGGGTGGGGTGTCACAGGTAACGAGGAGGAGAGAGCAAGAAAACGCTACACAAAGAGCAACAGAAGAAAGAGAGTGAGCATGGGTCCTGGGTTCAGTTGTCTAAGTTTCTCCGAGTGGTTTTCTTCACCTACAAAATGGAAATATAACAATAGGAGCCTCGGCAGAGAGTTGTGAGGATTAGTACCTGGCACTCAATAAATTATAACTGCTATTGTCATCATCGGATCATCATGTTATTCCAGAGTCAAAGGGGCACCTGACTGTGCCACTCCCAGCCAGTTCCAGGCGAGCAAGCTCAGGCCCTGGGGCTCGGTGCACCCCTTTCAAACCTGGTGCCCCTCCTGGAAAGCCCAGCTGCAGCGGGGCGCATGCGCTCTTGTCCTTTCTCACATCCCCAAACACAAGCCCACAGGCCCTGCCCCTTCAAGGATACTACGCTTCTGATTATGCAGAGGCCGACAGGAGGGAGGGGGCAGGGAGAAAGCTGGGACAGTGACCAAGCGTCCAGAATCTCACAATTTTTGCCTCGTCTTGGCTCTAGTCTCCAGTTCTGAACACATTTTCCTAGACGGTATCTGGAAGCCCTATTAGCTACCCCCGTGCTCCTAGGCAGACCTGCCCCTTCCACGGCTTCCCGACGTCGGCTGACCCCTCCTCCCCTGATGTACTAGAATCTACTAGACAGACGCCCCCCTCTACCTGGGCGCTGCGCGGGACAGGCAGCCAGGGGAGTCTCAGGTCTGCCCTCCTTGTCCCTTCTCAGGCGAAGGGCCTGTGCCGGTGTTTCGTTCCTAGCAGGCCCTGGGGCAGCTCTGTTTCAGTGGAACCACCTGTCGCTCTGGCACGGCAGGCTGGATGGATGGCGTGCGCAAGCAGAAGGGACGGCTCATGGGCTGGAACGGATGCACGGCAGGGCCCTTTTGCTCTTTCGGGGTTTCCTTCTGATCACAGTAGGAAACCCTAACATGTATAACCAGTATGGAAAATGGTCTTAATTCAGTGAAATGGTTACATTTTTCTCCAACCACTGCCTTCGACCCGGTCCTGTCAAATCTCCCTTTCCAATTTCTTAATGATATCTTGGACAGAAGCTAGAGCCATCTGGTCACTCTGAGTTATAATTTTTTAAAAAACAGTCTTAAGTCATCTGGTTTAAAGTGTCATCTCATATCCTCTCCTCCCCTGGCACCTGCAGTAAGAAGGGGGGCTGGGCCAGTCCTTCTGTCCCCCTCTCCTCCTCCCTCCTTCCCAGGTGAGTCGGGCCTGGGAGGAGCCTGGGGGCAAGGGACGCGTACTTGTCTCTTGCCGGCTGGGCTGCTGTGCACTTCCCGGACTTGACGTCCTTTGAGAGGCAGGCGTGGGACCTATTCTGAGCCCCCTCCGCTCCTGCCTGCGATGCCACATCCACAGTCTCCTGGCAAGTGTTTGGAAGGGAGCTCCGGCCACGCTGCCTTTCCAGGTTCCTCCTGGTGCAGGGGACCTCCTGCCTCTTTGCCGCACCAAGCAGGGGAGGAAGGGCTGCTCCGCTTCCATCCCCTGTGTGCCCTCCGCCTTTCTCCAGTCCCCCCCTCCCTTTTCCTGTGAACACAGCAAGCCTGGCGCCCCAGTGCCCGAGCAGGAATCCTCTCAGGGCGCCAGATAGCAGTCGGCCCTTTGCTAGGGCCCCACTTTCGTGGGTGGGGGCAGGGATAGATTCCCCCTCTTTCCTCCCCCAAGGGAAAGAGAAAAGTCACAGCACTCTGCCTCTATGTTAACAATTCCCAGCGCCAAAGACTTCTTATCTCCTGCTTTGAAATGGTGTCCTCATAAATGGATTAGTTGGTCCCATTTAGAAATGTGGCAATATATGGCACCTATAGATTTCAACTTTGGTTTCTCCAATTGCAGGAAAATGGATGAAGTCCCATACAACAACCTGTTACAAAAATATAGGTCCTCAACCCTGATGACATTGAGCTATGGGTCCTCCAGGAAACCGGTGGCTCAGTCTAGTCTCAGAAACCCTGGGACACAGGGGAATGTGTGTCAGTCGAGGAGACATCCTGAGCTACTCCATGTTCCCTTGTACACCTGAAATAACCCCGTCCCTGCAGCTTGTCTGTGACCTCTTATGACCTCATGAATCCTGACTCATCCAGGCTCCCCACCCCTGCAGGTGCCCTGCCCCACGCAGATATCCAAGGTCCCTGGGAGGTCGGGCTGGGCATCCTAGTGCCTCTGCCCTCTGCTGTGGTTATGGAAACCTTGGAGGCAGCTGTCCTGGATACAAGATGTGACCCTGAAGTTCTGGATTCTGTCTGTCCCCTCGGTACACCAGCTGCCTCAGGCACTCACCTGCTGTCCCCAGAGCAGAAGGCTACATATCACCAGCAGGTGCAGATGGGACCAGGTGTGCAGTCAGCATTGCTCAGGGGGGTGGGGGCACCCTGCCAGATTGGGGACTTCTCATCCGCCATCATGGCTGTGCTGATGGTGCATCTTCAAATCGTCTCTCTCCTAAACTAAGAGATGGCCATTTAGCTGCAATACACAAACTCAATTTAAGAACCCAAATGATACCACCCAAGTCTCATTGGCAGGAATTATGGCTCTTGAATCAAGCACAATCTGTGGAATAAGTGAAATTGTCAACACAGGGAAATGTGTTTGAAAACATGATGTGATCTATGGCTAAATCCTGTGGATTCTACATCAACCTCAGAAATATTCTACTTCCAGAGAAATTTCTTCACTTACTAGCTGTCTCGTAAATGGATCATATGTCTTTTTCATTAGGGTGTGTGCCCTGCCTCCATTGATTGGCAGCACTTCCCAGCTGCTGGGCCAATTGGTTCCCCACCCAAAGGCCAGCCCTGCCCCAGGTCCCTGGTCAATCCCCCACCTCAGCCCCAAATCACACAGGACTCCAAATGGACTCTGCGTCTCCCTTGGGATGCAGCGCTCCTAACCACAGCCAGACCATAGCTGCCTCCTGGAGCCGTGGGTCCCAGCTCCTTCCAATACGCTCCTAAGCCAGAGACCCTCTGTAGCTCCAGTGCCTGTGCCTACCTTGGTCCCCGATGCAGACACCCACCCCAATAATTCCAAGTGCTCAGGCCTCAGCTTACTTTGTTGGCCACACTGTGCCCTGCAACCTGCCACCTAATTGCCATGTGAACCTCTGTGCACCACCTACTGGATTCCCATCATTATGCTGCGCTGGGATTCATTCATTCATTCGTGCATTCATTCACTTACTTGAGAAATACTTATAGAGCATCTACAAAAGCCACACAGTTTCCTGCAGCCTAGGGATACAGCGGTGAACAAGATGACCTGATTCCTGCCCTCAGGGGCGCCAGGCCAGGACAGCCATAGCAGGCCTGCCACATGGCAAGCATGGTGCCCTCCGTTTCCTCGTGTGCAGAATAGGGTAATGAAACAAAGCTTGTCAAATGACAGCCTTCAGCCACAGCTGAGGGAAGTGGCTGCCATGGGAAGTTCAATGTGAAGTTGAGTCTCTGGGGACTTCTGCCCACAGCTACCTGTCTGTCCATGAAGTAGCTGGCATGAAACTCACCACACTACATTACTACTCTTGTTTAATATTTGGTCTGCCCCACCAGGCAATGGTTTCAGGAGTGCTGAGTTGCTGTCCGTATCCCGCAGTGTGTCCAGTGCATAGATGAGGGCTGTTCTGCCAGCTCTCCAGGTGAGGACACCATTGCACTGTCTGCCTCACTCATTGTGCTTTCTCCCCGGGCAGGTGCTCTCGTTTCACCACTTCCAGCCATGGGCAGCTGTGGATGCTCGTACCCTGGTCTGGGTTCCTACCACTAATTTCCTGAATCTAGTTCCAGGAGACCTTTGCATCTATGATGATGCTTGGCTATGCCAGCCCACAACCCTGGGCCCTGTGCACACAGGTGCTGCCAATACCAGGCTCCTCCGCCCAGTCCTCTGCAACCGTCTCCATGGCCACTTCAACAGCTGCTTCTGGGCCCTCAGCAAGGAGAGAAGAGAACTGAGTGTGGGACCAGCAGAGAGATGCCCTCAAGTCTTTCCTAGGGGCACAAAGTCATGCCTCAGAGCTGGCCTGGGGGTGCTGAGTGTGCCTGCTATAGTTACAGCCACTCCTGAAACAGACACCACCATGGTGCCAGGCCCAGAAAGCTAGTGCAGACGCAGGTGAGGCTGGCCAGAGCCCAAGCAGGAAATTCTCACCAAGGGGCCCAGGTTTGTGATGAGCCCTTTCAGATTTAAAGACACCTGGGCTGAGGCTTTCTTCACAATACCTTTGGAGTGTTCCAGAGACACAGCAAAGCCAGAGGTCCTTAGAGAGTCATGCAAGATCTAGAAGAAAGGTTGTGTTGGAACCGATACCAATTACTGTACAACGGACTTTGGAAGAAGCATTCTGTGAGCAAGATGCCTAATAACAGAAATAGTAGCTAATCCACACATGCCTGTGTGCCAGGCATTTAACTACCACTTCACATATATTAGCCCACTGACGTCTCAACAACCCCGTAATTCCAGCACTATTATCATGCCCATTTTACTGATGAGAAAACGGAGGCACACGCGGTGAAGGGAAAGAACCTTCTTCTCACCAGAATTGCTATGATTTGCAGTAATAAAGGCAGCAAGAAAACAGAAATGTCAGAATTCTGCAATGAAACTAAGGAGGACATGTCTTCCGGACCTAGCAGGATGTCAGGTGAGGAAGCACAAGAGAATTGAGGAATGAAATGTGAGTTTTTCTGAAATGTTTCTGCTTCCAATTGTGCTGTGTTCTCTGTACTCCTTTGTGTTCTCTATGCTCCTCTCAGAAAGAGCTTCTGCAGACAATCTAAGCAGCAGTCTCAACCTTGGTTACGCATTCAGAATCCCCTGGGGAGATGTGTAAAATTATGATGCCCAGACCAATGGAATCAGGATCTCTGGGGGCGGGACGCAGGAGTCAGCATTATTTAAAGCCCCCACTGATTTAAGCAAGAGTCCGTCCCTTCTATGGAAAGCTTTATGGCTCCAAGTGAAGGTGAATGTGGCCGTTGAATTCCTGATTGGCAGAATGTGAGTAGCTAATCAGAAGTCCTCTCCTCTGGGGCAGGAGCCACCTGGGAAAGGGAGGCACAATCAACAGGCCAGGGAGAAGTGTGCGTGATGGTCAATGGGGTCATGAAACACCTGACCCAAGCCCCATTGTGCCCGGCGAAATTTAAGCATAGCTTGAAAACCTCAAAGGCAGTATTTGCAGATAGGAAGCTGAAGGTGTTGGATCCACAGAGAGGTGAAGCAATTTCGAAGACCACAGATGTTGCTGAGAACATAAATGCCTCTGTGGGTAGAACAGAAACTCTGCAAACAGAGCGTGGCCACTGGAACAGAGTCAGCTCATTTGCGCCTGGTGTCAGACAGCAAATATTATCCTCATGGTTACATTGTCTGTTCTAACAACCCTATGCCCAGGCTGCACACATCTGAAGTCTGATGTCAGGGCAGAAAATAAAAATGCTCTGAAGCAGAAATTCCCGGGATCGAAATCTTTCTTGACACTTGCTAGCTCTGTGTCTAACTGCCCCCTCTGAGACTTTTTTAATCTTTAAAGGGGGCTCATGCATTCATTTAACAAATACCTATTGAGCATCTGCCATGTGCCCGGCATTGTTTAAGATGCAGGGTATAGAGCAGGAAAACACACAGATGAAAATGCCTTGTTTCTTGGAGTTTTCATGTCGTTTAGGGGACATGAGTAATAAACTACCAAATAAGTAAAATATATAGCATGTTAGAAGTGCTGTGAAATTATATAAAAAAGGGAGAGGGGTAAGGATGCTACAAAGTGGGGAATGGAATTCTGTGGGGTGGTCAAGAGAATACCTCCCTGAGAACATGATATCTGAGTAACAACTGGAAGGAGAAAAGGTAGCAAGCAAGGCAGAGTGCTCCAGACAGAGGGAGCAGCAAGTGCAAAGGCCCTGAGGTGAGGACGTACCTCACCCCCTGAGGAGAGGGGTGCTGTTCTTGGGAATAAAGTTATCTACCCTCTAGGGTTGATACACACACATGTATTTATATGTATATAGGTATTTATGTACATTTGGCCCTCCATATATGTGGGTTCTGAATCTATGGATTCAACCAAGCACAGATCAAAAATAATTTAAAAAATGGATGGTTGTGTCTATACTGAACATGTACATACTTTTTTCCTTGTCATTTCTTCCTCAACAATACAGCATAACAATTATTTACATAGCATTGACATTGTATTGGGCATTATAAGTAATCTAGAGATGATTAAAGTATATGGCAGGATTTGCATAGGTTATATGCAAATACTACACCATTTTATATCAGGGACTTAGCATCTGTGGATTTTGGTATACTTGGGGGGGTCCTGGAACCATTCCCCCACAGATGCCAAGGAATGACCATATAGGTATACATGTATGTATATGTGTATTTCCATGTGTATGTGTAAATATGTGTAAATATTAATGTATATACACACACATAATTGTGGGAATAACCTGGGAGACACCCGACAGAGTTGAGTAACTTGGGAACCATCCTCCTAAACAGAGGGGCTATCAGCTATTCTTGGTGGCAAAAAGGGAGCCATTTTTAGCTCCCTTGGTGGTCTTTACAAGCTAGTCCAGGCCAAGACAAGAGCCAAATGCTCTTGTTAGTAGCCATTGTTTGGTAAAAAATGAGGTCAAAACTTCCTACTAAGGAAAATGTCCTTTCCCCAAATGAGTTTATGCTATGTTGTCTCCAAGAAAAGTGAATGCTCCCCTGGGAAGGTGCACTTGCTTCTCAGATGAGCCCATGAGGAAATCAGCCACAGCCCTCCACGGTGGGGAGCTGGAAAGGGATTCGGAAACCATCCCATAAGCACCTGGACCCCTCATCTCAGGGATATCAGAATCTCGACACCATTATCACCATTATCAGCCTAAAGAAAGCCTAAAGCACTCCAGTTTGCACAAGCTAAAGGATCTGAGAGGTGGAAACTCACTTTCTTGCGGGGTCACCAAGGGTAGGGCAAAACCTAACAGACGTGAAAGGGCACCAAATGGAACGAAGAAAGAGCTCTGGAGTTCTGCAGGCTGCTCCTCTAAGGTTCTTCCTCCTCTGTACAGGGAAATGATCAAGGTAGGTTACCAGCTCTGTTCCTCCCACAGAGGTTTAGATAAGACCTTCCTACACTGTCATCGTGATCCAGTCTTGCAAAGACTGGGAAGGTAGGGGAGCCAGGAGGGGAGACTTAACTGCTCCCCGTATGGCAATTTGAGGAACAAGCAGCCTGGAAGGGCATTGTCCCCTTGATTTGTTAGCATTAGTGAACTAAGTTCAGTGACAAATAATCCCAGATCTGGGGACATGGGTCAGGTGCCTCTCCTGGTGCCTCTACCTGCAAGTAGCATCAAGGATTGAGCTCCTTTTAACACAGACTCCACCAAACTGAAGTCCTTTGCTTGGAGCTAGGTGGTGGGGAAAAATCAGAATGGGCCAATGAACATAGAGTTTTATGGCCAGGATGGAAAGTGGCATATATTACTTCTGCTACACCCCATTGGCTAGAAGCCAGTCTGAGGCCACATCCTAACTACAAAGGAAACTATGAAATCTAATATTCCTGTGTTCCCCAGTAGCACTGTCACTGCCACAGCCCCTTTGTGACCACTCAGTAGAATCATCGCTAGCTAAAGCCAGCAGAAGAGGAAACTGCAGTCATCACAAGCAGAAAAAACCCCAGATGAGACCAGTCTTTGTGGTCTTTGTCCTCCATGTGTTAGTGTGCAGCACCCCTCCAAACATGAGTGAAGTGCAGGCTCAGGAGGAAAGTCATGGTGAGGATGAATGTCACCACACCTGAGCTTCTGTCCTGATTTGATTTTGCCTGGGATTTCAGAGGCTGTGTGGGAGTTTCAGCTCAAGTGCTAATATAAGATCATCCAAAAATACCCCTCTCAGATCTGATATTTCATTAGCCATTGGTTCAGAAAGTTCTTGACTATCTAAACAGGTCAACTCTGTCTGGGACCAGCAATATGGTGTGTATTCCAGAGCAGGAAGGTAGTATTCCTAGGTCATGTTCTGTCCACAGTATCATTCCATATGTATGTAGTTAATATCCAATATCTTTAAAAAGTAGAGAATGTAGGTCAGAACCTTTTCAGTATTGAAGCAATTTACCTCTATCTGATTCCAGTTTAACCCAATCCACGTTATCCATCTTCACTGTTGAAATTGATGCCATCAACACTTTGGTGAGGACTTCTAGCCCCACCCATGCCAAGAAATCCTCCAGCCTGAGCACACTGCAGCCACCAACTTCTGGTTATGACTAATAGAAGCAATCCCATAATGCTTGATCACGGTGGCATCTCTGTGATATCCTTGGGCAATACAAGCTGAATCTCAGGACTATCCATCAGGGGAGAGAAAGAAGGAAGAATGTGTGCAACGGATTTTATCTCCCACTGGTCAAAATTTTATTTTATGGGTTGTTAAACTTTCTTGCACTTCTATGTTCTACTTGTGTGGGTGCACAGTGCAGTTTACAATGGCATCAACAGGGAATTCCTAGGGTAGGAGAGAAGTGGTACATGAACATGTATCTCAGGTGAGAAATTACAAAGTTATACCTGTGTGAAATGGGTCAAAGCCCATTGCTATGGTTTGATTGTTTGTCCCCTCCAAAACTCATGTTGAAATTTAATTGCCACTGTAACAGTATGAAGAAGTGGAACCTTTAAGAGATGATTCGGCCATGAGGGCTCCACCCTCAAGGGTGGCACTGGTGTCATTATAAAATGGTGAGTTCATGCCCCTCTTGCTCTCTCTCACCCTGTCACCTTGTGATGACAAGCAAGAAGGCCCTCATCAGGTGCTAGCACCTTAATATTGGACTTCCCAGCCTCCATAACTGTGACCCAATAAATTTCTCTCGATTATAAATTTCCCAGTCTCAGTTATTCTGTTATAGCAGTATGACATGGACTAAGACACCCAGGCAGAACTGGTCATTGCAATAGTAGCTGCAACAAGAGAAAGGTGACACTGAGAAGTGGTGCATAAGAGGTATTTGGTCCATAAGAACTTAGTCAATGGTATCTACTGTTATTATTATCATCATCATTATTATTATGAGTTAGGCACAGACATTCATGGACATGGGCCTCTATCCTGAAGTCTGGGACTCTGAACCCATGACTTTGGGTCAAAATTCAGACACTCTTCACAGGGCTTATATTTCTGACTCAGACAGGACCCAGACAGAGAAAAGCTCTTTTACAGCTTCACCTGCACTGACTCATACCCCGACTTCAAGCGCCAACTCTAATTGGAAGCCCTGGGGTATAGGGCTCATGATTGTTGCTGCACTGAACCCCCTCTGGAGACCAAGGAAGACTTCCAGTAAGATGTTCTCTGCCCTGCTGCTCTGATAAGCTGTGTTAGACTTCCAGGAATTGAACTTTGTGTGACTTGGTCTAAAGCAGCATAGTTAAGAAATGCAATTAGCTGCTAAAAGCATGGATCACAAGTCAGATTGTCCTATCCCTGGGAGGCCATCAGTCAAGAATCAGACACAGGCATCCTTAGCTCACAGTGCTCCTGGCTTTGTTTCTTAATAGAGTTGGCTCATTTGCCCCCCATAGTGGGCACAGCATGAAAATTTAACCCTAAAGAGATAGGTCAAAAATAACAAGTAAAGATGTTGATGCTCATCTTTACAAGACTTCTTATATATTTTCATTGTTTGGGGGGGTAGCTGGTGATTAGAGATAAGGGAAGAAAGGGGAGGGAATGGTGAAGCTTGATATGGTGAGAAGCACACTAGACTTAAAATGAGAACATTTTTGTTTAAATTCCAGTTGTGCCTCTTACAAGCTCTGTGACCATAGGCAAGTTGCTCAACTACACTGAGCTTGTTTCATCAATTATGAAATAAGGCAGAAATACCCACCTAGCTATGAGAAAACATAAGTCAGAAAGTGTAGCACCATGTCTGACACTCAGTACCTACTCTGCAGGTAGATTCTGGCTCCAGTCAAGACAAGGACGTGTGTGTGTGTGCACGTGTGCGCACATCTGTGCTATGTCCTTCCCAGCAAGGTACCAAGGGCTGGATGACATGGCAGACAGGGTTGGAATGACCCCTTGATTGTCATTGCAACAGGGTGTTGGCAGTGTGTATCACTCATCACTCATCCCCTGCCAGGTCCAGCTCACTTAGGCTTGGGTTCTGTTACCAGAGGCTAAGCAATGAAGCCCAGAACCCACTGCCTACAGAAACAGGCCTTCTGACCAGCAATTTTCCTTCCTGGCTTAATAGGGGCCAAATATATAGTATTGGTGCTTACTATGGGCTTTAAAGAGTTCTGGCTCTGGAGTCACTGCTTACCTTGAATCCTGGCTCTGCCCTTACTAGGCAAATTATTTAACTTCTTTTTTCCTTAGTTTTCTCATATGTAAAATGGAAGGCATGATTATAGATATCTCATAGAATCATTATGAAGTTTAAATGAGAGAGATATATATAGTGCGTGAAAGAAGGCCTAATATTTAGAAAGCCCTCAGAAATACTCAATATTATTATTGCTAATATTTGAGTTGGCTTATGGATATAACTATAACCCAGACAGTATATTAGGTGTATAAATCCTTACATTTATGCTGTAATCTCTGTAATATTATTATACACATTTAAAAAATTGAAGACTTAAATGTAAGACCTGAAACTATAAAAATACTAGAAGAAAACCTAGGGAAAACTCTTCTGGACATTGGTCTAGGCAAAGAATTCATGACTAAGACCTCAAAAGCACAGGCAACAAAGACAAAAATAGACAAATGGGACTTAATTAAACCAAAAAGCTTCTGCATCCTGCATAGCAAAAGAAAATAATCAACAGAATGAACAAGCCTGTAGAATAAGAGAAAATATTTGCAAACTATGCATCCAACAAAGGACTAATATCCAGAATTTACAAGGAATTCAAACAACTCAACAAAAAAAGCCCACAAATAATCTCATTAAAAAGAGGAAAAAAAATATGAATAGACATTTTTCAAAATAAGACATACACATGGCAAAAAATTATGAAATAAATGCTTATCATCACTAATCATCAGAGAAATGCAAATTAAAACCATAATAAGTTATCTTACACCAGTCAGAATGGTTACTAATAAAAAGACAAAAAATAACAGATGTTGGTAAGGTTGCAAGAAAAGGGAATGCTTATACACTGTTGGTGGGAATGTAAATTAGTATAACCTCTATGGAAAACAGTATGGAAATTTCTTAAAGAACTAAAACAGTATGGAGGTTTCTTAAAGAACTTAAAATAGAACTAACATATGATCTAGCAATCCCACCACTGGGTATCTACCCAAAGGAAGAGAAATCATTATGTCAAAAAGATACCTGCACTCATATGTTTATTGCGACACTATTCACAGAAGCAAAGATACAGAATCAACCTAAGTGTCTGTAAATAGATGGCTGGATAAAGAAAATGTGGTGTATATATACACAATGGAATACTATTTAACCATAAGAAAAGAATGAAATCATGACTTTTACAGCAACATCAATGGAGCCGGAAGCCATCATCTTAATTGAAACAACTCAGACAGAGAAAGACAAATACTAAATGTTATCACTTATAAGTGGGAGCTAAATAATATGCACACGTGGACGTAGAGCATGGAATGATAGATATTAGAGATGCAGAAGAGTGAGAGGGTGGGGGAGGGGCAATGAGAAATTAACATGCAGAATACAATGCATGTTATTCTGGTGATGGATACACTAAAAACCCTAATTTTACCACTATGCAATCTAACCATGTTATAAAATTACACTTTTACCCCATAAGTTTATACAAATAAAATTTTTAAAAAGATAAGCCAAGATGTAAAAAATAACTTTCCCAAAGGCAACGTAGCTGATTTCTCCAGAAAGTTTCTGAAGGAAGAAGTATTTTTTTCTCTCATCTGTGTCCCTGCCACATTGTGTAACATCTCCAGGATGATGCTTACTGCACTATACAGTAATTATCTATTTATTAATATTATTTCATCTTTCCCATTAGACCAGGGGTTAAACTATAGCCCTTGGGCCAAATTTGACTTTTTAAGTAAAGTTTTATTGGAACACAGTCATGCCCATTTCATGCATCAATGGTAGAGTTGAGTTATTGCAACAGAGACTCCATGGCCCCCAAAACTAAAATTTTTGACTATGTGGCCCATTAGAGAAAAAGTTTGCCAACCCAGGCATTAGACTTTGAGCTCCTTGAAGTAGGACTCCTACTGCCTATCTCTGTATCCCCTCACCTCAGCATGTGATGGGGGTCCCTAAAATGTGCTGAGTGGAGGAATGAGTGAACACATGGCAGACCTGAATGGATGCCCCTTCTGAAGGAACCACTGCCTCAGGAGCCCAGGGTTTGGGGTTCTGAGCTCCACCTAGATCGTGGGAAGCCCCCAGCTCTGTGATGCTGCCAGCAAGGTAATGGTCCCCACAGGTGACCAGAGACAGAACCAGTACCAGGTCTCCATATCATCACCCCAGCACCTCTTGCAGCCCCCTAAATGAGAGGACCTCATCTTCTTAGATGAAAGCCCCTCTTAAAAATCTCACTTGATACTGGAGATCATTGAGAGCCATACCCACCTCCTTTTTGCCCGCTGCCTCCTGCCCCCAGCCTTAGTGCTGTGCCTGTCCTTGGAACCTCCAATGCATTGAGTCAGAATCTACCTTCCTGCCTGAGGCAGGCTGTCCCACGGTGACCACTTCGGCTTCTTGTTGGAAAACAATGACAACAACACAGAAAATCGCTACCATTTATTGAGCTCCTGCTCTGTGCCAGACATTGTGCCATGTCCTTCACTCTGAGAGGTTAGGCAGGCTGTATCAACCCCATTTAGAGATGAGGAAACTGAGGCTCTTAGGGGGGTGAAGACACCTGCCCAAGGTCACATAGCAAGTAAGTACTGGCAGTGAGATGGAAACCCATTATTTCCTCTTTTCTTATGTCCCTGACCTGCTTTCCTCAGGGACCCATAACCCAGCAACAGTGTCGGAACTCGATTATATGATCTTTGAATCCAAGTATTTTAGCTGTATCCACCTGACCCAGCCAGGTTCATGACCGATAAGAATGTCACTTATTAGAGAGGCATTTGCTGTTCATTTGCCCTGCATCAAGCTTTCTGCTGGACACTGGAGACACAGGGGTAGACGGAGCACAGCTTTACCTCTCAAGAACCTCACAGCCTAGTAACCAGGAGCAACCAGCGGAACAGGTAAGCCAGGGGGTGTGGGGAAGGGGAATGAAGAGGGGCTCCGACTGGGCGGGGCTCTGGCTGGGCGGGGCTCCGGGCTCCACCCCACCCCTCCGGGTTGGTCTTGCCCCATACTTTGAGGTTCCATGTAAGAGTCCCCCTTGAACAAAGAGTTCCTTTGCTAACTAAGTTTGAGAACTTCAGCACGAAAGGATGAACAAAGCAGGAAGAACAAAGTGCTGATGCCATTACCGTCTGAAAAATAGGCTTTTTCCAGAAATCACGTTCTCTCACAAGTTCACAGAGACCAACTCCTAAATACATTCCTGGAGCGTTTTTCATCTCGGAGGACAATTAACCTTTGCAATTAGCTTCATCAACAGGAACTTAATAGCAAATATTTGGTCGCCTAGCAACAAGGAAGGAGCCGCGGGAGGGACTGCAGCGTCTTTGTGAGACAAGTCTCATGGGGCTGCAGGCTGAGGAAACGCCGAGTTGGGTTTCCAGAAGCTACAGAGCTCTTTGCCCAAATGTCCTCACCATCCAGGGCCCTGCGGTCAGTGACCTAGGGAGCCAGCGACCCTGACCCGTGGGGACCCAGGCCCTCTGCAGGGACGGAGGAGGGAGAATGCTAGAGTCTCTGGTGCCCTCGTATGTCTCAGAACAGCCTCCGAGGCCGCCCAGGCGTGGGGGTGATGCTCTGCTTCCCGCTTTGGAGCTGTGCGGCCTGGGAAAGCCAGGCCCCGCTGATTACCCACTCCCGGGACGCTTTCTCGTCTTCTCTCTCATTTCCACAGCGCCCTGCTTACCCCCATTTTTTACAGGAAGACAAAGGCTCCGATTAAACCACTTGCCCAGGTTGGCCCAGTAGCAAGTGGTGGAGCAGGATTTGGTCCCAATCTCACACTCTTTCCACATCCCCACAGTGGCCTCCCGGGTGGGCTCCTTCTCGGGACCAATGAGTCTCTGCGGCCCATCCCAGCGTGGCCTGCGTAGACCCTGCTCCCAGCACTCATGCCAACTCAGAGTCAGCGGAGGCCTCGGAGGCGTTCACTTGAACCTCACCCTGGGCTTCCCTAGCCATGGTCTCAGGAAAGAGGAACCCTCGCTCTCTCTGGGTCTCAGATTCTAAACCAAAAAGTGACATGATCGTGTGGTGAAAATAACGAGGGCTTTCAAATCAGCAAGCCCAATTAGATCCTGGCTCTAGTATTTGCCAGCTCTGTCATTTTACGGATATAACTTCTCCGTGTGTCTTTCCCCCGATCTGTAAAGTGGAGATCGTAATAACTACCTCAGCAGGATGCTGTAAGGACCAAGTGAGAAGCCCAGCAAGAAACAAACGTACAAAACCACAAGACAAATCCACCAGGAGACTGCTCAATCCCTCTGCCCTCCTCCGCTGACGTGGAGAGTTATAAGGCTTTTGTGCGGCCTCGTCTTGCTCAGGACTTCCCACTGCAAAGGGAACCAGAGAAGTTTTAGATCAAAGAACTGCTGGAGACCTCTCAGTATGTGTATGTATAAACCCAAACAAATACCTTGAAGAAATTTTCTCCTTTTTCAATGAAATAAAAGTAATTGTCGAGGCAGACAAATCGACTTGAATTCTGACTCTATCACAGCAGCTCTGTGACTTGGGCAAACACTTCACAGCCACCGTGACATCCTCAACTGTAACACATGGAGGAAAGTATTTAATATTTCCCTAATAAGGTTCTGGTGAGAATGAAATTCAAAAATCGATATGAAAGAGCCCATCCCAGTGCCTGGCTCTGGGCTCACATAAGATCCTCAGGCCATGTTTGTTATATCTGAATCCATCTGATGAACACTGCTCTTATCAGTTCCTGTTGTGACTGTCCTTTGAAATTCTAATCAGTTTATTTTTAGCAAATTAGTCATATCTATACTGTTTCAGCATCAGCTTTAAGAAACAGCATACCCGCTTCTGTTTTCAAACAAATACACACACAAAAAGTAATTGCAGTCCCATTTCCTTTGGCACTTTAAAAGTGCTGCATATGCGTGAAATGGCAAGTCAAGTTCTAGAAAAGCTTTTTGGAACTTTAAGGCTGCCTGCCATCCCCAGAGCTCCTGCATGAAAACCTCTTCATCCTGCCCAGCCATCGGACTGCCCTCTTTGAAAGCCATGCTGGCCTCTTATAACATGCAAAAGTCTGCAAAATAAAACAAACGTCATCAAGTTAAAGATAGAGTATCTTTGTTACTCAAGTCTCTTGGGGTTGCAGGCTGAGCAATTCCCTATGACCCAGCAATTCCACTCCTAGATATACAAATATGGACCCAAGAGAATTGAAACATATATCTACACAAAAATTTGTACATTCATTACTCACAGCATTATTCACAATAGCCAAAAAGTGGGAAAAAAAATACAAATGTCTATCAATTGATGAATGGATAAACAAAATGAGGTATATCTATATTATTAGTCCCCTATTCCTGTTGTAGCAAATTAGCAGAAATTTAGTGCCTTAAAACAACACAAATTTATTCTCTTACAGTTCCAGAGGTCAGAAGTCCTTCGTTGGTTTCACCAGCTAGAGTCAAGGTGTCAGCAGAGCTAGTTCCTTCCAGAGGCTCTGAGGGGAGATGCTGTGTGTTGGCCTTTTTCAGCATCCCGTGGCTGCCTGCATTCCTTGGCCCCTTCCTCCGTGTTCGAGGTGCATCACTCCATTCTCTGCTTCCAGCGTCACGTTGCCGTCTCCCCTTCTGGAGTCAGATCTCCCTCCGCTTTCCTCTTAGAAGGATACTTGTGATTACATCTAGAGCCCACCTGGATACTCCAGGACACTCTTCCCATCTCAGAATCCTTACTTAATCATGTGTACAAGGTCCTTGTTGCCATATAACACTCACGGGTTCCAGAGATAAGGGTGTGGGTATCTTTGGGGGCCATTATCCAGCCTAGTGTACAGTAGAATATTATTTGGCCATAAAAAAGAATGATGCACTGATACACGCTACAACTTGGATGAACCTTGAAATAGTCTGCCAAGTGAAAGAAGTGACACTAAAGACCACATACTATATGATTCCATTTATATGAAAAGTCCAGAATGAGCAAATCCGTAGATAAAAAGTAGATTGGTGATTGAGGGGGAGGGGGGAGGGGGAGGGAGGGAGGTGAGGGGGTGAGGGAGGGAGGAATGGGCCATGACGACTAATGTGTACAGGGTTTCCTTGTAGGATGATAAAAGTGTTCTGAAATTAGGTAATGGTGGTGGTTGCACAACTTTATGAATATACTATTAATAAAAACTACTGAATTGTACATTTTAAAAGGATGAATTTATGATATGTGAATTATATCTCAATGAAAAATAAATAAATTAGGAAAGACTCATCATGTATCAACATTACCTATAAATGATAAAAGTGGAAATATTCCCTTTTAATCAAATTATGATCTGAATCAATTTAATTTTAACAAAGTACTTTCATCAAATTGTCCAACCACACTGTGTGCTCCACAGAAGATAGTACGCCGTGGCGGCCGAGGGTGACTTCGGAATCAGGCGGCCCAAGTTCAAGTGCTGGCTGTGCTCCTTACGAGCTGTGTCACTGTGTTACCCTTTCTGAGCCTCGGTTTTCGCACCTGCAAAGTGGGGATCATCACAGTCCTTGCCTTTCAGAGTGAGGAGCGGTCAGTGAAGTAATGCATGTGAAGCTTGTCGTGGAGTGAGTGCTGGCTCCGATTCCCTCCTCCCCTCTGCTCTGCCCTCAGCAGAAAGGTGTGTGGTGCTGACCCTAACGGGGACCCAACCATCCTCCCTAAGTTTCAGTTGTCTCAGGGGATTTAGAAGAAAGGTATCAGGAAGTGCAATAATGTGCCAGGCACTGTGCTGGAAGTTTGTGCAGACTCTGGAGTGGACAAGTGAGTGGGGTTGGAGGAGAGAGGAAAAGGAAAGACAGAACAAAGACAGACTTCGTAGAGAAAGTCTGGACCTACTGCTAGGCATTCATGTGTGTGTACTGCGTGTGCATGTGTGTCCATGTGCGTGAGCGTACGGTGGGCAGCAGGTGACAGGGAGGATAGGATAGAAGACAGATAGGATATAGGGCAGGAGCAAAGAAGGCATTCTAGGCACGAGCGAAGGCCCAGGGATATGACTCAGCCTGGGTTTTTCAGGAAGTATTGAGTTGTTCCTGCAGGCAGGGGCTCAGCTAGAAGTAAGTTGTGCTAAAACAAAGACAACCAAAGTACTTTAAATGGGGAGACAGAGCGTGAGCTGATTAGATTTGCCTTTTAGGAAGATCTCTCTGGCTGTGGTGTGGCAGAGAAAAACGACTGTGGTGAAAGAAAAGGCTGGAAGTCTGTGGCAATGGTCCAGTCCTTGGGGGATAAGGACCTGAGCCACACAGGGGAGGGGAGGGGAGGGAGAGAGGGAGAGTCTCTTCCTGTCCCCACTGAACACCCAGTGAACGGCTGTGTGTGCAGACACAGGCAAACACACAGCCCCTCTAAGGCGTGGGTGCTCTGCAACCATGAGAGGACCCATTGGCGTGCACGAAGGTTAGTTCTATGTGTCAACCTGGCTAGGTTGTATCACCCTGCTGTCCTTCCCTGCCCCGTGTTTCAGAGGTGCTGGAACCAGATCCAGCATTCCTCCCCACACCCTCCCCTTTCCCAGGCCCCAAGAGTCATGTGCTGGTTGTCAGGGTCTGTGACTGGGGTCCTGCTACCTCCTCCCAGACACTCTAACCCTCAGCCCCTTGCCTGAAATCTGCCCATCCCACACCGGTCACTTGGCCAGCTTGTGAGCCCTCCTGGTCATGGACCCTGACCCCCCTTGGCCTGGCCTGCCCCACCCTGACTGACCCTGGGCTGGGACCCTTGAAGGTACAGCTGCTGCTGGTCCCAGCTGTGGTGAGCACGGTCAGCACAGAGGAGACCCATTGGCTGTCCAAGGTGCCCCACACATCTGGCCAGGGGCCAGGAAGCCCAGGCAGTCTAGATTTGGGAGCAGCAACCCCACGACAGTGGGGTAATGATATCATTCTCCAGCCTGGCTCCATTCTTGGCCATCTCTGCAGGCTCCGCAACAGCCTGCATGCCAGGGCACATGGAGGGGGTCAAGGATCCAAGGGAGGGGGCTCCAGCAGCTGCAGGGAAGGCCTGGAGGGGCTGCCATTGTGGCCACTGGCTTCCCTGTCCCCTCCACAATGGGGCATTTCAGCGACAAAACCCCAGATATGCTCCTTGCTGAATGGTGGGCAGGATCAGGCCATTGGGAAGTCATTGGTCAGTAATTAAAATGAAAAAGACGCCAAAACTGTTTTGACCAATGCCCCATCCCACCCCCCTACCCTCCGCCGCTCTTCCTGAGGTTCTAATGAACTGATCTGAGGTGAACCCTAGACATAAGTATTTTTTAAAATCTCTCCAGGTAATTGTAGTGTATCGCCTGGGCTGAGAACTTCTGCTCCAGCACTGAGTTATTCCAGGTGTGGTCCTCGGGCCAACAACATTGACATCTGCATTTCTGAAGTCAGAAATGCAGAACCTCAGACCCCACCCGGACCTACTGACTCTGAATCTGTGTATAAGATCCCCAGGTGACTCAAATGCATGCTACATTTGGGAAGCGCCGTGGAAAATAAAACAAGAATCCCTTCACCCAGGGAGGGCTGTTTAGTCCTCCTGTGGCTCCTGCTCCATGATGCGGCTCTGGACCTGCATGATGGTGCCCAGGACTAGGGGTCCCAGTGACCAAATGTGACCCGCACTGTGCCCTGATCTGAGGCCCACCCACCACCATCAGCCGGGCCTTAGGTCCACTAAGGCTCACAAATAATTACTCTTCAGGCCAGGACTGCTAATAACACCCCGATGAAAGCATGTTTCGCACGCAGCCTCTTTGTCAGGTTGGCCTGAGACTGTCAGTAACGACTCTTCACTGAGCACCTGCTAAGTGACAGGTACTTGACAAACACTGATCAGTTTAACCATCCCATAACTTCCTGTTTTATTAGCCCCATTTTACAAATGAAGAATCTTGGGCTCAGAGAAGTGAAAGAGCCCAATGTCGCTCAGCTAGTCAGTGGCAGAGCTGCGATGGAGCTCCGGGTGTCTGACTTCAAAACTCAGGACAAATTCCTGGTTCTGTCTATATTATGCCACGCTTCATAAATAAAAACCACGATGGAACATCCAAAACCAGACTCAGAAATTCCAATGTGCTCAAAAAGAAAACACACACACACACACACACACACACACACACACACATGAAAAGTAAATACATTGCCATTTCCTGAGACCAGCAACCAGGGGAAGGATTTTTGCATAAGCCAAAGGTGCCTCCGGGAATACCAGCCAGGCGCATTACTGTAATGATTATTCCTCCTGCCTGGGCTTTAACTATATTTTTATTAGGATGCTTTACATATTCTTTAGCTTCTTTAAAATGCTAAACTGACTCTGAGTCCCCAAATGTGACAAAAATCTAGGCAGTATGTTTACAGGAAGTAAACACTGCGCCGCCGCCCCTCCTCCCCGGTAACTCCCAGAGGCCTGAATTAGTGGAGCACATGGTAAGGAGGTGAAAACCCACCCCCCTCTCAGGAGCACAACTGACGTAAATTTCTCACCAAACTGAATCGATGAAGGGAACTCAGGCTGGCTTGAAAGCTCGTCCTGTGGCCTGAATAGTTATGACCATGCACTGTGCTATAATCTGCGCCAGTTCCTCTGTGGCTGAGGTGGTTGCCCAGGGTCCCGGCTCTGGAGAGTTTGGTGGTTCCATCTGTGGCCAGGGTCAGAGGTCAGCTAGTGATGAGGTCAGGGGCCACGGCTGGGATTTGAGTTCATTCAGTGGCCGCATCTCTAGCCTTATGAGATAAATTAGTAAATTACTTTCTCCCCCCCAAAGTCAAAAACTTGCAGAGTCACAAGGTCTCGCATTTGTGGTGCCTTGTTATGGTGCTCATTGATTTACTTTCAGATACTCCAGTGTAGAGAGGAGCTCAGTTTTCGGGGCAGTCGCCCTCTTCGAGAATCCTCGGTGCAACCGTCAGCCAGTGGGCACACTCAAGAGGAAGCCCAAAGCAGAAGCAACAGGTGTAAGCACCTCTGTTACTGTATTTCAGTCAGCAGCTGAGACAACGAATACTACAAGGCATGTCAGAAATGGCTTTATTGGTGAAAACAGTGGCCTCACTGACTAGCGAGATGGATGTCAGAAATGAGCTTTGTCTTAGTCCATTCATGCTGCTCCAACAAAACGCCATAAACTGGGTAGCTACGGAAAACAGAAATTTATGTCTCACAGTCTGGAGGCTGGGAAGTCCAAAATCAAAGCACCGGCAGGCTTGGTGTCTGGTGAGGTCCTGCTTCCTGGTTCCTAAAGGGCCAACTTCTCGCTGTGTCCTCACATGACAGAGGGGAAGGGAGCTCTCTGGGGTGTCATTTATAAGGGCACTCATCCCAGAGCCCTCGTGACCAAATCACCTCCCAAAGGCCCCACCTCCTAATATTGTCACCTGGAGGTTAGGATTTCAATACACGAATTTGGTGGGGACACATTCAGACCTTTGCAAGTTTTCATTGGTGACATGGAAGGTGTCAGGATACATGGACGATTCGCACGTTGGCCTGAATAGGACCTGAGACTCTAGGGAAGCCTGTGCCCTTTCCCCCAAGGCTCGGTCTAGGAGGCTTTCTGGCTGTCTCATACTGATAAGAACACGGAATCTCACGTCCGCAGTCCTGTGTGTCTGCCTCAAGGGATCCTTTCCTGCAAGCTGTGGCTGGATGTGAAAGGACCCAGAGCCGGGGCTTCACTGAGCTCACAGGACAGGCTGTGGCAACTGCTGGACTGCCGGCTTTGACAGAGTAGATGTCTGCGTGTGTGGCGGGATCGGGGCTGAGACTTGCTGTCGCTGTTGCATGACCTAGGAGGGAGATCGTGGGGGAGTAGCCAGCTCCCCCTCCTCAGACTCCTCTGGCAGCTTGTTCAGATTGCCGCCCACTCCCCACCTCCTGAGCTGCTCTGCGGGAGGAAAAGCCTCCAGGAATCTCTGCCCTTCATCAAATTCATCACCCTTGCATCTAATTTGTTTTTAATTTTTTTCCTTTGGAGTCAGCGCTGCATCAGCCACAGAAAGGCTTTCAGAACAGCTCCTGGCGAGGACTAATCTGATGAGAAGTGATTATGCTCTCGTTGGAGAAGCAATTTATTGCCAACCAAATTCTTCTTGCCAGATTAAAAAAGTTGGTGTTAGTTCCACCCACTCAGGGTACTAAAGGACTGCTCACAGTCACCTGGGAGAACCAGCGGGAATTAAAGACAAGGGCTGGGCACAGAGACCACAGTGAAGGTGTAGACAGCCACCTCAACACACAGGCCTACCTGTGCTCGCCAAACAAGCTGTCACCTCCAGCCTTCCATCCCTGGGACCCTGGGAAGGTCAGAGCTAAAGGGCCCTCGGAATTATCCAGCCCACCCCTCTTCACCAGGCAGAAGGCTGTGGCCCGGAGAGGTCTCAGGACTCACCCGCAGCCGCACAGTGGAGCTGGAAGGAAGGCTCTGGCCACTCCCCCGGCCACCCCGCAATCCCATTCAACAAACATTTGTCCAGGGCTCAATCAAGGAAAGGCTGTGCGTCCTTCTGGGAGTAAACAAGTTCCCTGTGCTTGGAGAGCTGTCAGGACAGAGAGGGAGCGACAAACATGCAGCCAATACATCTGACTGCATGGGAGTCAGAAGGGAGAAAGAGGAACACCAGCACTGTGAGCCATGCAGGGGGCTGAGCTTTCTGTGGCCGTGGACATGAAAGCTGAGGGGGCTTTAGAGAGGGAGAGCAGGGATAGAGGAAGGCTCTGGCACAGCATCTGGAAACCTCTGGGGTACGGAGAGCAGGCCCAGAGCCCAGGTCAGCAGCCCGAGCTCCTCGCACCTGGAGGCCTGGGAGGGCTCTGCAGATGGGGTCTTGGGTGGAAATGAGGCCATCTCTGGGTCTGACGGACCCCTGCGGTGAGCTGGAGGCCAGGCTTACCTCTCCTCCCTGGGTCCTTCTCTGCTGCTCCTTCCCCCTCTGCAGCCTCAGTGGCTCTCCTACAATCCAGAGTCTCTGGGGCCCCAGCTGGGTGCTCCCTGGGAAAGCCAATCCCTCAGCCTCCTCTCCTCCCCTCACCCCAGGAGCAAATTAAATCTCCACAAGGAACATGCACACAGAGCCTCCAGCCCACAGAGCACTTTCCCTCGCACTCTCATTTACCCTTCACCATAACTTGTTATTCCCCACCCCGCACCCAGTGTATCAGGGTCCAGGTATATCAGGGGTCCAAGTAACTCCCTCCAGGTCATCCTGCTGCTTCCAGGTGGCCCGTTCTGGACCCGTTCCTAGTGCTGTAGTCATCAGCACAGACTCTGAAGCCCATACCCCGGCTCTGAATCCCAGCTTGAGCACTCACCAGCTCTGTGATGGGAAAATCACTTACCCTCGTCTGCCTCCATCCCTCATCTGGAAGATGATAACAATAGTGCTTATCTCATAATAATAGTAGTGCTTATCTCATAATAATAATAGTGCTTATCTCATAGGCTTGTTGTGAGGATTGAATGAGTTAATACATGCAAAGAACATGGAATAGTGCCCAGCACATAGCAAGTGCAGCCTAAGTATCAGCTGTTGCCAGCATTAACCCTAATCTAGGATTCCAGCAGATTCCTCTTGTTAGGTCACTCAGTGTCCCTGGGTATCCCCAGGAAAGTTGCTCTACCTCTCCGTTCCCACCAACAAGGCTGGCCCTCAGGACAGTTGGGATCCTTCCAGAGTTTGTCTCCTCCTTCTCCCATCCTCAGTCTCCCTCTGTTTCCCCTTTTACCCTCAACAATTCTTCCTCCCAGTCCCCCCTCACACCCGCACCCACAGCTGGCCAGACAGGCTACTGCAAGTTTCTGTACGATGAACCTATTAGTCTTTGTGTCCAAAATCTGTCCTTTACAATGTTAGTTTTTAAATGTTCAATACATATAAAAAGGCTTATTTGTCTCCTTTAAGAGCCCAGTTTTGAATTAAAAAGAAAGCTCTTCAGTAAGAAGCAGCTTTGCCTCTGCCTCCCAACAGCAGCCAGGGGATTATCAGCAAAGAGCCATATTGCATACTTAATTGCAGTACCGGCCCCAAAGCCGAAGTCTGGTCTGGGCTGAGTGGCCGACTTGGGCCCTCGTAGCTACTACTTCCAAGTTCTGCAGAAGCCAAGGCGGGGACAATAACAAGGGTCGTTGTGGGAACAAGGTTCTCTGACACTTGGGAATAACAGAGGTGCCCTACCACACTGGTGCTCGCTTTGACTTCTGGCCACTTAGAACCGTAGGCTTTGGACACCAGAAAAGAATTAACTTAGGGAAACGGAGGCAGCATACTCAGGAAGGGGGCAGGTCCTGGAGCTCCTGCGTTGCCCTGGTCACTGCCTCTGCCCAGGTGCACAGCGGGCTTTGCCTAATGAGGAAATAAAACAGGGGAGTTGCACTTGCCTGGACCACGTCCACTTCCATCTGTGGGCTGGTGAGGTGTTTTGTGATGCGCTCGTGCAAAAGGAGCAGAAGAAACCTCTGGCACTTCCTGCAGGCATGTTTGTCATCCCCAGTGTCTGGTACACAGTAGACCCTTTGGAAATGTTTGATGAATGGATTTCCCAGAGGTTGGTGATCCACTCATTTTGAGTCATGAAATTAACATTCGGGGACACTCTCAGGGTTGCCGGTGGCGTGCAATTGATTGAGGGCCTAAGCCACTTAAACGCCCTCCTCTCCAGCAGTGGAAAACTTTATCTCAAGCCTTTCAAGTAGAAATAGTCAAAGCTTAAATGGCTCAGCGGCTCCTGCCGATGTGTATCAGTGAATTGAAGCTTTTCAGAATCCCAGTGGAGCATCCGTGTTAAGGAAGGAAGCGTGATATCTTGCAAGGGCAGGTTTCCCGGGAGTGTTCAGGACCTTCCTAAATACAATAGGAAATAAACTGTGTAAAACAGCCAGCTCCTACCCCACACCGTCAGAGAAAGCGTCAAGAGTTATAGAAACTCAACCAAACCACACACGTCACCTCAAAGCCATATCCTTCCAGGACTCCCGGTTCGGTGGCCTCTAAACAAGAGAAGACTGATCGGACATGGACCCCCCCAGCCCTGGCCTGGACCACAGCGGCCAGCCTCCTTCCCAGATTGCCTTTCCCTGGGCTCTCATCCAATCATCTTCCACAACATCCCCAGAAGTGTGCTTCTAAATCACAAATCTGGCCAGATCAGTCTCCTCAATACCCCCAAATGACTTCTCATTGTCTTCAAGACAGAATAAAAATTCCTCAGCTTGGCATGCAAAGCTCTTTAAAATCTGGTCTCTATTTTCAGTCCTGCTATGCAGCCAATACTCACTAATAAAGCTATACGGGCAGTTAAAAATACCTACATACTTCTGTGCTCCCCAGTGACCCCTTGCCATCCACCAGCCAACCCCATTGCTCAGGTGTCTCCTGGCCAGAGCTTTGGTGGGGACAGTGCCCTGAAGGCATTTGGCACTAACTCTCCACCAGGCATGTGCTGGGCTGGGGTCCCTGACGCAGGCTAGTAGCTCCCAGAGAAGCCCCCACATGGACATTTTCAGGAACGGCAGCTTCTGCAGTATACACACTGGTTGTACAGTGCAACATTTTGGGTATTACTCCCACCTCGGTCAACTTTGCTAGACTATGTTCACCATTGCCTTGCTCACTTCCTTGATGAATAAAGAATGCCTCAATGACTGAAGGAATGAATGATATGTGACCCAGCCCCTGCTCTTTCCCTGCCATGTAGGAAGGTTACACAATAAGGTACTATCTGCAGTGACCACAGAGATGTCACTCAGTGCCAGAAACGGTCACTCACACCCTGGCCAAGTTCTCAGCCATCCAAGTTCAGAAAGTAGACTTTTTCAGTGCACCCCAAAGTCATTAGTCTTTCAGGGGCAAACTCACATCATCTGGGCTCAAAAGACACTGGTGCAAAGTGAGGATGCCAACCTAATGATTTATAAAGGGGACTGGATCCTGCTCTTCCTTATCTGGGTGTTTCAGTTGAGACTCTTTCCTTTGCGAGAGACAGAAATCCTAATTCAAAATGACTTAGGCACAAAAAAGAATTTATCAGCTTTCAAAGCTGAAAATTCTGGGGGAGTAAGTCCACTTCAGGTACAGCTGGATCCAGGGGTCAAATGGTGTCCTCAGGACCCAGCCTTTTCCTTCTTTGGGTTCTGTCTTCTACCTTGTTGACTGGGGTTCCATGTGATGGCAAGGTAGCTCCTGCCTTTGGGGATCCCATCCTGCCAGATTTAGGTCTAGCTAGCAAGGGTAAAAGAGGTTCTTCTGGAAGCCTCAGCATCTCACTGGCTCTAATGAGATCACGTAGCCACCCTGAACCAATCTGTGCGGCCAGCAGAGGAATGTTATGTTCTGACCACCTGAGGCCTGGATCACATACATGCTCCACCCCTAAGCCAAGAGTTGGTGTATCCAAAGTACTTTCAAGTGGTGGAGAGGGGGAAATTGAATTGGATATGGCTACCACAATGCAGGGAGAGACGCCAGGCAGCAATTTCAACCAATGCCCATTAGTTACCTTGTCATAGCATTGAGGATACCCCATTATAACATTGAGGGTATCCCATTACAGTGGTGAGGAGACCAAAACATTTTTGAGACATTTGCTTGGTGTGTCAAAATAAGGCAAGAGGACTATTAGGAAATGGGAGGGTTATCTCCACTAAGATCCGGAAATTGTCCTCACCCCAAAGCAGAAGACTTGTCTCTAGGGTAGAGCTGGGAACAAGCTAACAACCCTCCTGTCTGCAGCCCAGTTTCTTCCTGGACCCCATCCTTCCGCTGGCACATCGTGTCTTTGTTCAGATGGGCTGACATCACTGATGCTACCCCAGGACTGTAGGTGAGTCACTCTGCCCAGCCTTGCCTGTCCTACGCGGGCTTTCTTGACTCTGACTCACCCGCATTGATTCATAAATAAAATGCATCCCCCTGGCTCCTTCTGCTTTTCTTAGTACTGTCCTGCCACAACCCACGTCAGCAGCCTGATGAGGTGGAGCAGTGCAGAGACGTCTCTGCTTATGTCACAGGTGGTGCGATGACAGAAAAGAGAGGCCAGCTCCCCCAACCCCACCCCGCCATGAGCCCCTGGCCGAGCAACATTCACGTCAATGAAGCTGCTCGTGGAGGTTTGTCAGTGAGGAACAGTCCAGCCTTTCTCCAGCCCACCGCTTCAACGTGCCCGGAAACTGACCCTTACAGCGCAGCTGAAAGACCTTTTTCTTAGCCACTTCCAGGCAACTTCCTGCCACTTTCTCCTACCCTTGGACCCTGACCCCCACTCAGAGGCATGGCCCTTGTCATTCACAGGCTGGAGGATAATTCCTGTCCGCTGTGGGTGGGGGCCTGCGTGGCAATCTGTCCCTGAGAACTGACATGGCTCATATCTAGATGCCGTCAATGCTCAGATAAGACAAGACAAATGGCAAACAACGTTTGGCCCAACAGGTGCCATTTGTTAACATGCGCTAGATCAATGGCTTTCAAAATTAAAACATTCTGTATCTGTCAGATGTCCCCACCAGACCCTCTGGCAGGGAGGAGGTGCCTGCTGCAGAATGGCGTGAGGGGCCATGAAGGAGGGGAGATTGTCAGTCTGGGGGGTGGCATTTGCCACCGGAGCCAAAAGCAGGCTCCCTCCCACTGTGGAGGCTCCAGAGGCTCCCCCTGTAAACCAGAGGATGGGGGACAGGGACGTCCAGACACTGAAATTTCATAGCTAGAAGTGAGAAGGAAACATTCCCTGAGTTTCCCGGAAAATTGAGCACTGTCCTGGGCATGACATAGGCCTGAAACATCTAGGCCTCCCTTCCCCACCTGGAGAAAATGAGCCCACGATGGTGCAAGCCTGTTTCCTGTTTTCTAGTGTCTTTTGGGATCTGCGGGTGTAGCTGATGCTGTGGATGCCCCATCCCGCATCTAGCCCACCTGAGTTTACCTGGAGCTGTGAGGACCATTCTCAGCCCTCACCCCCAGTATGTGTCTCTCTTCTCTGCCCTGCTGGCATCCTGAGCCTGCTCTGAGTGTCCAGGCACAACTTCGAAATGCAGGGGAGTTAATGCTCTGGGGGTGAGGAATGGCAGAGAGTGAATAAGTGGCCCAGGCTCCCTGCCCTCCAGTGGCACAATTCCAAGTCAAGGGCTGCATGGTTTTCAGAAAGCCCCCAGGGATCGACCCCCCTAGCCCATGGGGAACTCATTCATTAGCATTCACTTTATTGGTTTTTTGCCTTCCCTCTCTAACTTTTCCTACTTCTTCATTGCGCTTCCTGGGATCACCTCTCCAGAAAACACCCATGTCCTTGTCTTCCAAGAATGCTCCTCTCTGCTGGTGCAGCCCTGTCTTCCTCTGAGCCTCCCATAGGATCAGAGTGCTTTGTGAGCAGAGGGCACACAAGGGCACACCCAGCTCTTTGGCTCCACTCTGACATGATCACAAATCCCAGAGCATTGCCACGTCCCCCTTTTGCCCCGGGCTTACCAGTCAGCAGCCCAGCCACAAGCTGGGGACAGGGTGGGGGGTTGTGCCTGATCCTCCTGGACTTGGTCCAGCTCGGGCCTCTGTGTAGGCGCAGGCCACATGGTAGAAAGAACGTGGAGGGCGCTTGGCTTCCAGCTCTCCCACTACGTGGCCCTGGGGAAGACATACGACCTCTCTGAACCTCAAAAGTGGGAAATCTCTAAAATTAGGGCAGTACCCAAACCCCTCTCACAGGGTAGTGGCTCTCATCAAATGGGAGAATATGTGTGAAACTGTGTAACGCTGACTTTCCCCACGGCTGACGTCCAGCTAGCAGCTACCAGCACAGCGCTCTCTGTTGTTCCCGACTATTGCTTATTCTGATTGGCTGGCGCCTGTGCTATTCCTATTATTAAATATTTCAAATATCACTTCTGACTGCCATGGCCGTTGCCTGTACATCTTGTAGCCCGTGCTTGGCAGCAGCAGGCTAACCTTTCTGAAAGCAGAATCACAGCTCATCTATCGGACAGTCTGCGGGGCGGGGGCACATTCCTCCAAGCTTTCCCCAAACCTGGCTGTGCCGAGGAAGAGTGTGTCCTAACGCAATGTGTGCAGGCGTCCTCCGGACAGATCGATCCCATTTCAAACACGCAAACACCAAGCACGTTGTGCAAATATCCCACGAGGCTGGCTTCGAGGCCCAGCCCGTTGCTAAGGAGCCCGGTGTTTCCCCCCGCTTAATTAAGCATGTTTAAAGGGCTACATGTTCTCCTCCACCCATCCACAAAAAGGCCCTGGGCAGAGCTCAGTTAATTAATCAGGGGGCTGCGTGAGTGGGTGCTCTCTCACTGGTGGAGAGAAGCCAACCTGGGCTCAGGTCTAGGTGATTCAAGCCCTGAACAATCTTGGAAGATGGGGAAGGCAACCTGGGGACAGGCCAGCAGGCACTCAGGGTTGGCCACTCACACTCCCAAATGTGGCATAACACTCACAGCGGGGTAGGAAGATGAGCAAAGGCCCTATTTAGCATCTGTTTGCATATTCATTGTCAACTGTGACTCATTTAAACTAAACTCACCCATCACAGAAATCTATAGTGACTGTCAGAAAATGATTAAGACTCCTGCGTTCTGAATTTTGCTGTAAAGTAGAGATGACTGAAAACCTGCCCTGTGTGACGCTTGTAATCAGAGGTGGACTCAGCTAAAACTAACCCGTGATCACACGTCACCTTCCCCACTGCCAGCTCTGCTGGCGTCGTGACTGCACAGTCATCCTTCCTGCCAGTTGTTCCAGCGGTGGCTTTCGGGCTGGCACACAGGGCCCTGGATTAACCCATTCCTGGGGGGTGCGGGGAGGCTGGGAGTATTAGGTTTCTGTGCTATCATGAGGTCAACAGGCACACTTGGACTTAGCAGTGTTTGCTATGCAAGGGAGGAAGCTAGGATAGGCAGCACTGGTTCCAGCAGAGGAAAATAGGAGGAGAGAGAATTAACACCTACTGAGCACTTCCTGTCTGCAGCCCCTTAGTTATGCCTGTAAATTCTGGAAAGTTCTGCAGGTGCTCTACCACAAGAGTGGACACTTCCCACAGACCTATGTCGGATGGACAGCAGTGCCCTCTGTATCCTCACCCTGCTGCTGAACCCCCAGAGTCCTGGGCCCTAGACCTCCAGTTCTATCTTGTTTCTTACCTGGGAGGGGGAGCAGCTTTTCCTCTTCAACATAATTCTGCATATTTCCACATCCCAATGCTACCACACTGTGGTGCTGCCTCTTTTCTCTGCAGTAACAAAGGCCCTTGCCCCGGAAGGTGGCAGGAAGAAGACACAAGAGAATAAGGGGCAAGAAACCCCTGTGCCATCCCTCCTTTTACAGCAGAAGAAACTGAGGCTGAGAAATGTTGAGTGAACCCCTAATATGGGTGTGAGTACTGGAGCCAAGAACCAAGATTTGTCTCACGCCAAGGCCTGTGCCCTTTCCCTAAGCCACTGCCCATGTTTTGCCCAAACCCTTCAATAAAAGTCATTATACCAGAGGCTTGTATGAACTGTCCTCTGGGAAATGAAGGAGGCGGGGCTCACTGTTGGCCAAAAAGGAGTGAACCAGAAAAATCTGGAAGAGGTTGGGCGTGGTGGCTCACACCTGTAATCCTAGCACTCTGGGAGGCCGAGGCGGGAGGAGTTCAAGGTCAGGAGTTCAAGACCAGCCTGAGCAAGAGTGAGACCCTGTCTCTACTAAAAATAGAAATAAATTAGCTGGACAACTAAAAATATATAGAAAAAATTAGCCGGGCATGGTGGTGCATGCCTGTAGTCCCAGCTACTCGGAGGCTGAGGAGTTTGAGGCTGCTGAGCTAGGATGATGCCACGGCACTCTAGCCAGGGCAACAGAGCAAGACTCTGTCTCCAAAAAAAAGAAAAAGAAAAAGAAAAATCTGGAAGAGCTAGAAGATAGTGCGAGGGGATTACAAAGGGAGACTGGAGCAAGCGTTTAGAAGCAGCAGCAGCAGGAGAACATGATCCGTACACTCCGCCCCACCCTCCTTGCCTGAGATCCTCAGAACCAGTGGCCAGCAGGAGGCGGGGGCAGATCTAGAGGAAATCCAGGTGTCCACAGTGATTATCTCTGGGTGACAGGATTACGTTTTCGTAAAAATGAAAAGATAAATCAGTGTGCCGAGAGGGCTGCAGAAGGACTTTAACACTGCGTGGCAGTGAGCAAGCCTTGCCCCACACCATGTTTCTCATCTGACAGAGAAAAACAAACAGCCGCCAGCACCTGGCTCCTCTCCTACAGCCTCAAAGCACTGGTGGATGTGAGGCTCTCCCTGGACCAGCCCCCTGGGCAGAGCCCCTTTTGTTCTCAGGCTCTGCCAACAAGGCTTCCGGAAACCCCAGGAACTCGCATCCAAGATGACAGCCAGGCAAGGCAGAGCCGTCATTAGTGGCACATTCTCTGTCCCTACCATCCTCGATGCTCTCACGTTCACAAGTCTTATAGAAGAGTCACGTGAAGACAGCGGACCCTTCTAGGAAAGAGTTACAGCTGCACACCACGCTTCTGCCTCTACCCTTTCCAAAAATTCGAGGAGCCAGTGTTTCCGAATTCCTGCAGTGGCTGAGCTCATTCCTGACGGGAACCCCATCGGTTCCCTGGGCTCCCTCTGGCCTCATGAATCTTGGCAGAGGGCTGCTCTCCTATGGTGATGACGCCCATATTAATTTAAGTCTTTTCAAGACATACTTGCTAATTAAAATGTGAAATAGTTTTTATCCCTTTAATTAAGATACAAGATGGGAAGCATAATTTAATTCGGTCCATTGAAAATATCAGCATTATTAGCTCCATAACTTCCTTCCATTAAAGTTGCCATTGTTAAACAATGTATTTTTTTTTTTACTCCTACACTCGCTGAGTTTCAGCATGTGCACTGGGTCCTGAAACCGCCGTGGGAGTTTGTCAACTGTAACCCATTGAAAAGGCACTGAATAGAAGCTGGAACCCTCAAGAACATCAGCTGTGGGACTGTCATAGCTTGGGTACCCCCCAGAAGCAGACCCTAAGAAGGATTTGGGTTCTTAGGGTATGAAGTTTGCATGCGGATGAGAAAGAATTCTCAGACAAAGTTTAGGATAGAAAGAAGTACAAAGTTTATTTATTTCTCGGAAAAAGAAAGAAAGAGGGGAGAGAGAAAGAGAGAGAAGGGAGGAAGTGACCACACCACACAGAGGAAGGAATGAAAATGCCAAGCTCCCGAGGGAAAGTTGCTTGAGCTTTTAAAGGGTAAAAATGGCTTTTTCCCCCTCTGCTTTAGCAGGCTGATAACAGAAGCAGCAGGCGAAGTCGTCACAGTGCTCTTTCCAGCTTATGAGTCCTTAGAATCTGGTTTTTGGCAGGAACTGAGGCAGAGAGTTGGAGTAGGGAGTTTGCTCTCTTACTGTCTGCTTAGGGCTCTTCGAGGCTGAGAAAAATGAAATCTTAGAGATAATGAGTTAGGCCACAGGTATTTTAATTAAACAAAGGGTAGTGGTGAGTTTTTTTCTTCAAAGGGACAATTATGTGTCGTGAGTTTATTTCTCTTACTTTCTGTTTGACAATTTATTTTCCTCTGTTAGATAGGTTGTTAGTAACAGCACCTTTCAGTAGAAGTGGTTTGTACAGAAATACCTTTAGGTGAGTAGGAAGGAAGACAGGGACGAGACGAGTGTCAGATCAAGATGAGCCAGCTGCTGCTATGGGGACCTGTGGGCAAGATCCCTGGGGACACAGGATACTGCAGGACACACCTTGGGGCTGTCCCCCATGAGGACAAGGAAACTGGGTTCTTACCCCGCAATGCCCATCTGTCATCAGCTGAGGGCTCCTCCTGGGGGTGCCAGCTCTCTAGGACTTCCTGCCTCCCCCTCAGGCAGAGGGAGCTGCAGCGTGGAGGGGTGAGAGGAGACAGGCACCAACAGCATCAGTTACCCACAGCCAGGTCCTGCACCAGGCTGGGCAGAAGGGAAGAGGAGACACGCAGTGAGAGCGGCAATGACCAGCCTATTGATAGCTCTTTCCATGGCCCAAGAGACAAAATCATGGACTGGCAGCCAGAGCCCACACTTAGAAGTCTCTAGAAAAGGATAGGAGTAGGATGAGAGCAGTGTCCAACTCCCCGGTGCACAAAGACAAACATGGGGAAACAGAAAATACACACAAAAACAAATGTGGGGAACAGAAAAGGTACACAGTCAAGGGCCCAGAAGTGGGACTATGGGGACAGTCCCAAGGTGTGTTCAGCTAGTTCAGTCCAAAGGGACCTTTCTCCCTCAGCACTGGAGCCCTGACCCAGCGCTGTCCTGTGGAGAGCCAGGTGTGAAGTGCCAGCTTCCTCTGGTTGTTGATGTCACCTGTACTGAGGGGAGAAGCGGTAGCTGGGCAGTGGAAAGTGATCATTAACGTCTAAGGGAGTCGGAGAAGTCGCCAATCAGAAATGGTGGTGAAAGGGCTTCCCTTTTCTGAAGATGAGACTTTGGATGCTGAGCTGAGTTGAAAACTAAGGGTGACGGGAACCCTAGAAGTGGCTCCGGGAAGGAGGACAGGGCATTAGTAATCTGCGGCTGGGAGCTGTAAGCTCTGGGGGAGGATATTTTCACCTTGAGTCCCATAAGTGCTTCGCACACACGCTTCCTCGTTCATTCAGTCAGCATTTATTGAACATCTACTGTGTGCCAGCCCCTGTGTTGGGCTTTGTGCAATTCAGAAATGAGTAGCAAAATCTCTCTCTGTGGTTTGGACTTTTACTCACTGTCTCTGCTGCAGTGGTTTTCTTCCAACCTGGCTCCTTGCTCACTTTCTGTCCTCTGAGGCTTGGCAGGCAGAGCCTCACTTCTTTTTTCCTTTTCCCTCTGAAATTCTTATGACTTCTCTGAAGCACAAATTTCTCCAGGGGGAAGAAACAAACTTCCTTTTCTGACTATTTTATATTTCATCTCCCTTTTGTTTTATCACAAAATCAGCGGCAACCTCCCCACCCCGGGAAAAACTGTTGTCCTTAACTGGACTGCAACTTTTCCATCTATTGGGGGTATGTTCTCTCTCCCACATCCATATAGTCAGTCACACACTGATCTTTCCTTCCTTCCTTCCTTCCTTTCCTTTTTCCTTCCCTCCATTCACCTACTCATCCATCCATGTATCCATCCATTTATTGAGCAGTTACTATGTACGAGGCACTGAGCTTGGCACTGGAGATGCTGAGATGAATAAACACTGACCCAGCACTAAAGGAGCTCATGATCTGGTGAGGGGAATGGAAAATTTTTAAATTGTTTATATAAAGAGTGTGAAGAGAATAGTGTGACAGTCCAAAGGAAAGGATGATTAATTTTAGGGAGTATAAGAAAGTGACATCAAAAAGCTGACATTCAAACCCAGTTTTGAAGATAAAGAAGAGGGAAAAAGG